>JAQISU010000337.1:1150000-1800000 GCA_029339505.1 Unio delphinus
TGCTTTTAAGCGCGAAGAACGACCAGAAACAACGTATTATATTTGAAAGAATAATATATATATATATATATATATATATATATATATATATATATATATATATATATGTATGTATATATATATATATATATATATATATATATATATATGTATGTATATATATATATATATATATATATATATATATATATATATATATATATATATATATATATATATATATATATATATATATATATATATATAATGTCATGAAAACAAATTATAAAATCCAAAGTTGGTTCTTTTTATTTAGATGAAGTTATTTAATTAGATTTCTGTCAATTTATTATTTCTTAGAATAGTCAGTAACGAAAGAGAATGAAGTAGGTTTCTAATGCAACAAATATCATCCCAACTAATAGCGACATTTTCACGATTTTATCAAACTACGTTTCCCTCTTAATCCATGTATTGACAGTCTTTCGTTCAGTTTTATTTACAATAAATTCAAACAATATAAATTTAACGTTATGAACAACTGTAAAATATGTTGCAAAAATGCCACAAAAAGAAATGTCAACATATATTTTACTTGCTTACGAGTTCTATCTTTAATATTTTACTCACTGGTTTTACAAGTTTCTCCCTGCCATCCTTCACGACACCCCACACTGCAGCGACCGTCCGTTGGTGAGCAGGTTTCATTACCGTCCAAACACTGGCCACATGTATACGTGCATCCACTTCCGTATGTTCCCATTGCACACTCTGTTTAAGGATCAAAAATGTAATTAGCAATCTGACTGTAACAAAAAATCGAGGTTGTATTATTTTATTTTTCTAACTCTAACACTCTGAGGAGGACATATGTGTTATTTTGCATAAAGTTCTTCAAAAAATTCAAAAATTCGAACAATTATAATAACGATGTGCTTCAAGATGCGTATGAACCTTTCCATTTAAAATCATTACCCAAGACAAGCAGAGAAACGCAATTCTAATTGAGAGATTCAAATATATATATATATATATATATATATATATATATATATATATATATATATATATATATATATATATATATAAAATAAAAGAAGAAGGCTTTACAACTATATCGCCATTATCTAACAATCAGAAGGAATCGACGCCCGCAAGCTTGAATCGTTATCAACATAAAATTAGGGCAATGTAAGAGGAACCTATGGTAATAAATATTTGATAATCATAAAACGTTCTGCAAAAGGCGCCAAGAACCTAATGTTCTAAATTATTTCCAGTTCATGCAATGAATTGATTTCCCCAATGTAATATTATCACAATTAATGAATTCAAACTAGTCCGTGCTTAATATTATTTTCCAAGGAGGTCTTTGTAATTCCAATTAATAATTTAAATAACCTTTCTTCTCCAATTAGGTCAAAAGGCAATACAGATGACATCCTCAGACTGATGTTAAAATAAAAAAAATGTATGTAAACGTGAAATTATGAATTTATCACTCATATATCGAATTTGATGTGAAACTATTGATATTTTTGCTCAGATGTGAATAGGAATAAAATGGAACACGCATTATATAACGATCGTTGCACCAGATTGACGTCCATGCGATCGAATTTAGTGCTCAGTCGCCGGCGGATAAAAAGAAGCTATGTGAGTTGAATGTTCGCGAAGCTTTTTTTCTTTATCCTCGGATGGCGGGTCGTTTTATTTCAGTATACATAGTTAGGAAACATTTACGTATATATATATATATATATATATATATATATATATATATATATATATATATATATATATATATATATGTGTGTGTGTGTGTGTGTGTGTGCGTGTGTGTGTATTTGTATATATATATATATATATATATATATAGAGAGAGAGAGAGAGAGAGAGAGAGAGAGAGAGAGAGAGAGAGACAGACAGACAGACAGACAGAGAGAGAGAGAGAGAGAGAGACAGAGACAGAGACAGAGACAGACAGAGAGAGAGAGACAGAGACAGAGAGGGAAACAGACAGAGGGTATCGACACGTGCTACGTGTCCTTGTTTTTACTTGCTTTTGTATACAGGAATAGTACTGCAAAAATGTAACACAAAGATTGCACTAATTATTAAATATTGTTCACATCAACTCTTGAACCCTAATCTGCTCTAGGTTGGGGTGCCAGGGACTAATAGGCAGATTTATTCAGAGCGAAGTTCCGGATACCTTGAATGAAGCTATTATTGCTCTTACATTTGTGGATTAAAAGATATACATTAGAATACATACATACATAGATACATGCATACATACATACATACATACATACATAGATACATACATACATACATACATACATACATACATACATACATACATACATACATACATACATACATACATACATACATACATACATACATACATGCATACATACATGCATGCATGCATGCATGCATGCATACATACATACATACATGCAGACAGACAGATCTTTCAGTGGGGTAAAACCGGATGAATGAAAAAAGAACAAGTCCTGTTTTACAGGTATAACATAAATTAATGTCTACGTTTGCTAACGTACTGGCGTGGTTATTAACATAAGATTATTTGCATTGCCTTTTCATGTGTAAGAATAAAGAAAATACCATCAATGTTCTAAATTCATGTACCAATGGTGCTGCAGGAAATATGCATACACATACATACAAAGAATAACAATGAATAAGAATTAATTAAATGTGTTTCAAATGGTTAATGGTCTAGTCAATTAAGTAAATCTCTTAATTATCAAAATATAATGTTTAATAGCTTTAGACATGTGTGTGTTGTTTTCTAAAGTTAACATACGGTTTACGAATAATAGTGTTTTAATTGTAAGTGCGAAAGGAAATGCGTATTGAACTTAATTTCGATAATTTAAATTTCGGTAACATCATCGTGAAAAGAGTTTTGCGTTATTAATTTTATCACAGTAGTAATACTAATGATTAGTTTCGAAATTCGTTTATATATATATTTATGGACATTTATGGACATCTTTGCGAATCCAACATATCAGCGACTTAGTTTCATCTCAGGTTATTCTGCGTGCAAAATACTTTATAAAGTTGTTATTCTTAATCGTTTACCTGTCTTCTGCCTTCCCGTATTGGTTTTCTTTTCTTAATTCATATAATCTTTAGCTTTATTTTCTTGTCGCAAAGTATGGTTACAGATGGCGCTGTTGTTTATTGTAGCCAATATTAATATGCTAATTGGATTATATTGACTTGTATAATTATACTTATTATTTAGCTTCAATCTTCATCACAACTATGTTTAAAGCAGAACAAATGATACCAGCTGATGTATAATTAAAACTTAGTCCGCCGATCACCAATTTATCAGATATTCGATTCATTCACGACCATATAATAGTTCGGTATGTTCGATAATGTCATGAAAACAAATTAAAAATCCAAATTTGGTTCTTTTTATTCAGAAGAAGTAATTAATCTAGATTTCCGTCAATTTATTATTTCTTAGAATAGTCAGTAACGAAAGAAAGGGAAGTAGGTTTCTGATGAAACAAATATCATCGCAGCTAATACTGTCATTTTCACGATTTTGTCAAACTACGTTACACTCTTCATCCACGTATTGACAATTTTTCGTTCAGTTTTATTTACAATAAATTCAAACAATATAAATTTAGCTTTATGAACAACATATATTTATTGCTATTAGAATTGATTACAACATAATTGGCGAGAATCACTACATTCGAAAATCTAAAATATGTCGTTATCAGTGAGGAATGTAATAGGTTTGTCAATATTGAAATAGTACAGAGACGTGAATGTAATCGACACTATGAATACATGTGCGTCCCTTTACCTATTAAATGTGTGGAGTCCTCACTCCTAGATGATGCCGTTTATTTTTACTAAATTCATGAAATATGCTAAAGATTTCGTGCCATACGAAACTGAGTTTCCATCCTGATTACTTGAGTTTGCTGTTTATTTAATATTCATTATTATCAATACTTTGTCCAATACATGTTGATTGCTCTTAGGTGGAAATTATGGTATCAATCAGTAAATATTTTAATTGAATACATTAATTACTAGACTATGACATTTTAAAATCCGGCATGCATTAATTTTGCAATCAGGCCCAAGTTACGAGACATATTTTTGTGTAACTGGAATAATAATGTAGAAGTAATGTGATCAAAAGCTCAAAAATATTTAATTCCATCATCGTGTTCTATAATAGGATTAAGATGAAAAGGTATTTTACTGTGTCATGGTACTGCTTCATTGGTCTAAATTTATTTTCCAAACTATCAATCTATTAATATTGGCGTTGTACCGTGCAATCTATGAACACGTTTCTATATGTAATTGTTTATTTCCAGTTGATACATTTGTAGCTTTGGCAGGTTTTTGTTGCAACTAATCCTTATAGCGTTTGGATAATCATGGTCTGCGTTCAGCTATTCACAATCTTCGTGTTATTTCAGCATAAGTCATAGAAAACATCACCGCTAGAAGGTAGCGTTTTATTCATGGCACCAGAACGTTTTCTAGATTCATTTCATGTTCCGGAAAAAATAAAAACGAATTTATTTTGCAAATCACAGTTCGGTTTACCTTTCTGTTTTTTTTTTTTTTGTTCAAGTCTTCTTTCCAATCTTAGAATTAGTGACGCAACTATCATATTATGTGTAGCCGCCTTAACTTGCTTTGGGTGATTCAGTTCAAGTATCGACCAAGTCGTTATGAAATGTAGCATTATATTAATTCATCCTTCTAATCTGGCCATATATAAGTGTTGTCAGAAGGAGCTTAACATAGCAATACCGTGTTGAATAAATATCAATGGAAACCTTCTATATCATCTTTTGTACTTACTACTCAAATATTGTAGCTAATGTGAAATACTATATTTCTTGTAATTCTTTACAATACTAATTGCAGATATTTTCAAGCATAAAAAGTTACTAAATAAGACGACTCTAATTTAATCTAACATTTGCACGGATGTCGATACATATGCTCAATAAAGTATAATATGAGCATACCTGCATATGGATTATATTATTATAGATGATTAATTAGCATCGTATGTTTGCCTTTTCCAAAAATATCACAGAACTCAGAGCTTGTAAATGCAGTGTTTCATTTTGCATTAATATCGCATTATCAATAGTCATATCAAGGGAACGTCTAATCTAATCACCGGTGCACCTTTACGTCTATGTCATTCAAAATACACTTACCAATGCAATTTAATTAGTACAAAACTATATGTATATTTAACTAAAATGTTCCAATAAATGTATTATATAAAGCACTATTTGTCTTTAAGATAGGCGGTACTCTGTATATTTAATTTGTAGTGTGAGTTGGCTCATGAGTTCATGACGATAGAAATGCATGTCTCATGGTGCAATTATACGTCATGACAGGTTAAAGTTTAGGAAATATAGTGCGTGTAACTGAAGTATACAAGTGACGTTATTCCTATTTAAGAACTACATAAATGAATGTATATATTAACCAAACAATGTAAACGAATAGCATTGTCTAAACTTTGAATATTGTTAAGACGATTTCTCATCTGCCTTTATAATTGTAGCAGAGGTGTATTACACATGTCCTTAGATTTTGATATTAATAAACATCAATTTCCAGATCATCAATGATCCTTTGTTTGTTTTTTTAAATTGCATTGCGAATTTGTATTAACGAGAATATACCGAAAGGAAATTATATTCATGTCCTTAATATTACTTTTAATATTCATATGATTTTCATTTACGCATTATTCTGGTGATACTTTGTTTTTCTTTGATTAGGTTATACACTTTATGTCATTTAGTAACTGGATAAGCACATTTAAAAATCAGTTGTAACTGCTCTAAATTTGTTAATGTCAACGACATGATGTATTTGTGATGGTGGTTGTGACAGTTGTGGAAAACAGTGACATGGAAGACTTTATAGTTCTTGGATTCTAAACGCTTATTTCTCTTTCGTTTGACAAAGTTGACTTCATACGTGACTCGCATTATTTAAGCTCCGATATAATTCACACTCACAGATTAACGATTCTCTTTTCACTTCTTTATTGTATCGTCCTCATTTTGTTTCCGAACATAGATATATATATATATATATATATATATATATATATATATATATATATATATATATATATATATATATATATATATATATAGAGAGAGAGAGAGAGAGAGAGAGAGAGAGAGAGAGAGAGAGAGAGAGAGCAGTTTCGACATGTATTACACGCTTTATCTTTGACTTTCCTATATATACAGGAATGGTACTTCATAACTTAAACTCACAGATTAAATAGTGTTCATATCTAAAGTGTAACAGATACATGGAAGACAGAAAATTAGAGTAATTCTATAATCTGGAATACGTCTCTGCTTCAAAAGGCCTTTTTTGAACATTAATTCGCTTTATGATCACATTCCAGGGAACACATATACGGAAAGGAATTTACATAGGGGAGGGGGTAGGGCGATTCTTACAAATGGTCAAATTATATATATATATATATATATATATATATATATAGATAGATAGATAGATAGATAGATAGATAGATAGATAGATAGATAGATAGAGAGAGAGAGAGAGAGAGAGAGAGAGAGATAGATAGATAGATAGATAGATAGATAGATAGATAGATAGATAGATAGGTATTTTTGTACATGGCTCATTGTCACTGTCTTCTCCAACCTCTTTAATAGACATTCTAGCCACGTACCCAAATCGTTTCAAAGCAATATTATGATTTAAAAGCAAACTTGATAATGTCAGCTTCTTTAACTGATGTTTACGTACAGTTCATTTCACTACTAAGCCCTATATTGTGCCCGTATTATATATCTGAAACATTACACAATAAGAACAGAAATATTTGAAAACAATACCTCATAGTTTAATGCAATATTTTCCTCCTGTTTTCTCTAAAACTAATTTGAACATTTTCAAGATCAGTCATATTCATTTAGCTTTCCCTGGCAATCAAATACATGATCTCACAAACAGCTATGAAACAATTCAAAAAAGAGAAATTCAGTTAGATATTCAAGCCAAAATAATAGAAGCCTTAAAGATAAATAAGTTTGTAAAATCATTTACACCAAGATTCTTTGAATATGGTCAACAGCATATTTTTAAAACATTAAAATACCTCAAATGGAGTAAGTAATATGAAACGCTTTCAGCAGTACCAATCACAAAGGAGTACAATGTCAGAGACTGTGGTTTGGAAAGTGGAACGTGGCAACCTAGAGAACAAATAATCCATTATGTCTAAACCCAGTAAAGTAGATATTATTCTGACCGAATATATATATATATATATCAAGGCATAAGACGCTAGAATACCTTTTTCACATAATGGTCCTGTCCATCCCAGTTCACACCCACTGACACACTCTCCAGTATCTTTGTTACACGGCTCACCATAGGAACATTGTCCGCATGTACGATTACAGAACTCAGAGTACATGCCATTTAAGCATTCTAAAGAAAACATGCAAATCTTAATATATTTCTACCAGACATTCGATGATCCACTCTTATTTTAGCTCATCAGACAACAATCAAGATCATTTCTACATCTAATAAAATACATATTCAGTTTGAATCATTGTTCCGCGACGTGGCCTTTCTCTACTATGGCTTCAGACCACTTTGCAGTTTACCTTTCAATTATTCCTAACAAATTATATGTATATATATATATATATATATATATATATATATATATATATATATATATATATATATATATATATATATATATATATATATATATCCTTTCAGATTCATTAAACAGTGAGGTGTATATTTGACACGCAACACAGGTACAAGTTTGGCGTTCGTATTGGCAGCAGGTTTTACAAGAGGCAAAATAGGATATATTAGAAGTTTCATGCACTATGTTAGTTTTATTTTTTCAAGAATGACCTAATTGAAACGTTTTATAAAATATGACCATTTGTTTCCGCAGAGATATAAGTTAAGCAAAAAGTATAATAAACATAATATGATCAATACTTTCCTACTGACACAATACCCTTTTTATGCTGGTACGAAGTCATCTGTAATGAAGCTTATTTTGGTTATGAAAAATCACATTATGCGACCAAAATAACTGAACTACATTTGCTCCTGTAAATACATGTCGAGTTTAATGCCTAAATGTTCCATGCAAAAGTACACGCGTCACGGGGGGAAATTCATAAACTATGGAAACCTGAATCATTCCTTCCCCATCAACTTGGATAACATTGAACTTATCCATGAATTCGATTGTAAAAACAGTGATGGATACCATAGGATACATTGACCATAATGTGATTATATTAGCAATTTAGGTGCAAGTAAAGAAACTATTTGCAAAAGTGTATGAAAAACACTTACCACCATAAACCTCAACTTCACAGAGCCTCATATAGAGATCGAATTGACGTGTCACTGACACAAACCGGGCTAAAGAATCATCCGCTACATATCGGCACCGAAACCAGCTTAAATATGTACTTTTCAATGGCTTGTTGGTATTCCATGAATTAGAATGATTCCCTATAAAAACTTGAAAAGCGGAAACTCGATCGTCTAAAATATAAAAAGCTCATGAATAAACACATTTGCACAGTTAAAGATACATCTGCACATTAAAGCAAAATATATGCAAAATCTCATTTTCATTTGATTGTTATAAATTATTTATTTGTATTTCATATTATATTTTACCTTTTTTAATAACAATACAAAATGAATGAGTGTTCAGATGGTTTTAATTTTTCATGAATACCGCTTTATATATAGTCACTTCAAGGCAATACATCATCTAAGTATCGATTCACATATTCGTGAATGAAGTATATTATGGTATCATTATATCGCTCTTAAGACATCAACCTATGTCATTGCATTATTAAACAACTGACTATTGTTTACTAAAATATGCCAAAATTGTATTTTATTATTATATGCTATTATATGACGATAGATAGATAGATATATAGATAGATAGATAGATAGATAGATAGATAGATAGATAGATAGATAGATAGATAGATAGATAGATAGATAGATGGATGGATGGATGGATGGATGGATGGATGGATGGATGGATGGATGGATGGATGGACGGACGGACGGACGGACGGACGGACGGACGGACGGACAGACAGACAGACAGACAGACAGACAGACAGACAGATAGATAGATAGATAGATAGATAGATAGATAGAGAGATAATACAATGTCAAAATAGATAGATAGATAGATAGATAGATAGATAGATAGATAGATAGATAGATAGATAGATAGATAGATAGATAGATAGATAGATAGATAGATAATACAATGTCAAAAATGATAGGATTTGTTCTTACTTGACTAATGTATTTGCTATAACCAACATCCTAAATAAGTACCCTTTTGACAATGATTGCCGATTAAGTATTAAGATTATTAGTATGTGTGGGCAGCACACCTTTTTTTGTTGCCAAAAAGCCTTCATTCTGACGCTAGGAGACACTATAACCTTTTTTGTATATAGTTTGATGGAAATGTATATTACGATGATGCTCATCCTGGTCCTTTCATAATGACTTGGGGTTTGTGATCAGGGTTGTTTTTATAAGAATTATTGACTTCCGACCTTAACATCTGAACTAGAATCAGTATTTTAGTTATCTCCAGTTTATAGTTTCAAGCGATTGGTGTTTTCCTTTTAATGCATTCAATAGCATTAGAAAGTGATCAGTACTATATTTGGAAAAATCACTGCTTTTGGATTACTTTCAATTCATTTCGAGACATTTTGATTATATAATTTCGGCATCTTAACACTGGTAGGACATCAACACCATTACATTATCCAAGTACATCAGCACATTCATCATTGGAAGTCTTTCGTAACACCACTGGAATTAATTAGGAATGCCTATAGGTATGTTAAATATATTATAGGACAATTTTTAATTAATTCACTCTACCCTGTGTTCCTAGTTGATGTTATCTTTGTTACCTGGGGAAATAAATGATATGGTGAATATTAAAAATCTTATTGAGCAGCAAAGAGGGTGGACAGACCGAAACTATTTCAAGCAAACCGAAACTATTTCAGTAAAATCCTAACGGATTACAACCGAAACTATTTCAAACAAATTCCGAAAAGATTTCAAACCAAAACTATTTCAAATAAAATCCTAAATGATTTCAAACCGAAACCAATTCAGGCAGAAAAAAAAGAGAAATCCTTTAGGATTTTACGCTACATATCTTTCACTGATGTCGCTGCGGAGACGAATTGTTTCGACCGAATATTTGATCAAGTCCGATACGATATCTTGATGACGGGTCGTGCAAATTTATCGTTACAAATCCACGTGGGGTTGACTGAGCGTGACTAAAGAAATCTCTAAAGAGATTATAATCCATATCTCCACTTCACCAAGTCTGGTGAACATTTCGTAGCGCATGTGTGTCTACTCCATTGAATACAGCAAGAATAATGCAATTATCTCTGATCACTTTTGGAATTTGAGTGTATCGTTGAGTGACATATATCACATCGGTATTTTTATGGCTACCTCTGGAAAATATTCTAGCGGGATTCTTTTGATTGTCTAACATGACATCATCATATACAACTAAATTGCTAATACTTCCATCAATATCATCAATGTTCGGTGCTTCCTCGATATCGGTTATAAACTCAATAATATCCTCATCGATATCCAATTTCGCTTTCTCGTTAAAATGCTTTAACACCTCGTAACATCGCCGATCGTCTACACTTGGGGCTATTAAATGCAACTTATCCCATTTCATCCATTTCGTTATCAAATTAAGTAACAACTTCGTCTGATCGCTTCCAGATGGTCCGATTATAATCATGCAAATAGAATGTGGAAGCGCTGCATGATGCTTAACTGATTCTCGTGTTTTTGTCGCCGAAAAATCAATTACATTCATGTTATTATAAATAAATTATGGATCTATATTGTATGAAATGTAAGAAGCGTACTAGCACAAATGACTTGACGACGATGACAACTAAAAATAACAGATCAGCACTTGTTGGTAAGTGTGTAAAATATGGTACAAACAAATTTAGATTTGTTTCTATGAAATCTGGAGATTTTTGGGGAAAAAAACGAGGAGGTGATATTGCACCCGAGTTAGTAAAACTCTCAGGAACACCATGGAGAAAATATCCGGGAGAAAAACACCGTCCAGGGTATGGTTATTGTGGACCCAGTACCAGACTTGACATCAGACGCGAGGATCAAAGCCAACCCCGACCGGGTGAAAACCCAAAAAAACGTTATTGATAAGGCGTGTCATGCTCATGATGATGCTTATAAAAGCAGCTATCTCAAACACAGACATATGGCAGATGTAAAATTAATTCATGCGTTGAATTATATCATTGATATATCCTTCAAAGTAAAATTGGCTTCATGGTTGATAAAATCGGCGATGAAAAGAAAATTGATGTTGGGTGCAGGTAATTAATAACAACATGGAATCTATGTATTATTCCTCAAGAGGATACTGGAGGGGTAAATCAGCAATCAATAAACTCGCTAGTGCCGCAAAGATGAAAAATACCACTGCAGCGGATTGGTTATCCAAACAGGCGATATGGCAAATTTATCTACCACCGCCTAAACAAACTTCTTGCATTTTGATGTCAGCGTCGTTATTGAGGTTCATCAGGCTGATATATTATTTCTGCCGCATGATGGTGTTTATAAATACGCGCTAACCATAGTTGATGTTGCGAGTCGATACAAACAAGCAGAACATCTAAAGAGAAAATCATCAACTGAAGTGGCTTCTGCGTATGAAAGGATTTATCGGCGTTGTCCTATGCATTGGCCAAGTCTATTACAAGTTGATCCTAGCAGGAAATTTCAGGGAGTAGTGTTATCAACAATGAAGCATCATCGTGTCACCATCAGACTAGGACATACTGCACTACATCGCCATCAGGCAATTGTTGAACGATTTAATCGCACACTTGCTGAGCGGTTATTTGGATATCAATACGCGAAGGAATTTATTCAGGATAAACGATCTCGTGAATGGGTCAAGAGATTACCAGGCGTGATTACCGAGCTGAATAATGAGATTACTCGAACAATCAACATGAAGCTTAACAACGCGATTAAAAAGAAGTATATATCTGTAAAACCACAAAATGTTTTTTGAAAACAACCAAGACTCGGCAATGTCACTGTTATATATTTATATGAACCAGGAGAGCTTGAAGGTGGCACAAAAAGGAGCTACTGATCCTACTTGGAGTGTCACCGCGCATTCAATATCTAGCATAACACGATCCACGGGTAGACCGCCATTCTATAGATTGGATGTAACTGCACCTCAGCGAGGATTTACTCGTCAACGATTACAAGTGATACCTGAGGATTCTCAATTACCGCCGCGTGGTCCTAACTAGCACCTCTGCGTCTGTTGCACTCAAGACAAGTCAACATCACATTATCTCTGGTATGACTAACACTGTTATTATTTCTGTCTACGGTAAATTGTATGGGGTCTTTATCCGACCAACACCAACTCATTATACAATTGCAACTCGCACAGTGATTATTATGTTGTTGTTTAAGTGTGATTATAAATTCATCATCAATGTCAAATTTCTGTTATTTTTTTATCCTGCTGTTTATAACCAGAGAGTTTTTTCTGATTATATCATCGCTAACAATATCACTTATTGTAGTGTCATTTTAGTCTAAAACAACTCTTCGAAGTTGATTTATTCTTGATTTACTCTGGACACCGCAAGATAAACTAAAGTCGACCACTCCATACGATTATCTATGATTCAAACAATTGTATCGGATATAGTCAACCCCTGCGAAGAATGTATCGTCGCTGCGTATACTAGATTCAATTGGCTATCTATAAGCACGCAATGCATCTTCGACAGCACTGATATCAACCAACGCAATATCATGTAACACTAAAATCTGCTTTTCTGTCAAGCCTGGAATATCAACTTCGATATTTTGTCTTCGTGTATCCTTGGGTCTATAACACAATGACACTGGAAGCAAATTTTTCTTTATGCGTGTTAAATACATTCATCTGAAGTATACCTCTGACTAACTTTCTACTTGCCACTATCAAATCGTTTGGTCTCCACGCTTCCCAAAAATCATTTAATGGGGTTTCTGAAATTATTTCATGCGCTATTTCACATTGGATTCTATCCGGTTATAATCTGATTAGTTTCTTGAACTCGTGTAATTGTTTATCAAGTGATCTATGATCAGTACTAATTTCTTCATAATAGTCTACACAATTCTTTAGTCAATTATGTGGGTATAAACCGACAGATTGTGGTGGTTGACCATGATCGCCACACAATATCACTTTTGTATTCGCTAGCAATAACCAGTCGGGAAACCTTTGTAATAGATCTAACGACACTGTGCATATCTCATCCCAAATGATGATTTCAGGAATATATTTCTCGCCCATTCGATCAGGAGTACATTCGTCACCTTTCCATCGAAAGAAACTGTGATAAGTACAAGCATTACTTCCTAGCTGTTTGATCTCTCTAGCAAGTCTGTGTGTTGGTGTTAGCACAGTCATGTTTAATTTCCCACGAAATAATTCAATCACATGAGTCGTCTTCCCTGACCCACCACAGCCGTTTAAATAACTGGTTTTATACCTACTTATTGGATCTGAACACGACGGTGCATTAGATAGTTCTGATATCTGATTATTCTTCAAGTAATTGTTTACAATTGTAACATCTGCTGATTTGGAGTAATCACGCAGTATTTCCTTTTTAATTCTCCATGATCCCAGTCTCTAGTCTGAATTAGTAAATTCAGCCACTGCTTCTTTATGTTTTACGTCTATATAAAATGAATCAGTGGCGACTCTAACCGCGGGGTCAGGAAATCTATTTATCATCGAAAGTAAGTTAATAGAAGCATAAGCCAGCATTGACTACCTTAAGTACGTATATTGAGGATTTTCTCCGTCGTTATAAGTAACAGTTGTACCTAATTTGGTTGCATCTGACAAGAAAGCGTCTTTACGATTGACATATATACCCCTAGATTAAATCTGCAATTATAAAATCGTATTCAGCGTCATCTATAATCAACCGCGAAGAATGTCGTTTATGGTCGTATTTTCCACCTTGTGTGAACTTATCAATTCTTCTTCTACCGAGATCTTTTGCGTGCTTATTTCTAACTTCAAAGATTTCCTTGTACCATTTCACGATATATTCTTCGTCGAGATCGGGGAATTATTTGTTTTTTGTATTTGGTGATTATACTATGTAGACTATCGGGTTGTGGTAACCAGACTTCAGTCTGCGCTCGATATGATATAATTGCTTCACTGACAATCAGCGATATCAACATTTTTAAATCAATCATATACCGTAATAACACTATTGGATCCAGTGTTTTCCAGAGATGTGTCTAGCAAACCAAACATAACAACACCGATGAAGTCCTTTAGCCAATTCAAATGATACCACACGAGCGAATCCGATTAAATCAAAATCTGGCAGTGGTCCATTAATCACATCAAGGGTCTTCTCATATGTGGGATGTCCAAAAAGTTTAAAATAGAGTATTCACCGTACCCGAGAAAACTCTCTGGACAACACGAAATCATATCAATCGAAATATTTTTTTTTGGGGTCGTATCTTGTATTCCATAATCCACCATGGCCATAATCAACACAACTATCTTCGATATCTGAGAGAAATTCTGCTCTTGTTGGTTTCCATAGATTTCTCTTTCTCGTGAAATGAGATGCAACTGACGATATTGTAAAACAGTTTGTTGATAACCACTAGCTAGTTTTTTCATCTCGTTGCGGAAGGCTTCAGTACTATTGGGTTTTACAAATTGATCCGAATTTACCCTCTTCGTTTTCAAAACTCTGAAATAACCACACTGACACAGGATCGATTTTACTCGACTTATAAATAAAATCAAATAAATTCCCCCCCCCCCCCCAGAACTCTGGGGAGAACTCCACGTTTAGATATTTTACGGTTCTATCAAGCGGAAATATTGTTACCGCGGATGTCCAAGCGTGTGCATCATGGTCAATAATTTTGATTGGAGATCCACTCCATTTATATTTCGAGTCGTATAATATCTCGCCTGTTATCGTCGTTACGGTTAATGGAAATTTTAGTATCCGTTCTAACGCGGCCACATTTTGAGTTGCTGCTCCTCTCTCCTTCACTGTTGATCCCCATTCGTTTATTTTTTGCGTCTTAGATCCGTCAATTTGTTTGCACGCAACGCATTTGTAAAATGCTCTATTATTCGTTCTGCTACACATTTCAAGGACGAATGTTTCATGGGTTTTAATTTTTCAATACTCGGTTCATCATTTATGAGATAGATCCCATAAACAACTGCTGTTACAGGATAGGATCTCTTGCAATACATTTTGTCAATCCCAGTTAGAATTCCTGTTTTCGAATCCTGACTCACGGTGACAATTCTCTTATTTTTCAGGATGGGTTCAAATTTGTCGCGTATAATCCAATTCTCCGTTTATGAGCGGATAATGCATTTCACTCTTAAAAAAATACTTTTTCTTGTCAAGATGCGAGATTTTTACTGCTGCTCTTTTGTCGTTAATGGTAGCATCAACACTACCATCACTTCGAAATGTTGACCAACAGTGAGATGCTCCATCGCGCTTGAATTCATTAAAACCATCACGGATTCTACCTATCATGCTTCTATCACTTATTAGACTCTTTGGTACATCAGTGGAGACTCTAACGAGATTGAATTCAACATTTTTCCAAGGCGTAATTTTCGATAATCTCTCTAACTCCTCCATATTATAATTAAAACAAGTATTTAAATAAGGAATGTATTATATAATGAATCATTGCAAATGGCTTATGATAGGATCAGTAACCGCTTGTAACAAATCATGCATGAATTAATTATGTGGATATCATTTACAAAGCGTACGTCCTGGAAGTTTTGGGCCTTAACCCTGCATACGATGTGGGGTACGTGTGCGTGGTAAGTCGCAGTCGTGTCTCAATTGTGGTGCTAAGCGATACAGAGAGTTAAAGCACTATTATGATAAACGAGTCAAGAATTCCATCAAAGATTAAGACTCTGATTCTGACTGTGTCAGCGTCCTTGACTCTGTCAAAGACAAAATCATAAGAACACCTGAAGACTACATTGATAGATTCTTAGTAATAATTAAACCAAATAATGAATTATACAAATGTTATTATAGTATATAAATGAACAAAGAATTTCAACCACGTCCCGTGATTACCAATTATGAAGCATCTCGTTAAGGTATTTTCAGACAACGCAGACTGTATAAATCATTAGGAACGGACAACAATCTTGGATATCTTATGGTTAGTGCTGGAGGGAAAAAAATATTACTGTCACAGAGTCGTATACGAGTGTTTCCATGGATTGATTAAAGGTGGGTTTGTAATCAATCATATTGATTCCAATCCTAAGAATAATTCTTTATCGATTATACAGTCTATAACACAAAGTGAAAACACCAAAGGAGGAGGGACTGGAAAACACTCGAAAAATGTGAAGCCTATAAAATCATTTAATACAGAAAATAACGAAGAAAGAGTATTTCAATAAATGAATGAAGCTGAATGTATTTCGATATTTATATACCCTCAGTACGATTTGTTGCAGAACAAATATATCGATCAGCAAATTCTGTTTTGCATTGTATATTGTAACATCAAGGGAAATAACTCGTGTTGGCTTGTGTATACGGCTTTTGCTTTAGTCACATATCTTAAGGAGATTTTTCGATGACTGAATGGCTTTTATTGTGTGTTGGTTTTTGAAACGCTGTCATCGGATCTCAATGGAAATAATCAAGTATTTGTTTTGTGACAAACTGAATCAAATAGGTGGTATTCTTTTCTTTGATGTTTTTTTCAAGTATTTGGTTTCGTTTAGATACTTTCAATAATCATAATTAAGTACACAAAAGAATAAATATCGCACACCACATGAATGGTTTGCATGTATTAGTTAGCTTATATACCATGCTGTCTCCTATAGTATTGGGGCTTTAAGCCATTCGAAATTCAACCGTGAAACCACCATATGTCACACACCGTCACACGGTGTGAATGTGTTTTTGCATTCAACCCGGGTGATTTTGTTGGGGGTATGGTGGTTTTAGTTTGAATGTAGATCAGAATATAGCACCACGGTATGACACTTAGGGAAATCGCGAGCGAGATCTCGATTTAGATCAAGAACTATTTAATAATATGTTCAAATCGGCTCCTGATACAGCGTTCGATATGGATGCTCCTGTGCCCAAGAACGATTATATACTCAATTATCAATTCTATTCATATCATGTAGTACAACCAAATAGTCGATCAAGAATCTAACTTCAAATCCAAGATACTAGCAAATACTTTCTACCCGCTGATGCGTTTATCGAAGTGGAAGGAGAAATTGTAACAAATGACCGCGACCATAATGATCCACCATATGCACTTGGTGCCAAAGTTGGCTTTGTCAATAATGGTATCATGGCGCTATTTAACAGCTCTAGATACATGATTGATGGAAGAGAAATCGAGCCTATAGAACATGATGTTGATGTTGCCACAACAATAGTGGGGTTAACTAGATATTCCGATGATTATACAAGATCGGCATGTCCAGCTACGATGTTCTTTGAGGATGTTAATGATCACGCTGAATACAAAAAGTATATTAAAGTAAGGACACCGCAAGTTACTGCAGTTGATCCACAACCAGATGATGATGAACACGAACCTAGACCAGGTGTTGCTTTTGATATTGTAAAAAATGATAATGCTAGTTACAATTTTGGGTTTGCAACACGCGTATCAATGTTGGAAGGACAGAGTAGATTATTCTCTTGCGCGATTCCACTACATCATATATTTGGATTCTGCAGAAATGTTAGAAAAGTTATCTTTGGAGTGAAGCATACAGTAGCACTCGTGCGAGGCGGCGACGATAATAATGCAATCTGGCGAGAAACAGGACCTGCTGTAGCTCTAGTCGCTAATGGCAAGGTGAATATAACAAAACTATCGCTGTGGATGACAGTAATGACTCCATCAATCACCGCAGATCAAAAATTACTACCATTTATGAGTACAGGCGGCAAATAATTACTAAGTTGGCTAACAAATACCACGGATACCATGGATAGTATTGTTAATGGTAAATTTACTTGGAACCTGGCATCAAAACAAGGGATTTCTGCGCCGCGGCATATATTTACTCCGTTAGAGGATAAAGCGCGATTAAATGACCAAACACGCAGCCATATGATATTTGATAAATTGGGTGTTAATGAAGTCTGGTTGAGGATAAACGGCCAGGAGGAACCATCCGAGGATATTTTCCTTAATTACGAACAAAACCAAATAGCACGCGCATATCATCGTTTGCTATCATTTATTGTACGCGATAATAATGTAGATACCGGTCTGCAAATATCACAATGGGATTTTAGAAAACAATATTCCATCTACTATTTTTCGTTGGAACATCTTGACTTAATCAGACAGTCTGTTGTTGACATACACTTCCAATCTTGTGTAACCAATCCTCCTGCTGGTGGTTACAGAACAGTTGTTGTCATTCTCAGCGACAAATCAATGCTACTCGAAGGTGTTGGTGGACGGATGAGAGTACTTGATGCACCAGTGGGAAATATGTAGACAATTAGGCCAATATCGTATTACATAAAATGTCATGTTAGTGTTACGTTAACTCCTGGTCAAATTGAAAAATTGCAATCGGAATCAGCTTAAAAATGTGGAACCACAATAACGCTGAAGCACAATCAGATGTCTGGTGGTCAAAATAAACTATCACTGACAACTCGTCAGATCAAACACTTCAATGATGCTATCAAAAATAAAAACGGTGTTCAGGTCTCTCTCTCTCTCTCTCTCTCTCTCTCTCTCTCTCTCTCTCTCTCTCTCTCTCTCTCTCTCTCTCTCTCTCTCTCTCTGCGGCTGCGATTAAGAACACGATAAAATCAATTAGTATATTCCCACTTTTCGCTGCGTTACCAGCGTTGATTGCGGCAGCGGCCACGGCGGTAGCAAAAGCTGCCGCGCTAGGAGCAGTTGGAACAGCAGCAGGGATGGCAGTAAAGAAAGCGACTGAAATCGGGTTTTAAAAAAATAAACGATCAGGAAAGGGTCTAAGACTACCAGAATTTCTCTTTTTTATGTCTGCCTGAATTGTTTTCGGTTTGAAATCCTTTAGGATTTTATTTGAATTAGTTTCGGTTTGAAACCTTTTAGGAATTTGTTTGAAATAGTCTCGGTTGTAATCCGTTAGGATTTTACTGAAATAGTTTCGGTTTGCTTGAAATAGTTTCGGTCTGTCCACCCTCTTTGCTGCTGATTGGGTTATTCTCTATCCAGCTACTTCGCTTAAAACGATAGAGTATTAACACTGTGTAAACCTTGAAGTCTCTATATAGACCAACATACAAAAATATAGGTCTCGTAGACAATCATAAGATGCTTATACTATCATATTCGTAAAGACGTCCTAAATACTACAAAAATTATCATCGACACCCCATTCGGTTGAATATTTACTTCTATTCATAGTGATCAAACAGTTTCTCTACCGTTAATTAGTACTTTCAATCTTTCCTTGTAGAGAATGTTCTATTTTGCAAAGCAAACTGCAAGTTCATAATAATGTGTATAAATACTCATTTCCTCTTTATTGTGTCATTCACGAAAAATTACTTTCGCGGAAAGTTTTTGTATGATTTTGATAGACTGAATTGACAGTATAGATATGGCTACCGTAATCGATATCACACCCACACACCCACCCACACACACACACACACACACACACACACATATATATATATATATATATATATATATATATATATATATATATATATATATATATATATATATATAGATATAGATATCACACACACACACATATATATACATATATATATATATATATATGTATATATATATATATATATGTATATATATATATATATATATGCATATATATATGTATATACATATATGTATATGTATAAATATATGTATATATGTATGTATATATATGTATATAGATATATATATGTATATATATGTATATATATGTATATATATATATATATATGTATATATGTATGTATATATATATATATATATGTATATATATATGTCTATAGATATATATATGTATATATATATATATATATGTATATATATATATATATATATATATATATATATATATATTATATATATATATATATATATATATATATATATATATATATATATATATATATATATATATATATATATATATATATATATATATATATATATATATATATTCTTCTCCGCCATATCTCTGCACAATTTATATTGCACATCATCGACGTGGGCTCTTGCATGTGTTGACAACAAACGCCATTTCTCTCTCCTGTGCAGTCCTCATTTTAACTTGCTTGCCCACGTCGTATCTAGCCAGTGCATATTTCATCCAATTTATATATATATATATATATATATATATATATATATATATATATATATATATATATATATATATATATATATATATATATATATATATATATATATATATATATGTATATATATATATATATATATATATATATATATATATATATATATATATATATGTATATGTATATATATACATGTATATATATACATAGATACAAAGATATAAAGATATAAAAATACATGTATAGAGTTGCAAGAGTTGCAAGACTGACTTACATGGATATATAACTGTTACATAAATGCATATCAGAACGATGTGTAAAGGCCATATTGATGACGATGAAACGAAAAAAGTCAACCTATCAACTATGTATATTTCTTCGGCAAGTGTTTTGAAGTTGATGTTTTATGTTTTGTGCCAGATCTAATTGTGTTATAAAAAAATATTAAACGACCCTTCGGTCGATAAATAGACCGTATCCACGTTTAGATAACTGCAGGAACTTACCTGAACAATTCACGGCATTAATCCAAACGTGACTGACAGTAAACAGGAAGCCAATATCTACCTCCCAGGTGTGGTTTACACTTCTTATGTCCGTCATGCTACATGGCCAGTAAGGATTACCATCAACTGCTTTGTCAGCGGTGTAATTGACTTGAAGCGTTGAAGACTGATACGCAGATTTATACAAAGCGAAGTTCCGGAGACCTTGAATGAAACCATTTTAGCTCTTACATCGGTGGATTTAAAATATACATGCAAACATACATGCATACATACATACATACATACATACATACATACATACATACATACATACATACATACATACATACATACATACATACATACAAACGTACGTACGTACGTACGTACATACATACATACATACATACATACATACATACATACATACATACATACATACATACATACATACATACATACATACATACATACATACATACATACATACATACATACGTACGTGCACACACCACACAGACATTCAGACAAACAGAAAAATCTTTGTATTGGGGTAAAACTGAATGAATTTAAATATAAAGAGTCTTGTTTTACACGTATAACATAAATTATGTTCTAAATTGGCGTGGTTGAGAGCATAAGCCTAATATCACTGCCTTTCCAAGAGTAAGAATAAAGAAAATATACCATCAAGGATCTAGTTGCCTGTATCAATGGTTTTGCAGGAAATATGCATAAATTTAGATACAAAGAATAACAATGAATAAGAACTAATTAAATGCGATTCAAATGGTTAATGGTCTAGTCAATTAAGTAAATATCTTAGTCATCCAAATATAATGTTGTACAGCTTTAGACATGTGTTTGTTGTTTTCTAAAGTTAACATACGGTTTACCTAAATCGTATGAGCGAAATGGAATGCGTATAGGACTTGATCTTTAAGATATAAATTTCGGTAACAGCTTAAAGGAAAGAGTTTTGCATTCTTAAATTCATCGCGGTAGTAATACTAATGATTAGTTTCGGGATTCGTATATAAATCGTAATTCAAGTTCTTAGAATATCATAAATGATCTGAAATATCTCGCCAACAGAACTTCAATGTCATAGCGAGGTTTTTTATTACGATTCACGTAGGTAAAGATGTTGTATTGAAGGGTTGTTTCTCGCAGCAACGGGTAAGAAGTGTAATATTCGACTTGTAGAAGGTCAAACATAATTGCTATTTATGTTTTTTGTAGTAGATGTGCACGTAGCAATAGTGGAAGAAGCGGACACATTCCTTCTCGTGGAAACGTTGTCAGCTGTCTGTATCCACCAATGCTTATTATCCCATGAACTGAGAGTTCATTGGACTCTCGTATTTATGGACATCTTTGCGAATCCTACATATAGGTGACTTAGTCTCATCTAGAGGTTATTCTGCGTGCAAAATACTTTATAAAGATGATATTTATAATCGTCTACCTGTCTTCTGCCTTCCAGGATTGGTTTTCTTTTCACAATTCATATCATCTTTAACTTCTTTTATCGCACATTATGGTTACAGACGGCGCTGTTGTTTAGTGTAGCCAATATTAATATGTTATTTGGATTAGATTGACTTGTGTTATTCTACTTATTATTTTCCTTCAATTTTCATCACGGCTGCGTTTAACAAAGCAAAACACATTAGACCAGCTGGTTTATAATTAAAACTTAGTCAACGGATGCACCGTTTTATCAAATATTCGAACCATTCAGGAACATATACTATAACGGTATGTTCGAAGGTCCAATTATGCGTAGTAAATTAATCAAGCCATCGCAAACACTCATCGTGACATATGGCAGTATAGTGCGTGTAACATGGTTAGAAAGTGACGCTAATACTTTATAATAAGAACATCAAATAAAGTATACTTTTATCCAAACAATCTAAATAAATAGCATTTTATATACTTTGACAATTGGCAATACGATTGCACAGTTAGCTTCAACAAAGTAACATAGCTGAAGCACGCATGTCTTTACATTTAATGATACTGATTTTTACGAGCGAAGAACGACCAGAAACAACGTGTTATATTTGAAAGATTAAGATATTGTCATGAAAAACAGATTAAAAAAAAATACAAAGTTGGTTCTTGTTATTGAGAGGAAGTCATTTCACTAGATTTTTTGAATTTATTATTTCTTTAAATAGTCAATAACGAAAGTAAGTGATGTAGGTTTCTGACGAAACAAATATCATCCCAACTAATACGGACATTTATACGATTTTGTCAAAATACGTTACCCTCCTTTTCATGCATGTATTTACAGTCTTTCGTTCAGTTTTATTTACAATAAATTCAAACATTATAAATGTAACGTTATGAACAACATATATTTGTTACTATTAGAATGAATTACAACAAAATTGGAGAAAATCACTACATTTGAAAATCTAAAAATATCGTTAATCTATCAGTGAGGTATATAATAGGGTTGCCAATATTTAAATAGTACATGGACGTGAATAAAATTGAAACTTTACATCCATGAGCTTCCCTTTATCTATTAAATGTGTCGAGTCGCCACTCCTAGATGACGACGTTTAGAATGACTATATTCAGGTAATATCCGTCCTGGTTACTTGAGTTGTCTGTTTATATAATATACCTAACTAATAATCACCATTGAGTCTAATACATGTTGATTGCTGTAAGGCGGAAATGATGTGATCAATCGGAATGTCTTTTAATTGTATACATTAATTACTAGACTATGACAGTTAAAAGCTAGTATGCATCCATCTGAAAATCAGGCCCAAATTACGATAGATAGTGTTGTTTAATCGGAAGAATAATTTTAAATTAATACATTCAAACACTCAAAAAATTCATTACATTCTCTTCTCGTTTTCTATAATAGGAGTAAGCGGGAAAAAACTTTTACTTTGGCATGGTATTGCTTCATTGGCCTAAAGTTATTATCCAAACTATCAATTTACTAAAATTGTCGTTATTCCGTGCAATATATGATTACGTTTCTATATTCATTCGTGGCTTTCCTGTTGAAATGCTTGTACCTTTGGCAGGTTGCTGTTGCAATTGATCCTTTTAGCGTTTGTGTAGCATGGTCTGCGTTCAGCTGTTCACATCCTTTGTGCATATTTGGCAAAAGTCATGAAAAACATCACTGCTAGAATGTAGCTTTTTAATCATCAAACCAATAGGTTTTATATATTCATTACATGCTCCGATCAAGCATAAACGAATTTAATTTGCAGATCATAGTTCGATATATCTTTATGTTTCCCGTTCGAGTCATCTTTCCAATCTAAATATTAATGACTAAAATATAATATTATCTGCAGCCGCCTTTACTTGCTTTGGATCAAGCAGTACAATTGCCGACCTAGTCATTTTGAAATGTAGCATTATATCCATCCATCATTCTTATTGGGCCATACATAAGTCATATTATAGTACCTATATACATAATTAAACACTTCAGTGCTATCAACATGTAACATGTGTATATATATGTTATGCCCACCCGATAAAGATCTTAGATTTTTAAGTGGCAAAAAAGGATATATGTTCAGTTCTTACACTACAAATGACCTATGTATGTCAGAACGTGTTTAACATTGCAATACCGTCTTGAATAAATATCAATGGAAACCTTCTACATCATCTTTTCGATCGATTTACATTGAATGTATTGTACGTACTACTCACATGTTGTAGTTAATGTGAAATACTATATTTCTTGTAATTCTTTACAATACTAATTGCAGGTATTTTCAAGCAAAGAAAAATAAATAAGATGACTCTAATTTAATCTAACCTATTTTTGTACAGACAAGTTCGGGAATTGTCCATTTCATCCCAACACATTGTTCGTTTACCTGTGTTTTGCACAATTTAAACACAATGTTTACTAATGTTCTGATGCATGCACTATGTCAGTTTAATTTCATGAACGGACTTATTAACAAGTGTTATAAAATATGACCGTTTGTTTTCACAGAGTTATGAGAGTTAAACACAAAGCGCAATATGATACCTCTCTTCTTCCTGACTATATATCATATTTATGCTTTTACAAAATCATCTTTAATGAAATTTGTTTTCGCTGTGAAAATCCACATGGTGTAGCTACGTTTATAGTCTTGTTGATGTGAATGCGTTAAAGTTCCATGCAAAAGCGCACGAATCAAAATATACATGCGCTATGGACAACTGAATCAATCCTTCCCCCACAACGTGGAAACTATTGCACTCGTCAGTAGTGAATTCAATTGTACAGACAGTGAGTAATATAATAGTAAATATTAACTATATTGTCATTATATTACCGACGTACGTGCAAGTAATGAAACTGGTTGCACAACATATGAAATACACTTACCACCGTGAACCTCAAATTCACCTACAGTTATAAGTTCCTTATTTTGTCGTATCACTGATGCAATCTGGGCCAAAGAATCATTATTACTAAATACGTTCTGAAAATGTACTGAAGATATTTTGATTATTGGCTCTTTGGCATTCCTTGGTTTAAAATGATACCCTATAAGCACTTGAAAATCTAAACGTTTATTATTTAAAACAGAAAAGGTTTACAAACAACTACATTTGCATGGATGTCGATACTTCTGCTCATTAAGGTACAATATGACCATACTGCATATGGATTATATTGTTAATTATGATTAATTAGTATAAAATGTTGGCCTTTTTCAAAACTAGTACAGACGTGAGAGATTGTAAAATCAGTATTTCATTTTGCATTATCGCATTACATAAACGGAATATGTCATCTAATCACCAATGCACTTTCACGTTTATATCATTAAAAAGACACTAACCAATGTAATTTTAATTAGTACAAAACTATATGCATATTTAACTAAACAATGGTACAATTGTATGTCATGACATGTTAAAGTTTTCGAAATATAGTGCGTGTAACTGCACTATATAAGTGACGTTATTCCTATTTAAGAACTACATCAATGAAAGTTATCTTAACCAAACAATGTAAACGAATAGCATTTTCTAAACTTTGAATATAGTTAAGATTATTTCTCATCTGCCTTTAAAAATTTAGCAGAGGTGTCCTACGCATGTCCTTAGATTTGATAATAATGTATATATGGTCAAAGAACAATCCCTCAAATATCTATTGAATTTAACAGAATAATAAATTATATCTTCTCATGGACAAAGATGGCAAATTCCAAACCCGGTTATTATTATTCCATAAAAATTTCAATATTGCATATTCAAATGCACCTTTTGGCGGCAGTCATTTGACTGACTTTGCATAACCTTATGATAATAAACTGAAATAGGTTTTTGATCCCAAAAAATATCATCCTAACATCAACATTTTGACGATGTTTAAAAAAAAAATGAGTGCTTTCCTTACGCGTTTATTTAGTCTTTCAGAATATTTATATATTATATTTAAATGAAAACATACATTTCACGATATAAACAAAATATATCAATTATCTGTGCAATGAATTACAAAAAGCTTGTGAAAACCAATACATTCTCAAATCTAAAATCAATCAGTTATATATGTCAGTAAGGTTTATATTGGATTGTCAATATCTAAATACAGGGACGTTTATACCCGTTAATGTAATCGAAACATTGAATTCATGAGATAACATATACCTACTAAATGTGTACGTTTGTCACTACAAGATGATGTCTATAATTGTAACTAAATTCGCAAAATATGTTTACGTATTCGTGCCATTCCCATGTATACCCATCAACACAAGGTTGTCATTGTCTCCGTCTATTCTAACCTCTTTTTAACGAAATATTACGATTTCAATGTACAATTTCCATTCTTAGTTTATTGCATTGGAGTATATGTACCATAACTTTCACTGACGAGCTTTTCATCGACGTTGCGTGCCCATATTATATAATTAGCCAATAAGAGCAGAAGTATTTGTAAGTATGTCCATTCGGATTGCATTTATGGATATGTATGTGATTTGTTTTAGCGAAGCAGGACCTGTGACTATTGTATTTATTCTCGTTCTAATTGCACGCAGAAACTTTACATGCGAGACAGTTTGTTGTTTGCTATCAAAATATAAGGACTGCTTCCCATTACCTTCTCTTGTGAAAGTATCGGACAGTGTAACGCAACACTAATCATCTATTCCAGATTAAGAACATTAAGTTCATTACTCACAAATTGTGTTTTCGTTATCTTGATGCTCAACCCTGCATATGCATATGGCAAGATCTATTGATACATTATTTGCTTGTATGATATGCCGAACAACATAACAATACAGCTCTCTCTCTCTCTCTCTCTCTCTCTCTCTCTCTCTCTCTCTCTCTCTTTCTCTCTCTCTCTCTCTCTCTCTCTCTCTCTCTCTCTCTCTCTCTCTCTCTCTCTCTCTCTCTCTCTCTCTCTCTCCATCCTTCTGTTCCCTGTGGCATATAAATTGTGTTTTGTATTGATAGCATCATCCCAAGACAGCACAGATCTGTTTTCATCCTAAATTCAAAAGTGGATTCGGTATATTTGAAAACGATAACTGATAAAAAGTCTTAATTTAACGCACAATGGCGTATAAAATCCATCAATGAGCATCATTTTTATAGGAAAATATGTGAATTACCAACGACACCAAACGTACTTGTTACAATGATATAGTGTGATCGCTATAAAAGTATCCAGCTATGCTTCATTTACAATCGTTTGCTTATCAAACGGACTGTTCAGCACAAATAGATACAGCCACTTATAACAATGTATAATGTGGCTCAAACATTATACACTTGAGAAGGATACAAGTAGTAATTACAGTTTCGTTTCATACCCTTCATCAGATTTTTTGTCTGACTTGAGGGGGTGAGGGAGAGGGAGAGTTAATGACAATATGGTATCAAATTTAATGCACCTTATTTTCTAATCTAGAATAGTATATTCTGGCTGAGTATGATTGCGATCAATGCATTACATTAATTCCGTTTAACAAAACTGTACATTCTTATAAAACCAAGACTAAAAAGATGATTGTTTTTAAATGAAGAACGTTGCAAATCATGAATCTTATCTGAAAGTGAGAGAATTGCCATTTTTCATCATGTGGGGGGATTACATTATGCTAGTCTTAAAATGGAATTCAAGGACAAATGCAGCGTACCATGTAAATATTGCGTAATCGATATAACAGTATACGAAAGGAAAGCAAAATGACAAGTACTATTCCAATGATACACACATATATAACATTTTCATTCATATTTTTATAACATTTTCCAACTGGTTGCCACCTTATATATAACACTTCTTTTCTTCGTAAATCTCCTTGCCTTCTAGCACTAATTCGGCTACGCGCATATCTCAAAGATATATTGTAAGCTTGATTTATATAGTGTACTAGCTACTAAATGAGGAACGAATATTTGGACACAGATTTTCAAATACCTGTTC
The DNA here is from genome assembly GCA_029339505.1 of Unio delphinus. Classification (NCBI taxonomy): domain Eukaryota; kingdom Metazoa; phylum Mollusca; class Bivalvia; order Unionida; family Unionidae; genus Unio; species Unio delphinus. Next base: position 1,178,533 of record JAQISU010000337.1, read on the forward strand.
ATCTGAATAGTGTTTTAGGTATAATTGATTTTACATTATCCATACACTGTAACGTACTCATACGACAGTGCAGTCTGATCGTTTGTTTCATTTTAATTCTTTCCTTACATTCCACAATTAACTATGCGATTTAAATTTACTATCAAAATCTATATTGATAGATATTACTCAATCCTCGCTAGGAATAGTTTTTCTTAGCCCTGAATATATTAATGAAATTTGCCCAATGCAACACGTTCTGCATGTATGACCCTTCGGTACAAGTTGCAATCTTGCGCCGGATATTATCAAGGTGACCACCACGACTAAATATGTCATCTGACTCTCAGTGGGATTAATGAACCCTAGGCGATGAAAATGCGATCATGGTATTGGTATATAATATTTGGGATTCTAATAATGCCCCTGGTGATATAATATCACTTGCTTCCTCAGTCGTGTTTCGTCCATGCAACAATCACTAGCTAGCCAAACTTCGTTTCACTCCTTTTGATCATGACGGGCGCATGCTCTAATAGCATATGCAGATCTTGATAATACAACTGTACATTATAGATCAACCTCATATTTAAGAAAAGAGTAGTTTATGTTGGCGTGTAAAACCCGTTTGTGTTGTTAATGTTAATGCGAGCACATCTAGTTTACACGACAAATTATGGAAATGGCCCATGCAATGTTCTTTTTGAGCCTGTTTATGTGCAAGAAAGGTTTATCGCCTTCGTCTTCACTAGCAGTACACTTTAGTACACAGCAGTACACAGTTTACTTGAAGCCAGGTTGGTATTATGGCAGTAACACAAAACAAATCGCTCGGTCGATGACAGCCACTCATATTTGTTTCAAATCTGACATTCAATGATTGATGTTTTATTTATTTATATTGCATTGAGATTGATTCGTCGTACACATCTGTGTGTTTTGCTGTGGTCTCTTATGTTAACAAATTTTAATTCTATATTGTTTTGCAGAGTTTTTATTTGGTTTCCATTACCATTGTAAGTGTATGTAATTTATCTATGGAAGACTAAGCAGTTTTTAATTCCTTATCTATCCTTCTACATTAAGTATAAAATCCAACTTGGTCGGTTATGTTTATGTATACAACCGTAGTATGACACAATGACATATTGTTCATTCTTTTGATACAATGCCCTGTGCTATCAAAACATATATTTTATTACTCAGTAAATCTATATGCAAATAAATATCTCTATCTTTGACATGTTAGCATGGACAATGGTGTTATAACGATCTTGTCCATCTTTTAAAGACTAATATTTGTAATTCAGAATGGAGTAGAATTCATGTATATTTTGAATGCATTGCATGGTATAGACACCTTAGTTCCGTGTCTATTTTTTAAAAATTGTTATTCAAAACGATTGTCTTCATATAATTGTAAGACGGAAGTATATGATACTAAAGAATAATACTATTTAATTCACTTGAGAGGATGATAGTGTCTGCTGAATGTTAAGGGATAATGCATAACGGTACTATGTGTTTTCATGCAAGGCCACGCGACAGACAAATTTCATCATTTGAGGTTTGTGATTCAAACTAAAGATACAACATTCAGTTTCTCCATTAAAGGTGACAATATCAAGCCTAATACAAGCTGAGATGATTATTATACAATCATTCACGAAAACTGTAACGTTCAACCCTCTGATCTCGATGAATGTTCGAGTAGATATCAGGGCGAATTAAACACAGCATACATAAACGATATATATTTGAATCAACAAGAACGTACATGACGTCGTGTTTAGTCTAGTCTGTGATCCATACCGTACATAGCTCATTGTCCGCTTCTTGAACTACTCCTCACCTGGCTATTAATCTCCGCTTATGTCATTTCTTTAAAATCTAGGAAAGATACCTTTAGCATTTAAGATATTTACAGTCCGTTTATAATTTTTAATCGGCATAAAGATTGGTAAACAGGAAAGTACTGGTTTTTTTAGCCTCACCTTTCCCAGATATAACTAAAGTGTTGCAAATAGTATCTAAGTCAAATAACGTTAATCTGGTCAATAACTTCAAATGAATACAAGTATTCTTCTTAAGACCTTATGATGTGGACGCAGCATTCGCATTATAATATGGTGTTGGAAAATATCGTATTATTTGTTTTCGATACACAAAGACAGGTAAAAGCTCTGACTGTTATTAACGCACAACGAAGACAAGCTGGAAGACAATGTTTATTTGCAAAAAGAAACAATAGTTTAAATCTAACGTCTAGCTTAGAGCGAATACACCTAGGACGGTATTATAAATCATGTGAACATAAAATCGTATGATCGTATAATGTGGCTATGTACCAGTTTGTTTCTTGATTGTTTTATGTTTATTTGGGAGTGTACTTTGAAATTAAGCAATAAGGAGACAGTAGGTTCCTTAAATCGAACGTAACAAAGGACAGGTTTTGTTAAAACTCGGTTCAGAACAATGAAACGTTATGTCGTCCGCTGCTCAAAGGAGGTGAACGTGTGTCACATCAAAGGTGTTTTCCATTGATCAAATCCAATGCTCAAATGCATCATTACTTCAATGGATGTGTTTAATTTGGTCCAAGGTTATGGAATAAGTCGATTTCGCATATTGTTTGCAGACAGTCAAAACGTGAAACGTTTCACTTCTTGGTTCACAACTGTAGAGCTAGATCTATGAATATTATTTTTGAAACCGCCGACGACAAAGGTGGTACAAAGAAAGCTTCGACAAATTGAAAACAACAAATGGGAAGAATTTACCACATGACAATAAATATACTTACCGAACAGATATCAATGTGTTAACGTCATTACCGTATATTTGATTATTTGCATACTAATTTCTGAAGAAAACAAATTAATCAAATGTTCAGGTGAAGCTTAGATCTGGCTTGCACAGGCTGCAATAAAGAAACCTTTTCTAACGTTTAAAAAAGCTTGCATATATTTACTTAGATACTAAATTAAATTTAGAAACTAAATCATAACTAAAGGCTGATCAAGTAAGATATAAACGTGCGTTCACGACGTTTCAACAGATGCCTAATGACCTTTGATGAAAGAAGACCATTTGAAACGAATTCCTAAGTACATCTCAAGGATGATTTGGTAAAACTGCTAAAGTATTTAAAATATTGGAAGTTGTAAAAGCATCAAACCTCATCTCCTTATGTAGATGGGCCACCAGGTAATGTATTCCGGAGCAGATCCAATGCATAAAGAGTGATCATATCTCTCTTTTTCTGTCACTTCTTGCGAATATGGAACTAGTATCGATCCACTATGAAGTTTTACACATACCTCAAATCAGTACATCTGTTACATTGTGTTGCATCAACGAAATGACAATACGTACCAACGCTGGCTATTAAATATAATCCGAAAATTACAATAAATAATTGTGTTGACTGTTCTTGTAGTGATTGAAATTAAACATCTAAAACTACATTAATAAAAAGCAAGTCAGATATTTCGGAACACAGCAAGTAGAACATGACAGATTTACACAAATTAATAATACAGTGTATATATAATTTAATACTAAAATCTTCATGAGCCTTTCAAAAGCACCTTTGAAGACGAGAACTCAAAGCTACATTCCTACAGCAATTCTTTCCAAATGACACTTCTCAATTCGGATATCAGCTCCACGACAAGAAGCATACTATTTTACAAAAACCAAGATTCAGTTCTCTTCAATAAGTTTTGATCAACATTTTATCATATTAAAGAGTTGCATATTCTTTGTTATGAACAAGTTGTCTCCTTCACCTTTACATAATACTGTTGTAAATCCCCAAAACAACAGGAATGAGCGTCTCAAAATGCAGCGTGATCCCACGTCCCTATTTTCCTAATATTTCTCTACCATCCCTTATAGACAAAACGTACACCCCTTAACATAATTACAATTTCTAAAATTACTAGTGGAGGGATGCTTTCATACAAACAAAAATATTACCTTTGATAGACATTAAACATTGTAGAAAGAAGAACAAGAACACCAAAGCACATATAATATCTTACTTTTTTATATTCACAAAGTGAGTTAAAACATATCCGACATTGAAATTATTTCTGTATGAAACGAACATGATATTAGCATTTGTAATACTATTTTCAATTATGTCCTTCAATTAGTAATTTTCGTACTAACCAGCCTCCCACAGTCGCTACATATTCACGAACAGAAATATTTTATGGAAAATATATATTGTAAATGGATCATATTTGGTTCTTCCGCTTGTTATAAATTTGCAATTTTACCCCACCCGATACTTAGTACACTAAATGAAATTACTCAATATCAGCTATTTTTGTTACTAATGCTTTCCTTTTATTCCTTGTTTTGATATTTGTCTCTTGTTTCACTTTTGGGGATTTTACATGCCAGCTGTGTAACATGTGACATAAGTCAGAACTTGGAGTGAAGTTAATGATTACTCTAATTTCAGACATATTCTATTTAAGTTTGATAGCACCATTTGCATTAATGATTGATGTTGTGTATCATACACGGGGCGTCAATGACTGAATTGCAATCCAATTTACTCCCAAAACTACAAGTACATGGAATTATATAACACCCTCATGCGACTGACGAAACAAACATGGACATTTTTATTCTTGGATATTGTTCCACCAAACGAAAAATATCAGATATGTTTCTGAAATATGCATTAGGTACAGGTTAAACTTGTTATTTTCTCCTCTGTTTAAAAGAGCGGATGGGTATATATGTCTTAATATGAAACGGATAATAGACTACGCCACCACAAATAAATTAAGAAATAGTAAAATCTTATTTGGGTAATATTTTCCCATAACTGGCTAATAGTGTGTAGTACACTCCCCCCCCTCTCTCTCTCTCTCTCTCTCTCTCTCTCTCTCTCTCTCTCTCTCTCTCTCTCTCTCTCTCTCTCTCTCTCTCTCTCTCTCATCCTGGAAAAGTGGAACATCCCTGTCGACATTATTTATGAATATTATAGTTATGTAGCATGCATGTGTATATATTACATGGTTCCTTATCATGAAATGTTCAGATAGACTTAAACGTTAAAATTGTACTTACAGCTTACAATGTGGCAATCGACAATCAGCATAACAATGATGTACCTCATATATGATGTGAAGCGCATAGTTGAAAAAAGGTGATATCTTTCGTGAATATACAATGCACCAAAATGATATCTTTACGAATTTGAGGCACTTTTATAAAGGCAGAATACGCCCAAGTATGTTATACTTAATTATTCACCAGTCATGCATTGCACTTGAATGAACAGGAACTTTTGATACAAAATGTGTAAGAGAGAGATAGTGTATGCTATACATAATACATCACTTGAAACATCTCTTCCTCTTTCATAGCGTAAAGTTTTTTTTATCATATTTTAAATTTGTTGAGTGGATAATATCAAAACATTAAACGTAAATCTTGTGTCAACCCACTTCATGCACAACCATTGCTTTTGCATTAAAGTTTTAATTCAGAGTATCCTCATGTATAAAAAGTTTGCAGTTTCAGGCTTTCTTCAATTTTTACTGATTTACTGGGAATCGTGCTAGATTATAATGTAGTCAAATATATTATATATAATATATATATATATATATATATATATATATATATATATATATATATATATATATATATATATATATATATATATATATATATATATATATATATATAATATGCATATAAATCATATGCCAAAAGACAGTCATATTGGGTACACTGGATTATCGATTAATCAAGAATACAAAATGAAAATTTACAAAGAACGCATATTATTGCGTATTATATGCAAGTAATCATAAAGTAAAGACTGTTCTAAATGAATTCAAGTTTTAAATGTGCTGATATGTCAATAGTCTTGCATGGTCGAATGTGTTAACAGTCCAAATGTATCATCATTATTAGGTGAAGAGTGTATTCAGCACGAGCACAATGTGTTGCAATGAACTGATTACATACAATACTCCTCAACCGAATTCGGAACAGAACTGCAGTTAAAGATAGCAATAGATACATTTTATTTTAATAGCCTTATATACAAAACTAAGACACCTTACGGTGACCATAATGTGGTTCTAGTGTTAATTTCCATACCATTCTACGTTGTAAACAACGTCATGGCTTCTACCTACTCTTTCATGTGTCTCTGACTTTTGTGATTCAGTGGACGGACGGACCATCAAACTTTTATTACGTTAATAATGTTTGTGATTTATTCGGGATACATGTCTGTTATTTTTGGCTATGTTTCTTTGTTTCCCATTAACAAAATTTATTTTGACATTGGTAATGTATCATATAACTTCAAGACATCTTAGTATCATTTTCATATAACCATATGAGGTCTTTCTTTAGCTTTATTGGTGTCCTTGTAGTAGCGACACTGGGAATATTTGATCCATCAGTTCCGTTGCTGTTTCTTTTGTTCTTGGCAGCGTCTTTGTTTCTGTGCTAGACGTGATATTGTTTGAGTGGTAGTAGCAGAATTAGTCGTCATATTGCAATCTCGAAACATATTCATTGCACTAACAAACATAGGTTAATATACACCTTTGCATTGTGTATATTAAATAGATTTTAAGACTTCATAATATTTTCATTCTAACGAACCTACCGCTGCGGTGACCTAGGTCCGATCCTTGGCATATTCATACCATAGTCATTTCCTTTGGATTATAAATGAGTTACTGGAAGAGAGACCCTGAAGCACTGTCAACCAAGTGTCTCCACAAAAGCCTGACCAGGTCTACGCCCTGGGTAGGACAACCCAACTGCACCATACGTCATCGACACAAAACAAGACGTAGTTACCAGTTATAGCTCTCAGTGCATGAGTGGCGTAAAGTGTGTTGCCTGGGACTGTTTCCAATGGTGGGAGAGATGTTTCACTCTCGATCTGAACATACCGCCTGCCACAAGATGGGCATCCTCCAGTCAATACGGCTCCGTCCGGTGACGATCTGACTGTCTCAATGACCGCCTGGGTTGTGAATCTTCGAGTGTAAAGTTAACATCTGGATAGAAAACCGTGAACCAGGTATAATAAAACAGATAGGCAAAATATCAGAACTTAAACGGGTAGCTGGAGTGTGAGAACAATGACACAGGCACTTTCGGAATATCTGCAAGAACAAAACATGATGCTCATCAGACAGCATTGATTAGGTATGATCTATGCAGCCTTCAGATTGATATTGTCGAGGTCTAATAGACATGATGATCTTCGTCTGGCAATAACAGGAAAAAAAATTATTTTTCCAGTAGGGAAGCCATCTAGATGAGCCGAGTGAGCATAGTGTTTGCTTTTCCACTAGGAACGGTCCGCTTAGCTCCATTGTATCTCCCTTTGAGATAACAAAGCGGATCGTGAAACTTCATCTTCGGATATCAACTGGTTTAGTCAGCCAGATCAGAACCTACCGGTTTTCTGCGACCTCAGTCGTAAAATTGGAGAAGTCTCCTTTGAAAGAGCCACTGTTCAGCCATTGTGACGTTAATGCCAGAATTTGTGAAAGTGCTTGAAATATTTCGGGAGGGGGAGGTCACTACAAACGAACAGAGCTTCTTTGAGTTTTCCTGGCATCGCAGTTCTTCAGTCACCAATATCTTGAGACAACCCAGGTCGAAGCATCGGCATCAGCTTGATCTCATCCTCACAAGACACTCCAAACTTATAACGCACAGATACCACAGCGCAGACTGTGACACTGTGAGCTTTTGGATCAACCACAGAGGGTAACTAGTTTCGCACTAGATCGGATGGTACGCTTTTCAACATTGCAAGATTACGAGGAAAAACAATATTGCAAGTGAAATGGATTAATGACTTATTTGTCAACGATGCAGCAGTCTTAAACCACTCAAAGAAGGATCCCAAGCGACTCATGAAAGACTTTGCAGACTGTGGGCACCTCGGGCCCACTGTGAGCCAAAAAATGACCCATGTAATGGGGCATGGTGTAGGTGGATAATCCTCCTCCACCAATCATCACTGAGGACTTAGCGATTCAGGTAGTTAATGAATCCATGCACCTAATAGGTGCATCGTGAAGGCTACCACTACATTCGGTGACAAAACTAGTATAAGCTAATAGCAAGCTGACGAACACAACAAAGTTTAAGTATACAAAGATTGTGTTGGGCACCATGGGAGTGAATTTTGGACATGATATACACAAGAAGAAATAAAGTTTAATTCACGCATACCACATGGGCTATCTCAGGCGTAACTTTAAACTCGCTGACGAGACACTGTTCCCAACAGCACAATACTTGACAGAGTTGGAATCACAAGGATGTACACCCATTTAGACAATGGCGCTAACGTTGGTTGGGCCACTTTTACAGGATGGAAGGCTGGCCGCATATTAAAGGACCTCTTAAATGGGTAGCTGGAAACACGGCAAAGACCGATTGGAAGATTGCATCTATGTTATAAGGCTATATTCACGTTTACTCTAAAGTCACTTGGCATCAGAACAGACACTTGAGAAGACGTTTGTCACATATAAATGTGTTTGCAAAAACAGGTTACCATAAGGACTGACAAAGTACGAGGATATATTCGAGATGAAAGCAAAATAAAAGCGGACTCGGCAAACTCAAGCACCAAAGAAACAATCCAACTACAGATCACAAGTTCAAGAAGTGTTGCATAGACTGCACTTTCTAATCAGCTTTGTACACAACATATATACTGCAAAACATATATCAACATCCATTGGTGCATATCCACGATCACCTAAGACTCACGGCGCCTATTACTATTATTTTTATTGCTGTTGTACTTGCTAGTTGTTTTAGTCTTACTACAAATGAAAACAATTATGTGTTATTATTATTATCCAATATATTATATTATTATTATGAAAGACGTTCAGACGACTGATGAAATAGTTCAATTCGTCGAGGTGACTATTTCCCTTGAAGTCAGATTGGTGTTATGACAGTAACATAAGGAAAATCGCTCGGTCAAATTTGTTTCAAATCTGGCATTCAATGTTTTATATTGTATTTATTTATATTGCATAGTGATTGATTCCTTATACACAGCTGTATGTTTTGTTATTCTGGATAGTTGGTAAATTATGTTTATCAATTTTAATTTTATTTTGTCTCGCAGAGTTTCTATTTGGTTTAAATTGCCATTGTAAGTGTATTTAATTCATCCATTTGAAGACTAAACAGTTTTAACTCCTTATCTATGCTTCTACATTAAGTAACAAATCCCACTTGGTCGGTTTTGTTTATGTCTACAACCATAATATGACACACGGACATATTGATTATACTTTTGATACAATGATATGTGCTATCAACACATTTGTGTTATGACTAAATAAATCTATATGCAAATAATTTGTATGTCTTATACATGTTAGCATGGACAATGGTGTTATAACGATCTTGTCAATCTTTTAAAGACTAATATTTGTAATTCAGAATGGAGTAGAATTCATGTACATTTTGAATGAACTACATGGCATATACACCTTAATTCCGTGTCTATCTGTTTAAAATTGTTATTCAAAGCGATTGTGTTCATATAATTGTAAGACATAAGTATCTGAGACCAAATAATACAGCTGTTTTAATTCATCTGAGAGGATAATAGTGTATGTTGCATAATAATGGATAATGCATAACGGTACTATGTGTTTTCATGCAAGGTCATGCGATATACAAACTTCGTCATTTGAGGTTTGTGATTCAAACTAAAGACACAACATTCAGTCTCTCCATTAAAGATGACAATATCAAGCCTATTACTAGCTGAGATGATTATTTTAAAATCATGCACCAAAACTGTAACGCAAAAAACAAACTTGCAAAAACAAACACAAAAGTTTAAATCTAGTGTCTAGCTTAGAGCGAATAAACCAAGGAAGGTATTAGAAATCAAATCAACATAAAATCGTATGAATGTATAATGTGGCTAAGCACCAGTTTGTTTCTTGATTGTTTTCTGTTTGTTAGGGTGTATACTTTGAAATTAAGCAATTCGGAGATAGTATATTCCTTAAATCGAACGAAACAAAGGACATGTTTTATTAACCTCGGTTCAAAACAATATCTTTGTTCGCCACTGAATTAATAGTAAGTAAGCGAAAATAAACAATGAAACGTTATGTCGCCCGCTCCAAAAAGGAGATTAAACGTGTGTCATATCAAAGGTGTTGTTTCACGGTGAATCAAATCCAATCATTAAATGCATCCTTACTTCATCGGACGTTTAATTTGGACCTAGGTTATGGAAGAAGTTGACTTCGCATCTTGTTTGCAGACAGTCAAAACGTGAAACGTTTCACTTTTTGGTTCACAACCGTAGAGCCAGATCTATAGATCTCATTTGTGAAACCGCCGACGACAAAGGTGGTACAAAGAAAGCTTCGACAAATTGAAAACAAGAAATCGAAAGAATTTACCACTCGACAATAAATATAAACTTACCGAACAGATATAAATTTGTTAACGTCATTATATTTGATTGTTTGCATGCTAAATTCTGAAGAAAACAAATTAATCAAATGTTCAGTTGAATCTTAGATCTGGCTTGCACTGGCTGCAATAACGAAACCTTTTCTAATGTTTAATAGCTTGCATATATTTACTTAGATACTAAATTAAATTTGGAAACTTCCTAGCAGCGATTCTAACTATAGGCTCCTCAAGTAAGACCATTTGAAACAAATTCCTAAGTACATCTCAATGATGATATGGTAAAACTGCTTAAGTATGTACAATATTGGAAGTTGTAAAAGCATGAAACCTCATCTCCTTATATAGAATGGCCACTAGGTAATTTATTCCGGAGAAGATCCAATGCCTAAAGAGTGATAATATCTCTTTTTTTCTGTCACTTATTGCGAATATGGAAATAGTATTGAACCACGTATGATGTTTTACACAGACCTCAAATCAGTACATCTGCTACATTGTATAGTATACACGAAATGACAATATGTACCAACGGTGACTATTAAATAGAATCCGACAATAACAATAAATAACGTTCTTGACTATTCTCGTAGTGATTAAAATCAAGCATCTAAAATTACATGAATATTAAGCAAGTTAGATATTTCGGAACACAGCAAGTAGAACATGATAGATTTACGAAAATTATTAATAAAGTGTATATATAATTTAATACTAAAAGCTTGATGGGCCGTTAAAAAGCACTTTTGAAGACGAGAAGTCAAAGCTACATTACTGCAGCAATTCTTTCCAAATGACACTGCTCAATTCAGCTCCACGATCAGAAACATACTATTTTACAAAAACCAAGATTCCGTTCTCTTCATTAGGTTTTGATCAACATTTTTATCATATTAAAGAGTTGCGTATTATTTGTTATGAACAAGTGTCTCCTTCACATTTACATAATATTGTTGTAAATCCCCAATGCAACAGGAATGTGCGTCTCAAAATGCAGAGTGATTCCACGTCCCTATGTTCCTAATATTTCTCTACCATCCCTTATAAACAAAACGTACACCCCTTAACATAATTACAATTCCTAAAGTTACGAGTGGGGGGATGCACTCACACAAACAAAAATTAAATATTGTAGAAAGAAGAACAAGAACACCTAAGCACATATAATATCTTACTTTTTGATATTCAAGAAGTGAATTTAAACATATCCGACATTGACATGAGTTATCTGTGAAACCAAGATGATATTAGCATTTGTATTACTATTTTCAGTTAAGTCCTTCAATTAGTAATTATATTACTAACCAGCCTCCCACATTCGCTACATATTCACGAACAGAAATATTGTATGGAAAATATCCATTGTCAATGGATCAAATTTGGTTTACCGCTTGTTTTACATTTGCAAGTTTGTTCCACCCTGTACTTAGTACACTGAATGACCTTACTCAATATCAATTCCTTTTGTTACTAATGCTTTGCTTTTAATTCTTGTTTTGATATTTGTTTCTTGTTTCTCTTTTGGGGATTTTTCATGTCTGCTGGGTAGCATGTAATATAATTCAGAACTTGGAGTGAAGTTAAAATTTTACTCTAATTTGAGACATATTCTGTTCAAGTTTTACATTTACATTAATGATTGATGTTGTGTATCGTACACCAGGTGTCAATGACTCAACTGCAATCTGATTTACTCCCAAAATTACAAGTACATGGAATTAGATACGACAATCATGCGACTGACGAAACAAACATGGGCATTTGTATTCTTTCAGGTTGTTCCACCAAACGAGAAACATCAGATGTGTTTATGAAAGATGCATTAGATTCTGGTTAGCTGTGTTCTTTTCTCCTCTGTTTCAAACAGCGGAAGGGAATACATATTTTAAGATGAAATGGATAACAAACAACGCAGCCACAAATAAATAAAGATGTTGTCCATTCTTATTCGGGTAATATTTCCCTTAACTGGCTAATGGTGTTTAATAATCTCTCTCTCTCTCTCTCTCTCTCTCTCTCTCTCTCTCTCATTCTGGAAAGGTGGAACATATCTGTCAGCATTATTTATGAGTATTGTAATTATGAAGCATGCATGTGCATATATTACTTGGTTCCTTATCATGAAAGGTTCAGATAGATTTAAACGTTAAGATTATACTTACAGCTTAAAATGTGGCAATCGAAAATCAGCATACAAATGATGTATCCCATACATGATGTGAAGCGCATAGTTGAAGAAAAGGTGATATCTTTCCTGAACATAGGCTGCACCAAAATGATATCTTGACGAATTTGAGGCACTATTATAAAGGCAGAATAGGCCCAAGTATGGTGCGTGCAATACATAATACATCACTCGAAACATATCTTCCTCTTTCATAGCGTAAGGTTTGTTTTATCATATTTTAAATCTGTTGAGTGGATAATATCAAAACATAAAACGTAAATCTTGCGTCAACACACTTCATGCACAAGCATCGCTTTTGCAATCAAGTTGTAATTCACAGTATCCACATGTATAAAAACTTTGCAGTTTCAGGCTTTCTACATATTTAACTGATTTACTGGAAACCTTGCAAGGTTATGACTTAGTCAAATAGATTATAATTATATATCTATCTATCTATATGACTATCTATATATATATATATATATATATATATATATATAATTCATCTGCCAAATGACAGTAATATTACGTGCATTGGAGTGTCTTTTTAACACTATAACATAATGAAAATTTACTAAGAAAGAATAGTATTGCATACTATATGCAAGTAATCATAAGGTAAAGACTAATCCAAATGAATTCAAGTTTTAAATGTTCTGATATGTCAATATTCTTGCATTGCCTAATTTGCTAACAGTCCAAATGTATCATCATTATTAGGTGAAGAATATATTTGACTGAATTTGCAATCATCGGCACGAGCAATGAACTGATCACAGGCAATACTCCCCAACCGAATTCGGAACACAACTGCAGTTAAATATAGCAATAGATAATTGATGACCATAATGTGGTTCGAGTGTTAATTTCCATACCATTCTACGTTGTAAACAAAGTCATGGCGTCTACCTAAAATCTCACCTGTCTCCTTGTCTCTAAATTTGTGATCCATTGGACGGATCATCAAACTTTCATTACGTTAATAATGTTAGTAATTTCTTCGGGATACTTGTATGTTTGTTTTGGTTCTGTTTCTTTGTTTCCCATAAACACAATTTATTTTGACATTGGCAATGTATCACGTAACATTAAGACATCTTAGTATATTTTTCATGTAACCCTATGAGGACTATCTTTAGCTTTATGGGTGTCCTTGTAGTAGCAATACAAAGAGTATTGTTACTGTTGTTCTTGGCAGCGTCTTGTTTTTGTGCTAGTCGTGATATTGTTTGAGTGGTAGTAGCAGTATTAGTCGTGCTTTTGAAATCTCGAAACATATTCATTGCATTAACACACATAGGATAAGTACCTCTTTGCATTGTGTATATTAAACGGATTTTGAGACTTCATAATTTTTTTCATTCTAATGAACCTACGGATCCGGTGGCCTAGTGGTTAGAGCGTCCGCCGTGGAAGCGGGAGGTTTTTGGTCCGATCCAAAGGCCGAGTCATACCAAAGACTTACACAAATAGTACTAACAGCTGCCTTGCTTGGCGCTCAGCATTATAAAGTTAGTGTTAGGACTGGTCGGCCTGGTGTCATGATAATGCGACTGGGTGGGACACCATGCTATATATTTGTTATTTATTTGTTAGTTTAAAATACATACGATGATATAAAATATTGTATTAACCGCACAATATCTGTGGAATTGCATAACCAAGTTCGAAACTGAATAGACTTTGAGAGCTAGAAGTAACTTTACTCAAAGTAACATTAATAAAAAGACACTTGTATGACACCTCAACAATTTCTAATAATAACAGTTTTTAAAGTGAAAGAATACGAATGTTGCACAAGACTCATGCGTTTATGACTATTGTCCTTTGTCGTGCGTTAGAGAGGAAGTTTTATCAGAGACCTACATTTCATATCATCCGTTCGGAAAATAATCTTCATACGATAAGTGTGTGGATATTACTTGATATCACTTGTGTACATACATTTGTATCATTGTATTAGAGTCGTTATAGGAAGAGAAGAGGACATGGTTGATTTCATGATATATCAAAGGTCGAGTGGAGTTCATCAGTGTTCTCTGGAAATATGGTAATGACGAAACTGTATGTTATGGAATAAAAAGCGAACATATTAACATGCAAGTGCTCTTAATGTTATAAAATAACTCTATGTTACACATTTTTTGAAAGTGTATTGTTGCAATAAACATTACAATATATTTTGTAATCTCATCATTCACATACATTATTGACTTCCCATCACACATATATCATTTTGTCAAAAAATTATATTATTTTACTTTAGTGATAAATATAATACGTTTGACTCGTAATAGTCAGACAGACAGACTGTTACGCAAAAAGTATCACAATTGTCCCAACTCTTTAGCCCGAATGTATCAGAATAAATTTCAGAATTCCTAATTTAAAATGAAATCCCTAGTTACTAGAATGTTATAATTGACCCTATCAGCATGTAAGCTGAAAAATTGAGGAATGGGATGTCACAAAAGAATATGTGTAAATAATGTAATTAGATGGACATTTTTGGAGGACATATGGCATGGGCGTATACCGTTCAAGGCGGTAGAGCGGAAATGTTAAACGTTGAATGCATATAAATCGTCAAAACATATCTGACTAATTGTGTTGTATCTTCCTCCAATATTTCAACAGAAGTAGAAACGAGCTTTGTGGGACACGTGTAAGTAAGATTGCAAGCATTAAAGGCACCAATCTACATTAAATATGACTTGATTTGAATATGAATTCATATCCCTTTATGCCTACATGTATCATTGTAAGAACCATCCACAATGCCTATATGAGAACTAGTATACGTTGTTTAATTCTTGCGTATGATTCGACACGATGTAAACTTGCAGAAAGGAACTGGAAAATGGTGAATATGTAAAAGGAACTTTTTTCAACAATTGACTGGTTCACAGTTCAAAACCTCTGCATATGTAAACAATATACATATGCGAGGATCAGTGGAGACGCTAGAGATAGTTAAGAACTCAGTGGACGGAATATCTTTAAATCAAAAACCTTGATGCAATGTTATATATTTGTTATAAGCATATTACCACGTACCTTACCAGTACAGTTGCTTTAATTCCAACAGTCATAGGCGCGGTGTTGTTTTCGTTGAATTAGTTGACGAAGTAGTTATGGTACATAAGTGGAAGTTTTACAAATGGAACTAGTAGTATGTTTTGTTGTTGTTGATGTTGTTGTTGTTGTTGCTGTCAGCACAAGCAGTGGAACTACTTGCAGTAGAAGCAACAACAGCAGTACCGTACGCAATAGTAGCAGTTCTAAAATATATTCGTATTTGTTAGCATCCTAATTATCATTATAGTCACCCTTTTTTGAATCATATTAATAATAAAAATATAATGACGATAATCGTAGTAGTAGTAGTAGAAGCTGGATCATCATTATTCGTCTTTCTTTTCGTCTTCTAATGTTATATTATTATTAAAACTATTATTATTATTATTAGTGTTATTATTATTATTATCATTTTTTATATGATTGTTATTTGTCAAATGGTTGTGATGCGTCTAGTGTTTTAGTGTAGTGTACAAGTTTTTGTTGTTACACATTTCATCTTTCGCCTCTGGCTAGCATCATTGAGGAAAGAGAAACAACTGCAACGTTTCTCCCTAGCAGTGTATAGCCTCTCCAATAACATGTATCATGTTTAGAAATTGAGTACCTTGCGGACTCAGGTCAAACAAGAGATGACTAGGAGAAAATCTGGTCCCTAAACACGACGGATTCATGACTGCTAGCGAGTATATTCACATCGGTGTTTGTAAACCAGATCTCCGACTATGAGCAAATAATCCACTACATTATGGATGCCATAGAGGAGATTAAGACATTTAGAGTGGAGCCTCTAAGGTGGTTATATGTCAGCAGATAGCAATTTGCAGCAGCTCTGACCGTTTAATTGCTCCCAAATGTATTGGACTATTCTTTCCTTACGTTTATAATAGTGTTACCGGAAGAGAGACCCTGATGCACTGTCAATCGAGGGTATCCAAAAAAGCATGACCAGGTATACGCCATGGGGAGGACAACCTACCTGCACCATACGACTTCAACATAACACGGGAAGAAGCAGTTAACAGTTATAGCTCCCAGTGCCCGCTTGGCGTAAAGTGTGTTGCCTTCGATTGTTTCCAACGATGGGAGAGATGTTGTACTCTCAATATGAACATACCGCCTGCCACAAGGTGGGCATCCTGCAGTCAATACGGTTCCGTCCGGTGACGATCTAACTGTCTCAATGACCGCGTGGGTTGTGAGTCTTAGAGTGTAAAGTTAACATCTGGATAGAAAACGGTGAACCACGTATAATAAAACAGATAAGCGAAATATCAGAACTTAGACGGGGTAACTGGAATGTGAGGACCATGACACCAGGACTCTCGGAATATCTGCAACAACAAAACATGATGCTCATAAGACAGCATTTATTAGGTATGATCTGTGCTGCCTTCAGATGGATATTGTCGCAGTCTGATAGACCCTATGATCTTCGTTTGGCAATATCAGGAAAAAGAATTCATTTTTCCAGTAGGGACACCCTCCAGATGAACCGAGTGAGCATAGTGATTGCTTCCCCACCAAGAAGAAATAATGTTTAATGCATGCATTCCACATACGCTACGTCAGTCGTATCCTTAAATTTGCTGACGAGACATACTTCAAAACAGCACAATACTTGACAGAAGAGGAATCACAGGGATATATACTATCTTAGTAATGGAGCTAGCGTTGGTTGGGAGGATGGAAGGCTGGCCGCATATTAAGGGACCTCTTATATGGGTAGCTGGAAACAAGGATAACCGATTGGAAGAATTCATCTATGTTATCAGGATACATTGACGTTTACCCTAAAGCCTATTGGCATCATAGAAGATACTTGGGAAGACGTTGTCACATACAAATGTGCTTGCAAAAACAAGGTACTATAGGGACTCACAAAGTACGAGGATATATTAGAGATGAAAGCAAAAGAAAAACGGACTCAGATAAGGCAAGCACCAAAGTAACAATACCACTACACATCACAAGTTCAACAAGTGTGACAGAGACTGCACTCTCTGATGAGCTTTGTATACAACATTTATAGTACAAAACATATGTCAACATCCTTCAGTGCCTTTTCATGGTCACCTGAGATTCACCGCGCCTCTTACAATTATTATTATTGTTGTTATTCTTGCTGCTTGTTTTAGTATTACTACAAATGCAACGAATGACACAGCCACTACTACTACTATTACTTTTGCTTCTTATACTGTTACTCCTACTACCACAGGACTTTTAATATACATACCAGGTGATCTCAATATCTCTAGGTTGGCTGGTACAATATTTAGTGTAGATATAATGAAAAATCGTGCATGCTTCAGCACTCAGCTCTAACAATAACACGTTTGTGATATGTTTCCTAATACTTCATTTAACGCTTCTAGTTATAATTAGTAGTTGCCATAGACACTGACTTGATAATCTTGATAATTAGGAACATTTTGCAAATGTTTATGGTTGTCACAGTTAGAAAGTGTTGTTACGAAATGTGTTTAAATGAAAAGGTATTCTTAGATTTAGGACTATTGACGTTTAATAGTAAGGAAGCAAACAAAGTGTCATTCAGAATATAAAATTCACTTATTAGGATGTTGAGAGGATCAAATGTATAAATAGGAAAAATAATATCGCATATTTCATCATCTGGATTCTTATACCCCACTTAAACTTTCAAGATTACATCGAAACATATCGGTCACCGCCTTCTATACCCCAATGACTTCATTACTGATGTCACAGTCAAAAGCTAGTGTATGCAAAATATGATAACAAATATTTTTTTTAAAAAATCTTATTGCCAGACAAGAGCAAAATATGAAAAAAATTACAGTGGTTTACTGTAAAGATTTCTAGGAATTACAAACAAGCTCAAAGTTAGCTGATTACCATATTATCAGTTTGTTGTTTGTAGTTTGTCTTAAAAGGAAAGTATTCGACCTTTCTAGTCTGTGAAAACACTACCACTCCGTTCCTAATTTAATAACAGATTTGACGGTGATTTTCCACTTTCTTCCAAAACAGTTTACATTCAGCCATTAGAATTATTTTTTTCCTGGATAGAAGAGCTGGTGCAAGCAAAATACATAGAAGTAGAAAATAGAACGAAAATAGTGATCTTTTCAAAGAAAATGGTTTTCCAGGATGTGACAGATGTCAAAGGCACACTAAAGTAGAACAATTAAAAAGAGAACCAAGCTTCATATGTGCACCTGCTGCAAGAACATATGCTCATAATTAACACCAATAGACATACAAATACAACACGTGAAAAATATGATAAGTTGATTACATTCTGCACAATATATAAGCGTTATAAATAATTTATGATAAAAAGTGAGCATCCTTTTAAATCATGACGTTTTTATCATAAACAGTAAATGGAGAAACCATAGAAAAGTGATCATAGAAAAGTGATCATGGCAGTCTTCGATATCTAAAACTCAAAACAATGTAATGAAGATTCCACAGATATTAATGTCATCATTTGATTATATTATTCAATTACAACAGCAGCTCCACAAATCAAAAGTATGTGTGCACAATAACCTATGTCCGAACGTAATACCACAAAGATAATCACAGTCACCTGACATAACACTATTTTGCAAAACATGAATGAAAAAAGATCCACGCCACATCTCACAATGTGTATTTGCGCATGTTTTCCAGAAATTGTATATGATAAATTGTACGATGAATGATTAAAATACACAAACAAATGGTATAGATTCGCATCATCAACGAAGATCCCATAAGGCATGTTTGAAGAGAAATCTAAAGGTCGATGAAGTATATAGAACAATGTAATACAAAATAAAAATAATGTAATCAACAAGATTAAACTTGCTTTTATATATGTCGATCAAAACGGTAATATAAAAAAGAAAGACGTTTTATAAAACAAATGTAAAATTTCTTGCTGCTCCATTACCTACTTCGAAGTCATATCCAATCTCTAAAACACATTTGTAATATGTGCACAATAGCTCGTTCTAATGGATAATTAGGTTTATCTCGATGACAGAGCTCATCGATTTGTATCGTCATAATATTTAACGTAATATGCCATTTCCAATATGGTTAACGTATGTACTAAGTGCCAACAACGATCTGAGTTTCTTTAAGTAAATTTTTAGCAGCATTAATCTTGCCATCGGATTTTCGTTTTACATGAGTGCGGCCTTTGCTTTCTAATCAATTGTTATTTCTATCAAGGTAGAATTTCGTTTTATCCAAACATTATATAATCTTTCAATAATACTCATCAATACCTCTAGATAAACCCTTTCGAATTCAACATATTCATGTTGCATGGTTTAGTAACACGCAATATGGCTTGAATAAGATGATTATGAAGATTAATGGTACTGTCAACTGTTGCTTGAACATTTAGAAGGAGTAGAAGCAGAAGAAGAAGAAGAAGAAGAAGAAGAAGAAGAAGAAGAAGAAGAAGAAGAAGAAGAAGAAAAAGAAGAAAAAAAGGGTGCCTCCAATTCATTTAAATTAATATATAATACAAACACTAGCTCGTTTTTGTCAGAAATTGAAGTATTGATAGAGGGATGCAAAGCTATGAGTCCCCAGTCAGCGGTGCCGATTGTTAAATTCAGGAATATACAAATTTAAATTTAAATAACAACAATTTAATATAATTTAAACAGTAATCTATCAAATACAATTCAGCTAATATCATATCACTCCACCATTTGACGGAATAGTTCATCCTTTGAATTAGTGTGTGAAATTTTCCATTCTGTCCTGATTCCTCCTCATCTGTATGTTCCGTCTCTTTTCCTTTGTATCCCTCCGTTACTCCTTCTACTTTTCCAACAGTCCTTACATCTCTCTTTTGTCTCCCAGAGACTCGGACCAACTGCTGGACAATTCCCTCTGGTCCTTCAAACTGCTTCTCTTTTGTCTCCCAGAGACTAGGACCACAGCAATGGGTACTTCCCTCTGGTCCCTAAACGCTTCTAAAGAATACATACACGGACATTAGCAAAGCATATTCCTTTTTGATACGTAACTCACACTAGCATTAATATCATCAGTTCAGTTATTCAATCTTATTATATACAAAACAACATCATATAATCAGAACAATATATGTGCATTGTACTTCTACAAGTGTACACAGATATGCACATTCATGCTCTGATATATCCATACACATGATTCTCGTAAATTATACACAGATAGGCAAATTCCTATACTAAAGTTGTACATCGTAACATTATACAAAGTTTATAATTCAATTCAACATTTACAAATCTATAATATCAAATGAATACATGCATGAGATTACTACGTAACCTAATAACGAATTATAATATTTATTCTACACATTACGTTGCTCCTATCTCAAATTACACATGTACATCAAACACTACGAATGAATCAAACTACAATGGTGAAGAAGAAGAATAATTTGCAGTATCTTTTATAATATTTCGTTTTGAAATCATCACAATTTTCTGTTTCTGTTAAATTAAATAGTTCAGACTGGCTTTTTATTTTTTTATGTTATGTGGACATCAAGTTGTCCCAGATAAAGATTGGTTTCTTTGTGTAGGTTTTAGGGCACATTTATCGAATTGATTATACATCATGTATAATCAACTGGAACAGAATGTATTTCCCAATGTCACATTAAGGTGATGGAATTGTACAGGCCATAGTGGTTCTCGAAACTGCGACTCATGGAATATGTGGCAGACATTTCACTGAGTTTAAGCCGCTACGGTATCAAAGACGGACACCTGAGTAGAAAGATGATGATTTTTTTTTCTATTTTAAAAAAAATGTACTGTATCCTAAATCTGAACGAAGTATTAGGAAGCTATTGAAATGAAAACATACTGAAAATATTAATGAGAATGACATCAATAAATATATTCGGGGCCCCGAGTGGTCGAGTAGTCTAAAGCGTTCACCATTATGGATCACAGCCATCTCACCTGTCTGCGTGGGTTCGAATCTCAGGCTTCGCTAATCTGGGTATGTGAGAAGGCTTGCCGGTAGTTCTCATGGGTCGGTGGTTCATTGTGTGGTTTTCCTGGGGTTTTCTTCCACCAATAATACTGGCCGCCATGTATAGCCTATCTTGTGCAGAAAAATGGCGTCATCATTGATTTGCAAATTAATCTCTAACTTTATTTATCCATGTACTGAATGATGGTTAAGTGACCAGATACAAAAGCTGATTCCTCACTGAACTTTTTCATTTTACTTAGGTTTGCTTCTCGGCATTCACTACTAGTCTCATGCCTTTAAAGGAAACGATTTCAAAAATCTAAGGGAATATAGTAACTTCTTGCAAAGTGCATACATGTGTACATTTTGCTTTGTTTCTGATGCGGTTGTGTCTTTAACCATCGGTATCGTCTGTCTAACATGAACAATATACTATGTATTGCTGTTCCATTCTCGTCATTTAAGCATCTTGAATTATTAAAAAAGATTCTCGTGCTCTTATTTCGTTTCCTGGAAAGAAGTAAATCACATAAAAATCAACTCACTGATTAGTTTGACCAATCAAAATATTTCCTTTCGTATTCAGATTCCGACCATGTCGAAGACAAACACAGAATAAAGTGATCAAAAGGACAGTCACCTTGAATGGCACATTTCTGATGTTTATGTCTTCAAAGTAACCAGCTCAAGAAGTTAATGTTTTGCATTGTGTCTGATTCATTGTTGCAATGAATATAAGCGTATAATATTTATACCCCTGCCTATTCCCCATTCTGCTTTTCTATTTATTTTCTGTAGTAATGTATTCGAGACTCTTTGTTCTTCATTTTGTCTTCTAGTACTTTTAACTGTATTCTTTATCTTCATTCATCATTCAACATTTTTTATTCATTTGATTATAGAGAGGATCTACATTTATTTTTGGTTTTGTTCAACGCAGATTCATCTTCACTTCTGGACATTTAATATGTGTATATCCATTCAATTCGGTTCCAAATAATTGTCACTATATAAAGTATAATTGTAAGATAATTGTCGTGTCTAATGGCTCATCCCAAATTATAGTCTAACTGGATTGAAACAGAGTATTCTATATTATGGAATTTGTATATGAAGATGGTTCATGGAGCAATCTAGATAAATATAATTATCTATAAGCAATATTTCAGAATGGATACCAGGTGGTTCTAGTGAAGTGTTATAGGCTCGATCAAAATAATCTGGCAATTTTCTTACAGTCAAAGGTGTTTTATCATCTTTGGCGTTTTGGCACATATAATTTTAAAAGAATGTTTTCTTGCAAGTTTTCGAATAAAGTATATTACTAGAATAGTATTCGTGATATGATATTTTAAAATGTTTCTCTAATGTATTGAAGTTACTGATGAAATTGATTTTACTTTTTAGTAAGTATTTGAGAATTCTTTTTTTTTACTAATGACATTCCATACCAAATTCCAAAAATTAGAGGAAAGATCAATTGAGTATAATAAAAGCTGCATGAGGTTGACATTCCGTCTCTTATTGCATGGCGGGATCTCACTCAGATTCACAGTTGTTTCAGAACTTGTGTTGGTTTAGAAATTCCTAACGACTTTGTTTTCCAGCCCGGATGCCGTAGTAGCATGCATCAAAACACTCTGTTTTATTAAAACGGTTTGGACACACAAATACATATCCCCTGTAACAGCATATAGTATATTTACAAAATACAATGTCTGAGACACTGCATTGAAAAAGGAATCAGCTGTCATATTTGATTAGTAGACTGACCGATATCTGCCCCGATCTACAAAGTTAATCTCCAATTCTTCCTTAAGCATATGTGTTTTCGAATTTTACTTCTTAAGTGTATCGAAAGGTCGCCAATCACCCAACAAAAAAGGTCAAGTTCAATAACAAGTAAGATTCTCCGGCAGGATACATGTAGAGATACGGCTTAGAAAGCAAAGGGGTTGCATTACAAATAAACTATTGTATTGTCTTGCATCTCATTAGCATCATTGCAAGAGTCACACACCATGTGTAAGCCGTTAAAATGACAAGTAGAACAAAAGATAATGTTGACTATGCAATGGAATTGTCAAGATCAAGAGAAGAAAATAAAACAGACAATGTGTTCGAAACCCGTGATCATCCATCATGCCAAAAAACCTTCGGTAGCCATAATTGCACTTAATTGTATCATGACGTTATCCGGTAACACACAGTTATGATGACAGTAATATTTCAAAAGTATCAAATGCTAAATAATTGTTCTTGATAGAACAGTTAGACATGCAAATATTAAAACTAAACATATTATTATAATATATTTACATCACGAATATTTCAAAATCGTGTATGCCCAGCTGCTATTGGAGGAATAATGTTGTCCATAATATTTCTCTACCTGACCAAGATCGAAATGAGCATTTTTGAGAAAAGAAATAGACTATTACTCAAAGAATCAAAATGTTTACAAGAAAAACTATAAGTTAACATATGAAGGTCAGTTGCCTAAGGTATAAATAACACAATGGATGTGCAACTACATCTTTATCTTCTTGAATCAATACAGCACCAACTGCAACATCAAATGCATCAATTCGTTGAAATTATGGACTTATAGTTTGATGTTAAAAAAACTGTACCACGTGTAAGTATATCCGTGACTTACCAAACGTATCCTGAGAGCTTTCATACCAGTAAAAATTGCTTTCTCAATCAATAAATTAGTCAAAACTCACTTTTAGATACATAAATTGTCACATTTTCATCACTACGGCTTTTAAACAATTTCCGAAACATGTCTAAATGATATTTCCATACATCATTGTATATATAGATATTTCCATACATCATTGTATATATTGATATTTCCATACATCATTTTATATATTGATATTTCCATACATCATTGTTTATATTGATATTTCCATACATCGTTGTATATATTGATATTTCCATACATCATTGTATATATTGATATTTCCATACATCATTGTATATATTGATATTTCCATACATCATTGTATATATTGATATTTCCATACATCATTGTTTATATTGATATTTCCATACATCATTGTATATATTGATATTTCCATACATCATTGTATATATTGATATTTCCATACATCATTGTATATATTGATATTTCCATACATCATTGTATATATTGATATTAGTATCACAATTATCTAAATCAGACGATCCTTACATCGCAAACGGCATAACTTTACATTGATAAAGTCCTAGGCGCTATAAATACAGAAATCATATTACCCTTTCCATCAGTGGAATTAACAATAATCCTTTCAAAGGGTCGAACGTGATAACATATTTTGGCATTTTCTAATTGTATCACTACAGTCTTCGATTAAACTCTTTTTGATAACTCTGTACCATTCCTATAGTCAGTACCAATTTGGAAACTATTATCTGCTTTCGGAAGGAGAAGAAATGGTGAACTTCAGTCACTTTACCCACAGTTGTGCAAAAGCATTCACTAACATACACTGAATATCCTTGTTCAAACATTCTTGATCATTCAGTGCAGATATTGATTCACAGGTGATTCTACCATTTCAACATCATTAGGATTAATACATATGAATACAAGTTTTCATCTTCATGTAATAGCTGTTTCAGTTCATTCTTTTCTTAGTGCTGCATACATGAATGTTTTCGGATTCATAGTATTCTTAATTTTAAATTACGAACATTTGTCACCCCAAAGTCACTAAAATCAGATTCTTTGAAACCGCACTGTATGGAACAGGTACAACTAGATAACTGCATCATTAACCTGGCTATCTCAATAATAATACAACTATTACATATGTATATGGCAAAGTCTTTTGTCTTAAATAGTCCACGACCAGCATATACAGAAACTGATTTCAATGAATTAAATCCTACAATTATTAAACTAATTCCGTAACTATTTTTAACGAAAACAATAGTAAATCAATACCTTAGTCCCAATCTTTTTTATGTATCACAACAATATAAATGAATGCAAAGTCTAATTAATTTTTTTCTTCTAAACCCTCATGGCTTTAAGGGTAATAGACATATGACTTATATTGCTGGATGCCTAATTCATGCACAACTTAATGGGAAATGTACGACAATACGTTTGACCCCTCATTAGATTCGACAGCTTTGGGCAGGTCAACTTCAGTATCAAAACAATCTTTGTCAAAGCTTTCTTGTGGTTTCAGTACTAGTGCTCCTCAAATAAATAGTCCCTATAGCCAACATGCATTGGTTGACTGACATGTCTTAGATGAGATACCGACACTCTCTACCATTATTGTTCTAAATGACTCGTCAAATGCAGGAATAGGATGCAGATGAGCCTTATGCCGTATGCATCTTTTGATAGCGTTTTTCAAGTATTTAGTGCGTATGGAAATATTTACAGTGTTTACAAAGTCAGTTTTAATTTCTGGCCCATGAAATGATTTAAGGATTTGTTAAAACACCTTTTGGTCCATAAATAACGAGCCAAAGGAGTCTCAAGGAAAAGAATCAAAATGTATTGTCTATATTCTCTTAGAAATTGTAATTTGATAGCTAATTCACTACGCATCACCAGCAGATAAATTTACTCCTAAAGGCCGAATTTTTATCACAATAACAATCTGATACTTATGGAACTCAGTTTCGCTAATATCCTTCTAAAGCAATCCGACCACATGATATTGTTCATGTTCGACGAGACAATATTTTCGTTTATCATGCTGATTAGAATCAGGAGAATCAGTGGCCAAAAGTGAATCACAATGAACGATACCCTTTGATTGATCCCTAAGTGGTGCAAATGTGTCGTCATTAAAAGCCTGACCATAATATGTGTCAGCTAAACGAATAGTATCCTAATCAACATCATTCGCAAGAGCTGTCTTTGCTATAGACCTATTTACTGGAAAAGCTGGATATAATTCGGGGTTTGAAATTTCAATAAGATCATTAATCTGATCGAAAAGGGCTTTTTATTTACAACATTGATCTTATCTCCAGCTAGGCCGTTGCCTAGTAAGAAATGGATGCAATAAATAGGCAACGACGTCACTCGTACGACTTTCACAGGTCCTGAGACTAAGCCGGATGATAAATGTGCACAATTAACAAAATATTTACCAAGCCGTTCTCAACTCCTTGAAGAAGAGTGCTAAACAAAGTGCAAAAGAGCTGGTCATAAAAGATCTTGGCAAGCTCATGTGTCCCTTAAAATTTTAATAGGGATAGAATTGGCAAAGTTCCAAGGAGTGATGTATAACCATTCTACATGTATGATTCGTGCTTATCCACACTACATTCAATCTAGGGTTTTAATAAATAAATAACAGTGCGTTTGACCTTTTAGAAAAATAGCACTTGGAATAGATCTGTCTTGATTCTGTTGGTAAGTAGTCAGTTTATAACAATCGGAAACGACAGTCGCTTGCTTCCCCCAATGAGCGCTCGTAGGAGATGATAATATCTAGTCATATCAGGACTTTGATTTCTAATTGTTGTGCCAGTTAGAGATTTGGATTTTCTTATATTAGGTTGAAATAATTTTCACCAGAAGACTGCCGAGCGAAAGATTTTCTGAGAAAAGAATATTTGAGAGATTGTTTGAATTTTGTAACTATCCCTGACTTAAAATTTCCAGCAAAAACATTTTAGTCGGTATGATGAGTCTTACAATGTACGGAAAAGTTGAAATATGTTAAACGGATGATGGCTATTGAGATAACTTATTTAAGGACCATGATGTAGCATGAAACGTGTGCACACAATCCTGACCTGCATTTATATTAACTTCCTTA
Source organism: Unio delphinus (assembly GCA_029339505.1). NCBI lineage: Eukaryota > Metazoa > Mollusca > Bivalvia > Unionida > Unionidae > Unio > Unio delphinus. The sequence continues at coordinate 1,206,010 of JAQISU010000337.1, forward strand.
ATTGATATGAAAATGTCATCGTCATAATTTGAGTAATTTTTTTTTATTTCCTTCTTGACTCGACATCGGAAATCGAACAAATTACGGAGAATTCCGACTAGGAGTGTATATAAAACGAATGCTGTATATTGAGGTAACTTATATAATCTGGTTGATGAAATTGCTTTCAGGATAACTTGAGCGTTTCAATTTCATTTCCTTCTTGAGCCGTTGGGGTATTACGGAAAATTTAGTATATGACCTACCAAAACGTGATGTCCTTTCATGAAGTATGAAACGAGAACACACAATCGTGACCTGCATTTATGTTAATGTCAAGTATTCTATATTATAACGAAAGTAATCTTAAGGTTACAGGTATAAACAACTAATAAACAAAATGACAAATACAAAAGTCTTTAAATTATATTTGAATCATTCAAGCTCCATTAATATCCTAATATAAAACCAAAAGGATTATGAATGAATCAGTAGCGTTCAATCAATCGAAAATCCAAGACCGAAGAAAAATCTTATTTTCCAGGCTGTAATCTGAATGAAACCTTTTATAACTATTATATTTGTCGCAACTAAAATGTAAAGAAAGAAGATGAATCTCAGCTCGTAATAAAAATCAAAACCAAGCATCTATCAAATGGTCGACTCCCTGTATTAATTGGTGTGAATTGTCCCAAGATTTGTTTGCTCTACCTTTATGACTCAGTAAAGTCGGACGTCGGGAATTATATTTTCGAAACGTAATGTTCTAGAAATTCAAATAATGTGAAGTAATATGGAAGATATTTATAACTATCGTGTTTGATATGTTCGAAAGAATATATTATGTGCATGACTCACATGCTTGAGCTATTAAAATTAATGTTTAAAGCCCAGTAAGTGAAAGGAATAACAATAAAACAATAGCTCCACATTGTTGCAGACACACTGGAAAAGATTGGGAGATTGACAATATTTACAACTGATGTTTTTGTTTTCATGATTTTGGGGGTATTTACTTTTATAATTAATTCTCGGATTTAAAGCAAGTCAGAATTTTTCCGTTTTTAATGTTCAACACCTAGTTTATGAGGTTTCTTTACTCTGATTTACTACAATTTTTTTCTACCATGCTCTTTTCCTTTTCTTCCATTCTGCTATAATAATCGGTTGTGACATCGTCAAATTTGAGTTTGATTTAGTTTTCATTTTATTTGATTCCACATTTTCTCTTATCTGGTCTCTTTTATTTCACACTATGTGATTCAACACATACATTAATAGCTGATTCATGAGAAACTATTAAATTAATTTTTATAAAGTGACTTATCTGCAAGAGATTTACGCTATGATTTACACAAAAACAATTAAATTATATTGGCTAACAAAACTTATCCTATTTAAACCGATCTTGGCATTCATAGTCTAACATTTGTAGTTCGAAAACCCGAAATGTATGTCGACGGTCCTTAAAAATGCCTCAACTTTCTTGGGTCAAGATTTCATTCCGTCGGGACAAAGACCTGATAAGTATATTCCGCAATTTGATTTTAATATGTTCAACAGCGTTCATAGTTTTGCCAGGTATGTGAATATATTTCTGCAAAGTTGACCACTTGATGTTCCTAAGTCAGTTGACCAGGAAACTTGATATACAATACAGCGCCTATATAACTACTCGGCCTATAGAATATACAGCCCACTAACTTTCTCAGCTCTTAAGCAATCTTTTCAGTACAGTATAAAGCCACCTAAACAAGCAAGCAGGAGACAAGGTGCCAAAAAGGCGATAACTAAGCGTTTATAATCACAATGGCGCGTACGAAAAATACGAAGTAAAACTAAATGGAATTCCAAAACTTCAACATAGGAAACATGAACTGATCATGAAAGATGATGACACAACAATAATGTATTGAAATCAAGATAACTAAATCATATAAGAAGTAACAAACATGTATCAAACGAAGTGAGCTGTAGTCAAAACACGGAAAGAGAAAGGAAAGCAAGGATTCGATCTTCGGCAGAGTCATACCAAAGATTTAAAAAAACGGTACTAACAGCTGCCTCGATTGGCGCTCAGCATTACGAGGTTAGTGTTAGGACTAATCGACCTGGTGTCAGGATAATGTGCCTAGGTGGGACATAATCCTACATGTCTGCGGCATGATGCCCAAGTGCGTTACATCACTGTAAACTGCCTCACAGCAGACATCGTAGCGATATGACTGGAAAATTGTTTAAGCTACGTAAAAAGATCCTAATCAAACAAACAAACTTGCACAATAAGGCATTGTACGTACTCGGCGAATTCAATAGGAGCAGAAGAGAGAGAGTGAATCGGACAACTTTTATAAGCCTCTATTTGGCAAACCAAGGCTTCCTCTTAAATCCCTAATAGAGGCTAACTTGGCAAACTAAGGCTTCCTCGTAAATGCTTTATAGGCAAATCAGAATAAAACAGGACGCCAGCGTCGTTGTCACTCTCCCTCTGTTGCTATGGGTTAAAAACTTTTTTTAACCGAATATTTTATCAAGTGCGATAATATATCTTGATCTAGGATCATGTAAATTTATCGTTACAAATCCATGTGGGATTGACTGAGCGTGACTAAAAACAATTTCTAAAGAGATTATAATCCATATTACCACCTCACCAAGTTTGCCAAATATTTCGTAGCGATTTGTATCAACTCCGTTGAATACAGTAAGAATGTTGCAGTTATCTCTGATCACTTTTGGAATTTGAGTGTATCGTTGAGTGACATATATCACGTAAGTGTTTTTAAGTCTGCCTTTGAAAATATCCTAGCGGAATTCATTTGATTGTCTAACATCACATCGTCGTACACAACAAGATTCTTAATGCTTCCATCTAAGTATTCTATTGCTGGCGCTTCGTCAATATCGGATATAAACTCAATAATACCCTCGCCGGTGATTTCTGCTGCTTTTTCGTTGTAACCCTTTAACACCTCGTAGCATCGTTGATCATCTACACTTTTAGCTATTAAATACAACTTATCCCATTTCATCCATCTCGCTATTAAATTAAGTAGCAGTTGTGTATTGACACTTCCAGATGGTCCGATTATAATCATACGAATATAATTTGGTAGCGATGCATGATGCTTAACTGATTCTCTTGTTTTTGTCGCCGAAAAATCAATTACATTCATGTTATTATAAATATATTATGGATCTAATTGTGTGAAATGTCAAAAAACGTACTGGTACAGATGACATGACGATTACAACTAAAAATAACAGATGAGCACTTTCTGGTAACTGTGTACAATGTAGTACAAACAAACTAGATTTGTTTCTATGAAATCTGCAGATGATTTTTTTTAAAAAAACGAGGAGGTGATATTGCAGCCAAATTAATAAAACTCCCAGGAACACCATGAAGAAAGTATCCAGGAGAAAAACACCTTCCAGGGTATAGTTATTGTGGACCCGGGACCAGACTCGATATCAGAATCGATGATCAAAACCATCCCCGACCCGGTGAAAACCCAATAAACGCTATTTATAAAGCGTGTCATGCTCATGATGTTGCTTATAAAAGCATTAATCTGCAACACAGACATATCGCAGATGTCAAATTGATTCACGCGTTGAATTATGTCACTGATAAATCCTTCAAAGAAAAATTGGCTTCATGGTTGATTAAATCGGCAATTAAAGGTAAATTAATGATGGGTGCTGGTAATTAATAACAACATGGAATCTATTTCTTATTCTGCAAAAGGATACTGGAGGGGTAAATCAACAATTGGTAAACTCGCTAGCGCTGCAAAGGAGAAAAATACCACTGCAACGGATTGGTTATCTAAACAGGCGATATGGCAAATTTATCTACCACCGCCTAAAAAAATTAACTTCTCACATTTTGATGTCAGCGTCCGTAATGAGATACATCAAGCTGATATATTATTTCTGCCGCATGATGATTTTTACAAGTACGCGCTAACCGTAGTTGATATTGCGAGTCGATACAATCAAGCAGAGCCGCTATAAAAAAAATTATCAACTGAAGCTGCTTCTGCATTTGAAAGTATTTATCGAAAGGGTCCTCTGCATTGGCCATATCTATTACAAGTTCATCCTGGCAAGGAATTTCGGGGTGCAGTGTTATCAGGAATGAAGCATCATAATGTCACCATCAGACGAGGGCATACTGCATTCCATCGCGATCAGGCAATTGTTAAACGATTTAATCAGACACTTGCTGAGCGGTTATTTTTATATTAATACGCGAAGGAATTAATCCAGGATAAACGATCTCGTGAATGGGTCAAGAGATTACCAGGCGTAATTACTACGCTGAATAATGGAATTATTCGAACAATCAACATGAAACCTAACAACGCGTTTAAATAGAAGTATATACCTGTAAGACCACAAAATGATTTTTCAAAACAGCCAATACTCGGCAATGTCACTGTAAGATATTTATATGAACCAAGAGAGCTCGAAGGTGGCAAATACAGAGCTACTGTTCCTATTTGGAGTGTCATTGTGCATAAAATATCTAGCATAACACGATCTACGGGTAGACCAGCAATCTATAGACTGGATTCAACTGCTCCTCCGCGGGGTTTTACTCGTGAACATATGCTAGTGTATCCGAGCATACTCAATTACCGCCGCGTGGTCTTAACTAGCACCTCTCCGACAGTTGCACTCAAGACAAGTCAGCATCACATTATCTCTGGTATGGCCAATACTGCTATTTTTTCTGTCTACGGTAAATTTTTGACAGTCTTTATCCGACCAACACCAACTCATTATAAAATTGCAACTCGCGCAGTGATTATTTTGTTGTTGTTTCAGTGTGATTATTAATTCAGCATCAATATCAAATTCTCTATTATTTTTTTATCCTGCTGTTTATAACCAGAGTTTTTTTCTTATTATATCATCGGTGACAATATTACTTGTTGTAGTGTCATTATCATGTAAAACAACTCTTCGAAGTTGATTATTCTTCGTACTCTAAATTTGACTACTCGATGTGATTATCTACCATCCGAACAATCGTATCGGATATAGTTAATCCCTGTGAAGAATGTATCGTCGCTGCGTATCCATGGGGTTTAGTCAGCGCGCAATGCGTCTTCGACGACATTGATATCAGCCAACACAATATCGTTGAACACTAAATTCTGCTTTTCACTTTGCCCAGGAATATCAATTTCGATATTTTGCCTTCGTGTATCCTTGGGTCTATAAAACAGCGGCGTTAGAAGTGTTGCATATTTTTCTTTATGCAATTCAAATTACTTCATCTGAAGTGTGACTCTGACTATTTTTCTACTTGCTACTATCAAATCGTTTGGTCTCCACGCTTACCAAAAATCATATAATGGGGTTTCCAAACTTATTCCACGCGCTATTTCACATTGGATTCTATCCGGTTGTAATCTAATTAGCTTTTTGAACTCGCGTAATTGTTCATCAAGTGCTCTATGATCAGTATTAATTTCTTAATAATAGTCTACAAAATTCTTTAGCCAATCATGTGGGGATAAACCGATAAATGGTGGTGGTTGGCCATGATCGCCGTATATTATCACTTTTGTATTCGATAGTAATAACCAATCAAGAAATTTTTGTAATACATCTAACGACACTGTGCATATCACATTCCAAATCACGACGTCAGGAATATATTTATCACCCATTCGATCAGGAGTTCATTCGTCACCTTTCCATCTAAAGAAACTATGATAAGTGCAAGCATTAATTCCTCGTTGTTTCTTTTCTCTTGCGAGTCAGTGGGTTTTTGTTAGCACAATCATGTTTGATGCGTTTCCACGAAATAATTCAATCGCACGAGTCGTCTTTCCTGACCCACCACAACCGTGTAAAGAAAAATGTTTTATATCTACATATTGGATCAGATATCGACGGTGAAATATATAGTTCTGATATCTGATTATTTTTCAAGTAATTGTTTTCAATCGTAGCATCTGCTGATTTGGAATAATTACGAATTATTTACTTTTTATTTCTCCATGATCCCCAATTCTCGTTTGAATTCACTAATTCGGCCACTGCTTCGCTGTGTTTCGCATTTATATAAAATGAATTAGTGGCTACTCTAACCGTGGTGTCAGGAAATCTATTTATCATTGAAAATAAATTAATAAAAGCATAAGCCAGCATAGATGCCCTCAAGTGTGTATATTGAAGATTTTTTTCCATCGTTGTAAGTAACAATTGTACCCAATTTGGTTCCAATGGACAAGAAAGTGTCTTTACGATTTACATATATACCTTTAGATGTTACATCCGCAATTATAAAATTGCATTCAATGCTATCTATAATCAACCGTGACGAATGTCGTTTATTGTCGTATTTTCCACCCTAAGTGAATTCACCGATTATTCTTGTACTGAGTTCTTTTGCTTGTCTATTTCTAACTTCAAAAAGCTGTTTGGACAATTTCATGATATATTCTTCGTCGATATCAGGGAATTGTTTTTCATTTTTGCTGATTATACTATCTAGACTATCGGGTTGTGGTAACCAAACTTCAGTTTGCGCTCGATATGATATAACTGTGTCACTGACTATCAGCGATATCAGCAATTTAGAATCAATCATATACCGTAATAACAATACTGGCATCCAGTGTTTTTTCAGAGATGTGTCTACCAATCCAAACATAACAACACGGATGAAGTTATGTCGCCAATTCAAAAAAAGACTGACAGAAAAATCTAATGGGATGCAACCGATTTTGGGACACATTTTTCTGAGAGCCACCTGGATCAACATTGACAGCTATAGACTATTGACATGTAAACATGTGCCGAAGCACAGAATTGATGCTAATACATTTTGTTAGCTTGTCACGGAATGTTGTATTTTTTATTTAGGAAAGCCATGTACTCGGGTTTTGTTTATCGTGTGCAACGATACCTGAGTGTGATTTTTTATATGTATGGGCAGTTGTTCTTCGGAATCGTGAGTACAATTCGCTCTATGCCGCACGTGCACAACGTTCTCGATACGGAGAACGGATCCGTATAAATACATTGCTATATGGTTAGGATCTTTACATTACTAAGGGTTTTGTCAACAAGCGGCTGGTTTCAAGGACTGTATTGGAATACATTTTCTCTGTCTACAAAGGAATACGTTTTCTTTATACTCACTTTGTTTTCAATTTGTTTCACTGCACTTTTCTAGTTTTCTAATTTACTTTTTTCATTTTTATATAGTTTTGTTAATTTGTTTCAAAGTGTCAAAATGGCACATCAGGACCAAGAAACTCATGATAGCAGGGGATCGAGGTCAAGGTTGCACTTGTATTATAAGTGCACAGTGGATGACAATGTGCTTGTAGCACATCATCCCAAAGGGTGTCAGATTCTTATATCTGGATTGGATGACACGCCTAAACAACTAGAAATTCTGGCTACGTTCAAAGCAATGGGGATAGACATGAAAAAAATTGTCTGTTTGCAAAATGCTGGACCAAAGCGTTTTATGCTATACCCCAGAGATAAGGAAACACCTGTTTTAGATGTAGATGAATTCAAAGTCAATAATATAACAATGCATGTTCATGCTGCCCCACCAATAGAGAGGGAATTAGGGCCAAAAATGGTGGATGTACACTTCCACGGGCTCCCTTTCTATATTGATACTCATGAAATTGAGGAAAAACTAAAGGATAGGTTTGGGATTCAGGCTAAAGGAACCAAATATGCAGATTATTGGGGTTATGAGGGAGTCACTTCAGCAGTTCGGATTGTTAAAGTAGATGAAGGACAAGAAAAGAAAATTCCCCCATTTTTTTATGTATTGGGGTTTAAACTTCGAGCATGGTATCGAAATTGTGAACGGGACCGGAAATGCTCAAAATGTGGGCAAGTTGGGCATGGGCCTTGGGATTGTGGCATGGGAGTAGTCCAACAAGGGACGTCTATAGCAAATGTACCTTTGCTTGATGTTCATAAAGATAACAATCCTAACACCTGGGCAAAAGTAGTTCATGCAGCTAAACCTAGTCAAATTAAATTCTCTGCGTTTACGCATTCCAATCCTTTTGCCATTTTACCACAAGAAGAGGGTGAGGGGTATTCTCCAAAGGGAAAAGGACCAAAACCAAGAAAAGTCATATCCACATCCACTCCAATTAAATCTAGCTCAAAAAAATGCCAACCCAAAAAAAAAGAGGAAAGCGGAAATGGTTTCATCCTCTGATGAGGATATTCCTCTAAACAATGAGAAGTATGAGAAGGAACTTCCTTCTTCTTCTCTTGTGGGAATAACAGTGGTAGAACCAGATAAAGCAAATGATGGACATGATATTGACAATTCCAAACTAGTTGTTTCAGAAGAGTCTGAGTTGGGTGAAAATGTAGCATCCAATGCAAATATGGACACTCTAACTACGACCATTGATAGTGATACTGACTCTGACTCTAGCAAGGACAAATTTAATGATACAATGTACACGTCGAAGCTAACCAGTGATTTCGAAATATCAGTAAGTGAATCTGAAAATGCATCGGTTGATATAGATCCAGGTTCCCCTCAAAACGGGGAAGACAACAGTATTAATCATTAACATTAGAATAATAAATTATATCCATTTGGAAATTAGCGGCCACCTGGAGATAGACTAAAAATGGAAGAACAAAACTTCCTTTTAAAGTCCATAAATATTAATGGTCTAAACCAAGACAAAGTTAATAAGTTACTAACAATAGGGGACTTTGACTTACTTTTTCTTCAAGAGACACATTACGGACTAACTGATGAACTTAAAGAACAACTTGAACGGAAACTGGACTGTATTATTTTAAAAAATGATCCTAATGGGAGAGATATAAGGGGAGGGGTAGCCGTTATGATTAAAAATAGAGTAGGGATTAAATGGGAAAGGATAGAGGAGGGTATTTTTTTTAAAGGGAGATTGATTCATTTAAAAATAGAGAAATGTCATTTTATTAATATATATATGCCAGTATGTAATATGAAAATTGCTTTTGCAACACGTTTAAAAGAATACTTAAATAACTATATTGGGGAAAATTTGATTATTGGGGGGGGGACTTTAACTGGATTGAAGACGGAATAGACAGAACGACAATGAAATTATGCAAAGGTGACTTAATGATTAGGGAAACAATGAGACTTATTATAGATTCATTAGATTTGGTTGACATATATCGACGGTTTAATTTTATAAGGGTGGGATATACTTTGATAAGAGGGGATACATCAAGTAGGTTAGATAAATTTTTAGGTACATGTTTTGGCACAAATAAGTATATTAATTCAGGGATTTTAGATTACCAAGTTTCGGACCACAAATTAATTTTTTTAGAAGTAGGGATTTTTAAAAGAACTAAATGGGGTAGGGGGTCATGGAAATTAAATACTCAATTATTAAATACAAAAGAATTTATAGATGAAATTACTAAGGAAATAGAAGATTTTAAAAATAGGGGGAACGTAAATATTATTGAAGAATGGGATAATTTAAAAGTCAAAATTAAAAAAATAGCTATTAAACATTCAAAATTCAGGATTCGGAAGTTTAAATTAGAAGTAGCTGCCTTGGAAAGTTTGATAAACACAACTACAATACAAGACATTAAAAACACTTTACTACAAAGATTACAGAATTTAAAGAAAGTTTTTAATAAAGGGAAGGGTATAAATGCTGGGATATTCACCAAATTATATGAAAATGCAGAGGGACTTTATAAACGGGAGGAATTAAGAAGGGGGCAGGGAAAATTTTAGAGAATTTAAATACGGGAGTGGAAATACTAGACGACAAAACTCAAATATTAGAATATATACGGAATTACTATAAGGACCTATATACTTCACAGAGAATAGCGGACGAAGATATAGAAACATACTTACGAGAGACAGATTGTGAGAAAATTACCTCAGAACATAGAGACAAATGTGAGGAATTTATATCACAAGACGAAATAGCTGAGACAATAGGAAATTTAGGGAAAAATAAATCACCAGGGAGAGATGGACTTTCTGCAGAATTCTATCAAAAATTCTGTAAGGAATTGTCGCCAATTTTAGAATGGTTATATAACAATATCGCACTTAGGAATAGCAAAATGTCAAACACAATGAGGGAGGGTATGATAACAATAATATATAAGGGGAAAGGGAATAGGGAAGAACTAAAAAATTGGAGACCCATCTCACTCCTTAATGTAGATTATAAAATTATTAGTAAAATTTTAACGGAAAGGGTCAAAAAGTGTCTTGACCCAATTATTAATATAAATCAAACTAGTGGCTCGAAAGGGCGAAACATACAGAATAACCTTTTAAATATTAGGACTATTATTGATTATATAAATACAACTGGTACTACTAGTGCTATGGTACTAATTGATCAAGAGAAAGCCTTTGATAGAATTGAACATAACTATATAATTAAGACACTAGAGAAATTTGGATTTGGAGAAAATTTCCAAAATTGGACCAAAATCCTGTATAATGATATAAACTCGATTGTACAGGTTAACGGAGCTAAAACGGAAACATTTGAAATTCAAAGATCGGTGAGGCAGGGATGCCCACTATCGATGTTATTATATGTAATAGCAATAGAAATTCTTAGTACCAAAATTAGGAATAACTCAAACATTGAAGGGATCAAAGTTCCAAATATTCGAGATGAAGTAAAGATGTTACAACATGCTGATGATTGTACAAACTTTATACAAGATAAAAAATCCTATAATGAACTTATAAAGGAATTTGAAAGATTTGGGAAAGTTTCAGGTTCTAAGATAAATCCTGAAAAGACTGAAATTTTACTAATAGGAAACTGGAGGGGTAAGATACATGATCTACCTGCTCCTCTTATTAAAGATAATATAAAAGCTTTAGGAATACATTTTGGAAAGGACAAAATGGTGAATAACTTGAAAGAAATCAAAGAAAAAATTACAAAAAATGTGGCAACCTGGGCACCTTTGCCAATATGCTTATTGGAACGAGCACAAATAGCAAAGAACTATATGTATGTGCACTTTAATTATAAAATAAAAACAGTAGACATTAAAGATACTACACTAAAAACTATAGATAACGATATTATTAAATACTTATGGGGTAATAAAATACACTACACCAACAAAAATACTTTATATAAGGGAGGGATGAGAGGAGGTGTAGGTCTTCCTCATCCAATCCTTATTAAATACACCAACATTTTGAACCGTTTTAAGGAAATTAAAGAAGAGCCTAAAATAGCTTGGCAAGGGCTTTATATATATTACTTTGATTTCTCTATGAAGCAGAGAAACGATATATATAGGAACAATAGATTAACTAAAACTGTAGAAGTGCCAAGAAAATTAAGATATATAAAAGATTTACTTTTCAAATATAGGGATGTTAAGGAATTTTGGGACATTAATACAAAATGCACATACAAATGGCTAACACAAGAAACAATAAATAAGGAAAAAAATAGGATTGAACATAAATACATAAATATTAAGTGGGATAGGGCCTGGGGAAACTGGACAAATATCAAATCAATTAGGAAAAAAGTACCCTGTTCAAATACATGCATGATGCATGGTTGACAGGAGAAATAGCAGTGAGACGGCAAATGATCGAAGTATCGCCCAAATGTCCACTGTGTAAAGGATTTTCATTTACAAAAAAACATGTTATACTTGAATGTTCTAAGACTGAAGCTGATAGAAATCAAATTATCACAAATATTAGAATTTATCAGACATATGAAGAGAAACAACTATTATATTTAGATGGTATCTTAACCAATGATATTTTAACAAAAATTAGAGATTTTATTATAAAGACTATGATAGCATGTGGACCGATAATACCTAGGAGGGATGTTAGATAGGGAGGGAACAGGGAACTCAGGTGAGAAAAGTACAAGCAATGAGAGCATGGGGCTATATCACATGGCGCTACGCGAAGTGGAAAGGCCCGTGAAAGAGTTTGGAACAAAGCTCACCGAGAGATATATACATTACAACATTTCACGGCTTAGATAGATTATAGAGTTATGATTCATGTTCTTTTCTTACGGGAAGCATGCTATCATATGAAATCACTGGTTAGAATATGTTTTACTCTGTGGAGATCGTGAATCTACACAGAAAGTCCGTTTTTGAGGAATATAAACATTTTTGGAATGAAATAAGGTTTATAATTATAAAATAAATAAAGATTACAAAATAGATCGAGATGGGTGAAGTGCAAATAATAATAAAAAAATTGCATGAATCCCACTTCGATCCAAGTGATCTAGAATATATAAATAAGGAAATTACGAATATGGAACATCATAGAGCAAACAGTAAAACAATAGGGTCTTTTTCTTTAAGACACCAATATTTGTACTAAATTCTAAATTCTTGGATATGTATGGAAATAAAAGTATTTAACTGAAAAATACCGATTTAAAGGTATTTTTATGGTCAGGAAACTGGGAAAATTTGAAAAAAATGGCTATCCTAACAAATATACAATATTCAACTGAATATATAGCATCATACATATAGCACAACACAAATAGCATACACAGGATTTAGGAAACCCCTAGCCAGGGTTAACTTGTGAAATGGACAGACCCCCATGATGAGCCTTATGGTTCGGGTGGAAATGTCATAGATAACACTAAGGACAAAATATCCTCCTATCATTATATAATCCCGATGGGACAAATTTAAGGTTAGGATAGTTTTTAAGGAAAATTATAAAAAACACAAAACTACATATCAGGGGGAACACATACATACATGAAACTTTTTTCTTAGTTTTTTTGATAGGAGGAGGGGGCATCTGTCTGGTGCCCCCAAGAAAAAGAAAAAGAGAGTTTCACGGACTGTATTGGAATACATTTTTTCTGTCTACAAAGGAATACGTTTTCTTTATACTCACTTTGTTTTCAATTTGTTTCACTGCACTTTTCTAGTTTTCTAATTTACTTTTTTTCATTTTTATATAGTTTTGTTAATTTGTTTCATAGTGTCAAAATGGCACATCAGGACCAAGAAACTCATGATAGCAGGGGATCGAGGTCAAGGTTGCACTTGTATTATAAGTGCACAGTGGATGACAATGTGCTTGTAGCACATCATCCCAAAGGGTGTCAGATTCTTATATCTGGATCGGATGACACGCCTAAACAACTAGAAATTCTGGCTACGTTCAAAGCAATGGGGATAGACATGAAAAAAATTGTCTGTTTGCAAAATGCTGGACCAAAGCGTTTTATGCTATACCCCAGAGATAAGGAAACACCTGTTTTAGATGTAGATGAATTCAAAGTCAATAATATAACAATGCATGTTCATGCTGCCCCACCAATAGAGAGGGAATTAGGGCCAAAAATGGTGGATGTACACTTCCACGGGCTCCCTTTCTATATTGATACTCATGAAATTGAGGAAAAACTAAAGGATAGGTTTGGGATTCAGGCTAAAGGAACCAAATATGCAGATTATTGGGGTTATGAGGGAGTCACTTCAGCAGTTCGGATTGTTAAAGTAGATGAAGGACAAGAAAAGAAAATTCCCCCATTTTTTTATGTATTGGGGTTTAAACTTCGAGCATGGTATCGAAATTGTGAACGGGACCGGAAATGCTCAAAATGTGGGCAAGTTGGGCATGGGCCTTGGGATTGTGGCATGGGAGTAGTCCAACAAGGGACGTCTATAGCAAATGTACCTTTGCTTGATGTTCATAAAGATAACAATCCTAACACCTGGGCAAAAGTAGTTCATGCAGCTAAACCTAGTCAAATTAAATTCCCTGCGTTTACGCACTCCAATCCTTTTGCCATTTTACCACAAGAAGAGGGTGAGGGGTATTCTCCAAAGGGAAAAGGACCAAAACCAAGAAGAGTCATATCCACATCCACTCCAATTAAATCTAGCTCAAAAAAATGCCAACCCAAAAAAAAAGAGGAAAGCGGAAATGGTTTCATCCTCTGATGAGGATATTCCTCTAAACAATGAGAAGTATGAGAAGGAACTTCCTTCTTCTTCTCTTGTGGGAATAACAGTGGTAGAACCAGATAAAGCAAATGATGGACATGATATTGACAATTCCAAACTAGTTGTTTCAGAAGAGTCTGAGTTGGGTGAAAATGTAGCATCCAATGCAAATATGGACACTCTAACTACGACCATTGATAGTGATACTGACTCTGACTCTAGCAAGGACAAATTTAATGATACAATGTACACGTCGAAGCTAACCAGTGATTTCGAAATATCAGTAAGTGAATCTGAAAATGCATCGGTTGATATAGATCCAGGTTCCCCTCAAAACGGGGAAGACAACAGTATTAATCATTAACATTAGAATAATAAATTATATCCATTCGGAAATTAGCGGCCACCTGGAGATAGACTAAAAATGGAAGAACAAAACTTCCTTTTAAAGTCCATAAATATTAATGGTCTAAACCAAGACAAAGTTAATAAGTTACTAACAATAGGGGACTTTGACTTACTTTTTCTTCAAGAGACACATTACGGACTAACTGATGAACTTAAAGAACAACTTGAACGGAAACTGGACTGTATTATTTTAAAAAATGATCCTAATGGGAGAGATATAAGGGGAGGGGTAGCCGTTATGATTAAAAATAGAGTAGGGATTAAATGGGAAAGGATAGAGGAGGGTATTTTTTTTAAAGGGAGATTGATTCATTTAAAAATAGAGAAATGTCATTTTATTAATATATATATGCCAGTATGTAATATGAAAATTGCTTTTGCAACACGTTTAAAAGAATACTTAAATAACTATATTGGGGAAAATTTGATTATTGGGGGGGGACTTTAACTGGATTGAAGACGGAATAGACAGAACGACAATGAAATTATGCAAAGGTGACTTAATGATTAGGGAAACAATGAGACTTATTATAGATTCATTAGATTTGGTTGACATATATCGACGGTTTAATTTTATAAGGGTGGGATATACTTTGATAAGAGGGGATACATCAAGTAGGTTAGATAAATTTTTAGGTACATGTTTTGGCACAAATAAGTATATTAATTCAGGGATTTTAGATTACCAAGTTTCGGACCACAAATTAATTTTTTTAGAAGTAGGGATTTTTAAAAGAACTAAATGGGGTAGGGGGTCATGGAAATTAAATACTCAATTATTAAATACAAAAGAATTTATAGATGAAATTACTAAGGAAATAGAAGATTTTAAAAATAGGGGGAACGTAAATATTATTGAAGAATGGGATAATTTAAAAGTCAAAATTAAAAAAATAGCTATTAAACATTCAAAATTCAGGATTCGGAAGTTTAAATTAGAAGTAGCTGCCTTGGAAAGTTTGATAAACACAACTACAATACAAGACATTAAAAACACTTTACTACAAAGATTACAGAATTTAAAGAAAGTTTTTAATAAAGGGAAGGGTATAAATGCTGGGATATTCACCAAATTATATGAAAATGCAGAGGGACTTTATAAACGGGAGGAATTAAGAAGGGGGCAGGGAAAATTTTAGAGAATTTAAATACGGGAGTGGAAATACTAGACGACAAAACTCAAATATTAGAATATATACGGAATTACTATAAGGACCTATATACTTCACAGAGAATAGCGGACGAAGATATAGAAACATACTTACGAGAGACAGATTGTGAGAAAATTACCTCAGAACATAGAGACAAATGTGAGGAATTTATATCACAAGACGAAATAGCTGAGACAATAGGAAATTTAGGGAAAAATAAATCACCAGGGAGAGATGGACTTTCTGCAGAATTCTATCAAAAATTCTGTAAGGAATTGTCGCCAATTTTAGAATGGTTATATAACAATATCGCACTTAGGAATAGCAAAATGTCAAACACAATGAGGGAGGGTATGATAACAATAATATATAAGGGGAAAGGGAATAGGGAAGAACTAAAAAATTGGAGACCCATCTCACTCCTTAATGTAGATTATAAAATTATTAGTAAAATTTTAACGGAAAGGGTCAAAAAGTGTCTTGACCCAATTATTAATATAAATCAAACTAGTGGCTCGAAAGGGCGAAACATACAGAATAACCTTTTAAATATTAGGACTATTATTGATTATATAAATACAACTGGTACTACTAGTGCTATGGTACTAATTGATCAAGAGAAAGCCTTTGATAGAATTGAACATAACTATATAATTAAGACACTAGAGAAATTTGGATTTGGAGAAAATTTCCAAAATTGGACCAAAATCCTGTATAATGATATAAACTCGATTGTACAGGTTAACGGAGCTAAAACGGAAAAATTTGAAATTCAAAGATCGGTGAGGCAGGGATGCCCACTATCGATGTTATTATATGTAATAGCAATAGAAATTCTTAGTACCAAAGTTAGGAATAACTCAAACATTGAAGGGATCAAAGTTCCAAATATTCGAGATGAAGTAAAGATGTTACAACATGCTGATGATTGTACAAACTTTATACAAGATAAAAAAATCCTATAATAAAGGAATTTGAAAGATTTGGGAAAGTTTCAGGTTCTAAGATAAATCCTGAAAAGACTGAAATTTTACTAATAGGAAACTGGAGGGGTAAGATACATGATCTACCTGCTCCTCTTATTAAAGATAATATAAAAGCTTTAGAAATACATTTTGGAAAGGACGAAATGGTAAATAACTTGAAAGAAATCAAAGAAAAAATTAAAAAAAATGTGGCAACCTGGGCACCTTTGCCAATATGCTTATTGGAACGAGCACAAAGAGCAAAGAACTATATGTATGTGCACTTTAATTATAAATTAAAAACAGTAGACTTTAAAGATACTACACTAAAAACTATAGATAACGATATTATTAAATACTTATGGGGTAATAAAATACACTACACCAACAAAAAATACTTTATATAAGGGAGGGATGAGAGGAGGTGTAGGTCTTCCTCATCCAATCCTTATTAAATACACCAACATTTTGAATCGATTTAAGGAAATTAAAGAAGAGCCTAAAATAGCTTGGCAAGGGCTTTATATATATTACTTTGGTTTCTCTATGAAGCAGAGAAACGATATATATAGAAACAATAGATTAACTAAAACTGTAGAAGTGCCAAGAAAATTAAGATATATAAAAGATTTACTTTTCAAATATAGGGATGTTAAGGAATTTTGGGACATTAATACAAAATGCACATACAAATGGCTAACACAAGAAACAATAAATAAGGAAAAAAATAGGATTGAACATAAATACATAAATATTCAGTGGGATAGGGCCTGGGGAAACTGGACAAATATCAAATCAATTAGGAAAAAAAGTACCCTGTTCAAATACATGCATGATGCATGGTTGACAGGAGAAATAGCAGTGAGACGGCAAATGATCGAAGTATCGCCCAAATGTCCACTGTGTAAAGGATTTTCATTTACAAAAAAACATGTTATACTTGAATGTTCTAAGACTGAAGCTGATAGAAATCAAATTAGCACAAATATTAGAATTTATCAGACATATGAAGAGAAACAACTATTATATTTAGATGGTATCTTAACCAATGATATTTTAACAAAAATTAGAGATTTTATTATAAAGACTATGATAGCATGTGGACCGATAATACCTAGGAGGGATGTTAGATAGGGAGGGAACAGGGAACTCAGGTGAGAAAAGTACAAGCAATGAGAGCATGGGGCTATATCACATGGCGCTACGCGAAGTGGAAAGGCCCGTGAAAGAGTTTGGAACAAAGCTCACCGAGAGATATATACATTACAACATTTCACGGCTTAGATAGATTATAGAGTTATGATATATGTTCTTTTCTTACGGGAAGCATGCTATCATATGAAATCACTGGTTAGAATATGTTTTACTCTGTGGAGATCGTGAATCTACACAGAAAGTCCGTTTTTGAGGAATATAAACATTTTTGGAATGAAATAAGGTTTATAATTATAAAATAAATAAAGATTACAAAATAGATCGAGATGGGTGAAGTGCAAATAATAATAAAAAATTGCATGAATCCCACTTCGATCCAAGTGATCTAGAATATATAAATAAGGAAATTACGAATATGGAACATCATAGAGCAAACAGTAAAACAATAGGGTCTTTTTCTTTAAGACACCAATATTTGTACTAAATTCTAAATTCTTGGATATATATGGAAATAAAAGTATTTGACTGAAAAATACCGATTTAAAGGTATTTTTATGGTCAGGAAACTGGGAAATTTTGAAAAAAATGGCTATCCTAACAAATATACAATATTCAACTGAATATATAGCATCATACATATAGCACAACACAAATAGCATACACAGGATTTAGGAAACCCCTAGCCAGGGTTAACTTGTGAAATGGACAGACCCCCATGATGAGCCTTATGGTTCGGGTGGAAATGTCATAGATAACACTAAGGACAAAATATCCTCCTATCATTATATAATCCCGATGGGACAAATTTAAGGTTAGGATAGTTTAAAGGAAAATTATAAAAAACACAAAACTACATATCAGGGGGAACACATACATACATGAAACTTTTTTCTTAGTTTTTTTTATAGGAGGAGGGGGCATCTGTCTGGTGCCCCCAAGAAAAAAAAAGAAAAAGAAAAAAAAAGTTTCAAGGAAATTTGCTAAATAAGTGTGTTTTCAGCTTACTTGAGTTCTTTGTGGATATTTGGATTATAATTTATCTGATTACAAAAGGAATACGTTTTTCTTATACTCACCTTGTTTTTTCAATTTGTTTTTCACTGCACTTTATAGTTTTTTCTTTTTATTTTCTATATTTTGGGTTCATTTGTTTCACAGTGTCAAATGGCACATCAGGAACAAGTTTCACATGATGGTAGGGGATCAAGGTCCAGGTTGAATTTGTATTACAAATGCACGGTGGATAATAATATGCTTGTAGCACACCATCCCCAAGGGTGTCAGAACCTAGTGTCTGGATCGGATGAGACGCCCAAACAACTCGAGATTTTGGCGACATTCAAAGCGATGGGGATAGATATGAAAAAAATTGTATGTTTGCAAAACGCTGGCCCTAAGCGTTTTATGTTGTATCCCCGGGATAACGAAACCCCTGTTTTGGACGTAGATGAGTTTAAGGTAAATAACATCACAATGCATGTTCATGCTGCTCCACCAATAGAAAGGGAATTAGGTCCAAGAATGGTGGATGTACATTTCCATGGGCTCCCTTTCTATATTGACACCCAGGAAATTGAGGAAAAACTTAAGGATAGGTTTGGGGTTCAGGCTAAGGGAACTAAATATGCAGATTACTGGGGTTATGCAGGTGTCACTTCAGCAGTTAGGATTGTAAAAGTAGAAGAGGGTCAGGAAAAGAAAATTCCCCCATACTTTTATGTATTGGGATTTAAATTGAGAGCATGGTATCGAAACTGCGAAAGAGACAGGAAATGCTTTAAATGTGGACAAGTTGGGCATGGTCCATGGGAGTGTGGCATGGGAATGGCCGCACAGGGGACATCGATAGCAAATGTACCTTTGCTTGATGTTCCTAATGAAACTAACCCTAACACATGGGCAAAAGTAGCGAAGGCAGCTAAACCTGTTCAACTACAATTTCCTGCGTTTACGCATTCTAACCCGTTTGCAATATTACCACAAGTAGAGGGTGAAGGGTCCTCTCCTAAGGGAAAAGGACCCAGACCAAGGCGAGTTATATCCACAGCCACATCTACTCCAATCAAAATCAGTGCAAAAAAATGTCAACCCAAGCAGAAAAAGAGGAAGGTGGAAATCGTTTCATCCTCGGATGAAGATATTCCTCAACACAATGAGAAATATGAGAAGGAGACTCCTTCTCCTTCTCTTGTGGGTATGACAGTAGAACCAAATAAGGCAAAAGATGGAAATGAGATTGACAATTCACATTTAGAAGTTTCTGAAGAATCTGTGTTGGATGAAAATGTGTCATCCAATGCAAATATGGACACCTTAAATACAACCATTAACACTGATTCTGACTCTGGAAAAGACAATTTGAATGATACATTGTACACATCTTTTCTCACCAGTGATTTCTCAATATCAGTTAGTGAATTGGAAAATACAGTGGAGAATATAGATCCAGGCTCCCCTCAAAGTGGGGAAGATATCACTACTACTCATTAACATTAGCTCAATAAATTATATCCATTTAAAAATTAGCGGCCACCTGGAGAAAAACTTAAAATGGAGGAACAAAACTTCCTTTTAAAGTCTATAAATATTAATGGTCTAAACCAAGACAAAGTTAATAAGTTACTAAAAATAGTAGACTTTGACTTACTTTTTCTTCAAGAGACACATTACGGACTAACTGATGAACTTAAAGAACAACTTGAACGGAAACTGGACTGTATTGTTTTAAAAAATGATCCTGATGGGAGAGATATAAGGGGAGGGGTAGCCGTTATGGTTAAAAATAGAGTAGGGATTAAATGGGAAAGGATAGAGGAGGGTATTTTTTTAAGGGGAGATTAATCCATTTAAAGATAGAGAAGTATCATTTTATTAATATATATATGCCAGTGTGTAATATGAGAAATGCTTTTGCAACGCGTTTAAAGGAGTACTTAGACAACTTTATTGGGGAAAATTTGATAATTGGTGGGGACTTTAACTGGATTGAGGACGGAATTGACAGAAAGACGAGGAAATTAGTGAGAAGTGACTTACAGATTAGGGACACAATGAAACTTATTATGGATTCATTAGATTTGGTTGACATATATCGACGTTTAAATTTACTAAGGGTGGAATATACTTTTATAGGAAGGGATACATCAAGTAGATTAGATAAATTTTGGGGTACATGTTTTGGCACAAATAAGTATATTAATTCAGGGATTTTAGATTACCAAGGTTCGGACCACAAATTAATTTTCTTAGAAGTAGGGATTTTTAAAAGGACTAAATGGGGTAGGGGGTCATGGAAATTAAATAATCAACTATTAAATACAAAGGAATTTATAGATGAAATTACTAAGGAAATAGCAGATTTTAAAAATAAGGGGAATATAAATATTTTTGAAGAATGGGATAATTTAAAAGTCAAATTTAAGGAAATAGCTATTAAACATTCAAAATTCAGGATTCGGAAGTTTAAATTAGAAGTAGCCGCCTTGGAAAATCTGATCAACACAACAACAATACAGGGCATTAAAAATACATTATTACAAAGATTAAAGAAATTAAAGAAAGTTTTTAATAAAGGGAGGGGAATAAATGCTGGGCTATTTACCGAATTATATGAAAATGCAGAGGGTCTTCATAAAAGGGAGGAATTAAGAAGGGGGGGAGGGAAAATTTTAGAGACTTTAAATACGGGAATGGAAATACTAGAAGACAAAACTCAAATATTAGAATATATACGGAATTACTACAATGACCTATATACTTCACAGAGAATAGCAGACGAAGATATAGAAACATACTTACGAGAGACAAATTGTGAAAAAATTACCTCAGAACATAGAGACAAATGTGAGGAATTTATATCACAAGACGAAATAGTTGAGACAATATGAAATTTAGGTAAAAATAAATCACCAGGAAGAGATGGACTTTCTGCAGAATTCTATAAAAAAAAATTCTGTAAGGAATTGTCGCCGATTTTAGAATGGTTATATAACAACATAGCACTTAGGAATAGCAAAATGTCAAACACAATGAGGGAGGGTATGATAGCAATAATATATAAGGGGAAAGGAAATAGGGAAGAACTTAAAAATTGGAGACCCATCTCACTCCTTAATGTAGATTATAAAATTATTAGTAAAATTTTAACGGAAAGGGTCAAAAAGTGTCTTGACCCAATTATTAATATAAATCAAACTAGTGGCCCAAAAGGGAGAAACATACAGAATAACCTTTTAAATATTAGGACTATTATTGATTATATCAATACAATTGGTACTACTAGTGCTATGGTACTAATTGATCAAGAGAAAGCCTTTGATCGACTTGAACATAACTATATAATTAAGACACTAGAAAAATTTGGTTTTGGAGAAAATTTCCGAAATTGGACCAAAATCCTGTATAATGATAGTAACTCGATTGTACAGGTTAATGGAGCAAAAACGGCAAAATTTGAAATTCAAAGATCAATGAGGCAAGGCTGCCCACTATCGATGTTATTATATGTAATAGCAATAGAAATCCTAAGTACCAAAGTTAGGAATAACCCAAACATTGTAGGAATCAAAGTTCCAAACATTAGAAACGAAGTTAAGATGTTACAACATGCTGATGATTGCACGAACTTTATACAAGATAAAAAATCCTATGATGAACTTATAAAGGAATTTGAAAGATTTGGGAAAGTCTCAGGCTCTAAGATAAATCCTGAAAAGACTGAAATTTTACTAATAGGAAACTGGAGGGGTAAGATACATGATCTACCTGCTCCTCTTATTAAAGATAATATAAAAACTTTAGGAATATATTTTGGAAAGGACGAACTGATAGTGAATTTGAAAGATATTAAAGAAAAAATTTTAAAAAATGTGGCAACCTGGGCACCTTTGCCAATATGCTTATTGGAACGAGCGCAAGTAGCAAAAAACTATATGTATGTGCACTTTAATTATAAATTGAAAACAGTAGACTTTAAAGATACTACACTAAAAATTATAGATAATGATATTATTAAATACTTATGGGGTAATAAAGTCCATTACACAAACAAAAATACTTTATATAAGGGAGGGATGAGAGGGGGTTTAGGTCTCCCTCATCCAATCCTTATTAAATACACCAACATTTTGAACCGTTTTAAGGAAATTAAAGAAGAGCCTAAAATAGCTTGGCAAGGGCTTTATATATATTATTTTGGTTTCTCTATGAAGCAGAGAAATGACATTTATAGGAACAATAGATTAACTAAAACTATAGAAGTGCCAAGGAAATTAAGATCAATAAAAGATTTATTATTTAAATATAGAGATTTTAAAGAATTCTGGGACACTGATACAAAAGGCACATACATATGGCTAGTACAAAACACAATAAATAAGGACAAAAACAAGGTAGAGCAAAAACACATAAATATTAACTGGGATAGGGCATGGGGAAACTGGGTCAAACTCAGATCCCTTAAAATACAAAGTACCTTGTTCAAATACATGCATGATGCATGGTTGACAGGGGAAATAGCAGTGCGACGGCGTATGATCGTAGTGTTGCCAAAATGTCCACTTTGCAAAAACTTCTTTTTTACCAAAAAACATATTATCACTGAATGTCTAATAACTTTAAATGATAGAAACAAAATTGTCACAAATATTATACGAAAACAAATATATGACAATATACAGCTTTTATACCTAGATGGCATATTTACAAGGAAAATTTTAGAAGAAATATCGAGCTTTATTATTAAGTATATGATAGCATGCGGTCCATTTCAAAATTATAGAGAAAATGTTAGATAAGGAGGGTTCAGGGAACTCAGGAGGAGAAAGTACGAGCAATGAGAGCACGGGGCTATATCACATGGCGCTACGCGAAGTGGACAGGCCCGTGAAAGAGTTTGGAATAAAACTCACCTGAGACATATACACTACAAAACAACTAACGGATTAGATAGGCTCTTTAGTTCAGATCTGTTTCCTTTCTATTTCTTTTCCTTTTCTTGAAAAAAAGCATGCTATCATACAAAATCACTGGTGGAAAATGTTTTTACTCTGTGGAGATTGTGCAAGTCTACACAGAAAGCCCGTTTAAAGGGAAATATAAAATAATCTTTTGGAAAAAAAATAAGGACTTAATGATAAATAAATAAAGATCACAAATAGTATCGAGAAGGGTGAAGTGTAAAAAGAATAAAGAAATTGCACGAATCCCATTTCGATCAAAGTGATCTAGTATATAAATAAGGAAATTACAAAACATGGAACATAATATCACAAACAGTAAAACAATAGTTTGGTTTTAACCAAATTAAATTAAAATTAAGACACCATGGTTTGTACAAAATTCAAAATTAATAAAAAATATATTAACTAAATGAAATAAAAAAAAAGATATATTGGAATAATTACCGTTTAGAGGTAATTATATGGTTAGAAAACTGGGAAAATTGACAAAGTATGGCTATCCTTACAAAATAATACAGTATTCATATGAATACATATAGCAACACACATATAGCACAACACAAATAGCAAACACAGGATACAGGAAACCCCTAGCCAGGGTTAACTTTGAAGTATGAGACATACACCCATGATGGGCCCTTGTGCTCGGGTGGGAATGTCATAGAAAAACACTAAGGACAAAAAATATCTTCCTATTATTATATAATCCCGATGGGAAAAAATTAAGGTTAGGTTAAATTAAATGAAATTTCATAAAAAAAAACACCCAACTACATATCGGGGGAACACACATACACATAAACTTTTTTATTAGTTTTTTCAATAGGGAGAGGGGGCATCTGTCTGGTGCCCCCCCCCCCCCCAAAAAAAAAAAAAAAAAAAAAAAAAAAAAAAAAAAAAAACTAAAACTATAGAAGTACCAAGGAAATTAAGGTATATAAAAGATTTATTATTAAAATATAGGGATGCTAAAGAATTTTGGGACATTGATACAAAAAGTACATACAAATGGTTAACACAAGAAACAATAAATAAGGAAAAAAATAGGATTGAACATAAATACATAAATATTCAGTGGGTTAGGGCATGGGGGAACTGGAACAATATTAAACCTATTAGGAAAAAAAGTACCTTGTTCAAATACATGCATGATGCATGGTTGACAGGAGAAATAGCAGTGAGACGGCAAATGATCGAAGTATCGCCCAAATGTCCACTGTGTAAAGGGTTTTAATTTACAAAAAAACATGTTATACTTGAATGTTCTAAGACGGCAGCTGATAGAAATGAAATTATCACAAATATTAGGTTTTCTCAGACATATGAAGAGAAACAACTATTATATTTAGATGGTATCTTAACCAATGATATTTTAATAAATATTATAGATTTTATTATAAATACTATGATAGCATGTGGACCGATAGTACCTAGGAGGGATGTTAGATAGGGAGGGAACAGGGAACTCCGGTGAGAAAAGTACGAGCAATGAGAGCATGGGGCTATATCACATGGCGCTACGCGAAGTGGACAGGCCCGTGAAAGAGTTTGGAACAAAGCTCACTGAGAGATATATACATTACAACATTTCACGGCTTAGATAGATTATAGAGTTAAGTTTTTATGTGTTTTTCTTACGGGAAGCATGCTATCATAGGAAATCACTGGTTAGAATATGTTTTTACTCTGTGGAGATCGTGAATCTACACAGAAAGTCCGTTTTTAAGGAATATAAACAATTTTGGAATGGAATAAGGGTTTAATTATAAAATAAATAAAGATTACAAAATAGATCGAGATAGGTGAAATGCAAATAATAATAAAAAATTGCATGAATCCTATTTCGATCCAAGTGATCTAGTAAATAAATAAGGAAACTACGAATATGGAACATCATAGAGCAAACAGGAAAACAATAGGGTCTTGTTTCTTTTAAGACACCAATATTTGTACTAAATTCTAAATTCTTGAAAATATATGAATTTACTGAAATAAATACCGATTTAAGGGTATTTATATGATTAGAAAAACTGGGAAAATTTGACAAAAATGGCTATCCTAACAAATACACAATATTCAAATGAATATATAGCATCATACATATAGCACAACACAAATAGCATACAGAGGATTTAGGAAACCCCTAGCCAGGGTTAACCTTGTGAAATAAGACAGATCCCCATGATGAGCCTTATGGTTCTGGTGGAAATGTCATAGATAACACTAGGGACGAAAATATCCTCCTATTATCATATAATCCCGATGGGACAAATTTAAGGTTAGGTCAGTTTTAAATGAAATTATAAAAAAACACAAAACTACATATCGGAGGGAACACATACATACATGAAAACTTTTTTACCAGTTTTTTTTTATAGGAGGAGGGGGCATCTGTCTGGTGCCCCCAAGAAAAGAGAGTTTCAAGGACTGTAGCTATAGAGTTATAGATCCGAGGGAGGGAGGATTGCACAACTTTAGCTGTAGGGGTAGGTACATTTTGGTACTGAGTGATAGCTTTTGTATTACTATATTTACCTTTGCATGTACGTTATATAGTTTTTACACGGCATAATGCGTGCATTTTCTACTCTTGTTTGCAAGGCATTTAGATTGGTAATGTAAAGCTCTAATTTTTTAAAATATAATTGTTTACTATTCAGCATTATCGAACAGGGAAGGTTTACTATAGAACCTGTCATTTTGTCATTGTGATAATAATAGTCTTGATAATTTACCGTGTATAACGTCATTACGTTATGTCTGTATCAAGGTTAGTACACGGTGTCGGGTATATTTTCAGCTATTGAACCGAGGGTGTTAAACGTCCGGGATGTCCGGAGCTGTCAAACGTCGGGAGCTGTGATTAAATGCACTGGTGTGTCCAGAGCTGTTTAATGTGCCGGAGTGTCTAATGTTTAGCGTCCGGAGTATCTAATGTCAAGAGTGACAAGGGTGACCCAGCTGTAGAGCTGTCTAAATGACCAGAGTGTCCGGAGGGTCTAATATTTGGAGGGTCTGGAGGGTCTAATTTTCGTAATATTCCGAGTGTCCGGAGTCTGTAGAAATTGTGAAGATTAATTGTATCAGCGGTGGAGCTGTATACTAATAGTCGATTATATCTATTTATTTGTAATTTGTTAGCCGTGGGCTAATATGGGTTTGCGGAACCCAGTATATGTTTTGGGACTGGAAGGATAAGTTATTATCTGTCCCTTTTATTATTTTTCAAACATAGTTTCGCTATTTGAGCGTATACATTTTTACTATATGAGTAATCCTGCATTGTTTACTACATGAGTAAACTGTATTCATCTTCTTTTTGTATATTATTTTCGCTGGGGTTTTGTATCATTGTTTTTGTATCATTGTATCATTGATTCGTATCATTGTTTTGTATCATTGTATCATTTATTTGTATCATTATATAATTCGTTTGCATCTTCTAGTTTGTGCGTAATTATGTTAATTAAATCCAATATTTGGATTACAAAACGCACCCATTTCATTTTTCTGTTCATACATATATCACCACATTAAACTATAATTTATTTTCAGTACCATCAAACGAGTTCTGTTATCAATCCGAAATATCCGTCCCGGTTATCTTGTTACAAATGGTGTCAGAAGTGGGATCATTTCGGATTTAACAGAGCACTGAAATTGTTTTGTAGGTTTTTGTGTTTCATACGCGCTTGATAAAGTATAGAGGGGTTAGGTAGTTACCTATGTTACTCTATTTCTCTGTATTTATTTAATAATTGTGTTGCATTTTTGAGAAGAGAAATACGGTTTAGTGGTAATTGCGTGTTTTGTTAAGCCTGGACTTTAAGGTTGGTCACCACCAAACATATAAAATGTCTTCTATGAAAGAACTGGTAGAATTGGGGAAACAGTTCGGTTATGAGGGGGAGTCCCTTAGAAATTTCGTTCGTGAGGAACAGGCTAGGGAGAGGGACCA
This sequence comes from Unio delphinus, assembly GCA_029339505.1. Taxonomy (NCBI): domain Eukaryota; kingdom Metazoa; phylum Mollusca; class Bivalvia; order Unionida; family Unionidae; genus Unio; species Unio delphinus. Next base: position 1,233,575 of record JAQISU010000337.1, read on the forward strand.
AAGATTAAAGGAGAGGGAATTAGAAAAGGAAAGGATAGAATTAGAAAAACAGGCAGAAAAGGAAAGGATAAAATTAGAAAAACAGGCAGAAAAGGAAAGGATAGAATTAGAAAAACAAGCAGAAGAAAGGAGAATGGCTTTTGAAAAAGAAAAGATAGAACTAGAAAAACAGGCATAAAAAGAAAAGATAGAACTAGAGAAACAGGCAGAAAAGGAAAGGATAGAATGGGAAAGGGAGAAGATAGAAAGGGAAAAACAGGTAAGGTTAGAAACTTTGGAGATAGAAGATAGAAATAGGCAGAGGGAGTATCAAAGGAATTCTGAGTTGTTGCAAGCTAAGAAAGAGGGGGAACGTGATGTTAAACTGAGGGGTCCAAAATTACCCCCTTTTGAAGACGATAAAGATAATATGGATAGTTATCTCAATAGGTTCGAGAGGTATGCTGCGGTACAAAAATGGAAGAAAGACGATTGGCCGCTTTACCTTAGCGCGTTACTGAAAGGTAAGGCGTTAGACGTTTATTCGCGTTTATCCACGGCCGATTCGCTCAATTACCCCGTGTTGAAAGAAGTACTTCTCAAGAAATATGAACTAAGGGTTTCGCAAGAAGTTTAAGTATAGCAAACCCGAGAGAGGCGAAACATTCACCCAGTTTGTCAGTAGGACTTATAATTACTTGCAGCGATGGGTGGAATGTGGTAAAGTCAAGACATTTGAGGGTCTTGTTGATTTCTTGCTTCGTGACCAATTATTAACAACATGTGGCAAGGAGCTATATTTATTTTTCAAGGAAATGTCCTTCACAAATGTACAGGAGATGGCCACACAGGCGGATTTGTTCGCTGAAGCCCGGGGAGGTTCGCAGAATGTCGTCACGCGAGATATCCAAGGGGGAAATCAGGTCAAAGACAGAAAACCCAGGGAACCTGATAAATCTGGTGGGCGTAACCAGGGGAAGCATAGTGACGCGAAATGTTTCATTTGCAAGGAAGTGGGTCATATCTCCCATTATTGTCCTAAGCGGAAGGGACCAGTCCAGAAAGTCGCGGTAGCCATTAGAGGCAGAAGGTCGGTAAACGGAAAACTCTGTCTCCCAGCAAGCTAAGCGGGAAGCAGTACGCGAACCGGTGACGCGTTTAGAGACCAATTGCGATGCAATCCAATCAATCGGTACATGTATTTTTCCAGAGGCACGGGTGCCGATCGCAAACGGCACTGTCAACGGACAGGAGATCAGTTCTACGAGACACTGGATGCACTACTGTAGTCGTGAAACGGAGCTTAGTCCGTGATGATCAATTGCTTGGGTTTAAATCACCTTGCATGTTACTTGACCAGACAATCGGCCATGTTCCAGTCGCCAGGATAATGATAGAAACACTTTTTTTGACAGGGACCGTGGAAGCTTTGTGCATAGCCAACCCGATATATGAACTTACTATTGGCAATGTACCGGGTTCGAGACTTCTAACCATAGACGATTTCAGATTTCCTATCATCCAAGCTGTACAAACTAGAGCTCAAATCAAGGAGCAAAATAAACCTTTGCGTAAGTTGAAAGTACCAGAAGCCATTACTGATATCTCCCGCGAAGAATTTCGAAACAAGCAAAAACGTGACGAGTCTTTACGTGCAATTTCAGAGAAAACATTAACGGGTACTGTGAAAAAGTGTAAGAACGGGGGTTCCTCTAAATTCCTTACTCGAAAGGGTTTAATGTACAGGGAATATTCTACATCAGACAGGAAGTTCCTGCAACTAGTGGTTCCCCGGAATTTGAGGTCACATGTACTCAAGGTCACGCACGAGTCGAGTTTTTTCTATGCCTTTTTATTATTAAATAATTCTGACTCCAAGCTATGTATTTATTTGTAAGCAAAGTGATTGCAACTCATTTGCCAATGTAGACTTGTTCACTCTGCTTTAAAAATCTACTTACATAAATTGTCAATTTTAAATTCAGCTTAGTTGGTTTTACTTACTATATAAGTATAATGGCCGGAAGAGTCACCCATAGATGTATTATAGAATTGGGTATCATTTTCACATGAACTCTCTGAGTATAGATATAGATATATATATATATATATATATATATATATATATATATATATATATATATATATATATATATATATATATATATATATATATATATATATTGACACACACACAACACACATCTTACCAAAGGTACTTGCATGAAAATCAAGATGTCAGTGAAATATGGCTTGATTTTACTAAAAGTTTTTTTTTTAAAAAACTTGTACATTACTGAAATGTTAATAAAATATAACTAGATTCGCACATCTAAAAGGTATTTGCATGACGAGATGCCACTGAAATGTAGCATGATTTTAAGGAGCAGCAGAGAGGGCGAATCCTACAACGTTTTTAGACAAAATTTGATTGAAATCCTAAAACGAGCCGTCCTATAATCTCATTTTAACCAAAAAAAATGTCTCAGGGGCAAACCCTACAACGTTTTCAGACAAAAAATTGATTGAAATCTTAATGAGCCTTCCCTACGAAATCTCATTTTAACTAAAAAAAATGAAAACGGAGACTTTTACGATTTTTTAATCAATTTTGGTCGCAACTTGTTGTCATCCACCCTCTCTGCTGCTATGGGTTAACAAAAAATAATAAATGATTTGATCCAGTCTTTATGATGAAAGTCCTTAGGACGAAAATCATTTATGATTTCACAAACAAACTAATCGCTAACACCTCTTCTTGTAAATCAATCAGATTATTTGACTGGTCGGTGAGTTTGAAATTAATTCTGGTTAATGAATTATTATGGCATCGCATGTAGACAGGATTAATTGGGTTTTCAATAATTAGGAATCCTGGAGGAGCTGTTGGTGCAAGCGAATAAAGAATATATCCCTGCTGAGCTTGATTTGATTGCTCGAGATTTATTTGATAGCTTCCTTCAATTACATCACATACTAAATTGAGCGCAATCACCGATGAAATATTCACGTTGAACGGAGCGATATGCCTACCGCCACCGTCTGGGTCATTATTATGTTTGAGGAGGACAGTTGAATCTAATTTTTGTAGTGCTTTGATATCGGTTTTAACAATTCTTGCTAATTCATCAGCGTTATATTTCGGAAACTTGAAATTACGCAGATTGTCTTCTGTGATATTGTAATCGGTTAGGAATCGTTGTTTATTGTCGCTGTTGTCATTAATTATTGTTTGAATAATTAGTTCATAGATATATTCCATGTCCGATATAAGTTGATTTATTATTTCAACGTGTTTTTGCGATCTTGTTTTCCGTAGTTGTTCTAGTTGTGTGTCATATAATTGTTTAATCTCATTAAAATAACCACGGACGTCAGTTAGCGTAAATGAAATAGTAACAGATGAGTCGGTTGTTCTTTTAATGATAAAATCCCATTGCAATGTGTCTTTGTTGGTGAATATAAATCTATCGGCGATTTTTCCTTTTCTTATATCAGATAAATTATCTCGATAACTGGGATTGATTTCATGATATGATTGTACATCCGTGGTTAAGTCGGTGGTGGATTTTTCCGGTGGTTTTTCAGGCCATCCCAGTACAGTTCTTATAGAACTCTGATAGATCTCTACGACGTATCCTTCTGTGCTTATTTCAATGGCAGATGATAGTGTTGGCTCATGAACTGTTATAGCGATTTTTGATTCTTTTCCAGTAATCGATTTTATTCTACGCGCGAATTCATTATTGATTTGTTCAATTTGGTATGATCCGGTTGGTATCGAAACGACATTCCAGTCTGGAGTTCCGTCGTCTTTATTCTTATACGAGAACACCAGTGAATTATTGGGTTGTTGACCACCAAATGATTTTGATCTGATATTAGGCCAACTGTGATACACTCGTAGTTTTGCTAGCGCTATCTCCTTCACGGGGACTGGGCTAGGGAAATTCACACTGAATTCAGGATTCGTTGATGTTATTGATATCATGCTTGTTTGTACTGGGTTCGTGTTCTCCACTACTCGTTGAAGTAATTCCATCGGTGTCGTCATTGTTATTATACTCATGTTGTATTTCTAATTTTGACACCGCGGAATCATACATACTGACCATCACTGAGAACTCACAATCTGGTATAGTTGAGATTATTGAGATCATTTTGGTTTTTGGGTTTGTTTTTGGGTTCGTGTTTTCTGATTCCATCGGTGTTGTCATTGTTATTATATTCATGTTGTTGCTCTAATTTTGATATCGCTGAATCAAAAATACTGACCATCGCTGAGAATTCACTATCTGATATAATCGTATTATCGAGTGACGACGATATCATCAGGGATAACTGCGAATATGCGGTTGATGCAATATGAAATTGAATTAAGTAATTCTGCAGTTTACTCTGGCTGCATGATGATATCTTTTTTGCTATCCCGGTTGATATACCCCCGATTGTAGCCACCGCAGAAATGCAAATTGGAACTACAACCGGGGCAATCATTGTAACCGATGCAAGTATTATTCCGGCGCCAGCGAGAACGCTTGACACCGAGTACATAGTAATATCAATTGCGGTGATTCTTCGTCGGTATTTTTTCATTTTTATTTGATACTCCTCAGTGAGGGTTTTGAGTCTATTCTGAAATTCTCTGACCTGATCATAGCGACATTGCGTTGATGAAATCATTTTATTTTAAAAACGCTAGCGTTTTCAATTGTGAAATCCGAAGGATTTTCCTTTCAATTATCCTATTATTGACCTGGTTTTAGGATCTGATGAGGGGATACCGGATACAAATTCTATTATCCAGGGTAGTGACTCCCTAATCACAGACTCGTCGGAATTGTTTATAGTAATCGGAAATGGGATTGGTATAGAGGGTGGAGGTGGTGGTACTTTCTCTAGTATATATGTCAGCGTGTTAACACCGGTGATACGCCAATTACTGAATTCCAAATCAAATTTACGGTGATGTATTATTGTAAGTCGGTAGCAACCTGGTACACTAGTATGTCTGTGGCCAACATAAAGATAATTATCATTTCCCCGGATCCAATCAAAGGTCCCACTATCAACCGTGTACACGATGTTATGTGGAAATATGTGGAATTTTTATCCTATTGATAGCCGCGCTAATCTCAGCGAGAGTCATGATTGCCACAAGTGGGAATCCAAAGAACTTATTAACAATGTCATTGACTGGTTTTTGATTTTCTTTTAGTCTAAAAACATCATTGTAAATCTCGATATAATTCCCCCTGATTCTGCTAGAATCTATCATCCCCCTCCTGTCAGAAAAGAATGAAATCAGAAGATCTCTGATTCCAAGCTTTGCTTGGTCTTTAATATACCAGTCGATGTTAGAAAATTTCGTCGTGATATCTTGGAGGCTACTGCCCTCAATGAAATTTTTAACAAACTCGTTGGTGAGTTTTTGTTCGTCAATAGCGCTTTGAATTTCAGCGAGGGTCGGGCCTGTCAACGATGTCGTTTCAGACACAGGTGTTTTTCCTTAAAAAATTATCTACGATGGTATTAAGTGTTGTTTGTCTCACCATAAACATATTAATATCTTTGAGAGTCATCGCAGATGTAACCGGGACACCAAAGAAACTATTAGCGATGTAGGCATTGTGAGTGTGCTTGCCGATAAACTCACTGATTTCAGCGAGAGTCATGCCTGCCACAAGCGGGTTTCCAAAGAATCTACCAACAATGTCGTTAGTGGGTTTTTGATCTTCTATTAGTTTAGAAATCTCGAGATAATTTGCCTTGATTTCATTTTCATTCATCATCCTTCCCGCGTCCTTGTTAAAAAAGAATAGCGATAGATAGTTTTTAATTTCAGCGAGAGTCATGCCAACCACAAGCGGGGTTCCAAAGAATTTATGTATAACATTTTTGCGAAAATTATTATAACCTCGTATAAGATCATTCAGCTCACGTTCGTTGGTAGCAATCGCGTCGGTGATCGTAGACACAAGTGCGCCTGGTTTAAGTCGTCCGTCGTTGGAATATAGCGCAATAGAGTTTTCAGCGGCGTCGCGCAGCCGTATCAAAATGTCATTCAATGACACATCACTGGATTTCAATTTACCCTGTTTGTCTTGAAATACAACTATTTCATTAGGATCAACATTTGTTAAGTTCAACGTCTCAGCGATTTCATCTTCAATTATTTTTTTTATATCCTTGACAGAATCAGGGGGTGCAGTGCCATCGGGTTTGGGTTTCAAAGATCTCCCCCAAATATCAATCATGTTATTGTAAAACTCTTTCTCTAAAATCGTTTTTGACGACTTCGTTGAAAAATCTTCGATTTTCTCCAGCGATTACTAGTGTATTCATTAACGACAATATGTGGTGGTTTTCCGCTTGGGTTACTCAAGGAGTTAGAAATAGCGTTAAGGACATTTAATACTTCGCTGCCACATATTGGTGGGTCATTCATTTGTTGTGTTGGTAGCGTAGAATACCAAGTCTTCATTGGAAGGGTTTTTATATAACGCATAAACTCTTTTGGTGGGGCTAATCCATATGAATCGAAATAAACAATCCCACGTGGATCAATAGCGTATGCAACCCAGTGAGTTCCAGGTCCGGTGCTGTTATCTAAATTAATAATACCGGTTTCAACGCTGTTTGGTTGATGTGGTAATTGATCTTTCATAAAGACACCTCTGAAGTTTTTAATCGCTAGTTTTTTAGCAGCATCCATTAAATCAAAATTGGACATGGGAACCATCGAAGATTTCTGAATTAATAAATCGTTCCTGGTAGTCTTAGACCCTTTCCGCTGTACCACGAATACGGGGTTCCTGGTAGTCTTAGACCCAATCCGTGAACGGATCGTCCCTTTTTTTTATATCCTTTCCCAGTTGCTTTCTTTAGTGCCATTCCTGCTGCAGTACCAACGGCTCCTAACGCCGCTGCTTTAGCCACCGCTGGGGCTGCTGCTGCAATCAATGCTGGTATTGCAGCTAACAATGGAAATATACCGCCTGTTTTCATCATATTTTTGATAGCAGCCGCAGAAAGAGTAATCTAAACACCTTTTTTGGCTGCAAGTGCATCATTGAAATGTTTTATTTGACGAGTTGTCAGCGATAGTTTATTTGCACCACCAGTCATTTGGTTGGGTTTCAACGTGATTGTGGTTCCACATCGCTTAGCCGATTCTGATTGCAATTTTTTGATTTGACCAGGAGTTAACGCAACACTAATAACACTATATGACATGTTATACATAATTGATTGATTCTAATGGAAAAATCCTTCGGATTTTCAATTACATGTTTTCTACTGGGGCATCTACCACTCTCATTCTTCCACCAACACCTTCGAGTAGCATTGATTTATCACTGAGAATGACAGCAACCGCTCTGTAATTAGCAATAGCACCACGAGTCACATTAGCTCTAAAATTTATATCAACAACAGATTGTCTCATCAAATCGAGATGTTCCAGTGAGAAGTAATAGATCGGATATAGATTTTTAAAGTCGTATTGTGATATTTGCAAACCAGTATCCACATTTTGATCACGTGCCATAAATGACAACAATCTATGATACACGCGTGCAATATGATTTTCTGTGTAATTAAGTTGTATATCCTCGGATGGTTCCTGCTGGCCGTTTATTCTCAGTGAGACGTCTTTAATACCTAATTGATCAAATATCATATGGCTGGAGAGTTGATTGCCAACTCGTGTGATATCCTGTAAGGCAATAAATATATGACGTGGTGCAGCAGTGCCCTGTTTTGATGTTAGATTCCACGTAAACACATTATTAACATTTGATTGTTTCACATCTGTACTCACGGTTAGCCAACTTAACAACGACTTTCCTCCTTGGTCCATAAATGATAGTAATCGTTCTTCTGCGGTGATTGCTGGAGTCAACACTGGCATCCACAATGATATTTTTGTTAAATTGACTTTACCAGCATCAGCATTTGGATTTGCATTGTCTGCTGGAATCCTCCAGATTGCGTCATTATCATCACTCTTTCGTACAAGCGATACTGTATGCTTAGCTCCATAAATAACTTTTCTGACGTTTCTACAGAATCCAAATATATGATGCAGTGGAATCGCGCATGAAAATGATTTACGCGCTCCTTGCAACATTGAAATACGTGTTGCAGCTCCTAGATTGAAATTATCATCTTTGTTTATAATCATATTCTCGACATCAGCATCACTATTATCACGTTTTTTTGGTCGTCTTACAACAAATTGATTTCCACCAGCGGTATTTGTAACATCTTTTGCAAACATCATAGAGGGTCCTGCTGATCTTGTATAATCATCAGAATATCTCGCTAACCCGATTATTGTTGTAGCCACATCAACATCACGATCTATGGACTCAGTTTCTTTTCCATCAATGAGATATCTAGCACTCTCAAATAACGCCATAATACCATTATTGACAAAACCAACTTGAGTACCAGCTGGATACGGTGCTGGTACAGCAGTAGTATCAGCAGCTGTTACAATTTCTCCTTCTACTTCAATAAACGCTTCACAGGGTAAAAAGTATTTACTGGTATCATGGACTTAAAGATCGATTCTTGCTCGACTATTTGGGTCTATTGCATGATAGGCGTAATATTGATAATCGCGTACAGAATCATCCTTGCCAACTGGGGCGTCTATATCAAATGCTGGATCACGTGACTGTTTGAACATTTTATTCTATTTATCAGAGTCTAAATAGTGAAATCGTAAACGATTTTCCATTTTCATCGTCGTAGTTTTTTAAAGCCACTTCCTGCTATCATATTTGGGTCGGGGGTTAAAGCCATCGACGCTAGTTTTTCATCTACTGCGTTATTTATAATTCTACTAACACTTGCAGGCATTTCCGCTGTAGAGGGTAACGGTTTTGAAAATCCTTTGGATTTCATCCGTGATTTCACTAATGATGTTATTTTATTCTTTGCGGCTGAAAACGCTTTTCCAGCAAAATCTCCAACAGCACTAATACCCTTATCACGAATAACATCAATGGCTTTCATTCCTAGTTGTTTAGCTAACGGCATCACTTTTGGAGCCATTCTCGCAAATAATCTTAAAATGGTATTACCTAAACCATCTCCGTAGTATGCTCTATAAACCGGAAACCGTGAATTAACTACGTAGATGGGGGTTGGTTTATCATGATTGTAGTGTATGATCATTATTTGAAATCAGAAACAATTTTTCAATTGTTATTTATCTAATCAATTGACTTTTCAATTCAGTCACTATGATACCCATTTGCTAACTCGTCAATGAAATCTCGATATGTGCTGATATCCATGATACCACCCTGAAATAACCGTCTACAGATATCAGCTGCTTCATTAATTATTTCCGGTGAGTTATTTCCGGCTCGTTTCCCTCCAATGAGAACCTCTAATCGTGATATATCACTGAGAACACTACCAGGACATGAAACGCTAGCGTTTCCAACTAGACCACTCCCCAGAAATTTCTTCTCATCGTATGGCTGTCTTATTTGGAGTTGAAATTCTCTCTTGAAGTCTCTGTATTCCTTCATCCTTCTATCTAAACTCCCAGTATTTATTTCATACACTATATCAGCCCATTCATTATATGACATTCTATAATCCGAATAATTGTCCGTGAAAAATTTCTCTTGTGAATCATAGCTGTTAGCAGCGAATTCACCTAAATTGTCTATATCCTCGTTGAGAATTTGTTGTTTAGCGCTCTCGGTAAATATAATTGATTTAGGTAGTCCACTAACTAGTTCTTCCTGAAATCCTTTAAATTTTCGTTTCGAAGCGGTTGATATATCCTGAGGAAGTGATTGCAAGGATTTTTTTGTTTGTTTAGTTCTTTTTGCTATTTTTTCTAACACAGGAATAAGACCCTCTTCTTTTCTTTTACCGTCAGGATCATCTCCCAGTATAGCACGCTCTATCTCCTTCGTTGCTGTGGTTACTGGTTTAAACAATTCTTCAGATCCCGCAGCAAAATCAGTCTGAAGACTCTGTCGTTGTTGCAGTTTATTCCGTACAGAGTCACGAATTGGTACAAATCTCTTAATTGCATCCAGTCGTTCACAAGCCAATCGGGTTGTTAATGCTTCATTAACCATTATTTGAAATCAAAAACAATTTTTCAATTGCAAAACAATTTTTCAATCCCGACCTAACACCATCGGATGGTCATGGAAGTGTTTTAACAGCTCTATCAATGATGAGGAAAGTGACCAAATTGTATATAAAAATAATAATAATGTCACTTTCGCCACTTTTCTATTTGATCAATCCGACATATCATAGATGATTTTTTAACATCACCATGGAAGCGTTATTTCATCCTATCATTGATGGCGAAAGTATCATAATTGTATATAAAAATAATTAATACTGATAGTTTCGCCACTTTTCTATTTGATCAATCCATCGATTTTTGACATCCCTTGAGGGTTGGCTAAAAAAAATGATTAATGGTCGGGCAATCAAATAATGATAAATGGTCGGTCAATCAAATAATGATAAATGGTCAGTCAATCAAATAATGATAAATGGTCAATCAAAATTGTTCATTTTCTTGAATTAACACCCGTAGGTTTCTAACTTTAGAATTAACCTCCTTTTTCAATTCGTATTCGTACCCCAATTCTTTTCGTATTCGTTCTACGATGGTATACAACGGAGCGAACACACTTACGTCACTGGAAAATGCGAGAGAGTCCCGAATAGAATTCTGAATTCTTTTGATGAGCGCATACTTCTTTGGTAGCATATATTTATTGTTGTTAACTCCGTATTCTATATCCTGAAAATCAGACATGATTTGATCAGGATTTAACCCATCTGATAGTTCAATATCCCAACTTTTCAATTTTGAAATCTCGGATATGATGCTATTCATGTTTTCAGAATTCATTATTCTATAATAATGATATATTTCTAAATGAAAAAAATGATGCATTAGACATAACTAAATCGAATTTTCTGTCCAGTCCCCTTTGAAATCGCAGATCGATAAATCCCCTCTGCAACATATCGTACTGAGGCTCTAAAAATATCGAAGTGCCTACCGGCGCTGGTTATTGATTGAAATATTTTTTCTTCGTTAGTTATCGTATTCAAAGATTTCACAGGTCTCGCTTTTTTCGAGTATTTCCCAGTCCCCCCTCGTTTGGTATTCTCACTTTGTGTGATAGCCTGCAGATTTGATAAAGAATTGTTCTTTGGATTAGAATCGATATGATCAATAACAAAATCATCCTCGATCAATCCATAAAAACATTCAAATGCGAAACGATGATTGAGATATCTCTTCTTCCCGCCAACAGTAAACATCAAGTACCCTTGATTATTCACAGAACCAACTGGTTTCTTCAGTCTGCGGTTTCTTACAACACCATCACTAGATGCTTCATAATTTATGATCACAGGGTGTTGTCTGAATTCTTGGTTCATTCGTATACATAATACTATTGTTTATCTAATTCATTGTTTGGTTTAATGATAAATCTTTCGATGTAGTCTTGAGGAGTTCTTATGATTTTATCCTTGATACTGACTTTGTCAGCGTCAAGGATACTGACTTTGTCAGCGTCAAGGATACTGACTTTGTCAGCGTCAGGGTCATAATTTCTGATTGATTGTCCATTTTTTATTCTTTTATCATAATAACGCTTCAATTCCCTGTATCGCTTTCCACCGCAATTCAAACACAACTGCGATTTTCCCCTGACCCCAACCCCACATCGAATACAGGGTAACGGACCAAGGCTTCCACGACGATAGCTTTGCATATGATACCCACAAAACTCATTTCTGCATGATTTGTTACACGGGGTTATTGATCCAATCATAAGCCACTTACAGTGATTCATTTTATATAAATTCTTCATTTAAATGCTTGTTTTAATTATAGCATGAGGGAATTAAGGAGAACGCCTTCGAAAAATGTTGAATTCAATGTTGATAAGGAGTTTAAGAGATTATTAAAAATTAATCCTAAATTTAATATCGATAGACCCAAAAAACCCAAAAAACGTCCAAGAGACGGAAATATGAAAGAGTTTAAGAGATTATTGAAAATTAATCCTAAATTTAATATCGATAGACCCAAAAAACGTAACAAACGTCCAAGAGACGGAAATATGAAAGAGTTTAAGAGATTATTGAAAATTAATCCTAAATTTAATATCGATAGACCCAAAAAACGTAACAAACGTCCAAGAGACGGAAATATGAAAGAGTTTAAGAGATTATTGAAAATTAATCCTAAATTTAATATCGATAAACCCAAAAAACGTAACAAAATTAATCCTAAATTTAATCTCGATAGACCCAAAAAACGTGTAGTAGACGGAAACATGAAAGAGTTTAAGAGATTGTTGAAAATCAATCCTAGATTTAATCGCGATAAACCAAAAAAAAACGTCCAAGAGATTACCCTGGAAGGATGCTCAATTCAATCTCGATATAGTTTCTAATACACCAAAGAATACAATTCTTGATAAAGCCATGATTAGTAAAATCAGAGACTGTTTTAATGAATTCAAGCGTGATGGAGCATCTTATTGTTGGTCAACATTTCGAATTGATGGTGTTGTTGACGCTACCATGAATGATGAAAAAGCAGCAGTGATAATTTCACGTGTTGGGGAAAAACGGTACTTTTTCCGAATCAAATTCGTTATCGAAGTCGATGGCAAATGGATTATTAGGGATAAATTTGAACCAATTCTCAAGAATAAAAAAGCTGTCATTGTGAGTAGAGATTCCAAACCAGGAATTCTAACCGGCATTGACAAACCATACTACGAAAGATCTTATCCCGTAACAGCAATGGTTTATGGGATATATCCGTTAAATGATAAACCCGATATCGCAAAACTAGCTCCTATGAAATATTCTAGTTCACTGAATTGTGTAGCAGAACGAATAATAGAACATTTCACAAATGCATCCCGAGGAAATAAACTAACTGATCTGCGACGTAGGAAAATAACCGAGTGGGAACTGACAGTGAAACAGCATGGTGCAAAGATTTCTGATATAGCTAAATTAGAAACATCATTAAGATTTCCAATAACCGTTATGACGATAACCGGAGAGGTTTTATACGAACCGAAATATAACAAAAATGGAGCGCCAATACAGATTATTGATCATAACAAACACGCGTGGACACCTGCGGTAACAGTATTTCCACGAGAACGAACCGTGAAATATATCCCTAAGGAGTTCTTCGGGGATGTTTTCTATGAAGAGAAATTATTTGATGCTATTCATGCGTTGTGTAAAAATGATCCTGTGTCAGTGTGGTTACTTAGAAGTGATGAAGATCCCGAAATAGGATTTGATCAATTTGTAAAACCAAATGGTGAATTATATCGCGTTGAAGAATTAGATAACAGAATGAGAAAAATCGCTAGTGATTTTTCACCGGAGAGTTTCCATGAAAAACTACTCACGGATAGTTTTACTATTCCATCAGTGGTAGCTCACTTCGCAAGAGAAAAAAACTCATGGCGTCCAACACAAAGTGATTTTCTCGAGGATGTTAAATTGAGTTGCGTCGAATTTGGTCATGGAGGACTGTGGAATACGAAATACCATCGTGATGGTATGATTTCAATTGATATATCCGCGTGTTACCCCGGAAGTTTTCTCGGATATGGGGAATGCGCTGAGTACTTCAAACGATTTGGACACCCCACGCATGAAATGACTCGTGTTGCGATTAATGGACCATTGCCTGATTTTGATTTAACCGGATTCGCTCGTGTGATATCATTTGAATTAGCTACAGGGTTACATCCGTGTAGTTATGTTTGGCTCGGTAAACACCTATCTGAAAAGGCCTGGATGCCAATAGTGCTATTGAGATATATGATTGATTGTGGTATGCTAATATCGTTGATTGTTTCCGATGCTATTATATGCTATCGAGCTCAGAAAGAAGTTTGGCTACCACAACCCGATTTAGATCGTATAATCAGCGAACAGCGAAAACAATTCCCTGATTTCAATGAAGAACAAATCATGAATCGGTCTAAGAAGTTATTTGAAATTAAAAAAGAACAAGCAAAAGATCTCGGAAGAAGAATAATCGGTAAATTTACCCAGGGTGGAAGATACGACAACGCAAAATATTCTTCGCGGTTGATCATATATATCGCTAAATACGATTTTATTGTAACGGATTTAATGAAACAGGGAAAACTTGTATCCCGTAAGGATGCTTTTCTATCCAATGGTGAGAAAATGGGTACGGTTGTTACCTACTGTGATGGATATAATTCCCAGTATACACATTTGAGAAGTTCAATGCTAGCCTATGCTTCTATTAATCTATTTTCGATGATAAATAGATTTCCTAATACCGCGGTTAGAGTGGCCACTGATTCGATGTATATACACAATAAATACAAATCAGCTGTAGCTAAATTCACAGATCCCGAAGAATATTGGGGGCGTTGGCGATTTAAAAAGGAGATGCTACATGAGTATTGTGAATCCGCAGACGTTGCCATGGATGATAAATATCTTTCATATAACCGTATTGAAATTCAATCAGAATTTTCTAATGCACCACCGGTATCTGATCCAGTATGTAGATACAAGACAGTTTATTTAAACGGTTGTGGTGGGTCAGGAAAGACAACTCGTGCAATTGAATTATTTCGTCGGTCAACCATGATTGTGCTAACACCGACTCACAGACTCGCCAGAGAGATGATACAGCGAGGGGTAAATGCTTGTACTTACCATAGTTTCTTTCGATGGAAGGGTGACAAATGGACTCCTGAGCGTATGGGTGATAAATTCATTCCTGAAATCATAATTTGGGATGAAATATGCACAGTGTCATTAGATGTATTACAGACATTTCTCGAGTGGTTGTTAAACAAAAACACAAAAGTCGTCATGTGCGGTGATCACGGCCAACCACCACCATTTGTCGGTGCATCTCCACATGAATGGCTAAGGGGTTTTGTAGACTATTATGAAGAAATTACCACTGATTATAGATCATTTGATGAACGATTACGAGAATTCAAAGCGCTAATTAGATTACAACCGGATAGAATCCAATGCGAAATAGCGCGTGAAGTGATTTCAGAAACTCCAATGAATGATTTCTGGGAAACATGGAGACCAAATGATTTGATAATTGCAAGTAGAAAAATAGTCAGGGATACACTTCAGATGAAGTTATTTGAATTGCATAAAGAAAAATTTGCAACGCTTCCAGTACCCCTTTGTTATAGACCATCGGATACACGAAAACAAAACATTGAAGTTGATATTCCAGGACAGAGTGAAAAACAAATTCTCGTATTAAATGATATTGTGCTGGTTGATATCAATGTCGTTGAAGATGCATTGCGTGCTAATAAATCCCCGTGGACGCTAGGATACGCAGCGACGATACATTCTTCACAGGGATTGACTATATCGGATACAATTGTTTGGATGGTGGATAATCACATCGAATGGTCGAATTTAGTCTATCTCGCAGTATCCAGAGTACGAAGAATAAATCAACTTCGAAGAATTGTCCTGACAGAGTCAGGCGATGATAATGACACCACAATAAATGATATTGATGTTAGCATCATTAATAAAAAAATCTCCGGTTACAAACAACAGGACAAAAAAAAACAACGAGAATTTGATATTGATGCTGAATTAATAATTACGCTGCAGAAACAACAGAATAATCACTGCGCGAGTTGCAATTGTATAATGCGTTGGCAGTATTCGGATAAGGATCCTCGCCAATTCACCGTAGACAGAAAAAATACCAGTCTCGGTCATGTCAGAAATAATGTGATGTTGACTTGTCTTGAGTGCAATAGACGCAACGGTGCTAGTTAAGACCATGCGGTGGCAATTGAGTATCCTCGGGAATTACCTGTAGTTGTTGTCGAGTAAAACCCCGCTGAGGGGCAGTTGAATCCAGTTTATAGACTGGAGATCTACCCGTAGATCGTGTTATACTAGATATCTTATGCGTAGTGACGCTCCAAATAGGATCAGTAGCCCTTTTTCTACCCCCTTCAAGCTCTCCTGGTTCGTATAAGTACCTCACAATGACATTACTACCAAGAATTGGTTCTTTGAAATCTTTTTGTGGTTGTACGGGTATTGACTTCTTTTTAATCGCGTTGATAGGTTTCATGTTGATTGTTCTAGTAATCTCGTTATTCAGTGCAGTAATCACAGATGGTAATCTTTTAACCCATTCACGGGATCGCTTTTCTTGAATGAATTCTTTTGCGTATTGATATCCAAATAACCGCTCAGCAATCGTCCGATTCAATCGTTCTACAATGGCCTGATCGCGATGTAGCGCAGTATGCCCTCGTCGTATGGTGACATTATGATGTTTCATTGTAGATAACACTGCACCCTGAAATTCCTTGCCAGGATCAACCTGCAATAGATTTGGCCAGTGCAGAGGACCTCGTCGATAAATCCTCTCAAATGCAGAAGCAACTTCAGTGGCTGATTTTGTTTTTAACGGTTCTGCTTCTTTGTATCGACTTGCAATATCAACTACGGTTAGCGCGTATTTGTAACCACGATCATGAGGTAAAAATAATATATCAGCCTGATGAACTTCATTAGGAGCGGTCACATCAAAATGCGAGAATTGAATTTGTTTAGGCGGTGGTAGATAAATTTGCCATAGTGCCTGTTTGGATAACCAATTAGCCGCAGTGGTTTTTTTTCACTTTTGCAGCGCTAGCGAGTTTATGGACTGCTGATTTACCCCTCCAGTATCCTCTTGGGGAATAATAAATTGATTCCATATTATTAATTACCGGCACCTAACATCAATTTACTTTTCATTGCCGATTTTATCAAAAATGAAGCCAATTTTTCTTTGAAGGATTTATCAGGAATAGCATTTAACGCATGAATTAATTTCACATCCGCGAGATGTCTGTGTTGCAGATTGCTGCTTTTATAAGCAACATCATGAAGGTGACAGGCCTTATCAATGGCGTTTATTGGTTCTTCACCGGGTTGGGTTGATTTTGATTATTGAGTCTGATATCAAGTCTGGTTCCCGGTCCACAGTAGCTATATCCGGGAAGGTGCTTTTCTCCGGGGTATTTTGCCCATGGGGTTCCAGGGAGCTTTGCCATTTTGGCTGCGATATCACCTCCTCGTTTTTTTTAAAAACATCCCCGGATTTCATAGAAACAAATCTAAATTTTTTTGTACCACATGTTGCCCATCTACCAGTAAGTGCTGATCTGTTATTTTTAGTTGTAACCGTCGTCACATCATTTGTGCTAGTACGCGTTTTACACTTCACACAATATAGATCCATAATTTATGTATAGAGATATGGATATAATTGATTTTTCAGCGACTAAAACAAAGGAACCAGTTAAGCATCATGCAGCGCTACCAAACTCTATCCGGATGATTATAATCGGGCCATCTGGATCCGGTAAAACGCAATTGTTACTCAATTTAATAATGAGATGGATGAAGTGGGATAAGTTGTATTTAATTACCCCTAGCGTAGATGATCAACGATGTTATGAAGTGTTAAAGGATTTTAACGAGAATGCATCAGAAATTAAAGGTGAGAACGCCATTGAATTTATAACCGATATCGATGAAGCACCGAACATTGATGATATTGTTGGAGATATTAACAATTTAGTCGTATACGACGATATAATGTTGGATAAACAAAAAAATCCTGCTAGGATCTTTTCCAGAGGCAGGCATAAAAACACTGACGTGATATATGTCACTCAACGCTACACTCAGGTTCCAAAAGTGATCAGAGATAACTGCAATTTATTGTCTGTATTCAACGGAGTTGATACTCATACTCTTAGAAATATTTGGCAGACATGGTGCTCTGATATGGACTTCAATCAATTTAGAAATTTCTTTAGTCATGCTCAGTCGACTCCGCACGGATTCGCAACAATAAATTTGCATGATCCTCGGACACGATATCGTATCGGACTTGATCAAATATTCGGTTGAAATCATTTTATTATTTTTTGTTAACCTGTAGCAGCAGAGAGGGTGATGACAACAAGTTGCGACCAAAATTGATTAAAAAATCGTAAAATCTCCGTTTTCATTTTTTTTAGTTAAAATGAGATTTCGTAGGGAAGGCTCATTAAGATTTCAATCAATTTTTTGTCTGAAAACGTTGTAGGGTTTGCCCCTGAGACATTTTTTTGGGTTAAAATGAGATTATAGGACGGCTCGTTTTAGGATTTCAATCAAATTTTGTCTAAAAACGTTGTAGGATTCGCCCTCTCTGCTGCTTAAGGTCTAAAAATAAACTATTGAAATGTCAATAAAATGAACCATATGTTGTACTTTCATAATGCCTCAATATCTTTGTTTTCAGTCACAAGTTCTATATGATACTTCCATGTCACAAAATGTCATCTCTTTTGTTTTATTAGTGGTCATGTGAACAAAGTCAGTAAATTTGCTACTGTCCACATTTTATTTATTGACCCAGAAATTGTCAAAGGCACCACAGACTGTAATAACTTGTATTCTTTTATTCTCTTAATGTGTCTTTCCAGGTGTATCCTCAGGCTTGCAATGTTTTGATTGTCCTCCACCAGTAAATTTGAAAACTGTGTAAAACAAAACCTTTATCTGCCATAATTTGTTCCCCTGGTTCTAACACATCTTTAAACCCTGATAGCTTTGTGATCTCCACATCACTCATGCATCCAGAGTACATGGAAGACACAAATGTGATTGCACAATGTACGGCTATCCCTACCAACCATTCAAGGTGTTGTGAGTTTTGCAAAAATGAGGGTCTTTCTGTAAATAGTTATGTGTAGTCAATAATAATTTTGGTTCCTGGGTAGGACTGTTGAAACACAAAGAAGCATATTTGCTTGAACCTGCTCATGACTTGGCCTAATATTTATACTTCCCAGTAAGAAATACAAATAATTTGTCCACATTACTATTTTCTAACTTACAGAAGACCTGTGAATATTAAATCGAACAGATATATCTTCAATCAGAAATCCACATCTCAATCTAAAAAAAAACATGAAAAGTTCATCCACTGGGTCCATTGCATTTTCCCGTCCCCTGATGTTGATGTCAACCCTCGTGCTGTAATATAAGCTCTTCATTCTAATGGCAGTCGTTTTGATGCTATTGAAGAAGGTTACAAAAATCTGATATATGGGAAAACAGGTGTAAAATTCTATCATTTCATCATCATCTATAAACCTGTTCAATCCAAATTTCTCCATGTTTAGTTTGTTATTCAAATCTTGCAGTTGTCTTTCCTTCTATTCCAATTCTGTTTCTGCTTTCCTCAGTCTCTCCTCCATATCTGTAATTTTACTTTTGCATGCTATATGCAACTCACGGGATCTGAAGAAGATAACATAATAGTGTAGCTTTAAGCTTTTCATCAACATTTGTAACTATAATGGAGACAAAAGATATAACTAGCGAAGTTACCAGCTTCACTATATAATTTAAAATTATACCAGAGTTTTTAACAGAGGCTGCTTTCCACTGATTGTATGCTCTCTCTCTCTCTCTCTCTCTCTCTCTCTCTCTCTCTCTCTCTCTCTCTCTCTCTCTCTCTCTCTCTCTCTCTCTCTCATACACAAATTTGTAAAAGAAAAGTTACAACGTTATGGCTTAATTACATATCAGTGCCATCTGTTACTTTCTTTAAAAAAAATATACGTGGTGATAAAGTTCAATTGTTTTGTACTTACTACTCATACGTGAATTCATCATTTCTTATATAAAATTAATGCAATGAGTGGAAGTAGGCCCAGTTTTCGATGACCCCGTTGAAATGGGATTAGGGTAACATTATTAGAAACTTATGATTATAAAACAGACATACATACATTCATTTGCTTCATCGACATAATATATTTTGCGTATGGATATCTCTTTCTTACATCATTCTATTACTAGAAAATACAAACACAACAACACTCGTCCAGTTTCTTACTTTAAAATTCTGACCCTCATCACGACGTATTGCATCGATCCATTTTGTACGAAGCTCCATCTTTATCACTGATGGAATATGGTGGAAGCTTAAATATATGTGAATTCTAGAATTCCCATTGCATATATATATATATATATATATATATATATATATATATATATATATATATATATATATATATATATATATATATATTTGTCCGATAGATATCTTTGTAAATATATCTTGAGAGCTGGGTATTTACGAAAACACAAATGGCATATGCGTCATCCTATAAAATCATTGGATAGTTGTCCTATCAATAAAAAAGAATTAATTTTTAACCTATCAATATCTTTTATAGGTTCGTTGTTTAACTGACCCCAGATTCTTCTAAAACAATGACCTTTGACCCTCTTTCGGGCTTTCTATACATTTCTTGCATTTTTAAAATATAAATCTTCTTTACTGTTAAATTAGTAATTTGTTCAATGACTTATATGTATACTCCATTGGGCAACCGATTTGATTAAGCTGAAATTAATTAAATCAATATAGGTTTTTCTGGAAATATAAAGTCATGAGAAATAATTTTCTTCGACATAGTGATTGTAAAATAAAGTGAAAAAATAGGGGATGTCTTGAACTATCTTACTGCGATGCAAGAAAGGACTGTTGGCGCATACAGCTTTGTTAATTGGTATGTTAATGCCTTAGAGATTACAGACCACTACAAATATATTATAGCCTTCTTCTTGAAACTTATTCGGAATACTACTATAGTATACATAACTGTATTTATTAGGGTTTGTGTGAGTAATTCTACCATTGCAGTACCAAAAGTCCAAAAGTTGATTTTGATATTTTCACTTTGTCATCTTTGGAAATAAATATTGTTCTAATGTTCGCTAGACATTAAAAACAGACAGATGTAAAATTTCGAAGTTGCTTGGGTAACATGGCGTGACAAGTATAACACAGATATAAAATTTGGAAGTAGCGTCGGGAACATGTTGTGACAAGCAAAACAGACCGAAATAATATTTCACTTCAAACCAGCTCTTCCTTAGTGCATGAAAACACAATAATAATAATAATAATAATAATAATAATAATAATAATAATAATAATAATAATAATAATAATAACAATAATAATAAAGAAACAAATAGAGGTATTAATAATATTTGGAATAAAAAAAATTTATACCAGTTTTTCAATAGTGCATCAAAAACTATTACTACTACTACTACTATCACTACCACTACTACTACTACTAATAATAATAAAATACAGAACAAGTTAAATACATGAAAAGATAAATAATACAAATAAACTAACAGCCATTGTGCTCATTCTTTTCCTTATAGAACAGTGCTAGGAAAGGATACGAGTTAACGTTACATGAAACAGGGTTTTCGACCGTTTTTCCAATTTATGAACCAAATCCAAACTTCATAATTAAACTTCTCTTAAGCGTCTGATTTGATATTAAGTTGAAGAACTGTGCTACGAATGAACCAAAACGAAGTTCCGTTGAATGCCATGTCTCGCCCGGTATGCCCGTACATTACATTTCTCGAAGACTGCATTACTCGTACGATACATATCCCATAGACTGCTTTACCTCGTACAGTACAGTCGAGAGACTGCATAGCACCTACCAAATATAGCCCCTAAACTGTTTTGCCCGTACAGTACATATACCATATACTGCACTACCAGGTAAATTACATAGCCCATAAATTGTTTTATCTCGTGCACTACATAGCAGATATACTGCTTACCTCGTACAGTACATAACCCAATTGACTGCTTTACCTCGTACAGTACATAACCCCATTGACTGCTTTACCTCGTACAGTACATAACCCCATTGACTGCTTTACCTCGTACAGTACATAACCCCATTGACTGCTTTACCTCGTACAGTGCATAGTCCAAAGACTTTTGACTCGTACAGTACACAGTCTAGAGACTGCATAGTCTATACAATACATAGCCCCAAAACTGTTTTACCGTACAGCATATTGTCAAGAGGCTCTGTATAGACAGTAAAATAATATAAAAAAATTGAAAATAAATAAATAAAATAAACAAAACAAAAAAAGAAACAAAAACAAAAAATAACACATTAAAAAAAAATTACCGTATCGGTAAACCAAAATGTAAACCATTTTCAATTATAATATTTGATACATGTAACCTTATCGGTTCACTAAAATATAAACAACTTTCAATTATAAATTATTGATACATGTAATCTTATCTATACACTAAAATGCAAACCATTTTCAAATATAAATTAGTGTTACATAGAGAGAACGAATACTTGGAAGTAACATTTTTATTTCACTTTAAACCTGTTAGTCCTTGAATGCATGCAAAGTAATAATAATAATAATAATAATAATAATAATAATAATAATAAATAATAAATAATATTAATAATTATAATAGTACTAGTAATAATAATTTTAAGATTAATAATAATAATAATAATAACAATAAACAAATAATATAATAATCATAACACTATTAATAACAACAATAATACTACTACTACTAGTACCAATAACAATAATAATAAAAAAATAAAAAAAATTAAATAAATAAATAAAAAATATTAAATAAATAAAAAATAAATGAATAAATAAATAAATAAAACAGGCAGTGACATTTTTTCAATGTACACAAAATAGTTCTTGAGTGCATGCAAAATAATAATAATAAGAATAAGAATAAGAATAAGATTAAGAATAAGAATAATGATAATAGCAATACGTCTGACAACAGTTCGCGTAGAATAAGCATAGGACCACGAACTGTCCTACCTAACAATAGTTCAAACAGGGAGAAGCCTAAGCATTATTGAGGAACCACACGATGGGTAAGCAGAATTGCGTACTATCTCAATACCTAGGTCATTTTGCACACATCCGTTGAACATTTGCTTCAGCTGAATTGGTTAAATTTCTCGACGATCCCATTGCACATAGGGTGGTAGGGTATTGTGCGCAACTGTTTAAGGGACGACAACCTTTTAATTTCTGCCATGCGAACTGATGTGAAATGCGCTCCTCAATCCTTAAGAACATCTTTGGGCACTCCAACCTGCTGAGCATGTCAATGAGCGCTTCATCTATACATTCGGTTTCAATCGATGACAAACCTATGATTTTGAAGTATCTAGTAGCGTAATCTAGCAGCGTCAAGATGTATTCATTTTTCCGACATGCCTATGGAAAAAAGGTCATACAATGCCAACTCTTTTAAATTGAGTATAGATCAAGGGCATCTGACCTAACGGTACTCTAGTTACCCTGCCATTAAAGATAATCTGGTGAACATCGCAGGAGCGAAACACCTGCAATACGGTGCTATTGTAATACTCTATCTGTTGTTTTCTTGATACCTAAATGTCTGGCGCGACCTTTAGTACATGTGACCTTAATATCTGGGGGACCAATGACTTCTTATCAAATGTAAAGTATTCCCTACAGAGTAAAAATTTTGCAGTAACGAATTTATAGAAACCCATGTTCTTACACTTACTGACGTTGCCTTATAATGCTTTTTCTGCGCTTGCACGTTGAGATGCAAAACATTTTTGCTCTTAAGGTACGTAAAGGTTTGATTATCTCATTTACCCGAGTCCTAGCTTGTACTGCTGGATGATCAGAAATTTGAATTCAGACATGGTTGGGAGTCTAGATCCATGCACATTGCCAATCGTACGTTAGTATATCGGGTTATATATGGGCAAAGATTTCCACGGTTCCGGTCAAGAAAGGTGTTTGAATAACTATAGTTGCGAGAGGACCGTTGTCGATTGTCTGGTCTAGTAGCATACATGGCGATTTAAACAAGCAATTGATCATCGCGAACTAGACTCCGTTTCACGACTACAGTAATGCAGTCACTTCTTGTTCATTGACAGCGTTATTTGACGTCGGTACCTAGGGGAATGTACACATGCCTATCGATTGGATTCCATCAAGACCGATCTTCGCACGCACCACAGGCTCTTGCACAGCATTCCGCTCAACCTGCTGAGAAAAATCGAGTTTTCGATCAATCGACTGTCTGCCTACAATGGCTAACGCGACTCTTTTGACTGGTCCCGTCCCTTAGGACATTCCTTGCAAGTGAAACATTGGTTGTCCTTATGTCTACCCTGTTTATTGCTACCAGTTTTCTAAGGTTTCCTGGGCAGTTGGTCCTTGACAAGATTTCCACCTTTGTTGTCTCGCGAGATGACGTTTTGAAAACATCCCTGAGCTTCAGCGAATAAAACCGCCTGTGTGGTCATGTCATATATATTCGTGAAGGACCTTTCCCTCAAGAAGAAACATAATTCCTTGCCACAAGGTGTCAATAGCTTGTCCCAAAGCACAAAATCAACAAGACCCTCAAATGTCTTAGTAACTTTACCACATTACACCCATCGCTGAAAGTAAATGCACGTCCTACTGATGAACTGGGTGAATGTCTCGCCTCTTTCGGGTTTGCTATACTTAAATATATACCCTTGCTCGGTTAGATCATATTTCTTCAGAAGTGCGTGTTTCAACGTGAGATAATTTAGCGAATCGGAAACGGGTTAAGCCGAATACACGTTTGATGTTTTACCTTACAATTACGAGCTAAGATGCAGCGACCAATCTTTCTCCATTCCTGTGCAGTGGCATACATTGCGAACCTGTTTAGATAACTATCCATGTTATCTTTGTTGTCTTCAAATGAGTAGCAACTTTGGACTTCTCAGTTTAAAGTCATCATGTTCCCCCTTCCGTTTAGTTTGCAATTGTTCAGAATTTTTTTTAATATTCCCTCTCCAAATTTATATCTGCTATCTGTATATCTTCTAATCTCACCTGCTTTCCCTTTCTAACTTCGTATCCTCTACGTATCTACTTTGACCCTTTATGCTTGCTTTTCTAACTATCTTGTCCCTCTCAGCTTCTCTTTTCCATTCTATCCCTTCTTTCCCGGCCTGTTTTCATAATGCCATGCTCACATATCCAACCCCATGTACTACACATGATGTAGACATAAAGAAAGTAATAACGTTATGCACTGTAAGTTATACAGATTACATTACCGCACAATAATTACAAAAAAAAACAAGTTCAGAATTAAACTTAACACGGCTCGATCAGAATCAAACTGTACTAAACATTTCTTAAAAATGTAGTTTAATATTGCTAATATAAATGCCTTGGTAATTCGCAAGCAAGAATAAAAATATGTGTATTATACTGCGTAAACCAAAGTTTCATAGCAGACATACAAATATAGACGTGGTGGTACAATAGTTATATTCTAGATACAAGAAACGAATAAACCTTTACACTAAAGTGCTACGCCCCATTCCGAGCCAGTGTATACGTTTTGTTTACAAATTCAATACAGTGATGTTGTCACGGAATTGTATAAACCCTTATTACGTATTTATTAAATTTGTGGACTAGAGTTTCATTTTTGGCGAACAAATATACCCAAGGCTGATTAATATGTATTATGTCGTATTTTAAAATGGTGAGTTCGGTTCATTCTATGCCGCACGTGCGAAGTGCCTTTTATGAGACGAACCGAATGCCTTCTATGCACAGACAAAACCTGTGTATAACTACCTCATCGGATGTAAATATCTTTACATTGCGAAAAGTCGGTCTGCGATCGACTATAAAGATTCGCACATCTTCAGCTATTGAGATACCTAGTGTCTGGAAATGTTCAGAATGTCTGGTGTTGTCAGGTGCTGTCGAGTGTCTGGAATGGCAAGTATATGAAGTATCCCAGCTATTAATCTGTCCAGTATCTGGAACGTTTAGCGTCCAGTGTGCCACGTGATGTCCAATGTCTGGAGTATCCCATCTGTATAGCAGTCCATTATCTGGAGTGTCCGGTGTTGTCCTGTATTGTACAGAGTGACTAGAAGGACCCGAGCGTTCCAAATAGAAGAGGAATCGAGGTCTACGTGGTGAAAGCTGTAAAGCCAACCACAGAAATGTCAGCAGCTGTAAAGCTGTAATTTTGGGGTTCCTAAAACCAATTGTATCCCTAGGGACTAAGATAAGTCACATATCTGTCCTTTTTCAGTTGCACAATTTCACTATGCTTGTAGTCTTTTTACTACATGAGTAAATTCTACAGTGTTTGCTGTCTGAGTACACTGAATCCAGCTTTGATCAATACGAAAACGTTACAAATACGCATGCTTAAAAGTGTTTACCTTCTGTAAAAAATACATTTGCCTAATAAAAACGTTTTTCGTTCAAACTATCTATATTTCGTTTTTCATTTGCTCTTATCAAATTAAACAATACTGGACCTCCTCAAATACAAATCGAATAAAACCAAGATTCCGTCCAATACTGTCTTCTAATGGCCTCATGCGCCCATTGCAAAATATGTAACCTGTAATAGCAGGCCTTCATCGCCATCATTGTCATCATAGTGCAGAGTTTAAGGCGTTGTGTATTGTCGATACAAATGGTTATCATCAAGCCTGTGTATTAGGAAGCATCGTTGTGTACAAATACGCTTTCTGATTCATTTTCATCCTGTCCGGTCAGTTGAGAACAAATACGCTTTCTGATTCATCTTCATCTTCCCCGGTCCGTTGAGAACAAATAAGCTTTCTGATTCATATTCATCTTGTCCGTTGAGTACAAATACACTTTCTGATTCATCTTCATCCTGTCCGGCCTTTGACTATAAATACGCTGTATGATTCAACTTCTTCCTGTTCGGTCCGTTGAGTACAAATACGCTTTCTGATTCATCTTGATCTTGTCCGTTGAGTACAAATACGCTTTCTGATTCATCTTCATCCTGTCCGGTCCGTTGAGTACAAATACGATTTCTGATTCATCTTTATCTTCTCTGTGTGACTGTGCTGATCATTTGTGTTGGGAAACGGACTAGGTCTTGCGCTGAAAAGAAATTAAATATCGAAGCAATACGTTCACGAACCGTTTATGCCCTTATGTCACTCTAGTTCCATAGACCGATTGTGCCTTTCCCGATGACGTCATGAGTAGGAAACTTGTCTACGTAATACGTATGTGTCACATTATGTATAGCTGTAACACACACACACACACACACACACACACACACACATGGTCTAGCTAAGAAGGAGCAATCAATGGCTGCGGGAACTGAGAAATTTGACAGAACAAGAATGACATGTTTCAATGAATATGTGCGTTGGTGTTGGTCGGATAAAGACCCCTGCCAATTTACCGTAGACAGAAAATATAGCGGTATTGGTCATACCAGAGATAATGTGACGCTGACTTGTCTTGAGTGCAACATACGCAGAGGTGCTAGTTAAGAACACGCGGCGGAAATTGAGTATCCTGGGGTATCACGAGTAAATCCTCGCTGAGGAGCAGTTGAATCCAATCTATAGACTGGCGGTCTACCCGTAGATCTTGTTATACTAGATATTGTATGTGCGTTGACACTCCAGATAGGATCAGTAACTCTTTTTTTTTGCCACCTTCGAGCTCTCATGGTTCATCTAAATATCTAATAGTGACATTGCCGAGTATTGGTTGTTTTGAAAAATCATTTTGTGGTTTTACAGGTATATACTTTTTTTAAATCGCGTTGTTAAGTTTCATATTAATTGTTCGAGTAATCTCATTATTCAGCGCAGTAATTACGCCTGGTAATCTCTTGACCCATTCACGGGATCGTTTATCCTGAATAAATTCCTTCAAAATAACCGCTGAGCAAGTGTCCGATTAAATCGTTCAATAATTGCCTGATCGCGATGTAGTGCAGTATGTCCTCGTCTGATGGTGACATTATGATGCTTTATTGTTGATAGAACCGCATCCTGAAATTTCTTGCCAGGATCAACTTGTAATAGATTTGGCCAATGCCGAGGACGCCTACGATAAATCCTTTCAAACGTAGAAGCCACCTCAGTTGATGATTTTGTCTTTAGAGGTTCTGCTTGTTTGTATCGACTCGCAACATCAACTACGGTTAGCGCGTACTTGTAAACACCATCATGCGGCAGAAATAATACATCAGCTTGATGAACCTCATTAACGTCGGTGACATCAAAATGCGAGAAGTTAATTTGTTTAGGCGGTGGTAGATAAATTTGCCATATCGCCTGTTTGGATAACCAATCCGCTGCAGTGGTATTTTTCACCTTTGCAGCGCTAGCGAGTTTACTGATTGCTGATTTACCCATCCAGTATCCTCTTGGAGAATAATAAATAGATTCCATGATGTTATTAATTACCAGCACCCAACATCAATTTACTTTTCATCGCCAATTTTATCAACCATGAAGCCAATATTGTTTTGAAGGATTTCTCGGTTATATAATTCAACGCATGAATCAATTTCACATCTGCGATATGTCTGTGTTGCAGATTACTGCTTTTATAAGCATCATCATGAGCATGACACGCCTTATCAAGTCGAGTCTGATATCTAGTCTGGTCCCGGGTCCACAATAACTATACCCTGGAAGTTGTTTTTCTCCTGGATATTTTGCCCATGGTGTTCC
The DNA here is from genome assembly GCA_029339505.1 of Unio delphinus. Taxonomy (NCBI): domain Eukaryota; kingdom Metazoa; phylum Mollusca; class Bivalvia; order Unionida; family Unionidae; genus Unio; species Unio delphinus. The sequence goes on from JAQISU010000337.1 coordinate 1,262,068, forward strand.
TGGGAGTTTTACAAACTTGGCTGCAATATCACATCCTCGTTTTTTTTAAATCCTTGATTTTATCAAGGGAAACAAATCTAAATTTTTTGGTACCACATTCTACACACTTACCAGCAAGTGCTGGTCTGTTATTTTTAGTTGTTATCGTCGTCATGTCGTTTGTGCTAGTACGCTTCTTATATTTTACACAATATAGATCCATAATGTATTTAAAATAACATGAATGTAAAGTGATTTTTCGGCGACAAAAACACGAGAATCAGTTAAGCATCATACAGCGCTACCGAAGTCTATTCACATGATTATAATCGGACCATCTGGAAGTGGCAAGACGCAGTTGTTACTTAATTTAATAACAAGATGGATGAAATGGGACCATTTGTATTTAGTAGCCCAGAGTGTAGACGATCAGCAATGTTACGAGGTGTTAAAGGATTTTAACGAGAAAGCAAAATCGGAAATCGATGAGGATATTATAACCGATATCGAGGAGGCACCGAGCACTGATGATATTGATAGAAGTATTAACAATTTAGTCGTATATGATGATGTCATGTTAGACAATCAAAAGAATCCTGCTAGGATATTTTCCAGAGGTAGGCATAAAAATACCGATGTGATATATGTCACTCAACGATACACTCAAATACCAAAAGTGATCAGAGATAACTGCAATAGTCTTGCTATATTCAACGGAGTTGACACACATACGCTACGAAATATTTAGCAAACTTGGTACGGAGGTGATATGGATTATAATCTCTTTAGAAATTCATTTTGTCACGCTCAGTCAATTCCACATGGATTTGTAACGATAAATTCGCACGACCTGAGATCAAGATATCGTATCGGACTTGATCAAATATTCGGTTGAAACAATTCGTCTCCGCAGCGCAATCAGTGCCGGGTCTGTAGGGTAAAATCCTAAAGGATTTCTCCTTTTTTGTCTGCCTAAATTGGTTTCGGTTGAAATCCTTTAGGATTTTACTAAAATAGTTTCGGTTTGCTTGAAATAGTTTCGGTCTGTCCACCCTCTCTGCTGCTATTTGCTTTCAAGTCTTGTTTCCAAGGAAAAGATTGCCGTTATGTGCAATCAATTGAAGAGGTTAAGGGAAACTGAAAGAAAGTTAAGAAAGAAGCAAAGAAATTAAAAAAAAAAAACAAATGCGTAATAGTGTCTGCTTAAGAGAGAGAGAGAGAGAGAGAGAGAGAGAGAGAGAGAGAGAGAGAGAGAGAGAGAGAGAGAGAACCTAAACGAGTGAAGAAATTGTACAGGAATATTAAAACATTTATACAAATGAAGTTGGTTAGTAGTATATGTCTTTGATAATGTAATGGTTATTTATTTATTTATTTCCCGACTTGGCTATGTAGTTACATCAATGGATTCAATTAAATGTAGCTCGACCCCATATACGTAGATAACAACTGTCTTTCGTTGTCATGAAGGAAGAAGGAAAAGTACACTTATATTAACTCTTGACGACATGTATCAGCTTTCGTGAGGACGATAGGAGAAGCCTCGTGATAAACATCACGCATAAGTGGGCAAACTATGGGTCAACATGTTCTCATGGCCTTCAAATCAACATACGTGGCAAACAAGAAAATAAATGGAAAACCTGTTTACCAATGCAGTATAAATTATTAGGAAAGTAAATTCTGCACATTTACCCGTTTAGGGTCTACAATTGTTAAATATCAGCCATGTTGTAAACTTGATTTGGTTAAGTATAGCCAGAACATCATAGGTGATGTCATCAACACAACGGCGTAACAATCCTGAAAATAATAATATGTATTATATATCCATTTGCTACCCTGGATTGAGCCAGAATCATGCCGGCAAATCCTCAAAATTGAAAAAAGATACAATCGTCTTTTGAATCCACATTGCCGTACTCTCTTACGAGACTAGAACTGCTTTATTATGAGGTTTCCTGGATACAAATGAATATGCATGAATAGCTATCCAACAGTCTCACTTAATAGTACTCACGATACTAATTCAACTCCCATAGTAAATATATCGAAACCCAATGATATTCAAAATTCTAAAACTTAACATTTCTGGTTGCTGATGATCAGACCTATATTCTCCACGCACAGCTATCGTCGGTGCAAGCTTGTATTTTAAGAACACCATACAAGCCGCGGTATATTTGAGATCTACATATGAATAAAAGACATTTATTATTTTGCAAAAAACAATTCATGTGCTATTTCATTATTGAGTGTTCCTAAGTCCAGTATGTAAAAATGTCTCAATAGAATTTTGTCTATATTTTTTGAAAAAATTACAGATAGGATCAGCATCGAATTAAAAGAAATATTCATGATATTGTAATCTTCTACTTAATTCACTCCTTTATATTGAATTGAATTTACTCTCGACTGCCACGATTTCTTATTTCCCCATAATTAATGCCAATGTAAATATTATACTGTATCAAGTCATATTGGATTATCAAACACATAATTGGCATAATTAACATATTGCCATACATAACTCCAATGTTAATGTACCACATAAAGGCATTACGATATTATATGATACAGAGAACATCAATCGCACACATGTTCCTATTTGTTTATGATTATCCACTACAGTTTCACACTTTGGATAAAGTTTATTTTTTATATGTAAAAGTTGAATCTTTGTTTATCTCACTGTTGATCCTGGCTATTTAAGACAATTTTTAAAATTATTATTGGTATCGTCGAAAGTTACTTTAAATACCTTCATATTGGTGTATCATTGATGGATGTATCATTGATGGATTTATCTTTGATGGATTTATCATTGATTAATGCATCATTGATTGATGTATTATCATTGATTGATGTATCATTTATTGGTGTATCATTGATTGATGTATCATTGATTGATGTATCATTGATGTATCATTGATTGATGTATCATTGATTGATGTAACCTTGATAGATGTATCATTGATTGATTAACTCCTGAGCATACATAATAACTTTACTTCTGATGCGCATCTATCAATAATCTGTAAACTCTGTTTAATCATTTTCATTTCTCGGAATTCCAAGGAATATTGGTAACAACAAGTATTTAGGGTGTGAACGCTACCTAAATAATGTATAAAATGTTGACAATATCTTTTAATATTGTAAACAGTTTTTAAAAAGATGAATGGTTTTGCCTTATAGTTGTTACATAGTAATTGTAAGAGTGACGTACATTGGCCTGGCCATCGTGTGATTTCTGAAAGAAATAGATAACAAATATAGTGGTAACACATCGTATTTTCTATACTTTACGTTTGATGTGTATTATCCACTGTATAAACACATATGGCATTGTGTTATATAAGGAAAACAAACGAGGAATAAGCACAGTTACACGGTGTTCACATCTACCACTTCACTGTGAAGAAAGTATTTGGGAAAGAAGTTTATAGTTCAAAGTCTCGGCAACAGGCGCATGGAAGCAATGTATGTGTGTGTGTGTGTGTGTGTGTGTGTGTGTGTGTGTGTGTGTGTGTGTGTGTGTGTGTGTGAGGATGGATAAAAGACTATCAACAGCATATTCAATTACTATGTGTTGCGATAAACTAGGTTAACATGATATAGGTTATCCGCTCCATCTCGATGTATGTAACTTAAACAAATACTAAATGCAAACTTTTAACGATGCTGATGATATGGCGTCGCTACTGTAACAAATATAATCGTATGTGTAACTAATTACTCAGGTGAGACTATTATAGGTTTAAACATGGCAATTCATTTAATTTTAAAAAGACGAGGAGCTCAGCAGATCCATTCACATAGGGTGAAACAATTCTATGTTTATGACCTGGGCCGGCGCTTCCGCTAGGCGAACTAGGCAATCGTCTAGGGAGCAGGGCTAAGGGTTTATTTCATGATGGGCGGGTGGGTGAGGGCATGTGTAAAGGGAGGCGCCATATATCTGATCTCGCCTAGGGCACGAAAATGCCTTGCACTGGCGCTGTTTATGATTGATATCAAAACTGAGTTTGAGTGTGCACTCAAGTTGAAGAAGATCTATAATACGTTGTCTGTATCAGATACGGCATAGTAAAGTGGTAACGTTATTGATATTCCTATGTATGTGAAGTTCATAAATCTAGTAAGGTCATATTATACGAATATACACTGAATATACGTATAGATGAGTTGATCATAAGATTTGTGATTGTGTGTGGAGTAAGAAGTGTACTTGTGGACATCACAGCAGAGATGTTATGGAATGAGATGCTTAAAAATTGTATGATTTAGAAGTATGCTATGCAGGTACGTAAATGTATACTACACAATTAAATAATAGGGAATCTATTTTACAAAAAAATATTACATCAGTTACATCAGTATTATATTTTCATTTTTTATCATCAAGATATAAAACTACGCGTTATAAGTAATAATATTAATATATATCGAAATCTTGATTGAAACGGCACGTATTGTTTTTCAATATTAATTAAAATTTAAACCCCATCCAGCTCCTCCAATCCATAAGTAGGACGGAAAGTTTCAAAGATTCGAAATTAAGCTGGAAATGTTAAGATGGAAATTACCGTGGAAATGTTAAAATAGAAATAAGGATGAAAATGTAGTAAGTGAAATTGTAGCTTAATATCAGCATTTAAGTTACTGAGAATTTTCAAAGTCTTCCAGGCCTATTCTCTAACATGTATGAGCTAAAACTGATTTCAAGAATAAACACGTACTCACTGTCAGATCCATCAGATGACCATGACTCTAGCTGTGTCTTAATCAAGGTGACCATGACTCTAGCTGTATTTTAATGAAGGTGACCATGCCTCTAGCTGTGTCATAATCAAAGTGACCATGACTCTAACTGTATCTTATTCAAGGTGACCGTGACTCTAGCTGTACTTTAATGAAGGTGACCATGATTCTAGCTATGTCTTAATCATAGTGACCCTGACTCTAGCTGTGTCTTAATCAAGGTGACCATGACTCTAGCTGTGTCTCAATCAAGGTGACCATGACTCTAGCTGTGTCATAATCAAAGTGACCATGACTCTAACTGTATCTTATTCAAGGTGACCGTGACTCTAGCTGTATTTTAATGAAGGTGACCCTGACTCTAGCTGTGTGTTAATGAAGGTGACCATGACTCTAGCTGTGTCTCAATCAAGGTGACCATGACTCTAGCTGTGTCTTAAACAAGGTGTCCATGACTCTAGCTGTATTTTAATGAAGGTGACCATGCCTCTAGCTGTGTCTTAATCAAAGTGACCATGACTCTAGCTGTATTTTAATGAAGGTGACCATGCCTCTAGCTGTGTCTTAATCAAAGTGACCATGGCTCTAGCTGTATTTTAATGAAGATGACCATGCCTTTTGCTGTCTCTTAATCAAAGTGACCATGACTCTAACATTATCTCAGTCAAAGTAACCAGCAATCTAGCTGTGTTTTAATAAAAAAAAAAGGCCATGACTCTAGCTGTGTCTTAATCACACTGACCCAGACTCTAACGTTATCTTAGGCAAAGTGACCATGACTCAAACCTTATCCAAACAAGTTACCATTATCACGGAGGATCGAGATATAGTTTGAGAATGCAATTTAGATAACAACTGGATAGAGGGAGTTTACAAGAGAATCGAGGATAACTTTTGGATTTAGAAAGAGTACTGTCATAAAGAAAAATGGTAGACATTCTTGTACTTATTCTTATTATTCAATCCACACTATTCAAATCTACATCGTTCACTCCTTGAAATGCAAATATCATTTTCAAAACCTTATATGGGCATTCATTTACATTGGTATTGTCTTTCATGTATTTTCCACCAATTAGCATTCTTATTCTATTCCAGAAAATATTAGACTGAAGTAGCGACTTGAAAAGCCAACGCAATGAATAACTCATCTGTCATAGATCTTTTGCAGAAGCTGAGTGATGAGAAAGCCATTCTGCACATTCCAGCTTTCATATTCATAGGCTTACTGATGTTCACAGGATTCATCGGCAATGCTTTTGTTTGCTATTTTTATGGGTGTAAGGCAAAGGTGAATCCCACCTCATGCTTTATTGTCGGATTAGCAGTATTTGACCTAATGAACTGTACTCTTACAATGCCAATGGAAATAATGGACATACGTTTTTTCTACATGTTTCCAAATGTTACTGTTTGTAAGGTACTATGTACAACAGCTTTTATATTCACACTGTCATCTGTACTTGTCCTCATAGCCATAGCGACGGAACGATACAGACGAATTTGTCTTCCGTTCAAGAAACAGACCACGGTGTTTCTGGCAAAACTCGTATGGGTCGTTTCTACGGTAATATCCATTGCGATTTCCTGGCCAGCTTTCTTTTTCTTTTCAATTGTTCCAGTAGACGTACCCATTAACGGATCGTATATCATCCAGGGATACGATTGCACGACAGTCAAGAACGAGTCTATGCGAATTTATTTACTTTTGTTCTTTGCTCTCCATATTTTGCTGTTTGTTTCAGCTAGCGTGGTTATAATTGTACTTTATGTCTTGGTATACAGACAGTTAAGTCGAGGGAACAAATTCCGACAAAAGTGCAAGAACCAACCAGAAAAGTCAGGTGAACACCAGTACTTATCAAATCCTCAAGGCAAAGACACAATGACCAGCATATCAAGCGGTACATGGAAAAAGAACAATGATGCAGAAATAAAAAAGAACATTCAAAAAGAGATACCCAATGTAGAAATAGCATATAGCACTACAAAGGTCAAATTAAATTGTACAAATTTAGTCGAAGAGACAAGTTTGCATAATGAAGAAAGTAACGTTGTCGATGAATACAAAAAACAAGATGATATTACATTGCAGCATGAACATGATCTTATATCAATCGATATCAGTGACAGTGTGGAGTCAGCAGATGAAAATGCCAGAAAATGTGTCATAAAAAATGACAACGGACCAAGATTTGTGTCTCCTTCCACTCAAAAGAAGTCTAGAAATGTAAACGCTGATAAAAACACGACAATTATGTTTCTGATTACGGTCATTTTCATTGTGAGTTTTCTCCCTTATCTCGGTCTGATTGTATGGCAGGGTTTTTCATTGGATTACTTAGTAAACCAGATTACAGACTGGCAGCTGGTGTTTTTTTTTAATTGCTATTCATTCATACTTTCTAAACAGTGCCAGCAATCCATTTATCTATGGGATTTACAACCCGCAATTTAGGAAATACATCGCTAGTGTGTTTGTGAGTGCTTTCAGATGTCGGAAAGATCGAAAGACAATACGACAACTATTTCAGAATATCAGAAACACGCTCTGTTTGAAATGCAGAAGAACTTAATCAAAATCGATAATCTGCGACGTGACCTGAAAATATAAACTGTACTAAAAAGTTTCCGCATCTGTTGTCATTCAATGATATGAAATGGTTTAGATAACCGGACTGAAAAAGTTTCATATAGTGTCTTGATAAGTTTAAAATATCTTCCATCTTAATAATATGGCCATTACAATGATACAATTGACGGAATTGGTTTGAAATATTCCAACAGGAATTGACCACATGGAAGTAGGACATATATCTTTGTAGGTGGAATTTAACATTTTGTCAGTGTTTTAGTCTTGTTTTGTTTTGCCTAGGACCTTAAAAAGCAAGCTATAACTATTCGACATAGTTTAAAGTACATGTTTCATTTCACTTTCAAATCTGCATTGACTCAATGAGGTGCAATATGATAACAATTTAGTCATGGCAGATACATAATCAGACATTGATAAAGCGGGTGAAGAATGCATATCACATAGCCATGGTACAGACTTAAGTATACTTTGATATCACTGTCACATAATTAGGCGAAAATTGAACTGATTTTTGTTCTTTTGAATTGCAAACGAAACTCACCATTTTCTTGATTTTGTCGTACACGCATTACCTGGGGTGATTAAGTGGTTTTCTCCAAGGTAAGTGGCGTGTAACGATTTGCATGTGCCAGTTTGTTATTTACATGAAATCCGAAATACTCGTTTCACGTGGTGCACAGCAAGCTCGATGTGATTTATGTTCACCTATAGAGAGTATATAAGGCGAGATATTTCTCATAATAATTACGGGAACCAAAATATCTAATCGAAGGATAGATAAGCTCGTCTTGCAATCTCCAGCCAAAGGGGTGAGTGTTAAATTTACATTTTCGTTTTATTGTGAATTTTATTCAGATTATCATTTCGTATAATGATGCTTTTATTGCAATTAAACGTGGAATATTTGGAATTACTAGTCACTATTAGACTTTAAATGCACTATCGTAATCTACGGCTTAGATTATTTTTGAGACAACTATTATTAGTCTGGTTTTGTTTATTGTAGCTGTTACCGTGTTTCTGATACTGTAGCTGACAATCGCTGTTACCATAGATCTGATAATCGCTGATACCGTAGATGTCAATGTTTCTGATACCGTAGATCTGATACCGTAGATCTGATACCGTAGATGTCAATGTTTCTGATACCGTAGCTGCTAACGTAGTTGATACCATTTCTGATACCGTAGCTGTTGACACATCTGATACCATCTTTTGATAAACGTCTTTGATATCGTCTGATTTGTTGTGGAACATCTCTGTATAAATATCTGAATGTGATTGTGCCGTTAATTTGTGCAAACGGAATTGAAGTATCTGTCTGTGTGTCGAACTGTCTGTTCGTCAACATCTGTGTAACGTGTAAATATCCGGAAAGCTAGAAGTCCGAGTGTCGGAGCTGTCGGAGTTGTAAAACATCCGGGTCGACATCTAGGGTAGTGAGGAACCGTTGGTTCTGGTAGATGTTGTATGTTGTCTGAACGTATAACTGTGGTGGATCCGTGAAGGGAAACGTCCGATAATAGTATTGGTCAACCCTAGGTTTTCGGGGAAACTGGGAGACGATTCAACTGTTGCTGAATCGTGCGGTTATACGGGGTCGAGACACATATGTGTATTGAAATTGTAATACAATTTAATACATTGTGTAACATGCATATCACATAGTCATGGTAGTGACTTAAGTATGGTTTGATATCACATTGTGTAACATGCATATCACATAGTCATGGTAGAGACTTAAGTATGCTTTGTTATCACATTATGTAACATGCATATCACATATTCATGGTATAGACTTAAGTATGTTTTGATATCACCTTGTGTAAAATGCATATCACATAGTCATGGTAGAGACTTAAGTATGCTTTGATATCACCTTGTGTAACATGCATATCACATAGTCATGGTAGAGACTTAAGTATGCTTTGATATCACTTTGTGTAACATGCATATCACATAGTCATGGTAGAGACCTAATTATTCTTTGATATTACCTTGTGTAATATGCATATCACATAGTCATGGTAGAGACTTAAGTATGCTTTGATATTACCTTGTGTAACATGCATATCACATAGTCATGATAGAGACTTAAATATCCCTTGATATCACCTTGTGTAACATGCATATCACATAGTCATGGTAGAGACTTAAATATGATTTGATGTCACCTTAAGTGACATGCATATTACATAGTCATGGTAGAGACTTAAATATCCTTTGATATCACCTTATGTAACATGCATATCACGCAGTGATGCTAGAGACTTACGTATGTTTTGATATCACCTTGTGTAACATGCATATCACATAGCAATGGTAGAGACTTAAGTATGCTTTGATATCACCTTTTGTAACATGCATATCACAGAGTCATGGTAGAGACTTAAGTATGCTTTGATATCACCTTGTGTAACATGCATGTTACATAATCATGGTAGAGACTTACATATGTTTTGATATCACCTTGTGTAACATTCACATTACATAGTCATGGTAGAGACTTAAATATCCTTTTATATCACCTTGTGTAACATGCATATCACACAGTAATGGTAGAGACTTACGTATGTTTTGATATCACCTTGTGTAACATGCATACCACATAGCAATGGTAGAGACTTAAGTATGCTTTGATATTACCTTGTGTAACATGCATATCACATAGTCATGGTAGAGACTTAAATATCCTTTGATATCACCTTGTGTAACATGCGTATCACATAGTCATGGTAGAGACTTAAGTATGATTTGATGTCACCTTGTGTAACATACATATTACATAGTCATGGTAGAGACTTAAATATCCTTTTATATCACCTTGTGTAACATGCATATCACACAGTAATGGTAGAGACTTACGTATGTTTTGATATCACCTTGTGTAACATGCATATCATATAGCAATGATAGAGACTTAAGTATGCTTTGATATCACCTTTTGTAACATGCATATCACAGAGTCATGGTAGAGACTTAAGTATGCTTTGATATCACCTTGTGTAACATGCATGTTACATAATCATGGTAGAGACTTACATATGTTTTGATATCACCTTGTGTAACATTCGTATCACATAGCAATGGTAGAGACTTATGTATGCTTTGATATCACCTTGTGTAACATGCATATCACACAGTCATGGTAGAAACTTACGTATTCTTGGAACGGTCAACACAAATAAGACGAAATCGAGTGTTCGCGTACCACCAGTCTTGGTTTCTTAATGTTTATATTCGAAAAGGTCCTTGAGTAAATTTACTACAGTACCGTAATATAAGCTTTAGTCTACAGTAAATCTAGAAGTTTGTACTTCTAAGGGAATGTCGAAAAACAAATATATCGTCTCAAATCATATCTAAACACAACATTAGGCAAATCTGCTGATTGTTGATAAAACAAAACAAATATGAAATATAAATAAAATTAGTTTTGTTCAGGTTTATATGTTTATATACAGGCACTCGGTCGTAAAACGTAATTACTCACTATGCAACATTCCACAATACGCAAAAGACGCAACTAAATACCACGTGACCGACCCATCCAATGGGAAATATCCTCTTAAGTAGTATACGGACTATTAATACAATCATAAAATAATATAAACTCATAGATTAGATGCAACCAACAGGCTCTGTAAATAACTATAATTAGAATCTATACCCGGATACAAAAAATACCTAAGCCAAATCTTGTTTCTAAATGATAACTTTAATTTTCACTCATGGGCAAAGTTTAAACACAATATCGAACTGCTACGTATATCACACACACACACACACACATATTTGTTTTCCTTTAATATTGTTTGTCAGTTTTTATTTTTCATTACATGCTATTGTAAATTTATTCATATAAACGATCACTTGACTCTCAACTCCTCTTTTTTCTTGATTTCGCAATTTGGGAAATTTTTGGCAACTGTGTATTCGAAGATTACGATATAATAATTGTTTTACTCAAACAGAGTCAGTTTTTGGCCAATAGAGATGCAATTAAGTCATTTTCTTCTGTTGTAGTCAAAATTGCGAATCCATGTTAAAAATTCTTCAGTTCATTTTGATTTTAAAGGATTATTTCGTATGTCTCTGTAAATATTTAATGCGCTTATAGGTAATTCTTGGACAAAGACAGTTAATCAAATACTATTCGGATTTTCAACACCTGAGTCATATATCTTATGATTCTACATGGAACTATACATAAACACGAAATAGATTTCAACATTCCTCATCGTCTTCTATCCTGGCCTTTCCAACAAGATTTGAACTTGAATATGTTAGAACATTTCATTACTAGGACTTTTGTAATTTAATTGGCGGATTAGGCACGGATTTTGTTTGGATTGGATTCCTTAAACTGTAAGTTACTTTTCCATTTTACAATCTTTTTTTCAGGTAAATAAATTATTTGAATATTTTTTACAAAGCTTGTTGCTTTCACTCTTCCTTAGTTACCGTTTATTAGAGCCTGAACTACTAACAATACCGAAAGTTACAAAAATGTAGATATATATCCTGCCATACAGTAATCCATCAATTCATCGATTGATTGATCCATCGACCGATCAATTCATCCTTCCACCCACCCACTCGTCCGTCCGTTCGTTCGTTCGTCCATCCATCGATCCATCCATCATCTATCTATCTATCTATCTATCTATCTATCTATCTATCTATCTATCTATCTATCTATCTATCTATCTATCTATCTATCTATCTATCTATCTATGTATCTATCTGTCTGTCTTTCTGTCTATCTATTTGTTTGTCTGTCTGTCTATCTATCAAACAATCAATTTATGTTAGCTTCAGAGATGTTCTTGTACATACAATTTCGTAGTATGAGACAAAACGGAATATTTGAAATAGATAACAAAATCGAGAATTAAGCTTTCCTAAAAAAATAGTCCATTCCCGGCGGAGTTAAGCCCCTTGTTATTAGGTATAAAAGAATAAAGAATCTCACATGACAAAAATGCTTTGCCTTTTAACATAATTCTAACAAAATTATCGGTGTCTTTGGTTAACAATTTTCAAATACACCAAGTATTTATGGTCAATTTTAAAATTTTATCTCAATTAATGTGTCCATCAAATTATTAAAATTAGTAGAGAAACTAATATAATGTTGTGATTCTGTAAATTTAAATGCATTAGATACGTACAGATTATTATTATGCATGAATGTTAGCTAAAGTCGGATCACTATAATAGTTTCATTAGATACATTTTGCATGACGGAACTGTAATAATAGGTTTGAATCTCTCCCTCCTTCTCTATCTGTCTGTATGTCTATCTCTATTTCAATCTGTCTCTCTTTTTGTCTGAGGCGAATTCATTTATTTAACAATAATATCAATCTTCAAAATGCTACTTCCTCTCAGTGAAGGTTTGTTGTCAATAATCAGACCATATGTCACTAATTAATCAAATTGCTTTAATCTTTATCCCCGAAACCGAACATCGCTAATTGATTCTGGCATTTTCATGAATTAAAATATAGAATAATACTTCAGAACAAAACCTAGTGTATGTAATATAAAGGTACGTGCAATTGGTGACTAAAACAGTGATATACAATTGGTGACTAAAACAGTGATATACAATTGGTGACTAAAACAGTGATATACAATTGGTGACTAAAACAGTGATATACAATTGGTGACTAAAACAGTGACATACAATAGGTGACTAAAACAGTGATATACAATTGGTGACTAAAACAGTGATATACAATTGGTGACTAAAACAGTGATACACAATTGGTGACTAAAACAGTGATATACAATTGGTGACTAAAACAGTGATATACAATTGGTGACTAAAACAGTGATATACAATTGGTGACTAAAACAGTGATATACAATTGGTAAGCTAACTGTTCCAGTTCAAATCAATCATTATGTTATTTTCTTCCAATCACTAATAAATCTTTATCGTAATGTAAGAGAACCAACATGGATGCTATCATTAAAACTTATTACATTAAATATGCTCTTCACTAGTTTAACAAACTAGTTTTATGATCACGTGTTTTATTTTCATTCCAACGTGAAATGTTTCGTACATCGAGAAGTCATTGATTAATTCAATTACAAATTTAAAATGCAATTTAAATATATATATATTACAGAGAAGACAAGAGTGCGACTGTAGCGTTCTGCAAAGGTTGGGGTGGGGTACTTCCAAGGTATTAATTAAAATATTATGAAAGTTGCACCTGGCTCGTGAATTTAAATTTAGATTAAAGACCAAATAGGTATACGGCTCTGAGCCCCCAGTCAGCACTGCCGACGGTTAAATTATATACATATAGATATATAACACGAAGATGAAATTCAACAATAACAATTTAATGAAGCCTATAAATTTAAATGTCACACAATCACTCGTCCTTTAAGTGATAGCCTATTGCATCTTATGATTTTCAGTGTGAGTTCTATTTTCCACCTGGCCTTTGGTTGTACTCATCTATTTATTCTATCCTCCCACTCCTCCTGGTTTCCACCTCTCCCGACTCCTCTCCTCCCTTCACTTTCCTTCCGTTCTTTATCACTACTATTGGGACCACTTTCCCTGGTCTGTTCCCCGAACTTCCTCTCCAGATTTCCCTCTTTCCTTCTCTTCCTTCCGTCTATAACGGAGACACTGGGACCACTCACTAGTCTGTCCCTCGAAGCTTCCTGTGAAAATCACAAGGCGTTAACATAGGGTTTATCACATCTCACCTCACACTAAATCATCAATTAACCATCAGATAAGGCTATTACCTTTTAGGACACGCATACATACACATCGAAATTCCCACACACTCTTACAGGGAAACAATGGCGTCATAGCACGATATCATACATATATCCATACATCATATCACATAAGTATCTCTAATATATATATATATATATATATATATATATATATATATATATATATATATATATATATATATATATATATATATATATATTTAATCTCATTGTACTGACAATATTACGACAGCCAGACGTATGTCTGTACACTACACTTCCACAAGCGTACACAAATAGTCAAATATTCATATTATTAATTTCTCACAGTGAAATCATTTCAAAGATACCATTCAATTTCTATAATTACATGGATAATGTGCTATTGTACTATAAAATAACCACATAGCGAATTATAATAGTATTAATTCTTACTACGGCTAGCAAGCAATACGATTCTTTACAAATAGGAACCCATTCGTCAAAATATACAAACATATCAACATCACAAAATAATTATTCCTACTACGATTTTAGTAATAATACGTATATACCCGATCTACAATTAAATACAGTCGCAGACAGCAAAGATCGAACAAATAGCTCACTGACCTTTTAGAAGCTACACTTAGAATTCTGTTCCTAAGGGTTTGCCGCCAATTAACGTATGGCCGCCGGAGTTCCAATTCACGGTGCGTTCTGTAACGACTATGGCAACTAACGCTCGATGGTCGGGTTAGAGATATAGTTTAGAATAAATCAGGGTCCCACCCCTATCTCGATTCTGATTGGGTAGCGCTGGGACCCTATCCACTCGACTCCTTCAATCTTGCGGTCCGTCAGCGTATCCAGAAGATAAGGCACGCCCACTCCTTCTGGCAGCTTCTTTGATGTCCAAAACATCCTTCCAGCCCAAGGTACTAATTACACTTCTGACGGGCTTTTGGTCAGCTTCCTCTCTTAACTATGGCAAACTTACGAAGGGATGGTGTTAGCCTACGGTCATGTGTAACAATAAATAGTGGCTTGTCCGACTTACTTAATAACACATGGTTCTAATTTAATTTTGAGTCGGGCAACGCCACAGCGACTCACAATAATAGCACAGGAATGAATGAAACAGTAGGATTTCAAACCATGAACGACAGGTAAATGTACTAGAGAACATATACTAAATAAGTGGTTCTTTTTAGTCCTTGGCGTAATAGACCATCCACAGCAGATATAAGCCTGTCTGTCTCTTCTGCGATGATGGATATATTGTTGATCAACTGTACTTAGTCCGTTTGACAGTCGTGGATACTTTGCGTGTAACTCTGTATTTTGGCCCATTCTGAACAAAACGTCAGTAAAGTATTCAAGCAGTTAGCGTCTATGCTTCTACACAAGCATGTCTCCTTGGTTCTCACCGCTTTGAGATTGTAAATTATTATTTTGTCACATCATTACGACCTTTCACATCCAAATATGCACACTGTCCCTAACAATGCCATATTGCAGATGGGTTGAACTGACTTTTGACCCTCTATTGCTAGCATAAACTGTCCTTTTTCTTTCATATAATGTTCCAATATGTGTTTCCTCCTATTGATAGGCAATACAAAATAAAATACTTTATTATTTTTTCTTCGATTCTTTACAAATAGGAACCCATTCGTCAAAATATACAAACATATCAACATCGATTCTTTGTTAATGTACATCCCTTATGGTAGTCTCTCTATAGTCGCGTGGTTGTAATACAATATTCATTATCACTACTACCATCAGCCCATTCCATATACCTTTGGGGCGAGTATTTGAACATGATTCGTGTTTGTTATACATTTGCGTTTACTTCTTCCACCAAATGTGCAATTAAGATGTAAAGTTCATATTCGTTCTAAGTCTGGCTTTATTCACATATGTCTCAGCAAATCCGATAGCTATAAATGCTTTGAAACTCTGGGTACATTCTCAACCATTATGTTCGGTAACGGACAGCAAATGCTTTGATACATACAGCAGATAACTTTGGCCTGCATAATTTCTTTGGTCTGACACGCGTAAAGCGGTGCTAAGTCATTTCCATGTTCCAATCTATGATCCATATTATATTATATTATTATATTATGTATTTGCGAGATGATTCGTGAATGATGCCAGCTCTTGTTTGCAGAATATTTAGGGCAGTAGGCTGACCTTTGCAGGGTAAATATTCTTACATTAGCTAATTATCTAGTTTATGTTTAGTATGATGATGTAATGATGCAAGATATTTTTCTGTTTTATAGTTTTAAGCTGTTCATTCCATTATACGTTTAGGCAGTAGTTCATCATTTTGTATATATTTATATTTTAACACTCCTAACTTGGTTCAGTGATCAATACAGTTCTCCTCGAAACTGAGGGCTTATAGAACGTATTACATCTCAGGAGAGAATGGCATTATTGGGAATGTTAACCTAAACATTTTGGTTCAACATCATCCACTGTTAATCTTTTTTATGTTTGTCTCATAATAACTACTACGTTAACGTGAACGCCAGATTCAATTGTCTTTTACTGTACCATTTTCTGTATGGATCGTGTATACAAATTTAGCTTGCAAATAAGGGACCATCATGTTTAGCTATGTGATTGTCGACTTTTTAAACCTAATGCATTAGGTCTAGTGCAGTGTAGATACAAGTGTAGCAAATGCTAATTGTTATACAAATCAGGAACGATTCCAGTTCTAACCGAGTATGGATAACAGTACATGAATGCAACGTTACATAATACATAGACTGTAGATGTGTTGTGCCATATAAAGTTGATCTAATGCAGTATGTATTAGTTTCCTATGTGCTTTAATAGCCTGATCTTTCAATAAAAAATATTGTACCTTTCCTTCCCATTATAAGCAATTTAAACACGGCAATAAATGGAAACATGTCTTAGCTACCTTCTTCAGCCTTGAATAAGAAAGCTAGTTTCAAGACCATGAATGCCCATTCATTATATTTTATTTTGCAATGTTTCCTACTTCGAGATATGAATCAATAATTTAATTAAAAATTATACTGGTATTGAAATATCATTGTCAGAACAAACTCGAATCTCAGAATGAATCAATATATTCCTTAAGATGATTCATACTTTTTACCTTTTCAGAGTGAACGAAGAAAGTGCTTCCCACTCTTCTAATATGGTAATGGCTGATCCATTTTTAATCGAAACCATACAGGACAAGTAAGAGCACTATATGTTGCTTAAAAAAATATTGATTTGAAAAACATATTTAATTGGATGCTACATATGTGGCCTAACGCACGTTTCAGCATATATATATATTGACGATTATCAATTTTGCTGACGTTTATAAAAGAAGAAGAGATTCAATTTTACTTTGAAATATTAAGCACTCAAAAATAATTGATTTCGTAGTTTAGTTCGTGTTTCTTCTGAACATTAACGGCTCACTGGTAATACAGATTTAATAATCCTTTTTAAAAGTGACAGCTTTGTTTAAATTTGCAGCGTTGATGCAAATCATGCATATTCGCGGTATGGATTCACATATGACTTTTCTTATGAATTCACATATGTGAATATGTATATGAAATGCGCGTGAGATTGTATGGTGGAGAGATTTCACTGGACGTAATACTAGTGGTTTCTTTGATCACAGCTTTAGATTGAATTCAACTAACATATTCCCATGACCTTCTTCTTGCATTGACGCATGTTGATAACTTTCACTCGGGGTTGTATGCGTGTTATGTTAGGACAAATTCTGAGCTTTAACCTAGATCAGTAACAAAACTAAATTATCGCAATTATTGAATTCGTGTTACTTCTTGAGTTGGAATATGACTAAAAACGCTTACAGTATAATGAATACATTTTAACTTCTTTTTCTTATTTACGTTAAAATTCATAGGTAACTCTTCGTTTAGAATACACCTAGTTGTGACGAAAATAAGTTTAAGGTGCGTCTCTTTTTAATACACGGGTCTTTTCATGTAGTCAAATGTCATATACATTATTATAGTATGAAACCGGCTTGATGAAACCGTACCCCAATGGTAAGGTTATATGATAATACTATTTTGTACGAATAAATGCTCGTTTTTAGAGAATATAAAGTCTATATAGAACCAACTATATGATTGTATATGGTACTTATAAATAGCATCTTTTCATTATTCTAGGAAGAGTGTATCAACTAATATTTAGAATTGTGTATTACCTGGTCAAAAGTTTTCAAATGGTGATTTATTAAATTGCTACATAATATCGGCTATACAACTACGTCAGTTTTACTACGCTTGAAATAATTTATTTAAAGCCTGTACTTTATCACTTTTATTTTATAGAGGCATTGAAGAACTGCGTGCTGAAAATATGCTTCTGAAAACTCTTTTGGATAGTCTTCGTAACAGTATCGTAGAAGCAAAAGACAATCCTTTTATACACTCATGTGCAATTAAGTCCGACACGCCATTATATGTGCAACACCGTCAAATCCAGGAAATATTCAATATTTTCAAGAAAATGGAAAAGTATGGTTACAAAAGAACATTATTATGTTGCTAATATATCAATATGATATCGCAATCTCCCTAGCATTATCAGAGTTCATTATGTAACCACTGATATGTCGAAAATATTTGCAATTTATGTCAGAAAAGTGAAAAGATTCAAAGATATTGAAAGACTGGACAAAATAGATATGAAAGTATAAATACTTGTTATTAATGTGGAAATGTATATTTACTGTGTTGATGTGGATATGTTTACTCGTTGTCTTGATACATTTCAGCTTTTAATATTTTAAGATGAAGTTGGTAAGCTGAGACCATCTTATGTTACCATTCAAAACAGAGTTGTCTAGCGGAAAAGATCCAGCGCAAAAAGAACCTGAAAAATATCATCGCAAACTGTGGAATCAGAGACGATTGTGTTTCGATTTCTGATATAAAAAGGAAGTTGATGATAATAATGCAGCAAAGAAAAACGACGTGAATGAACAGAACACAAATGTGCCTGCATGAGCAGGTTTAATAAATTCATGGATAACAATTCAATTATTATTGATCAAAGAAGAAGAGGAAAACACAAGCGTGTCACCCTTATGAAATAATTGATTTTTTTTCCATTCTCATAATAACGGTTTTGATATACCTAAACGCCACATTATAAACGTGCACGAGTATGTAAATGATAATTGTCTATCATAACGTGAGCTTTAACTTATGTTTGGTTGGGTAGAATGGTAGTCTTGAAAAGTATTCACCAATATCACTTATCGACAAAATTGTTATTGTTTTAGTCCTTCTTTCTAGAACACAGACGTGGGATAATCCCAAATATTTCGCACCGTTTACGATCACCAATGAATATTATATTATATTCCAACATTGATTCCGCTGCCACAATCATGATCTAGAATGTTACTTTGCAATGACGCACTGATTTGGGTAAAACGCATTGGGCAACATGTCCGTTAGATGCAGTAGGTACAGGCGTATATATATATATATTATATATAGATATATATAATCTGATTGGGATATATATATATATATATATATATATATATATATATATAATGATAATAAATAAGTGAGGACTTTGATTAGCGCCTAATCTTTTGAAGCTCGAAGCGCTTTACACCATCAATAATGATATGATTATACTACAGAACAAAAAATGACAAAACGAATGAAATTGGAAAACATAAAAACATGCTGAAAACATATAAGATACAAAACATGATTAGCTCGCTAAGTCTTAAGAGCACTCTTAAAAGGGACCACTATGCCTTTGTGTCTAATTTTAATGGGCAATTCGTTCCACGTCGCCGGGCCCTGGTGTGCAAACGAACGTTGTTCATATGACACCTTGGGAACAATGAGTATACGATTATCAGAAGAAGAGCGTAAGGATCTAGCTGGTGTGTACACATGGGTGAGGCTGGATAGGTATGTTGGACTGGAGTCTGTCATTGAAACATAGCACAGAGAACAAATTTTGTATTTGATTCTGTATCGAATTGATGTAGGGTACAGAGCAATGGTGAGGTGTACTCTGATCGAGGTACTCTAAAGATGTTCCGTGCAGCTGTGTTTTGAACTTTTTGAAGTTTCTTGAGTAAATATTGTGACGAACCAGACAGAATGCAGTTGCAATAGTCCAGTTTTGAAAGTACCAATGAACACACAAGTGTTTTAGTGGCATCAACTGAAAGATATTTACCAATGGAACTGATGCGTCTCAATTCAAGATATGCAGCCTTGCATATGTTCATGATATCTTGGTGCAATGTGAGAGTACTGTCTACAGTAACGGTTAGGTTCCGTACTGACTGTGGTAATTTAATGTTGGTGTTGCTGATAGTTATGGTCTGAGGTAAAGGATGTGAATGAGAAAGTCTTTGTGTTGTGATCAGAATAGCCTCAGTTTTATCATCATTCATCTGCAGCTTGTTACATGTCATCCATGATTTCACATCAGAAATGCACTTATCTAATACATGGATGGTAGCATCAACTTCAGTTGGGGGGCTAGACTTGTATATTTGGGTGTCATCAGCGTACAATTGGTGCGACACTGGGTGATGATCTATGACACTTGAGAGTGGCTGAGTATACAGAATGAAGAGAACAGGTTCAAGAACAGGTCCTAGAACAGATCTGTGTAGAACACCGAAACATACGTCAACTGGGATGGAGTGTATTCGATTTCCAGATATAATTTGTGTCCTGTTGACTAAGTAGGACTTGAACCACTGTACGGCTATATTCTGAATGCCAAATACATGCTGGAGACGGTGAAGTAATATAGCATGGTGTATTGTGTCAAATGCTGCAGATAAATCCAGGAGAGTGAGGACTGTAATCTTTCCACTATCCAAAGCAGAGAGAATGTCATTAAATACTTTCAGAAGAGTAGTTTCCATGCTGTGGCAATGGCGATATGCAGACTGTACATTGCTAAAAAGACTGTTTGAATTCAAATGAAATACAAGTTGAGTTAGAACAACCTTTTCTAAGATTTTTTTATATGAATAGGAGATTAGAAACTGTGCGGTAGTTCTTTAAATCGTTATGGTCCAGTGTTGGTTTCTTCAGCAGTGGCTTTACGATGGCAGTTTTGAAAAATGATGGGAATTCCCCTGATGAGAGGGATATTAATAACATCAGTTAGTGAAGGTAATACTGGGTCTAAGCACTCAAGCAGCAGTGATGTTGGAATTGGATTAAATTCACAAGACTTTGGTGCACTTTTCATCACGATTGTCCGTACTAAATCAATATAAACAGGTTCAAATGCTCCTAGATGCTGTCGCTGAAATTCTGCATCATGCCTGTATGGTGACGAATCAGTTGAAATTGTGCTATCAAGCGAATATCTAATGATTTGTACTTTGACGTCGAAGAAATTTGCAAATTGGTATGGTAGGTCTAGTGCAGAGAAGGTTGTTGGAAGTGGTGTACCTTTGTTCCTTGACATTAGTTTGTTACTTATCATATGGACTCTCCGTGATCTTAGTACTGTCGTGGGATGATTTGGCTAAATTTACTATGTTTGTGACGTTCGTCTTAGCGGCTTCGTAGATTTGTTTATGAACAGTGAGACTGGTGGAAAGCCAAGATTCTTTAGTATAGACCATACAGCACATATAGTGCAAGTATTGGCTGCTACAGTAGGATGTCTGATAATGTGAAAAAAAATCTTTATAGATGGAAATATAATTGTATCACACCTGAACAGAATGAAATGTGCCTCATTGTGTCACTTAATCTGAATAACATTATAAAGCATCATTCTTGAGCAATTGATTTATATGGCATTTCTTGATGTCTTTAATCAATATTATAACTTGTCATCAAAAGACGATATTTATAGTTTTAGAAAAGATTTTTGAATCTCTTAATTTTGTTGATTTATAAACGCATTTATCGAACTATAACTGTATTGCTTCAAGATGATCATGCCAGTTATCATAAAAAAATGGAAAGAAAGTAAATTATTTCTAGAATTTGGTTTTAAACTTTCAGTGAGATGAAGATTGTTGACAGACAATTGTTTAATATATTTTCCCTGGTTGGCGATGGGCTAGATTACAAAGTGGTCGCAACTGGACGCCCAAAAAGAATGGTATATGACCCACCCGACGAAGAGAATGACATGTATCAGCGCACAATATCTACACTGGAAAAAAATGAAACAGACACAGCTGTAAGTCGAAAATTACCTAGATACGAGAAAGAATTTGCTGTCAGTCAGCTCTTGTAAATGAATAAAAAACAATTAAACACTTCTTTTCTTTATTATTATATTAATATTTATATTTGCTCCTTGCGGGTCAAGGATGCGTGTATATGTTTGTCATATGTCAAATAAGTATTTGTATCGAGTGTAGTATCCTTCATCGAATTCATAATTTTAATACTGAATTATTCCATTGCTTGGAAACTGATATTACGGCATTTACACTTATCCGTTCATTCGTAGATCAAACGTTTATAATAACCCATAGTTATATAACATGTATATATATATGTGTGTGTGTGCGTGTGCGTCTGTGTCTGTTTGAAGATATAAAAGTACATTATATATACATATATATATACATATATATACATATATATATATATATATGGACTTTGTATAGCGCGTAATCTTTAGCAGCTCTAACCGATTTACAACATCATAATGACATGACTACAAGAAAACACCATTCAAAGTGTTGAACATACTTGAGGTATTAAACATTATTACATCTTTAAATTTGTTCTTGCAGTCGAATATGGTGAGTTTTAAGAGCACTCTTGCAATGGATCACTGTTTTTGTCTCTAATTTTAACTACACGTTTGTGGGCCCTGCGATGCTAAAGAACGTTGTTCACTTGACGTCGTTTTCATTGTGGATATAATGAGTATACGATTTTCAGAAGAGGAGCGTAAGTATCCTGGTAGTGTCTACATATGGGTGGTATTTATTTACGTTGTTATGTTTTAGTGTTGGCTTCTTCAGCAGAGGCTTTACAATGTTGTTTTAAAAAATGATAGGATTTCCGCGATGAGAGAGATTTATTAATAACATAGGTTAGTGAAGGCAATATTAGATCTAAGCGCTCAATCAGCAGTGATTTCAGAATTGGATCAAATTCACATGACTTTTGTGCACTCTTCATCACGATTGTCCGTACTAAATCCATAGAGGCAGTATAAAATGTTGTTAACCGTTGTCGCTGAAAGTCTGTATCCCAAATGTATGTTGACCACGAGTCAATTAATATTGTGTTGTTAAGCTTAACTATAATTGTTTGTACCTTGTCACGGAAGACATTTGCAAACAGGAAGGTCTACTGGAGCGAAGATACTTGGAAGCTGTGTACATTTATGTGTAAACTTAGTACTGTAGTGGGATAATATGGCTAAATGGACAATGTTTGTAATGTTCTTGTGTATGAATAGTGAGTCTGGTGGAAAGCCGTATATATATATATATATATATATATATATATATATATATATATGGAAGCTACTGGGGATAAAGTAACAGCTCTTTAAGAGTTGAAAAGACACTCGATTAACAACCATCCAAATACTCATCAATTAATTAAATTAACGGTTTAGTTTAAAGTATCAAGACCCTCATATGTCATTTGATTCCAGTTCATTTCTAATTAACGTTTTTATTAACCATCCTTGTGCTGAGTAACCCCAACGTATATGGAGAACTTACGATGTACATTTAATGAACAGTGCATCGTCCAAATTACATATGCTCGGAATTGGTGCGTCTT
Organism: Unio delphinus; assembly: GCA_029339505.1. NCBI lineage: Eukaryota > Metazoa > Mollusca > Bivalvia > Unionida > Unionidae > Unio > Unio delphinus. The sequence goes on from JAQISU010000337.1 coordinate 1,285,945, forward strand.
AACTTATTCTATATTATGAACTTGACATCAAATAATGATCTTCCTTTTCTCTATAAACCTGGATTTCGCAATGGACATAAACAAATATAAGCTTATTTGACTTGATGAGATAAACAAGATAAGAAAATAGTGCTTCGGTTAGTCTTTCATAAGGCGAACTGACCATATATGGCGCCCTTATAATAAACTTCAACAACAGTAGCCATCAACGTTGATTGTGAAATCCATCATGTGCGAGTTGTATACGTTCGTAGGCATGTATCTCTATGTATACTCGTGTATATACATATATGTACTGCAAATGTGTTTAGTATTGCATTTGTATAACCAAACAGATTAAGGAGATACGAATCTACATTTATAAAGGAAAAATAATTATGTTTTAAGATGAATAAACTTACGAGGATATCTTTTGCAAAGGAAACTGATTTTCATTTTAATGCCAGTGTTATTTCAGGATATAGGGTTTTTGTCTGTCCCTCTTAGTAGGGCACTACGTTGTCCATTCCTCATACAGTACAATACCAAATGAACTTGTATTAAAGGTGATGAATTGTCGTGTCAAATATAAGATAGTCGATGGTTTCAGGAGGCATAACATATTTGCATAACGGACTAGCTGTTCGTACATACAAGAATGAGCCAACATGATATTATTAGTAGTGATTATGTATGGCTCTAAATGACAGACGTTTACAATTGCTTAGTTGCTCGATGTGTACATTTAGATCACATAACTGTTTTAAAAAGTCACATTTGTTGAAAGCTAGGATCAATCCAAATATCGTGAAGTTATGAACCTGGTCAGTGAAATTATTATTATGGCCATTTTACTCGGAAATGAGACTAAACAATTCTCTGAATCAGATCATATTGAGACGTCATAGCCAAGACATTCTGCAGCATATATATTGCACTCTAGCGGTAACGTTAGCTATATTGAGTCCATTTATCAAAGTATCTCTAAACTGGGACCACATAATAACAAATACACTACACACGAAGTCATTAAAAATCACGATCAAATATATACATCAACAAGAAATCAAAACATTGCCGAACTTTAAATAAAAGATCCAACAATGTTCAACATAAAAGGATTGTTTATGGAGCGTCTGATACCTTCAGACGAAAATGTAGTTGTACAAAAATCAGTGTCTTGGAAAACAACTATTAATATGAAGAATTTTGTGGAAACCAGAGAAGCTAAGTAGCTGGCAGACAAAATGATTCAAAATTACAGCATTGGTCTGATACCAGGTCATGTTATGTGACATTTCAGTTCAAGAATACGTTTACATATCTCGTATTTAGGAAAGTGACAACTATCAGCCAGAACACATTGTGTTTACCTATTACTATTGATATGATTAAATATGAGTATGTTCATTTAAGAGGTCAGCAGAACACGAAACGTTAATGATGCATATAAGATCTCCTGTTATCTCAAAACCATTGTCTGTCCTTAATAAATCAATGTGTTGCCACGTTTTATATGTAGTGCATGAAAGAGTCATGACAAATATTTTGACATTAGTTTAAATGCAAATCAATCTAATTTTCAAATGGTTCTATTATCCATGGGCTTACTGAACCAACTCTTGTTAATATAATATCAAACTTGTTTATGTTAGTGAAACCCAGTGCAATTCATTATTATGATATGTATGTCTTTGGTTTGTTTTAGAGACATCAAACGATTAGAAGATGAGAATAATCGTTTGGAATCCCTTATGAGTTGTCTTCACAAATATATCTATACTGGCACTGAAGCAAAACACACTTTCTTTGAATTGCCAAGTGAAATCTCACCTGACTCAGCTGTCGCCAGTAGCTACAAAGCGGCTCAGGCTATATAGCATAAATTCGTGAAAATGAATAGGTACGATAAATAATGTTAAATATGTCTTATTTTAAGCATCAATGGCATCAATGTATTTTATTACTGCCACTATGCAAAAAATACAAATTACTTCAGCTATGTATGAAATTTATCGTTCGTTGGTATCTTATGTTGGAAATCGGTTCCTCTTTTAGTTGCTACTTTTATGTTGATTTGACTAATCTGAATCAGAATAGTACCTTTACATGTGTCAGACTTCACCTTGTGTACGTATCGTATATTTTTGAAAAGCATTTATTATGATGCAGTTTTAAAAAAAAAAATCATGTTAAACTTAATTTTTCGTCTGTCATTCTCTATACAGGAGTAAAGACAACGTTACGAAGAAGAACAATAAATTAATAATGTCTGTACAAGATATGGATCAGTCCTTGTCTCGGAAAAAAGAAACAGTTATGATACTACGAAACAGGTAAGATATTGTTTTGAGTTGTTGTGTGGATGGGATTGATATTGGCAGGTCGTAGTTATGCTGTAATCGTGGGCGTATACAGAGAGAAAAAAACCTTAAACAACGAATACGATTCAGGCTCTTTTTATGCGTGACGGTTAACTTGAATATCAACAGAAATACTGAATCATTAGGGAAGGGTCCAACATCTGTCCTTACATTTGAAATTAATTAACATGACCTAGATTACACTTCGATTTTGCACTGTCGTTTGTCAGTGTTTGGTCCATATTATATCATTTATTAACAACTATACATACATACATATGTATATATATATATATGTATATATATATATATATATATATATATATATATATATATATATATATATATATATATATATAATTGAATGTATATACACATACAATTATATATGCATATATACATGCATACATGTATGTTATCAACCAATGTATAGTATATATGTTGACCGAGAAACTAACATACATACAGACAGACAGAGAAAAATAAAAAGAGAGATATACATACATACATACAGACAGTGCGAGAGAGAGAAAGAGAGATATAGAGAGAGAGAGATCATGAGAGATCTTGTATTAACCACTATAATTATACTTGACCCATCACTAATATCTGATCAAACTGTGTCTTCAAGCGCACAGAGACACACATATACATGAAGGAAAAACAAACAAACGCAAAAATATATACCGATAAGTCTATGTGTATCATAAAAGCACACAAGACAATAGTTTACTTGCATACCCAGCTTCGAAAACCCGTCGAGTGAGAATCAATTGATTTAAAATCGGTATGATAATAATCGTATTCGTGTATTGAACAAAATACGTATTTAATATAAAGCAGACTACTCAGGATGTCTAGTTGATTACAGCAACCGTCTTGGTTCTGGGATTCGCGAGTACGAAGCCTGGCCAAGTGATACAAAATATCTATAAAAATGGTATTAACATCTGCCTTGCTTGGCGATTATCAATAAAAGATTAGTGTTACGACTGGTCTGACTGAGGTCTCCGGAAAATGACTGGGTGGGTCATGATATACTACACTTGTACGGAATGATGACAAGGTGTTAGATATCGCTATAAACTGCTACAATACAGACATAATTGCGATATGGTTGAAAAAGTATTATTAATGTTACATTAAAAATATAAATCGCACACATATATCAAACACGATCTAGATATTGGTGCATATCTATAATTATCTAACATTCATGCATACATATATACATACATACATACATACATACATACATACATACATACATACATACATACATACATACATACATACATATAGAAATACATAAAGATTTTCATAATATGTATTTTTGAATTTATTTCTCTCTGATATATACAGATACTACGTCAGCGTTTTATTCAAGTTCATATATGTAACTTAACCCTCATTTCACTGCAACAAAACAGATAATTAAAATGTCAGTGTAGAGGATATTTAGATATATTACCAGCATGTATTATACATATGCGAAGGATTTCATATAGAGTAAATGCATATGGCTATCTTATTAAACTGATTTTAAGATATAGTTTAAAGCTGCTCTAATATAACAAGTTGATATATATTGACACTGCAAGTCAAATATGAATAGACATAGAAATCAAATCATTTTCATTCAGATTTGTGAACGTCAAGGACAATTAAAGTGGGTTGAATGAATACAATAATATTTACTATAAATTAAACAGGATACCCTAACACATATATGATTGCATTAAATTTCATTTGGAAATGAATTGTCAATGTGTAAAGTAAGTTATTGAATCTTATCAAACATCAAAATTTCACTTTCGTTTTTGTCCTCTCCAGATGTGTCATTTAAATATCTCTTTTCATTAATTTTCAATGTAATGAGCAATTTGTCGTCTCTTATTTATGTTCCAGAACGTTCAATATGTATTTTTCACTCGGGCATGTCGTCTGTGTATTAAGACTTATATTGCGTGGAAAAAACATTGATGACACTTGTAAGTGTTATACCTTATGTACATATTATGAAATGCATCATTCTTAACTGAGTAGTGCTGGTAATTAGTTTTAGCGGGGAAAGGTCGAAATATCATTCCACATTTATAATAGCTGTGTATTGTAAGTATTGTATTTGTTTCGTACAAAATCACGATAATTTACGTTGATAACTGATGGGTTTGCAACGCAAGATTCAACTGTTTTTAAGTGGTTGAACATTAATATATTTCTTAATATATCAAGCTCTTTTAGCGCTGTTGACTCATTTAGACTGGTAAAGTTTGTTATTGTTTCCAGCATGTGAAGCGCTAGATATGTTTGTAAATGGTATAATTGCATAATATTTTCACCTGTGTTAAATATTTATATCGCAAGATTAGGTGTGCAACAAATGTTTCCTTCACTTGCTATTTATGTGTATAAATGTTCAATAATTTTAACACATGTTGCCTGTGTTAATAAATTGCCTGAAACAGTGGATAAATCTGACAAAATTATAATTACATTTTAAGCAAGTTAGGATCGCACTAATGACTCTTCGGATTTTTTCATTCCTTTTATACGACATAGAAGGATGGTCATATGCATACAACTCGTATTTAACAATGAAACAAAAGTATCATTCTTCTTGAAAACTTTGGTCTCATCAAGAATATATAGTTATGTGTGTATTAAATCTGTTTTGTTTGTCGTCTTTTCTCCCTGATTATATGTTAATATTATTATAATTGACCATTGTCTAAAATCACGTTTACTGTAAGAATGACTTAATACATTGCTTTTGAAGAATATAATAGATAGTTAAACATTTACCTGTCAGGTTAAATAGTAGGATTAAAATCAATGGAATTAAACATCATTATTTTAATCTAAGTTTATTGACACTTTTCCAAGGTAAACCTGGTGTACCTGATGGTTGCCATCCTCTTTTGTGTCATTTTAGTAATACGCTTCATCTTGTTCACCACTTAGAATGTTCTATAAACTGTGAACCCTCAACCTGGTTCTATTTTTGTGTCTCAGCTTTTTATAAAACGGTGTATACTTGATGAAAAAAAAACATTTGGCCTAATCAGTCGAATTGTTGGGTTGGGATTTTCATTTGTGTGGATTTATATATTCAGACCATTATTAACTCGAAATACAAACTTCTCGACAATAATATTCGTGAACAGAACAATTATTTTGGAATTATAGTTAATTCAGACAAAACATGTTTGGACTATAGTAGTATGATACAGCAAGCGACTGTTAGTTCATTATCACACTTCAGGTGACTATCACTTTACCATATTCCAAACTACGGATACAACAATACATTCAATATTGGAATATAATTGAAATACCACTGTAATTCAGTTGAAACTTGATACACTTGAGAGTGTGATACACCTGATAGGATATTTTGTTGTTTTAATTCAGTTCACAATACCAGTAGGTTCGTTCTAAATTTTTACTTTTGTTCGGCAAAAACTATTTGTTGAATTGTATAAATTTGTTGGCTTTCGCTCGTCTTCATTATTTAGTTTAAGATTATAGAATCGCAACAATGTCGGCTCAGATATGTTTTAGAGAGATAGAAAATAATAATTTAATGGTCGATATGATTTATTTATTGAATAGTATTTTATTTCATTTTTTATGTATTTAAGGATAAAACTGTTGGAGTCCGATATTGAAAGTAAAAGGACTGTTAATGAGCAACTACAGACTGGATATGAGAAACTACAAAAGTAAGAATGTTAGTCATCTTATCCTAATTAGTTCTTTTTGAAACTCCTAGGTAAGTTCTTAAATTTAATTTTACTGCGCTTTTGTTCAGCTGCAGTCATATGTTGTCTCGTGAAGATACCTGCGTTAGCTGAACAATACGTCATACAAGCGATTAATAAATTCTGCTGATAATAGAAATTTAGGGGTGTGCAAGGATAAACGTTGCATTTGTTGTAGTGAAATTAAATAATATAAAAGCGTTATAATAGGAAATAGCGAATCTTAATCAAAACCTGGGCAATAAAGTATGCTAAAATCATTATCATATATTTTCGAACAACGTATATTTCAACAATAATATAAAAATATACTGTTGATATGTATCTTGCATTACTTTTCTATTTGCAGGATGAATTACAATATCATTGCTCGTGAAAACGAAACAGTGTCTCACTTACAGAGCAGGTAAGATACCTTATGGAACAGGTATGTGAAGGTCATCATTTATGTTTTACATTTGTTATGCACAGGAACCCTGTTTCGGCCAATCATATTAAATGATCGTGGTATTTCGTCCTGTTATTGGTTATCTCTTATGGGTAACCTAAAAGTTAACTATTAGTGATACTAATATATTTCTGTGATATAAATGGGTTTGGATACTTTGCTCCGAGTTTTTCATACATAAGTCAGAAGTCGAGTATTATTGTGGTGTAAGATACTTCATAATAAATTGGTAGACCATACAACTAAAGACGTATAATATTGTTTCTATATATATTTACGACACGCACGCATTGTCTTACAATGCAAATTGAAAATTGCAATCGGTTACAATGCAAAATGAAAACAGACAATATTTCAGGAACCAATGAAACTGCCTCTGAGGAATATAATGAGTAACATCACCAAAGAATAGCAAACGCGACAAACAATTGATTCTAATATGTTTTCAGTTTTTACCAGTTAACATTTCCCTGCCGTGATATCTGTCGAATTAACTTCCTTTTGTGTTCTGTCATTGAGTCTTTTGTCATTAAATAAATTAAATTCATGGATGAAACATATTTATTCTGAATTAGTGATGGAGCTCATAATTGCATATATATACATATGTACATGCATGTACATCTGTTTTTGTTTAAAAATATATCACACTCAGCTTGTTTGTTGCTACAGTGCAATGTTTGCACATCACCATTTAAAACATTTGATAGTAACTCCTTTTACCATATGTTTATTCACCCTCCAAACCCATGTTGGTCTAGCTGGAAAGTGTTCTTAAAATGTTCTCTTCCATTTTATAAAATAGGCATATCGTTTATAAGGGTGATATATTTTTGTTTTATCGCGGTTAATCATTCCCCTAATTTCATAAATGGTGTTATATATTTATGTTCGTTTGTTTTGAATATTATTCAGGATTCTATGTGGTGGTGACTTACTATAAGCGGTAAAATATAATTATTTTGTCATGATTATAGACTTTCTAGACTTTGCTGCGCTAGCGATTTTAAGAACATCTGCATCTTCATTACGTCTAGTTTTCTTGTAGATGTCCAAGCTTTTACGTACACAAATATTTCTCTCACTTTTCGGTAATGTGCATGGAATGTTTACATAGTTTTCGCGAGTTTGGCATCCCTGTATTACTACTTCACTGCGCAGAATTTGTGTTATGAGGCTTTGAAGTTTATTTAGTGTTAAACCTTCAATACATTTTGCGCGTGCATCTTTATAGTCCTTTTAGATTAATTAATTTATTTTCATGTACTTAGTTTTCTTTTCTATTACTTTTACCTGTATCATTACGGTATATGCAGCCCTGGTAACGAATTATTTAAGCACTACATATTTAACTTTAAGGTAAACTTTCATTATAAGTCGCATTGTATTATTTCTAGCCTTTAAAGACCAATTGATTAATTTAAGATGCATAATGTCAGTATATTTTCCACGGGTGCGGCAGTTTTATATTACGAGTTAAATTGTGTAACCAATGTTTCTTATATTTAAGAATTTTAATATATGTTTTTTATATTCTTTGGTAATAAACTTTCTTAGAGTTCGATAAATCTTATCACCTCATAGATCTATGATACGTTACGTGGAAAGTGATGATCACACCAATGCTGATGTGGTTCTTCTGTTATTATCATACGAATGATAGATCTGAATATCTGAAAACTGATCTTGTTCTCATATTAGAAAACATAAAGCATGATTATTGAAAATGTGTATTTTTCAAACATTACATCAGTTATATATGAGCATAGAGAAATCGAAAATGACCTCTGCTTATAATTTTCATTCATTCAAGGGAACACAGTTTGATTTTGGAGATTAACAGTATTAATGCTGTGAACAAGCAACTAAACGATGATTGCCAGATACTTCAAGGGTAAGAAATATATTTAATCGGATTCTATTTAGTGCTATTTTAAGAGTCATTTGCAAATACTTGGCACGATTTAATTGCGCTTATTCGGTTGTGCTGCTATTTGGGATGGGTATATACACTAGATATTATATGAACATCATAGTACTGCAACGATTATCATTCTTTGATTCGGTAGATACTGATAAACTATTTGCGTTCATAAATAAATAATGATTTTGCTGTTTTGAATTTATAATAACATCGTGAATCAAAGTAGAATAAAACTGCAAATGTTACTCATGTCTCAATCAATTAGCACGTTTCCTTGAACAAGGCGAATACTAATGAATGACTATGTTGCTCACATGCCATATATTTCCATATCATTTCTTCTTCGTCGAGAATATTTTGCTGTAAAGGTAGTCCACTCCCTTATTTGATTCCTGGTGCCTAATATTATATAGTATCGTAAAGTACAGATATATGTATTTGAATTAACATTTGTAGGTATAAGATTTTAATGAAAAGTATTCGTTTAATTGCTGTTATAAAAAAAACTGTTGATAGGCTAGTATTCAGTTTTTTTTCAATACATGGCGAATATGATAAATAAAGACCGTTTGTTTCGTTAACATGTACGAACACATCCAAAAATAAACAAATAATGTAAACATAAATCGTGCTTTCTTTTTTCTTCTTAAACAAGCAACATAGCCTGAATACCAGCAAAAGACATTGAATCTACAGAGGAGTGTCAGAGGTAGGAACAATCGTTCCCCCGAAAACACAGCATAATGGTCCAGTTTAGACAATTATCAAAGTACATGTAGCATTGGTCATTTAAACTGATATATATATATATATATATATATATATATATATATATATATATATATATATATAACCATTGAAGGAAGCTAAATTCATTCGCTATCGCTAACAGTTAAATGCTGAAGCAGTGTGGCAGTGCAATGCATCAGCTCAAGTCAGGTACGAACTGACAGTCATCGTTTGCATAGACTATATTATGACAAAATTTCACGAGAGTGTACGATCGACCACTCGCATCCTCCTCTCACTTAAATACAATTCACAGGCATGTAAAGACACTGTTCACCTCCTGCACCAGACAACTTCAAATCAGTTGTCGATGCAAATGGTGCACATAAGCTGTTGTTGTTATATTAGCAGCTGTAACTGAAAACCAGAAATCAAGTGGTTACGGCCGTAAGGTCGACTTGATTATTCCGAAACATCAGTGGAACGCGGCAGTGCCTTGGCAGTCAGTGCATCCCTTTATATAATCAACATGTTCACGCCTTTTGAATCAGAAGGGGCTTGTTTCTCCTTAACCGTGGTCACTACAATTAGAAGGACAGAGCACAAGGTGACAAACTTACTCTATTTTCCTGAAACACTAATGAAAAGTCGATAAGCAGATAGACCAGAAAGAAGCAGCACTGCGATGTGTTTGCAACATTGTCAGATTTAACATCTAGAAATGATCTTTGAGTGAAACGCATCTAGCTGTGAAGGACATGTGAACTCAGTATGGACTGGCTACACCTTGCTCTAGAATGAATAAAGCAATACAAAGCGACGCAAAGCTGATGTGTCTGTGCAAGATAACAATCTCACAAATTCTTCCAAAAGGCATGAACATGCGAATGAGTACCAAACTATCTAGACAAAGACATGCAACTACCATAAACATATCTGTATATCTGTACACACAAGCGTCAACGCAGAAGACAGAAAGTACATATTTACATTGACCTGGTGTCTCATTATGCATTATTAACAACATTATACACGCGCATCATCCTTAAGGAATTGAATCTTAGTATTAGCAAGTGTAATTTGACTTTACAAGGTGTCATTGTCAAAAATGGATATGGCAAATGCAACAGCATTGGATTCATACTTATGCAAAAATGAGCTAAAGAAGACAGCAATTCATCACCTAAGAAATGAGATTTCAACACCGATACAACGATGCATACGTCTGCAACTTACACAAGCTGAAATGCAACAGACAATCATCCGTTAATCGTCAGGGCATCTCAGTGTTTCGGTAGCCCACAAACCCAATGTCTAACGTTTGTTGAATCGTCGCGTGTATCACATCCGTCCATGGCTCATGCCAGAGAACCAATGAATCCTGAGGACAATACGAGGAACCACGTACGTTATGTTTCCAGATCGTCAACTCCAAAGGCCATTCCAGGAAACAAGGTTTACAAGGTTGACCCAATAAAATGCATTTAAGACATTTATCCGCGGCCGCGAATACTCGATCTTAGCAAAATTTGCTTTTCCAGAAAAAGGTCGATGTGACGTTTCGGGAATTATTTGATCACGTGCTTGCACTTGTTGTGGATTCGGGTCTGATATTTGAAACGTTCCCAGTCAGCAATGGAGAGAGCAATGTTGTGTCATGGCTGTAACTCTCGTCAGGTAAATGAGTATAGCTATATTGATTTATGTCATCCAAAAGCAAGTCATGGAATCTACAACATGTACAGGACTGATGGCAAGATCTTCAATTCCAGGAGACTGTTGATGGCGACAAAGTCACGGGAAGTGACCGTTTCTAATACCCTATTGTTTAATATCAGTTTCTTGAATGCCAGATCAGAGTCCGATTAGCAACATGGTAATTATCATTTATCTTCAATTTGTGACAAATTCACTTTCAAAATCATTATCATGAAGACAGGTGATTATTCAGCAGTCACGAAGAACCTCACGTAGAGTCTATCATCACATGAAATGGTCAAACAAAGGTAGCAATAAAGATCACGTATTACGTGTAGTTAACATCCATTATAAAACAAACTACAGATTTGTTAAAGTAAATGTGACATTTTGGCAGACTACGAGCAAATTTGTCGGATTACATTGGTAGCAGTCAACAAACAAGACATAATACATAGCAATTCATTGTGCTGCCTGTTTTTCTGTATGTTGGTATACCTACCCGAAGCCAAGAATTATCATAAATTATTGAATTAAACCATTGTATTAGGTTTCTAAAGAAAAAATACGTTCCATGGTATGTTTAAACTTATATCTCGCTTCAAGTGTTTGTTTATATATAGAAAAGATGCTTGAAGTACATGTCCTAGCTAATACGGGACAAGTTCAGCATCAACTTTCTTTCAAAAGCTACTTATTTTATTTTCCCAAACGACTATTACTTTTTATTTCAATAACGTTAATTTAATCTAGCTAGCTTTCAGTAATTATTTGCAACTGTCGACGGAATCATACTTATTGCTCATATAGGTCATATGGTATTGTAATATATCCTTTCATTTGATATGTAAAATGTATTTGCTTTATTTTGTTTTGCATTTCTGGGTATTCAGTAAAACATTTAAAAACACTATTATTGTTGACAAAGAGAACCTAAAAAGCAATGTTCCTTATGATATAGTTAAATCCAATAATTACATTTTTCCATCAGAATCAGAATTCTCAGAAGTTAGGACTAGGCCGATTGAATACGTGGATTATTCATGATTGTCCGTCGAATATAATTTCTAAAGTTTTAAAGCGTGATGGAGTTCTGCAAACTCGTTTGTTATTATAATGTATTGAATTTACTTGATATGTTTTTCATGAGACATGTTTTTCAACGCTGAAAATTAGTATGTAACCTGAACTTTGTGATTCGTATTAGTATTCCGCTCGAGCATTCAATATAACGATAACATCGTGAACAAATTGTATTGTTTGTGATTCCTTATCCAAACTCTTACATAGCCGTGTATAATTTACTTAGAAAAAAGAGTATAAGAGTAGCGTGTTTTTGAATGTGCACACACATATACACGTATGTATAAATCAAAATAAGTTTGTATTGTTTATAACATAAATTTCTGACTTTTATGCAAGAAATCATAGCCGTATTTGTATAGTTGTATCAGAATTTAGAAACTATTAAACGTTAAACAAACATAGCAAGCTAAACTGTGAGAACAGTTTTAAAAGTCAGTTATAAAGGAAGCGGTGAATGTAAATACTGTGTATTCTTAATGTAATGTAGTGTTGTTTCCAGTATAGCGACCATCCATAAATATATGTTTGACATTGATGAATACCGTTTATGAATACCGTTTGGAAAAGTTTGTTTCTTTTTAAATTATGATACTGACACAAGATAATGTATACTCATTGTAAAGTTTTGAGTATATAGATTGGACTCCAACCTCATCATGATTTATTCTAAATGAACAGGTTCCTTGTAATTGATTTCGATTATCTTCACGTTCGATCCAGATTGGTGATACTGAAAAGCATAAAGACAACCTGTCTGCTCTCTTTATTTCAGTAGTATGATTTCAATTGTTTGTTATGCTCCAGTCTTAAGGTATTGTCGATCTCTATACTTCCAATCAGTTATACCCTTAGTAATGTCCAATATGATGATATATTTTTAAGATGTCTGATGTGATGTTTTGTTATGTTATGGATTATCAGTTTGCATTGTCATTTTGTTTGTGTGTTTACTTATTTTCGGGCGAATGAATTTTTTGTTTAAAGTAATCGTGATGGAGACCTAGTTGTATGTTTGGGTATGTAATACTAAAGTCCTGGTAATGGCGTGTTCTTTATGCGTTATTAACAATTATTTTTTTAGTAGTATAATATTATGTAATTTGCATGCTGTAGGAAGATAAATGACATACTAATATTGTGAGTGACGTTATATAGTATGGTAGTAATGACAATTCTGAGCATTGCGATGTATCAGTGAATCACTGTGTTGTTATTATTCTTATTATTATTATTATTATTATTATTATTATTATTATTGTTATTGGAAAGAGAAATCAAATCAAAACAACAATAAACTTTGTTAATATATGTTTATATATTTATTTGCTCAGAATGAATTACCCTTGTTATTTCTTCAGACAAATAGACGTGCTGACTAAAAATTTGGAACAGTGTAAAAAAAGGTATGTATAAATATTTCTATGTCTTGGATTGATCACCGATAAACAACCATAAGTTTTATTTTAACGTTTCTTATTTTACATGTACGATCTCTGTTGTAAGCGAGAGCAGAACATTACATAGTAGTTATTTTAAATCCGTTCGGTTTTATTTCTGGAGGAAATAACCACTTAGACTGCATTTTGCTAAACAATACCAATTTAATTTTGTTGTCATACGACGATTCGCCCAATTGAACGTTTTGTATACGCACTTGTTCATTGGCCACATATATGAGAAATCTGAAAAGTAAAACTGTTACTCATACCTTACATTCAATACAACATATCTAATATCTGATATCTGATGTCTGACGTATGTGGTAAATTTCCTTTTATCCTATCAAGTATGTTTTGCACTGATATATATATATATATATATATATATATATATATATATATATATATATATATATATATATATATATATATATATATATATATATATATATATGGATGAATGGTGGACATCGGACAGGGAGATGTTGCAAAAAGCGAAAGATAGGTGGGAATGTTTTTTTGGTGTTAGCGTATAATTATGTGTACCTTATGACAATATAATACATTTTATTGTAGATCGGTTAGTAAGAACACTTAAATATCATATATGTACATATAGGTGCAAATAACACGTACGGCAAATAACTATTGATATGTATGCAACTTTTATAGTCTTTGTCGTTGTACACAACGTTTATGCACATTACACGTAACAAGCCCGTTGATGTAGCTATTCGATTAACATAAAATAATTGTATCACCTTTGTATGAGATTGGTTATTCAAGAAAGTTAATATTCAACACTTTGATTTTCAAAAAAGAAACATATCATACTGTACATTAATAATAACATAGTTAAAAAGATAAATAACGAGAAGCTGTTAAAATTACATTGTATCAGAAGTCTTAAGGTGGAAAATAAGTCGACAATGTAGGTCTCTCACATCTAATATTGCATCGCTTATTACAATCCAAGCATAACTAACAAATCATCTCTATACTGGTGTTTTATTAAAAAGTATAATACTGACGAAAACGTTACCACGTACCGTATTTTTGCAGAATATAGTAAATATTTATCTAACTTAAAGTGAATATTAACTGCTATGTTAAAACCATATCTTGCTAAAAGTCGTGACTAAAACAGAGTTAGTGGAGATCAAACCAAAATGTACTCACGCAGTTTAATCTTCATACTTTTAAAATATATATTAGCAAGTATGTGTAGATGTTTTACTTGTAACTAGTTATTTTCATGACAGATATTCATTTTCATGAAGCTTCATGTAGACATGTGTTTGTAGCGATTGTCAAAGGGTGGTATTTGCATTTAACCTTGAGTTACCCTCTTAAATATGACACATTATTATTATTATGATTATATTTATTATTATTAATATTGCTCTCATTATTGAAATGCATCTGTTTATGTTCTACTTACAGTGATGCTTTCAGATGAATATTATTCCAATAACTAATAGATAGCCTATTATATAAATATAGTTCCGATTTTGATATAGAAGGATGCATGTTTTGTGAGAGACAGTGTCCTCTATGTATGATTCCATGGCATTCTCAACGATTTAATGCTAATGAAGGACCTCAAAACTTTAGACGACAGCAAATTTTGTGAACCTATAAACTGGATCTAGTTTCTTAGAACGAATGTTTTATCATCTTAGCGTAAAAAAACATTTAGTGAGCACTGTATTAAACAGAAAGGTATTAATACATTTTGCCAATATTGCTTACTTCCGAAACGTTGTTTATTTTGTCGATAATGTAGCGGTGTTACGTCTTTTTCTTATTACTGAATCGTCCCATCGACACTTCTATCAGCTTGCTCTTAAGACTCACAACCTCTGGAGGTTGACTTTTAATCAAACCTAAATTCAAACACTGCAGAGAACTTTTGTTATGGAACATGGATGCAGTCTCATCATACGTTGCATTAAAAATCTGTATAACCGATAATATGCTATTCCTTTACATCGTATTGTTGTATCATCATATCTCCATTACAACAATTGTTTTAAGCTTGACAATGATGCAGATACAGATGACAAACCACCAGCGAAGAGAGATTCAGTTTAAAGCAGCATACGATGCTGAAGTCATGAAGACGGAGAACCAACAGAAACAAATTGACTGCCTTCAATTAAAAAGTGACGATTTGTTAAATAGGTGAACTTTATATTTCTTATACACTCAGTTTATAACATATACATATGCTATATTTTCACCACATTTACATGCAATGTTAAAAGATCAACTCAGGAAGAGAAATTACAACCTCATTATTTAAAGTGTTCTTATATTGATCAAACTTTACAAAATGGTAAGAAAACGCTGTCGGAAATATGATATGTTGTGATAAATCAGTCTTTTTTCCACGATAGTGATGAATTTACTGGTGATTTTACTATTTCAAACTATGTTGACTCAATTTGCTGTTGCTAAGTTACATTAACACTATGTAATCTTTTATTATCCTCGAAGTCTATCTCGCGGTTGGTAAGGGCAATCATCACTTTGATGATTAAAGCAAGAGTGATTCTGTTTTTAAAGCGTCACTTTGTAAGGAGATTATATAACAACAATTATAAAAAATATGACATAATTTTTAAAACTATTTTTCAATTTTGATGCATATCATCAAGGTTGAGTAAGCTTGCTGGAGACAGACTTATCCATGAAAATACGAATATAGCTGACCTGAGTGATACAAATAGACCTACCAAGTTAGCAGAAGCTTCCTCTGAGCTGTATGACAATGAATGGACAGATGCCTTTGAAGAACTAATTAGTCGAAACCTAACAGACGAAAAAGCTGTTGGAAAGCTGCTTGATATGCTCCTGGTGCATACTTGTTTGTATTGATCCTTTTTACTGATCAAAATGGAAAACAAACCTAGAATATGCGCATTTTAGATTGTAGACTTTACATTTTCTCAGTAAAATTAGTAAAAAGGCAACATATATATATATATATATATATATATATATATATATATATATATATATATATATATATATATATATATATATATGAAGTTGCGAACATTTGTTATATTTATCTCAATAAAGATCACATGAAGCATACAATAAAATGACGATATAAGAGCATTGGTGAGAAACATCCAGATTGCATTTTCTTTAAAATCAATTTCAAACAAACTCTACTGTTAAAATTATGTCCATTTACTAATTTATTCATTCATTCTGACTTGCGTCAACCGATCTTTTTTATCTCTATTTCTACAGATGTCTTTCCACAAATGCAGGGAAATCACGTGGGAGAGATACCGGTCATTACAGTCCATTATTTCGACTATCGATATTCATGTTTTTGCGTGTGCGAGAGGGTTTCATGAGGTAAAATGTTTACAATAACAGTACATACGATTGCTTATATCTTATTACAATGTCTACTATTAAACTGCCTTGTAAATATTTCAGATATAAACATAATATTTTGCATATATTTCAAGTATCGCTTAAATATATCATATGTAAGAAAATTTTAATTGATTCGAAAGTGCATTTTCTTTACATTATTATTTAAAAAAACTAATGTGGTTAAATATCCTTTCAAATACTTATCAAATTTAATAATTAGATACTTTAAATGTTCATAAATTTGAGAAATCATGAATGTTTAGCGTTTCTATTTTTTCATGTGTCCTGCATGAACAGGGGACTAAACCAACTGTCACTCAGTCTGAGCTTTCATCACATAAGTCGAAAAATACAAACGTAACCATCAATTTAGAAGCAAGTAACGAAGAGGTACGTATTTCAGCTTGGACAGGAGTGGTGTAGTTTCTATACCATATAATCGCATACACATATCTGTTGAAGAGCTTTACTACAACATGATGGAGAGCCATAAAAGGTTCCAAACACGAATCTCTCCTTACCACAAGTCATAGTATAACTCTCATGCACTAACGTCTAAACCCACTCGATCAAGAGCTCACCCTCTTCCCCTCATACAAAGAACGAAACTTCTGAAGGTAGGGACAAGAGCTGCGCAGATACAATCACCAATCATTTCTAATGTAACACTTGAGAAAGCAAGAGAACCTATCGTTTTTAATGCTTACATAAAAATTACATTAGAAATATATATATATATATATATATATATATATATATATATATATATATATATATATATATATAAGGATATTTGTTCGTCGATTATTAGACAAGGATAAACTTAAACTGTTGCAAGATACTCCGTACGCAATCATTTTGCATTATGATGTAGAAGATATGTGAGTCACTGTATACCGGTCACTATATTTCGTCACCTTGCATTCTTGATCATATGGTTATGACATTGACCTTTACAGCCGTTCTCTCTAACGTCGTATCAAAAAAAAAACATCACAATACATATGTAGTATAGCCTATGATACATACCAACGTTGAAAAAAGGTACATTTCTTTTCAGTATCATGTCTGTACAGCTACAATGAGTTTTGATCAGGAAATGGAAATTAAACGTATTTGGCGTACAACGACGACTGCATTACGGGACGAAGCCGTGAAGGTAATGTATCAAAACATGTTAAACAAAAATGGAGTTAATGTGCCCGATTGACAATGTAGACTTGGATATGAGCCTGCAGGATATTTTCCCCTTGACCTGGTAAGCAAGAATAATATCGAAATACGCAGCCCATGGAAGATTCATCCAAGAAAGTAGTCAAAACAGACACACATTATCAATACTGTCTATTGTTGTGTATACTTGATTGAATTTATATTATAGTTGAATTGTTTGTTTGCTGGTTTTAATTTTGTTTTTTTTTTCTTTTAGTCCATTACATGTTATTGCAATGTAGTTGTATTGATTAGATTCGATATTATCTAGAAATTCAGTTCCGTTTTCATAACCCTAATATTAGGAACTTTGAATCTAGATCTGACATAGTTCCTGACCTTACTTCATGATTTGAAGCAAACTTTGTTGATTTCTTTTATATTTGCTTAGTCTGGGATTCATGGAGTGAAATGGAGGTCTTATTGGGATTACTTGACAAATAATATGTAAACCTCTGGCTTTTTCCGTTTACCATCATACAGGAACCAGTTTTGCGTCTTATATTAGTGTAACACGTTTTCCTGTAGAGAATTTGGGCAGAATATGGCAGTTGGCCTTTGAACGCTTGAGACATTGAAGTGCTCTTTTGTGACCAGTTTGAGTTTAATATTTAATTTGTCTTCAAACAATTTTAATTTTCCATCGAATTTGTTGCTGTATTTTTTACTGAAAATGAATTCTTACACAAAGACTATTATCGAAATATACAACATTCCAACACCACAGTATTATTCTCTGTTGTTCAAGAAATAACACTTGACACATCAATACTACATTGACTATATTATACGTCATCGCCTTCATTTTGGATTTAAATGGGACTCAAACTCAGATTCATTAAAATATTTATTACTTAGACTTCTACTTTTAATTCTTGGATTTTTATTGGATCTGTTATGGATTTTATTCCTAAAACCGTAATTATTCTCATGTTTGCCATGGTTTTTTTTATTGGGAAATACATTATTTGTTAACGTTTGCAGACTTCATTGTTTTATTATTACTGTTCAAAACGAGCCTCTTTTACACGTCGCGATGAAAATCAACTTCAACGCTGTGTTACTAAGTCCTTGTATGAGCTGTCATATAACTTAGGGGTCAATTAGAACTCGTCCTATGAAATCACACTAATCTGCCACAGGCAAATGCGCAAAAGAAATAATCACAGAACGGGCAAGCTCAATTGGTTTATATGGCAGCGAAGTAGTGTTCGCCACTGTATCCATCCTTTTCACGTTGAACGACGAATATTTTACACTAATGTTGATTTAGTTGAAACTAAAAAGATTTCAATTGATATTATAACGAAGATGTACTTGTTCGGGTAACAGCTTTTGGGCGGAGACAATCGTTAGATGTAAACTTTGGTGTCCTTTATTTTGAACGGACTCTAAACCAAAATAACGGGTAGCCGCCGAAAATTTAAATCTCCACATGTGTGAGATGTAGTGCCAGTGCTTATTGAATCGGGACAGAGTCTAACAGCTTGGCAATTGTAATACGCAATTGTATTATTATTGTAAGAACTATGATACACCATGAACGTTACCAACTTGAAACAATCGAATTGGGGCAGCAGCTGCGAAATAAATTTACCAATATGACCGTGTTGATTGTGAGATACAAACAACTTGTTATGTCATATATGCTATAAGTATAAGTGGTGTTGCGGTAGCAACAACTTCTTTTCTTGCTGTGGATAGAATCAAACCCACAGCATCCATCGTATGATCATTAATTGGAACTATTGTTGTTTTTATATCACTAGTAATCCAGTCTCTGTCTGTGCTAGCAAAGTAATGTTGATGCAATTGCATTTGAGAATACGTGCCTATTCAGAGCTTCTTGCAACGGCGCAAAGGACAGTCTCAACAGGAGTATTAAGCTCCAAAGCTGAAATGTTATGGCCATGTCACTAGAGCCAACAGTCTATCCACAACAGTACTGCAGGGCAGGGTGAAAGGTGGCAGAAAGAGAGGTAGACAGAGGAAAAAGTAAACTGACAACATTACAGAATGGACCAAGAAAGGTTTTGCGGTGACACATGCATTGGCACATGATTGAGACAAGTGGAGGGAACTGGTCAGATGTTCAGCAGCACAGTGCCTTAACGACTACACTAGGTGAAGAGACTGATGATGATGATGATGATGATGATGATGATGTGTGTTAGTCTACTGCAATCCCACACTCAATCTTGTTCTACAGAAGATTTGCCATGCGTGATGAAAAGGAAATTGTATTAATCATTCCGTTTTGACGGTTAAGCCTTACTGTCATCCACATTTAAATGAAGACATGACCTAAATATTATGTTCAAATTATGTACTTATTACTAATTCGGTCATTGTGAACAATATGAGTAATGCATCTAAATAAACTGAAGCCTTAAATGACGTACTGTCACAGAAAGCAAACGATCTTGAATTAGTAATATTATTATTTAGTTTGTTTTAAACTTGTCTATGATAAGTCTATGTCTGTATGTAAATTTCTATACTGGATATGCAACCATTATATCAACGTGTTATATACACCCAACCGTTGACACTGTATCTAAATAAGAAAAGGTCATCAAGTTTATATTAGTATCGATGATGTATCATATCTTAGGTAATGCGACTTGATACGTATCGATAGGCGACCGAGTTGTGTCGTTTAACCACTCAATTGTTAACGGTTACAATAAACAATTATTTGAAATATAATTGCACTTCGTTATGGCTGAAGCATGTGTGCATCTTACAAAATTCACTTAAACTGATCAGTCAGTAGAAGCTACAAAAGATTTATGCGCGCTAACTACCAAATCAATCCATACATGTTTGTTTCTGTTTGGGTTGTGTTACGTGTAAAGGTCATTTTAGGCACAAGGTAATGATAACAGTA
The DNA here is from genome assembly GCA_029339505.1 of Unio delphinus. Classification (NCBI taxonomy): domain Eukaryota; kingdom Metazoa; phylum Mollusca; class Bivalvia; order Unionida; family Unionidae; genus Unio; species Unio delphinus. The sequence goes on from JAQISU010000337.1 coordinate 1,306,876, forward strand.
AAGAAACTAACCATTTTCTTTTAACCTTTTTAAAGCCATTGTGTATTTTATAAACTACCGTAATTAGGGTAATACTTGCGTATAGATGTTGGATTTGGAAAAGTCGAGACCTATCTCACCAAATGCATTGATTGCTAATTGCAACTCACAAAATGGGTCAGAGAATACGAGCTTCTTTTCAGATTGGCGTATTGAATCATTTATGGTGTCAATCGGCATGACATGTGTTGTTTACACAAAATCTTAATATGTTATTTATATAATATAAATAACAAGTCTTATCAATTGATAAGGTATAGTCAAAACTCGAATGATCTAGTGTTGTTCATTTATTTCAAGATGTTGTACAGTTTAAAAACATTATAATAAGATGCAACATAATATAGAATTATTTCGTATTAATCATTATAGTGCAATTTACCAGTAATAGTTATACAGACCGAGCGGCATGAAAACACACAAACAATCCGATTGAGACAAAATATAATGATATATTTTAGTCTTTATTTATTTTTTCAGCATTTGCATTCAGTACTTTTGACGAAATGTGATGTTTCGATCGATGCATTTCCGAAAACCTCCAAGTACTTGGCCATCTGCATTGACTTGTGCTGGAAGATGGGAAAGCAAGAGAGGCCAATGCACTTAGACGCAGATGTTGAAACGGGCGATAGTTCAGAAAAGATGCTAGACCTGAACAAATTTAGGCTTTACACGAAAACTGGTAAAAGGGTTGCCTTTGTTGTATGGCCTGCACTGTTTATACATGAAGGTGGACCGATGCTTGTCAAAGGGATAGCACAAGGATGTAACGAAAAGGACTTGTGAAATAATGCAGTGCATACATGACTATTGGTATTGACCAGGATTTCATATGCATTTGGCCGTTGATATAAATTCGTTTTGAAATGAAGTAACATCTGTTAGGTAATGATGTTTTGTACAAACTACTGACATCTGACTAATGCATCAACAAAGTAATATAATTTCAGGAATTTGCTGCATTCTTCTATCTCACGTTCTGTGCCAAATAATGTTATGTTACTGTTCAAGATCGTTATTTCGATTTTCAGTACTAATTCTGATCATTATAAATTAATTATATAGATTTCTCATTTTAATCCAAATATTGGTAATGTTCAGAGGTTGTAGACTGGACATACATGCTTCCTGATCAATAACATTGTAGGTGACTTATTTTGAACGATGCAGTCGTGACACATAAGGATAAAGATGTCAAAGAAACAAAACTTGTGTTATTAAGTAGCTGTAAAAAAAACTTTCGGGCATAAGATATTTGGATTATTATTATCGTCATCATTATAATAAATACTACTGTGTCGGACATATAACCGTGTAGCTAACTACTAACTCATTTTCACTGCCTACGCTTGTTATTTTCAATCCCTTACATTATTTTAATTCATTCCATTTGAATGAAATAAAATAAATCTATTGGGTATGATATATTTCTAAACATTTCTACGTAATTTTGAAACTTTAAAGAATTTAATATCGCAACTAATTTTAAACATTGAACGCTGAACTCAGGCTTTATTGACTCAAGTAATGAGTATAAGTGTAAAGATATATATATATTAAACGAGTGTGGCCAAAATATCCATATCAAGGTAATTACGTTTCGTAAACTTTAATAAGAGTGCTATATTTGCCTGTAATAATAATAGTTCAAAGTGAAGTTTTCATATTGTCTGCGTTACTGTCGTCTGTTGATTCATAAAACAATACTAGAAACCCGTAAATATATATTGACTTATATTATATTGCATCAATTCAAGGTCTGCTTTATGGACCATAGTTGGTTTAACGTTTATCTTGTCTGACCTCATATTAAGCCTCTGTAATCTGAGCAACCGCACGTTCTCTGTCATCGCTGAAGGCAGTCGTTAAATGGAATGAATGCAGATACTGTAGTGAACTAAGGAAATGGCTTTGAACTACAAACTTGCAATTAGCATATATGAAATCATCATCTAATGAATTATCTCATACTCTACTGTCACAGTCATCCATTTAAATGTAATTAGTCTGAAATGCAATTCCTTATACCACGAGGTATATAGTATGCCTTTAAAGACCTTTAAATAGATGCATTTGGGCATATACCAAAATGTGGCCATCTATTAAAAGAAAATGCCTTGAAACAAACTACAAGATTTTATCATTTCACCGTATTGTACCGCAAGACAGTACGATTTAACTGAGATTTCTTAAACATCGTTTGCTCATTCCTTGTATGAAGGACTAACTTCATTTTTCATAAGTATAATAATGTAATTAAAATACCCAATTCAGCATCCGATATACTAGCATCTGCATTAGTCAAAACTAGCGAACTTGTAGAATATGGCAAACTTGCTAAGAAGCATTCAATGAATGGGTGATATTCACATGCATAACTATATATGTATATATCTACTTTACTAAATAGTTCATCAGAAATATATCGATTGTCAAAACTCACCAAAGGCACTGAACACATTTTGCTATATATTGCATAAGTATGAGACCTTCGACTGCTACCTTTTGGCATAGTTATATACGTGTTTCAAATACGGCAATGAAACATGGATTCAGGTCTACTTTACTGAGCTTTGAAAAACTATTATCCATTAACAGATCAGACGATGGGTCGCATTCCCGTAGCAAGGATCACAGTAAAAACACCTTTCTTAACGGGAACTGTTGATGCCCTTTGTATGGACAATCCTGTATACGATCTGACGATCGGTAATGTTGAAGGTTCCCGTCTTCCAACCATGGCCGATTTTAAAATACCTTTGGCCCAGGCAGTCGAAACGCGAGCGCAAACACGGCGAGAGAAAACCGCGTTTCGTAAATTAATAGTCCCTGAATCGATCTCAGGAATTTCCCGTGATGATTTCAAACAAGAGCAAGAACGTGATGAATCCATCAGAACAATTGTTGAGAAAATCACGTCCGGCGCGATTAAACATTGCAAGCGTGGGGGTAGCTCGAGATTCATACGCAAGAACGGATTAATTCATAGGGAGTTTAGCGCTAGGGAGGGTAAGAAGTATTGGCAAGTGGTCGTACCCCAGAGATATAGATCTCAAGTACTTAGGGTGGCGCATGAGTCAAGCATGGCAGGACACCTAGGTAAGGCTAAGACCACTAGCAGGGTAGTCGCTGAATTCTACTGGCCAGGTGTTAATGGCGATGTCACACGGTTCTGTAGGTCGTGCGACGTATGTCAGAAAACCGTCTGTAAGGGAAGGGTCACGAGGGTGCCCTTGGGACAGATGCCATTAATAGATACACCGTTTAAAAGAGTGGCAGTAGATATTGTAGGACCAATACACCCAGTTACCGAAAGAAAGAATCGGTATATTCTTACTCTGGTTGACTACGCAACCAGATACCCTGAAGCCGTAGCGTTACCAACTATTGAAACGGAAAGGGTAGCTGAAGCATTAGTTGATATCTTCAGTAGGGTAGGGGTGCCAGAAGAAATCCTCACTGATTGTGGTGCCCAATTCACCTCTGACCTCATGGGTGAAATAAGTAGGCTGTTATCCATCAAACAGCTGAACACTACCCCATACCATCCGATGTGCAATGGACTGGTAGAGAAGTTTAATGGTACCCTCAAAAGCATGCTACGAAAGATGTGCGCGGAACGTCCGCAAGACTGGGACCGTTATTTAAACGCTGTTCTGTTCGCGTACCGTGAAGTACCGCAGGAAAGTTTAGGGTTCTCACCCTTTGAACTGTTGTATGGTAGAACAGTTCGAGGCCCGATGCGGATACTACGCGAACTATGGACTGGTGATGTCGCGAACGAGGAAATAAAAACGACTTACCAGTACGTTTTAGATCTAAGAAACAAACTTGAGAGTACATGCCAGATGGCACGTGACGAATTGATTAAATCGGGGCCCAGATATGCCAAGTATTACAACCGCAGAGCGCGTAATAGGAAATTTCTTGTGGGAGATCAGGTGCTATTGCTTCTTCCAACGAGTTCGAATAAGTTATTAGTCCAGTGGAAAGGTCCATATGAAGTTAAAGAAGTAAAAGGTGACATGGACTATAAAATTGACATGGACGGTAATGTAAAAACATTCCATGCGAACATGCTCAAGCTGTATATCAAGAGACAGAGCGACATCTGGAAGAGAACACGATTCTGCCTTTAACAAATTAAGGGGCCCCAAATTACCTCCCTTTGACGATGAAAAAGATAACATGGATAGTTATCTTCATCGGTTTGAGCGGTATGCCGAAAACCAGAAGTGGAGTCAAAATGACTGGGCACTGCATCTCAGTGCGCTTTTAAAAGGTAAAGCGCTGGATGTATACTCTCGACTTCCTAGGGACGATGTGTTTAAGTACGACGTCCTAAAGGAAGCACTTCTCAAAAGGTACGAGCTCACTGAACAAGGATTTCGTAAAAAGTTCAGGTATAGCAAGCCCGAAAAGGGAGAAACCTTTGGTCAGTTCACCGTCAGAATTGCGAACTATTTTGAGCGGTGGATTGAATGCGGCAAAGCGGTGAAAACGTTTGAAGGGTTGACTGATTTCTTGCTCAGAGATCAATTATTTAATACAGTTGGGCGAGAATTAGATCAATTTCTGAAGGAGAAAGTCTTCACAAACGTAAAAGATATGGCTAAGCAAGCCGATTTATTTGCCAAAGCTCATGGGGGAACCCAGAACGTGGTTTTAAAAGATTTTAAGTCTGGAAACCAGTCTGTAAGACCTATGCCTAGGGAGCCTGTAAAATCAGCTGAGGTAAAAAGGTCAGTTGGGAATCCAGTTTTTCAGCGTGTGCGGTGTTTCTTGTGTAATGCATTGGGTCATGTTCAAAAAGACTGTCCTAAAAGAAAGGCACTTATACATAAGGTAGCAGTGGCTATACAAAGTAAAGGTATAACTGATAACATCGTACAGGTAGAACCTTGTATTCATTCGCTTGGCACGTGTTTATTTCCTGAAGCGCATGTACCAACCGCGAGAGGGTTTGTCAACGGTCGAGAAGTCGTAGTATTGCGTGACACTGGTTGTACGGGCGTAGTGATCAAACGTAGTCTCGTGCAGGATAACCAAATGCTCAGGTGGGAATCCCCATGTATGTTACTTGATTCTGTCGTTGATTCCATTGTTGATTCCGGAGATCTAATAACATCGTTGATTCCGTCGTTGATACCGTAGAAGTACATCACTGATAGCGCATCTAATAACATCGTTGATTCCGTCGTTGATACCGTAGAAGTACATCACTGATAGCGCATCTAATAACATCGTTGATACCGTCTCTGATACCGTAGCTGTTAACGTAGTTGATACCGTTTCTGATACCGTAGCTGTTAACACATCTGATACCATCTTTTGATAAACGTCTGATATCGTCTGATTTATTGTGGAACATCTATGATTTGTTGCGGAACATTTCTGTATAATAGCTGAATGTGATGGTGCCGTTTAATTGTGTAAACGGAATTGAAGTATATGTCTGTGTGTCGAACTGTCTGTTCGTCTACATCTGTCGTGACGTGTAAATATCCGGAAAGCTAGAAGTCCGAGTGTCGGAGCTGTCTTAGAGTTGTAAAACATCCGGGTCGACATTTAGTGAGGAACCGTTGGTTCTGGTAAATGTTGTATGCTGTCTGAACGTATAACTGTGGTGGATCCGTGAAGGGCAAACGCCAGTAAAAGTATTGGTCAACCCTAGGTCTTCGGGGAAACTGGGAGGCGATTCAACTGTTGAATTGAATCGTGCGGTTATACAGGGGAGATACATAGGTGTGTTGCAATTGTACGACAATTGAACACATTGTTATATTTACATGGTTATGTCAAATCACATTAGTATTACAAGTGATTAGATGAATATCAATAAAAGCTAGCAACTTGATTGAATACAAGTATATGTTCGTGCTAGTTATCCCAATCCATCGTGCGATAGTATAGTTTGTCGTTTGTTTTATTATCATAATTTATTCGTGTGTTAATAAAACGTTTGAAAAGGATCTTTTGGATCTGTGTATAGTCCAAGAGATTCCTTTGTATCTGTGTATTTATTCTATTCATGTATTGTGAATGGTTGTGAGTGTAATTGTGGGTTGAGCGCGTGAGTTATTGTGTTGTTACATCTGTATTTTTTTCATTTATAATTTATTACATAAATTTATATTTTCTTTCACAAATTTTGTTTGTATTGTTCATTTAATCCACCCTCCTCTCGGTAACAATTCTGTTACAACATATTTTCCATTTAGACTCTATACCACGTTCTTCTAAGCAGTTATATCTATCTCTAAAGAGCAAACATTTTTCCGTGGAACAGTTATTTCACTCATATATAATGCATATTTATAATATCCAACTGGTAGGTATGCATAATAAATCGATGTTATAATAAGATGGACTTATTCTTTCTTTAGATGCGCTGTCTCCGAACATTTTCTTTCTCGTTCATTTCCATTTCTGAGTCACCAGTATCAGTGGTCCTAGACATTAAATGACGTAAATAAAAGAATTACACTCACCCATTTACCATTGTAAGATAAATCCAAAGACATTTGTCCAATGTTATGGTCACATGCTTTATCAATGCCTTAGCAAGTGCATTTTAGCAAGAGTACTCCTCTTATAATCACTATTCATTATGCATAATGTATTTGATTTTTTCAAATCATTCATGACACGTAATGACCATAGCAAATTAAAATCAGTAGATAATGTTATTCTACATTTTGTTGCTTTTCTAATTACTCATATGTAATTGAACAGACAAGATGATAGCAAACATTCGAAAATACATTTTTAAAAGATTTTTCTTTTATATGGGTTATGTCTTGGGTCCATACTGAAAACACTAATCATATTATGTACAACATCGACACTTTTGCGGGTCTATGAATACATTAATACATTTCCTTTGCAGTAGTAATGCAGCACGATACTCACGAAATATACCGAAACATTAAAATTACAAAATTCCGGCCGATCTTATTTAACATCATTAAACAACTGATAGGACCCATTGTGCCAAGTTAACATGTATTGCAATTTAGAAAATACATACCTTCGTGGTACTTTTGTGGATGCAGTTGATGCAATAAACGCTGCGATTATAATATTAGATTATTGTCAATATAAATGGTTGCTGACATTAATAGCTTGGAAAGTCAAAACGTCCCAAGCCTCCGCTTCTAAGGTATACATACATTTCAACTTTATTAATTACAATAGAGATAAACGTGGAGAAAAAGGCTTTAGCTGCTACTTTTAAATAGTTTCATATCCTATTGACAGCGGTAAAAGTATGAACAAACAAAATCAATGAGAGAAACTTTGAGATGTATTGCTCTAGTAAAATTACAAATAATATTCATACAATTGGGGATTTCTATCTGGCAATGTTAAGTACGAGACTGATTTATCACGTTATAGACGCTCACCTTCCTTTCTTCAAAACAGCATGAATCATGATGCTAATGATAATAACACCAACACAAACTCCAACAACTGATCCACCTATTAATGCCATGTCTTCCCTGGATAACGTTTGTGTCAGCTTTGCACATGAGTCTGAAGTATGAGAACTAGACCACTTATCTTTGGTTCTCACAAAATAATAGAAAGCAGGAAAACTTGCCAAATGGGACGGTTAGAAATGTCTTCATTTTATATTAAAATACATTGATTTCTACAACCAGTAGAACATGGTGTAAACAATAAATAATAAAAGTATTTTTTCTGGTTACATCCAATCTTGTCTACGTGAGATTGATAGGGATCGAGATTATTTCATTTTAAAATTAGTTTCCATGGTCACAAAAAACATCCATTGCCGTCCCCATGTAAGTAAACTTTATGACACACAATTCAGTACCTAAGTCATATGTTAGTCTTTATTGTGGTGTTCCCACCAGATAAATCGACATCGCTCCCTCTAACACACATACTCACACACTCAAACACAAACGCAATCTTTAAGGGAACCGTGTTAACAGGGATTGCTTCCCTTCTAATTATCTATTTGCATCCTTATAATTATTGAAGGCAATATGTTCATTTAAAAGCAAGAATCATATTCTCCAGTGGATACTGATTGTCACGTTCTATTATAAATCCTATGCAACAATCTCATATCATTGGAACCAGAAGGTATATTATCAATTGTATAATTAATCAGAGCGCTACAGTTTAAATAGAAGAAATAATAATTTTTACATGCAAATCATGCAGTATTTGTTATACCCTGTAACGTTTAAGTGAAAAGTATTCGGAAAGACACACAGCATAATGAACTAAGTCGCAGGTTCTTTTTGTTTTATTTGGTTCTGGTATTTACCATACTAATGTGTTCTAAAGTTTATGAAATATTGCGAAAGTATTATTCCTAAGAGGCCACATTGGCTCTTAAGCCTACAACCTTTCCCCAGAAAATCTTTTACAATGGCAAAAGTTATAAACACTTAAAAATAAAATTAACATCGTAATTTATATGGCTATCAGTGTGGTTCATGCGTGTGGTAAACGTGAGAAACGATAAAATTGCATTGCGCCAGTGCTCATGGGTACCTTGCATCTCTACGACTAACGAGTATTAACTACATATAAAGTAAGGTTTCTGTTACAATGATTGCATACAATTATTTTGACACAGCAAAAAGGCTATATATCTCAACCGTAACATTAATACAGGACATATGATATCGTGAAACCATGAAATCAAAATTTAGTGTGCATGTTCGTCAAAACCGATTATTTATCCGTAATTTCTGAATCTTCTAAAGACATCACATGCTACCAGCGCAAGTTAGAGGATGTTTTCCTCTTTTGACGGAAGACACTTTAAGAAATTGCAATTGGCACGCATGCGAATTTCAAACATATTCTAATTTCATCTTTATAGAAGAAAATGATAAGATAAACCGTTTTATTTGCTCACTCTTTCGATCCTAACCATATCGTCCATACATTGCCAGTGTTTTTTTTCTCATTTGTGAAGAAAAACAATTACATTCAAATGTTGATTGCTTGTGCTTTGTTCTTTTACTGTTCGGGGTTTTGACCATTCAGATTCTTTGAAAAGTGGGATATGGATTACTGAAATATAGAAGATATGGAGATACGACAACAACGTGCATATTGTTTCTGACGGGAACTAAACGATAATAGCGCAATGATGAAAATAATATAAAATGTATCTTTCCCATTTGATGAATCACTTTGATGCGCACGTCCATTGCTGAAAACTAGATTTTGGTCTCTTGCTGACAATAAAATGGGAGAAAAATAAAAGGAAGAAACTATTTATTTAGTCAGCGTAATAAGAACGAGTTTGTACGCAGTCCTCAACCTCTGGAAGAAATCTGACATCGAACACCTTTTCAGATATCATGACCTCTATCTGCAAATTGACTTGATGTTACTGACGTTTTTTAAATTGTTTAGTTACTTGCGTGTTGTCTAAGGAGCTAAATATATTATGGCATTATTCACCTGCTGGTTTGTCTCGGGAATCCAAGCTAAAGATCTATAAATGTTTCGAGAAGTAATCTGATGTTGGCATATTTCAGAATAATTTCAATTTTTTCCTGACAAGCATTCTGTATTGAAAAACAAATTTGTACCAGCATATCATGAAATGCAGCCACTTAACAGCAATGTTTTTTATCTAACTTAAAAATGTTTATGGAATTATTTACTGTTAGCGGCACTTTTAATGAAGAAATGGCGAGGACCGATGATGATACTGACTACATTTTACAAGTTTATCTTGAGTATTCTGCTGCAATTCACTATCGACACAATGCATCTTCACATTTCTACAACATACCATTGTGTATGATAATACTCGAATCCGCATTCATTTGTGCCTGTAATTTTAATATATCAAAGCGGATTCCAAATATGATGAATAGGTCGTCGTATTTCACTGCATCCATCTGATACAGAGACTTGACCTCGACGAACCTGAATCCCATTAGGATTCAAGCATATAGTTTTAATGAATGACTGCATCAATTTTAATGCAGCGAAGCGGATGAGTCGGCATATTACTTTGATAGCAATTTCTGTAAGCCGACGAATAACTCTCGGCGAAACGATGTATAAGACAAGAACTCGATTGCAACGATGAACTGTAACTATCATCATATACACATATAGTTATCAAGAAGCCAAATTGCTCTGCAGTTTTGCTGTTTTGGAATTATTACAGTTGTTGATGTACGATTTTCACAACGGCTCTGTAGGAAATATTATAACAGAATATTCAAGCTGTTTCTATCGACGAGATTGCGTTATGCTACGATATCAAGGCAAATAACTTCCTGCTTTAAGAGAAAGTCTTTTTCAACTTATCTGACACCCTAAATATAGCATATTTCATGGTAAAAGCAATTCATTGGAAATGGACATGCTGTTCAAAGACGCGACTGTGTCATTTCGTATTGAAGAATATATTTTACTTGGTGCAAAGAGATTATCGTGAAATATAATCTGATTCATGTAGATTATCTAAAGGTTATTATCTTAAGAATGTAACCATGATGCAAGAATGTACAAGCTCAGGACATGTAATCACGTTCTTCATAACTATTTATCTTTGACATACACATTTATATTTTAAAAATGCAAATAAATATCATTGAACCCGAAAATGTTACGTCACCGGCCAGATGTTTAGTTAACTGCATAGAGACGAAACACCGAAGATAAACATGATGTACATGGAAAGAGTGATACACGTTGTTGTGCCTAGGCTTTAAGAAACACTAACACAGATAAAGGGAAAACAGCTAGCTTTGTAAACTGGAACAAATAATTTATTTCACTGGGACAAGATTGTAAAAATGAAAACTAACTTACAGTTTTATAGATCAAATCCAAAAAAATCCAAGAATAATCCACGAATTAATTTACAAAGGTCCTAGTAACGAAAAGTTCTAATAAATCCAAATTTAAGTCCTGATGGAAACTCCAAGATGGAAGGCAATCACGTATGCTGAAGTCCATTATGTTCGTATATACAGTTAAATGTAGAAAAACAAATATTTAATATTCTGGTGTTGGAAGTCCGAATAATATTTTCCAAAACTGTATTTGTCCAAGAATTATGTGTGAGCACATCAATTTTTTTCAGAGAAACAAAGGAATCCTTTAAAATCCAAATGATCTGAAGGAAATTTAATAGAGCTAGAACTAGCTAAAATATACACTTTCCAGTGTAAAGTAAAGCCCCTAAACTGATCATATATCTCTCAAGCAAAGGTTTTATCGCGACATAGACGCATTTTCAAAATATCCCCAAGATGCTAAGTCGAGAGAGCGGGAAGAGGCACTTGATCATGTTTATAAAACGTACGCCGAACGTGACATTTTCAAAAAAAAATCATTTTATTATAAAGTTAACATGAAAAAAAAACTTGTTTACTTCTTAAATCGCGGAATACCATTTTGATCTTGACAACAACAAATCATTTTACAATAAAAAATAGAACTTTTGTACGTGGATGTTACCAATTCCGAATCAAGGTCAGTGGCTAGGTCAACATTTTGTGTTTACAAAATATTAATTCAGATCAACAAAAATATCATTTCCAGTGACTTGATGTATATTATAATAGCATGTAATGAACAATGAAAAGTACTGACAAACTAATAATTAAAATGCACGGTTTATTTGAGCATTGTAATTAAAAATATTGTAGGTTTCAATACCCTTGTAACGAACTGATGGCAGACTTTTGGAGAATCATAGCATGTGTGCCAGACGTCTTACGGAGAGTTACATAATTTTGGATCTCTGAATCGGATTCAAAGTTATTTAATCCTTGCGCAGCAGGGCTATTGCCGAAGGGCATATTCGGGACGGAAACCCTATGGCGCGCAATGAAGGTGTTAAGAAACTTGGACCCAACGCGGGAAGAACATCAAACGGTAGGTATGTCAACTAACTAATGATGAGAGAAGCTAGATCGACAGCTGGGAAGGGCTAACATTTTAGGCGGGAAATGCTGCATTTTTATTCGTCTACATGTACAAATCTGTCAGCTAGCTGCTAGTTCTCGAAGGAGAGAGACGTAATGTCTGAGTAAAGCAAGAAGCGTATGTTGAAGAGGGAATAGGTCACTCCGAGACTTAACTCTTAAAAAGAGTATACATATCTTATACATAAAATCGTATGATCAGTCTAATCCGCATAGTGATTCTAGACACATCATGTGGACTACATCTGGTATATACATTCACTGTGCATTCTCATGTAACAGTACATATATGCACTTCCGGTTTACGGTGTAAATCTTGGTGCCTTAATTTCTACGAGGTGTCTCGTCAGTCCTCCGCAAGCCTTTGCCACTCAGAGGAAGCATTTTGTTAGCGACACCTCGTAAGCAGCGATATCTAAGTTATAATTTTCTGTGTAATGTGCTGTTATCCTAGGCATCCTTCGCCAGCTACCTTGCATGTAGCACAATACGTATCGGCTCCTCTACCTTAACCAAAACGATGAAAACTGGCTCTCAAGTTCCCTAAGCGTTATTAGTTGGTATTGTCATAGTGAAGAGCAGTGTTAGAGGCTTGGGTTTAAAATGGTTTACCCCGAGTGAACCTGTTGGAGCGTTTGGCATAAGTCCTCTATAGTTACTGTCTGGTGTACAATTCGAGCATCAAGTGATTATCTACGGAAGAATCTACTTTCAGTTGCATCCACAATCTGAGAAAATTCATGACATTTTGAGCTGCTAAGGCTGACAATTACGTGTTCCAAGCATCTACAGAAGTTTTGTCTCACCGACGCTTTTCCTATAATTCTTATCGTCTGTTTTACAACCAGTACATACCAGTTTTCTATTTATTATGCCTATTGTGGCTTCTTTACAATGGGAAACGTTGCATTCAACATCTATGGCAATCTTTAAATAGGCGGAGAATATCTTATCCCACCCAAAATCACATCGGACATACGTAGATGTATGTTTATGATATAGCCAATTTCATGAACATGGAGGTCACATTCAGTGCGATGCAATGTTTTTTTTACCTCCGTGTTTCGTACAGACTATTATATATCAAGCAGCGCTCGCAACCTTGTTCATCCAATATTATCTTTATATATCAGGTGGATTGAAGTTGCAACTAGCCAACAAGAATACATTCTTTACAAATCTCACAGTCTCAACTACAAAGAAGAGATGTGCAAGGGAGACGACAAACGATATCATGAAAGTCCCTACAGCACATACGACTGGAAGGTAATCATACCAAATTTACAAGAGGGCGAAGACATTAGGTAGCCGTCAATAAAGTAACAAATAAGCAAAATAATGGTATCCAATTTCGTCAGCATTTCTACGAGATTCGGTTTATATCAAATTATATATTTGTACGTCCCTCTAATCACAGACTCATGTAGGGAACTCTCAAATCGTTGGTTTCCTGAATGGGAAAATTTAAAATTAGGACATATGGATCCGACAAGTGGTTTCAGGAGCGTTCAGTTTCACGTTCGGTGCAAGTTTTCCTTTGACAAGACATCCTTCAGTTACGAACGCAGCACTCGTCACTTGATCGTCACCCGAAGCGCATTTAATCAACTCTTTAGTGCTCTTATAGTCAAGGATCAGCGAATTAAGGCATTGTGAATGTTGTCAATTGGGGGCAATGCGCATTAATTAAGGACTATCAAAATGCCAGACTTCACACACACAAGGTACCATTTCAAGATTTGATACACTGGGACTGGACCATAACATTGAAGTAAACAGCTTTTTATTGATATCCGGAGAATCTACATAGGAATGGAGTTCTTGATCTGTCCAAGAACTACAATGTGTTACATATTTCTAGTGTGGGAGTTTCTTAGGTGGTGTCCTCATCGGCAAATCTTTGTCAAAGCTCGATATATCCTAGGTTAGCTAATCCGTTGGCGAACTCGTTGGCAGGCATAAATTATGCAAACGATATGATATTTTCATCCACAAATCAGCATATTCTCGCAATCCCTCGGTTTTCAATACATTGGTGCTTAATACTACCTTTGGCGGACATTTTGGCGACAAGAAGGAATCTCATCTGTATCGCTTTTCACATATTTTATAATCCATTTGTTTTGCCTATACTGCCTTCCTCCTAGTAGAAAGAACAAGCTGACTGAATCGCTCTTTCTGGATTAGTTTCCGAATCTCTTGGGGTATGTATATTCGACAAGTGGAAACCTGATTATTCTTGCAGATTTCAACTTTCACTTTGACTGTCCTGGAAATCCATACACATAGAAACTCCTAGATTCCATTTATACTTTCAGCCATAAGCAGTCCGTTTAACAAACGCACCCATACATATGGTCACATTTTAGACTGGATTCTTCATAGCCCTGATGATAGTATTCTACGGTTCACCCTTGTATCCCACGAAATTGCATCAGATCACCTCTGCATTATCTTGCATCTGGACGTATCAGTACCTAACCCTTCATTGTTATTTTATACTAACAGAAACCTCCGTATGATAAATATAACCAAACTAATACATAAAATCCTAGCAAACCTAACAGTTTGCTTATCTCCTACAGAAAAACAAGTCAATCAATTCCTGCGTTCATTCCATGAAAAACATGCCCCAGCCAACAAGTGCAGAGTATTTATTAAAAAGTGTTCTCCGTGGTATAGCATTGTCATGGACTAGCTTTGCACGGCCAAAAGAGACCCCCATCAAGCGGAGAGGCTTTGGCTTTCATCATACGCATTATTCATACACAATTATATGAAGCCTCTTAAAAGAACGTCATGATCCATTATGCCAAATTATCCTACTACAGTATTAAGATCACGGAGAGGTTCAGCTGCAAGAAGCTTTTCGAGATAACTACTAAACTAATGTCAATCAACAAATGTACACCACTTCAAAATACCTTCTCTCTAGTAGACCTTCCTGATCTGTTTGCAAATTTCTCCCGTGACAAAGTGCAATCTATTAGAGTCAATCTTGCAACACAGTTTCTATTCACACGTTGCTACTATACATTTGTGATACAAACCTTCAGCAACATCCCTTAGCATGATTTCAAACTGTCTCTTTGGAGGACAATAGTGTTGAAGAGTGCACCAAAGTCATGTGACCTTGATCCAATTCCAAAATCACTGCTGTCTGAGTGCTTAGATCAAATGTTGCCTTCACTCAATGATGGTATTAATACAACTCTCTCATTATATTGTAAAGTCTCTGCTGAAGAAACCAAAACTCGCCCATAACAATTTAAAGAACTACGGCCCAGTTTCTAATCTCCTTCACATATAATATTGTAATAAATTTGGAGTATGTGTATTTGACAGCATCCTGTTTTTAAGCAATTATTAGATTTATTTGTGTGAGTATTTGGTCTTCGGTGCCATGAAAATATTACTAGCCCGAAATAGTTAGCCAATAAGTAGGAGTAAACGTCACAGAGCCGAGTGTTAGTGAATTTGAACCATGCTGGGGTCGTTAGTAGTGAATTTAGGTACAAGCCGAATGACTGTCCCTGAGGTAACATAGTCCATATTAAAATTCAGCGATGTATAAAAGTGTTGCGGTTGAAATGGCAGCATTTATGGTAGGAAATCAGTAAATTATATAATGGAATTAATAAGTTGGAACTTGGTAGGTACCGTTTATTTGTCCATAGTGGAAAATGGGCGTATTTATATGAGCGTGATACGCCGGAAATTATGTGGATTGACTGGACTAGGGTCGCGCAGTTAAATATTTCCCAGTTAGTAAGAGAATACTAGTGTAATTGCCATGGAATGACGTGCTGCCAGTACGGAAACCGGATGATAATGAAGAAAAACCATGCAAAGGTGCCGTTAATGGACTTTTGGGCAAGTTGTCTCATCTGGGTCGCCAATTGATTAGGTTATTAAATATAGCAGACACGTCTCTCTTTCCATTATACAACTCAAGTTGCATGGAAGTCTTTGGAAAATTGGGGAAAACATATGACTTTCAGCGTGAATCGCGCCAGGGTTTAACACCACTCGGTCAAGTGGATACCCCTGTGCGTGTAACAATATCTTAATAAAGATTGTTCTGTCCCAATTTGTATCTCATATGAATTCAAACTGTCCTTGTAGCAATGTACAGTCTGCATATCGCCCTTGCCACAGTAATGAAACTACTCTTCTGAAGGTAGTTAAGGACAGTCTCTCTGCTTTGAATGGCGTATAGATTACAGTCCTCACACTCCATGATGTCTCCGCAGCATTTGGCACAATATAACATGATATATCATTTCACCGTCTCCAGCATGTATTTGGCATGCACAATACAGCCTTAATAAGGTTCAAGTCCTATTTAGTCAACATGACACAAATTGTATATGCAAATGAAATACACCCCCGACCAGTTGATATATGTGGTGTTCCACAGGGGTCTGTTCTTGGATAAGTTATCTTCATTTTGTACACTGATCCGCTCTCAGGTGTCATAGACCATCATCCAGTATTTCACCAATTGTACGCTGATGACACCCAAATATATAAATTTAGCCACCCATCTGATGTTGATGCTACATTTCAAGGAGTGGATTTAGTCTTGACAGTACTCTCACATTTCAATAATGTCATGAACATAAGCAAGATTGCATATCTTGACCTGAGACGCATCAACTTCATAAGCAAAGATCTTTCAGTTGATGCAACTAAAATGTCTATCTTCATTAGTACTTTCAAGACTGGACTATTGTACCTTAATCTGGTCTGATTTGTCTCAATATCTACTCGAAAAACTTCAAAAAAGGTCACAACACAATTATTCGGATCATCTTAAGAGTACCACGATCAGAGCACACCTAGCAGCTGATATGTAACCTACACTGGCTATACATTCGATCCAGGATCTAAGACAAATAAGTTCTCTGTCTTTCGTTTCAATGACGGACTCCAGTCCAACATACCTAAGTGGCATCACCCAAGTGCACACACCAACAAGATACTTACTCTCCTCATCTGACAATCGTATATTCATTATTCCCACTATGAAAATGAAGTCATATGAACAAACAATCTTTTGAATAGAATCGCCATGGACGTGGAATGATTTGCCCATTTAAATTAGACACAAATACACAATTATCGGTTTCAAGGATGCTCTTAACACTTGTCGTTATTGACTGCAAAAACAAACTTTAAATTCTAATAATGTTTCCTACCTTAAATATTTTAGTATGTTTTATGATTTCTGATTTCATGGTGTTTGGTTTGTTTTTTGTAGTCATCGCTTAGAGCTTCTAAATATTATGCGCTATGCAAAGTTCTCATTATTATTATTATTATTATTATTATTATTATTATTATTATTTTACGTATCCTCTTTAAGTATTAAGGATGAGAAACTTATTTATAAAACAGATACGGTTTGTTCTAGAAAAAGAAGTTTCTTCGAGAAAACTTAGTCATAACAATCATGCATCTTCTGAGTCTGCATGTATTTAGATCCATATAAAAGCAAGGTATTCCGCTAATGTGCTACTTAAGTTTTGTGCGGAATTTGGCTCCAATCCCGCCATCACTGGCATATCACTCTATCTAATTTCGACCTCATTGTGCAGAAAACCTTTCCTTAAAATGTTTTAATCAGGTAGATCTGTATTTTCCGAGGTAGTGTTAGTTCTCCGAAGGTAAGTAGATTGGTTAAGCATTATCATAAAACTAATGCTTTCTGTAAACATTGGATCCCTATTAAAAGATCAAATACGGCCTTACTACCACTAGACTTATCAGTCTCTATGTTTATTAATTATCAATGATAGGCTCAAGTCTGACTTTCTTATAATTAATGCATCATAATGACTAATGAAGGATTCAACATTTCTACAGACGGACAACGATAACAAACATTTAATTTAAGTATTTCCTTCTTAAATATTTCTTAGCTTAACAAACACAAATTAAATGGAACGCATCCTCCAAACATTATTTTTCCAGAACAAGTCACCGTGACGATTATTTCTCTCAATCCTACAGAGCCTACCCTTCTCTTATTTCCTCATGTCGGTAGGTTTAGGAACACTGAGATACGGTTCGTAAACGTTGGATCGCACATTTATAATATTTATAATAAATTCGTATCTCCATATTTACGACTTATATTATGCAAATCGTTAAATCACTAAAACAACAAAACCATTATATAATAATTAAAACTTCTTTTAGTTGCTCTATTGCCTGAGCCGGCAGTATCTGCTCTACTTTTGTCCAAACCAATTTTAGGGCAAAAACTAAACGCATATGGTTGTAGTAAGGCACACATTCAATATCATTCCAAATCAACTTTTGCGAGGGATATCTCCCAATTCTGAGACAATGGTTTTTTCCTTTTTAGCGAGATTGAATATGATACAAGTTTCATCCCAAAAACGTACAACAATTTTGTTGCAAAAGCCCTATTGTAAGAGCTGAAGTAACAACAACATCGCTGTAAAGTTTTGCAAATGTTTCTGCAATATTTTCTGAGATAAATGCACCTCTATTGCATCCGAGCGTAAGCTGTATAATCAAATATTAATACAATGGGTGAACATGTTAGGGCTCACCACTCAACCCCTATCGGTGATATTTTATTTTAAAAATATACCTACATCACTGTTTTTGAGATTTTTCTGGCTAAGCATCGTCATATGTCCTTATTAACACAGAGGATACCTGCACCGATATTCAAATGCGTGAGAGTATGTTCTAGTTCTATAATTGTTTTAACATTATTATGGTTATGATAACTAATGAATAGTCTGACTTCAATATATAAATTCGAATGCTATCGTCATATATACGTTTTTGCTTCAAGGGCATTCTTGAGCTGTGAATGCTATCCTAGGATTTCAAAGCGTTCTATGACTACAAATTTAGTTGCCCTTCAAATCCAATATCTGGAATCTAAATTATAGGAACGGAAATGATATTGGCAGAAATAAAACATTATCATATTCAAAGTTAGGAAGACAATGTGAAAAAATATATTACGCAAAAAGGAATTTAGCAACTACGGACAATGATATTTACTATACAACTTATAATTTACGTGAGAAAAGTATTTACTTTAGCAAATGTAGTTATATGCCTTCAGTTATGAACTTCATATATTCCCAACATGGCCCATGTTTATTCCTCATAAGACGCATATATTCATGGAACGTTTGCTTAGACTAACAATGGTAAAGGTCTACAGAGCGCGGTCAGCATGAAGCATGTGTGCCGTTTATTCATACATAAAAATGTGAACAATTCAAACTAACATTATTGTTTCTTGCGTTGCGGTTCTTAGCATTTACTTTATATGTTGTTGTTTAACATATATTCTTCTACACTAATGATTATATCCTGGAAACTATGCAGAATCAAGTGCAAACCTATCGCCAAAGAGAAGCCCATTTCAAAGACAGCGTTCGATTTTGAAGCCTTGAAGTCGGGGATTCAAATGAAACAAATTTTTGAGCTAACAGTACAAAGAGACCACTCATTAAATAGGTGAATTATTGCTATAATGTTAACTCTTTTTACAAAACAACATTATTCTATATTTGCGAAACATTCGGAAAGAAATATTAAGACATAAATCTAAATAAAGTAAATTCTGAAACGTCTTTGGATATAAGGTTTCCTTAGATTGATCAAATGATACAACATTGTTGCAAAGAGATCCACATTTATTGTTCAAAATATTTGCAGCTGTAACACATTTGAGACAAAATATTCTGGGTTGAGATCTTGCCAATGCTGTTGACGTTAGTGTCTCAAATTATGTTTATTGATCCTGCAGTTTAAAGTGACCACTAGAGTTTAATCAAATCAACAAATACAAGAAGATTATTACACAATCCGATTTCCAGTATCTAAGAGCATGCTACATATAATTTAAAGTATAGGGAGTCTGTTTGTAAATATATATAAAAGTAAGATTGCTAACCATATTTAATATTCAGAAACGTTAATGATATATGTATCTCCAAACGTAATAAGAAAGAGTTTTAATCTTTTTTTCAATTTTCGTTCAAACAATTGCCGGCGACATACTTACGCACGGAAATACGAACATAACAGACCTGAGTGATCCAGACAGGCCTATGAAGTTGTCAGAAACATACTCTGAGATTTATGATAATGAATGGAAAGATGCTTTTGAATAACTAACAGGTCGTTGCCTAACAGACATACTTGCTATTGGAAAACTGCGTGATATGCTCCTGGTGTATAGTTATTTTCATTTACTTATTTTAGCACGAAAGTTCAGTTCATGCTTTAAATAAAGCTATAGCAGTATCGTTGTACGAAAGAAAATGTCACTGATAATACTGAGTAACGATCCAGTCATATTTGAATACTGAATTGCAAATATTATATATTTCCAATGATACTTGAACATTATAAAGTTCGAAAATTAAATGGGAGTGTATGCCTTTGTTTTATGTATCCAAATCAAAGTCACGTGATACAATCCAAATATATACTACTAGGTTAAGCTACCAGCATTTATAATTGTATGTAAAGAACAAAATTGTCGAACAGACTACTCTGTCCGTGCTATGACCGATAATGCATTTGTTACGCATCACATAATTTATATCTTTTTCTCCTGAAGTTTTCTTTTCAAAAATTCAGAGACGTCACGTGGGAGAGATACCAGTCTGTAAAGTCAACTATGTCTACTGTCGATATTGTTCAAGTTCTTCCTTCTATGAGAGATTTCACTGAGGTACAAAATATATTACAATAGGACAATAGGGGGGAACATATCAGTTTCGTTGTCCACTATTAAAATTGTATAACATATTTCAGACTCAGACAATTTATAGTACTCAACATTTTCTTTCATTACCGCGCCGTGTCCTTGAGTGGTTAGAGCGTCTGCCTTTGGCGTGTAAGGTCGTGTGTTAAAAGCCTAGGCGAGTCTTACTAAAATAACCATGAAAATGGCACTTGCAGTTGCCTCGCTGGGCGCTCAGAATTAGTAAGTTAATGTTAGGACTAGACGCCTTTGTGTCCGGATAGTATCACTAGGACGGACATGATTCTTCCTGTCCTGGGTTAGACCCCACTTATACATTCCCTTATGGCCGACATCGTAGTGATATGACTAAAGTTGTTAAATATACATTAAAGATCGAAATCACATAAACACACACACACACACACACATTTTTATTATCGTTTGACTATCTTATGTGTAAATAAATGCCATCGGTATTTCGTTTATGTCTTCGTGAATTATTAAAATCATTGCCATGTTCACAAATTTCAATTATTAATGCAGTCATATATAATTATCTATCTATGTATCTATGCATCCATCTATCCACCCATGATAGATCTATCTGTCTATCTATCTATCTATCTATCTATCTATCTATCTATCTATCTATCTATCATCTATCTATCTATCTATTTATCTATTTATCTATCTATCTAACCATCCATCCATCCATCCATTCATCCATCTATCATATCAATCTATAACATATATATATATATATATATATATATATATATATATATATATATATATATATATATATATATATATATATATATATATATATATAACAGTCTATATATCATCTTATTTATGTAGCTATCTTGCTTCTGTCTCGTCTATCTCTCCACCCCTCTGCGCACAGAGAGAGAGAGAGAGAGAGAGAGAGAGAGAGGCACACACACACGCACACACACACACTCCCTCTTTCATTGGTAAGGTCATTGCAAGAAGGTCTGCAATGATCATCCCAGTCTTTTAGAGCATCTTTGCCAACTTTGGCATTCCAGTCTCCTTGAATAATAAGGATGTCTTTTCTACTTGCCATGTTTATTATACCTTGAAGTTTGTTGTAGAACTCCTCTATTTCTTCATCATCATGATCAGTAGTTGGAGCACAGACTTGGATAATTGTGATGTCAAAGGGGGATGATTTCAGAAGAATGGAGATGATTTTGCTAGATATGGGGCGACATTCAAGAACAGATCCCTTGATGGCTTTGTTTACAAGGAAGCCTACTCCATTTATGGACTTGTCCAACTCTCCACTATATTATAATATATGCCCATCGTCAGTTTGGTGTTCTCCTAAGGCTTTCCATGTGTAGTGTTCCATCTCATGTTTCAACTCTTGGAGTCTTCCAGTTTGTGCCAGAGTTCTAATATTCCAGGTGGCGATGGCAACGTTGTCTCTCGCTCTGATTTTATGCAAAGTACCAGTAGCACACTTGTCACCTCCGTCCTGGTGGAAAACGGCAGGCGCGGTCCTTGTTGACCCGGGTGCCGACCGATCGGGTATGATAACGTCAGATTTGTCCAGCATTATCAGTGTATCTTGGGCAAAAGTCGTCTGGCGGAGTCCATCCTTCTCCAGACCAAGAAGTTGCCAGAAGGGGGATGTAGTACATCGTCCAAGTGCCTTAGGGCCTCCACTCCTGATTTTCTTTTACTCGTGTATGGGCGGGTTCGTCCATTTCCCAAACAGATAGAGCATCTGCCACTGCCCAACATTTGTGTATACCTCTGGTTACATAAATCACATCTGTGCTGTTATGTATGCCTCTTGAAAATATTCTAACTGGATTTGATTGTATATCCAGCATCACATCATCATACACTACTGAATTGTTAATATATCCATCAATGGAATCAACGCTTGGTGCTTCATATAGAATATATTTCTTACCCATTTGATCAGGAGTCCATGCGTCACACTTATACTAAAAGAAACTGTGATAATTGCGGCAATTAAATCCTCATTATTTCGTCTCTCTGGCAAGTTTGTGTATAGGTGTTAAGACTCATATCTGACTTATCTCGAAATAATTCGAGCACTCGTGTTCTTTTTCCACAACCGCCGCATCCGTTTAAGTAAACGGTCGTATATCTACATATTTGATCGAATATAGATGGTGCTGACGATATTTTTGATATTTGATTATTTTTCAGGTAATTATTTTCAACCGTAACATCCACGGATTCAGAATGATCATGTAACATTTCCTATTTTATTCTCCATGGTGCATCATAATTTGTAAAACGATCCACTGTTTCTATATACATGCTATCTATATAAAATGAATGCGTGGCAACTATGAATGTGGTGTCAGGGAATCTTTTTATCATCGATAGCAGGTTTATAGATACATTAGCTAGAAATAGATGATCTTAGATGTATATACTGAGGAGATTCACCATCGATGTAACTAACAATAGTTCAAAACTTTGTTCCGTCAGACAAGTAGGCATTTTCACGACTGACAAACATATTTTTCGCTGTTGCATCCGCGATTATAAAATCGTATTCAACGTCATCTAAAATTAATCGTGCAAAATGTTTTTTTTTTGTGGTCATACGCTCCGTCTTGGGTGAATTTACCGAATATTCTTCTACTGAGATCCTGTGTGTTTTTATCGTGGATGTCTCATCTACATGTAAAGATCTACTTGGATCGTTTAACAAGACAGTCTTTGGCGAGTTAATTATTTTATCAAAACTATCATCATAAGGCTGTGGTAACCAAGCCTCAGTCTCCGCTCGATATTAAAAAATTGTCTCACCGACAATCAACGATCTTAGTATTTTACAATCAATCATATACCGTACTAACACTATTGGCACCCAATATTTTTCAGATAAATGTCTACCAAACCAAACATAACAAGTCGGATGGAGTCCTTAAGCAAATTTGAATGATACCACACGATCGAATCCGGTTAGATCAAATCGGGAATGTGGTCCGTCTATCGCAACTCGTGTCATCTAGTGCGTGGGATGTCCAAATCGCTTACAATACCAAGCGCACACTCCATACCCGAGGAACCTTCCTGGATAACAGGAAACTATATGAACCGAGATAACACTTTTAGAATCATATTTGGTGATCTGCAATCCATCATGTCCGTATTAGACACAACTAGCTTGAACATCCAAAAGAAATTCAAATCGTGTTGGCTTCCACAGATTTCTCTTTCTACGCTGTAACTAAGGGGACTGTAAAACAGTTTGTTCATAATTGCTCTGTATTCTCTCTTGAAAGTTTCTTAGCAAGTTTTCTCATCGCGCCATGAAGAGATTCTGTACCGTTTATTTCACCGTTAGGTCTTACAAATTGATCACGTTTACATGATGCGTCTTCAAAACTTTGAAATAACCACACTGATACAGGATCGTCTTTACTTAACTCGTAAATAAAATCAAACATGTTTCGACCAGAGTTATCCAGGTAATATCTTACAATTCGATCTCGTGAAAATAATGTTACTTCGTTAGTCCACGCGTGGTCATTATGACCAATAATGTTTATTGGAGCTCTTTTTGATTTATGTTACGATTCGTATAATACTTCCCCTCTTATCGTTTTTACAGTTATTGAGAATCTTAATGCTGTTTCTTGCTCGGATACATTTGTTTTTGTAGCACCATTATCCCATTCGTTTATTTTTGACGTCTTAGGTCTGTCAGACCATTTCCACGCATCACGTTTGTACAATTCACTGTGACTCGCTCAGCGACACAATTTATCCTTGACATTTTCATCAGTTTCAGATTTCATGTATCGGATACAGTTCGTAAATAACCGCGGTCACAGGATATTCTCGCTCGTATTACGGTTTGTCAATTGCGATCAATATTCCTGGTCAGTAACCTTGACACACAATGACGGTTTTTTTATTTGTGAGGATAGGGTTGTATTATCACGAATAATCCAATATCCTGTTTCTGCTAGTATAATACATTTTACTCTGACAATACGCCTTCTATGTTTGAGATGCGCAATTATACACGCTGCCTGTGTGTCGTTCATGGTAGCATTGACACCGCCACTGATTCGAAATGTTGACAAGGAGTGAGATTCGCCATCTTAATTAAATTCGCTCTTAGCATAATAAATTTTACCGATTATATTTCATTATCCACTAGACCTTTTATTGGTGCGTCTACATAGATTATATCGAGATTACATTTCGAAGTTTGATTTTGGATAATCTCTCGAACTCCTCCATACTATAATTAAGACAAGTATTTAAATCAAATATATTTAATATAATGAACCAGTGCAAATGGATGATGCTAGGATCCATAATCCCTTGTAACAAATCCTGCAGACACGAATTATGCGGATATCATACACAAAGAGTGCGGCGGGGGAACTTAGGTCCGAAACCTTCTTTAAGAGGCGATGTTGGTGTACGACGAGAAACGGTATTATGATAAGATAAATAACGACCTTGACAAAGTACCAGACAGGGTCAGTGATAAAGTTATAAGAACCCCCGATGATTATATTACTAGATTCTTAACAAATAATAATTAAACAAATAATCATTTAAACTAATAAAATATATATGATATTAATGAACCAAGAACTTCAACCGCATCCCACGATCAAGAACTACGAAGCATCTCGTGATGGTGTAGTCAGAAACTGCTTGTTGAAAAGATAAGTAGGATTACTCAGTAATACTGGTTATTTAATTTTTACTGCGGGGGATGGGGGAACTATTTATGTCACAGGTTTGTCTATGAGTATATAGCGGATAAATCCCCAATGGTCTTGTGATTGACCACATTGACGAAGACTCTAAAAGTAATTCCCTTACAAATATTCGAGCTATTACACAAAGTCAGAATTCAACACTTGGTGGGATAGGAAAATTCTCAAAAATTTGCGAAACCTATTAAATCTGTTGAGAACTGCGAAGAATAAAGATTTTAATCATTATATGCAGCTGGCAAATATTTTGATATCAGTATACCATCGATAAGGCTGTTGCAGAAAATATTACTAGATCAGCTCTCTCTAAAACATTTCAGTAACAAATTCGGTTTGCATATTATATCTCTGAATCCAAGGAAATAACTCCGGTGGGAATGTGTAACGTTAGTAGAGTTACTCTACTGATCTCAGAGATTGTATAATGGACTTTGTCCTTGACAGAGTCAAAGTCGTCATTTTGTTTCAGCAATAATCCGACTTCTTAAGTAAAACTGAATTATTCTTGTAAATTTAAAACTACTGTATGTGTTTTAAAGGTTTCTTAAACTATATTATCTTTTTTTTACAGTTTAAATGTAATTGTCTTTTCCACTGAGGTAAATACAGACAGTATACACGTGCAATGAATTTTCCACTTAGGTGAATTTAGATCGTAACCAATGCCAGTATTTTCCACTGAGGTGAATATAGACAATATACACGTTCCAGTAATTTTCCATTGTGGTGAATATAGACAGTAACCACTGTCAGTCATTTTCCAATGAGGTGAATAGAGAAAGTAACAAGTGTCAGTAATTTTCGACCGAGGTGAATATAGACAGTAACAAGTGCAAGTTATTTTCCACCAAGATTTACTAATAAAAATCACGAAAATCATCCGATTTGCATGACAACCGCTCATCATGCTACTGTTTCTAAAAAAAAAAATTATAAGATATATTTATTATATAATGAACTACGAAAATATCAACAATATAATTTCTGCTATTACAAATTTGATAAAAAAATAAGATATACAATCATCAGATAAATTAAATTGAGACAAAATCCTCTATGAATTTGAGTACCTACAAGAGATTAAATTTGAAAATAAACATACGCTACCATTCCAGTATAGATTCATTAAGGAAATCCAGCTGGATGTTCACGCATCATTAGCAAATACTAGTGAATTAAGTAAGTTCGTACCTGTGTTTACTGCAGTAGAAAAAACAAAAAAGATGTTAATTATCAAGAGAACATGACACGAAGAAATATTAATTCACGAGTCATACTGCTAAAAAGATTATACAAAACGAAACCACAAACCCGGTTCCTGGTAACTAAGGCGGCTTCTAAATAACGATGCGAAACTGGGTCAGAGCACAGCAATATTTATTCAGAGTATTTTTGTCACTACTACTAAAATCATGCACGATGATTTAATAAGCGCGAATTTACTAATACTAATAGGGTAATTACTACTAAAAATAATGAAAATCGTCCGATTTCGCAACTTTGATAGGGCATTTACCCTAAAAAAAAACAACCACTTCGAGCAGATTTGCAAATTCTGAAGGGGTATTTACTAGTAAAAACCGTCCAAATTGAGATCGAGTTCACAATAATATATAATAATAGATGTATTATGAGACTGAAATATTATATATATATATATATATATATATATATATATATTATATATATATATATATATATATATATATATATATATATATATATATATATATATATATATATATATATATATATATATATATATATATTGACGGAAATATATATTTATTGGTTTTTTCGAGATGTATTTGGTATCTTCCGTCAATAACATCACATACTAGATTTATTGCGATCACTGAGGTTAGCTTTACGTTTCCAGGTGAAATATGTCTCTCATCCAAGTCTGCGTACTTATTATGCTTGAAGATATCCCTCGGCGGAGCTATTTCTCCATGCAGCTAGTATTTTAGAAACGTTTTCATTTAAAGGATCGCTGAGTGATTTCTTTCGTTCATCGGTTTCAGTGTTGGTATTACAAATGTCGGAAAATGATCAAGAAATACCATATGTGAATATAATATTTTCATATTATCATACATGCGAGCATCTTTAACATTTATTACTCGATCACAAATTCATAGATTAATCTACTCGATATCGTCTATTATTTGGTTTATATGCTGAATTGTTTCGATAATTTGTTGTTTTATGTCGTCAGAATACAGATGTATAATACTAACAAGTACATTTTGTAATCTTACAAACGCGCGAGTGAGTTCGGGGATTATTCCTTCTCTAAAACTATTAATAATTCCAATTTCCTTTTTGTCCCTTTTCCATATTCCTGTCTTCCAACTCAACTTTGCTCGTTTCTCACTCTCTAACTTTATTTCAAGTTCTCTTACCTGCTTTATTATTTCTTTTTCTGCTTCACTTTCTCACCCGATCCTTTCCTTTTCTGCCTGCTTCTCCAACTCTATCATTTCTCTCTCTAACTCTATCTTTCCCTCTCAAATACTATCTTTCGTTCCTCAAATACCATATTCTCCCTTTTAAATGCCATATTTAATTCCGAGTTTTTCCTCTCTATACCTCTCCCTTATAAACGCAATTTAAATATAAATAAATCTGACATTTTTATAATCAAAATATACGTTCCTAAAAATGGAACTATCAACAACAAGTAACTCAACAAAAAACACTCAAAGGATGAATTTAACGAAAGGAATTGTAAACTAACGTGAATAATATCTTATCACCCGATCAACAAATACATGAATATGTATGAATTTACAAATATTTTGCTCATATAACCAGACTGAGATGTAAATGCCTGTAATTTTGATATATCGTTTATATAACGATTTAGCAAGGTAAAGGCATGTATTTTTTGATTTTATCAGTCATATAATGATAACGATATGTAAACGTGAAATTATGAATGTATCATTCATATAACGATTTTAATACGAAACTAGTGATATTTTTGCGCAGATGTCAATAGCAATAACATGGAACACGTATTATATAACTATCGTGGCGCCCATTTGACGTCCAAGATGTGTCTCTGGTTCCACCCGCTCTAGTCAAGGGAGTCACCATGCATGGTCCACTCATCCCTGTCTGTTGAAGGATCCCTCGAGAGCCCTCACATTTAACACAGACCCGATGGGTACACTCGTCCGAACCAACGTCACCAGACACAGCGTATACGTCACAAGAAACCACACAGAGTTCTGCAACTTCACATCATCCAACTATTTATATAAGCCATATATAAGGCAGCACCCATCCATGCACAAGGCCACACGCAACCGTACACGAGGCAACTAAAATTAAAACAACTAAACCGTGTAATACATCTGACACGGTAAAGTACGTCTACATTCATATATGTTGCGCTTGGGTGCACATGAATCAGATTCCCCTTTACATTGAACGTTCAATGCATGCAGCCTATAATTAAATTCGCTTTGTCTGTTCAGTAACAAGAAATAGCTATCTGGAAGCAGATTATAATATTTCTAATATCATGACACTGTATAACCTGGGTATTTGCTCTATAGAATTTAGACTAAATTCTAAAACATCTGATTTATGAAACATTTCCGTCATTTAAAACGAATAGCGATAAAAATACAATCTTAAATTTAAATACCTCTACAGCTGAAGATTCTACTCCCTTAAAGTTGTAAGCTTCCTGCCAAGACTCGTTGTAATGTAATGTTTACAGAGAATTTGGTCTTTAATATACACTATATGTGACAGATATGCGCAGCCAGGTATTTAGGTTTAAACTGCAAGCATATTGCACATACGGCATGGGATAGGTAGCGCTCAGTTTTTCGAAATAACTAGAGCCGATACAAAATAAACCACCCTCGATTGAGGCTCTACGTGGCAGCTAAACCCGAGTACATGTTTGACCACATATACATATTGATACCAGTCATACACAATTCCGTGACAACAATAATGTTTCAAAATGTGTAGTGGAAGAAGACGACTTCAAAACTACGTTCATCTAAACCTTCTCTACATACTGGATTTATCTTTATCATCCAATCATCCAATGTCTCCAGGTTCTTGTAGATTTCATTTTGGTTATCCGGGAGTTAAAATAGCTGCTTTCTATAGGCTGATGTTCCTGGCATAGACGTTCAGTCAAGGAAGGTAATATAACCGAACTATGGACACTATTAATACAAATGCTGATACTCTGAGGTCCATAAATATATTTTGTGCACGTATGCAATCATTCATTCAAAAAAGTTATGCTGTAATGACACATGTATATTGAAGAACCTTAGGGTAGCTTGAGATAAGTTTTGTAACTTAGTTTTGGAATCAGTTTATAATTTGCACTATGTATATTGTGGCACTCTGTTTTTTTGTTTTGTATGGTTTAACGCCATTTTTCAGCACAATATAGGCTATACATGGCGACCAGTATTAATGGTGGAGGAAGAAACCGGACAAACCCCCGGAAAGAACCACCGACCCACGAGAAGCTATTGGCAAGCTGTCTCACATAACTACATTTGCCGAATCTTAGACTCGAACACACGCAGATAGAGGTGAGATGGCAGTGGTCCGTAACGGACAGCGCTTTAGACCACTTGGCCACTCGGGGCCCCTTGACACTCTGTAAAATATGTTTTACATTTATGTCATGACTATGGATGCAGTAGCCCGTGCTTGTATGACACCAAGAATGTTCAACGTTTGCAGACGCTTTATTTCGTATTGAACACAATTCAAAATTCCATTGTCAACGGGTAATAATAAATAGGCATTTTGAGTTGATGGATTGTATCTAAGGTTCAAGTTCAATAATCCCAGGAACGTCATGACAATTTGTATAGGCTACAACTGAGCACCAGCTAGGTTTTCGATGTTGTCTCTGCGTTGAAACAGTTATGTAGGAATTCTTCGAATAATCTTCTTGCTTGTAAATCAGTGAAGTACGTATGAGGGCGTATTTTCAATAATGCCTTAAATAAAAGATGCTCGTAATTATATGGAATTGAGTGATTTGGAACAAATTGAAGGTAACGACCAGGTTCTAAGATATAAATCGCTTTATGATCTCCAACGTATTTACATTATCTAATAATTCTTTTCTAAAAGTGCCACATCAAACATGGTTGAATGCTAATTAATTTAAACTATAAAAGCTTCAGTCAACATTATCGATTAAAATCTTTAATAATTCAAAATGATATGTAAAGTTGCAGATAGGTTCAAACTTGTGTTGTAGGGTATGATAGGTTAATATTGTTCTTCGTTTGTATGTTTGCTCTCTTTATTGGTATTAAAGGCATATCGTCTTCAACAATACCACTTTGGTCAATAGTAAAACTTTTAAAACCATTAGTCATCAAGTCTAACTAATGGAGCTATTTACGATGATTTTGGGTACATGTATATTTGACATTTTATTGATTCATAAGCACCTTTACGTATATTTTATATGTAGATCTTTTGAAATTGGGATTTGATGGCCATTAGAGTCGATAAATCCAGAGTTGATACAGACATACTGGGGGACAAGGTCATACCAAATTCATTAGTATTTACTGTATTAAATGTTATCAACTATATGTATTGCAACTCTATTCATAATGCAAACTTTTGTATCTTCTTAAATAGCGAGGTCAAATAATCAGATTAAGTGTATATTCTAGCAATTTTTCTTGCCCGTAAAGGTATTCTTGTTGATACAAGAAGCGTTTAGAGCTATTTATCCAGTGTCTACTAAGCATACACTCATATAATTGTGGACGAACAAGACTATCAATTTAATATAATACTCTATATGACGTTTAACAAACCTATACCTATATATAATACTAATTTAAGCAAAACACTTAGGTAAATTGCAACTATTAACAACTCTACATATACATTAAAAACTGATTAATGAGGGTCACAATACAAACTAATTATGCTAGGATAAAATGTGAAACAAATTGTCTTTTTAAAGAATAGAAAACACCAGAAGCTATTTATGATGATTTTGAGTACATATATGTTTGACCTTTTTTGATTCATATGCACCTTAACATATAGTCTCTCTGTAGGTCTTTTGAAATTAGGATTCGTTGGCCATTAAGTTCCATAAATCCTGATTTCATACAGACATACTGGGGGACAATGTCATAAAAAATTCATTAGTATTTACTTTAATAAATATTATCAACTACATGTATTGCAACTCTCTACATAACGTAAACTTTTGTATCTTCTTAGATATCGAGTTCAGATTATCAGATAAAGTGTATATTCAGGCAATTATTCTTGCCCGTAAAGGTATTCGTGTTGATAAAAGAAGCGTCTAGAGCTATTTGTCCAGTGTCTACTGAGCATACACTCATATAATTGTGGACCAACACGACTATCAATTAGATATAATACTCGATATGACGTTTAAGAGACCTATACCTATATATAATAATAATTTAAGCAATAAACATAGGCAAATTGGAACTATTAACAACGCTACATCTACCTTAAAAACTGATTACTTAGGATCACAATATAACCTGATTAAGCTAGGATAAAATGTGAAACAAATTGTCTTTTAAAAGAACAGAAAACACCAGAATATAGGATGCATTTGAGAAGACGGAAACAATCTTCTTTGCTCTAACACTAATCTCAGTTCTTTTGCAAAACCCTTAAAATAAAACAGATTCACATTGAAAAGGAAGATTTTAAATCGCGACCAAGACTTTCTAATATTTATAGTATATGTTCCCATCTAATTGTGATAACCAATACTTAAGACGTTTTATTTTTTCGTGTTTTAAGCTAACCGTTTGAAACTCCAATAATAAAAAGGATAGGACCGATTTAGAGATTTCATGAACATATATATATATATATATATATATATATATATATATATATATATATATATATATATATATATATATATATATAAATTACTGACTTGTTTGAAATCCCATTTCTAGTAAGCATACAAATACCCAACTTTGGCTGCTAACCTGCCAATTATATTTCATCAAAGTATTTTTCGTTATTAATAGACATACAAAGCTTAGATTGATGTTGTTGCCTCTTCACGTAATAAAGGATGTTTAACAAGTTCCAAAATTGCCTGGCTTTTTAACGGGTATCATTTGTATGGACAATTTAATATCATAGGCGGGTCGTGATTATATTGCGCGGCGCGGAAGATACCATGATTCCGTAAATTGCCGAGTCTTTCCGAGGTTTTATGAGACAACAGGTTACGTGGTACCGTGACGCAATACTAGCCATTCCTCAAATACATACAAAACTTGGCCAGCGAGACTGACAGGAGGAGACCAGAATTAGTTGCGCATTCAAAGTTGAATCTGCTTCCGAGATATGCTCATAACTATATATGTTGAAGATTATTTTAACAATGTGCTTAAGACATGACAGCTGAAAAAAACAGCAGTAAGAAGGTGCTCATATTTTATATTTGGGAATTTTAAAAAAGCAAAGCAAATTAATTTTAAAATAAATACTGATGCATTGTGTGCTGTGCAAAAATGTAATAATGATTAAGTGATGGTACCCAATGCAAAGCTTTTTGTTTTTGCCACTATGTAATAAATTCATTTAAGAAGGATGAGGTTCAGTCGTATTATATGTAAATACCATTCATTACCTACCCACAACACACACACACACACACACACACACACCTCTAAGGGTTGATATCTTGTAAAATATACATCCATGAGAGATAATACTGTATAATGGTCAAAAAGACTTGATCGGGAACCGACTTATGTGTGAAACAATATCCATTACCGGGCGGGTGTAAAAGGCATTGATAATGGTTTTTATTTGACGTAATTTAAGCATTAGTTTTTCACACACAAAAACCACCCGATAAATAAATCTGCAAAGACAAAATTATAAGCAATTAAGTTAAACATTAAGAAGCTTCCTTCTTATGATTAAATTACAATGTAATTTACATGCATGCTACAGTTAGCGTATTGACAAATCTGATAGTATATACATGTCAAGTTAAAACTGTACTGGTCAGTGCTGAGTGAAATGTTTTAAGCACAGGCCCCGAGCTGATGACTTAAATAAAGTCACTAGCCCTGACTGAAACTCCACAAACCCGAACATTTCAGATAGATTAACTCCAATGCCTGGAGAATAAAGAAGAAAACAAAATCACATTTTTGCGGGTATTTCCTTACGTACCTCCCTATCTCGTAATATCTACTGATTTTTCGCAGAGAATATTCTATTTTATCACTTGTAGTGAGAAAAAAATTAATATAACACGACAGTTTTTGTCTTCAGCAAACAGATTAAGATTAAACATTATTCACGTAATTTTCAGATTTTATTTAGCTACTACAAAAGTACTGTAGTAAAAAATATTGTCACTAATGAGTTTAAAACCCATGACTGATTACAATGAATGCTGCAAAATTTTCTCTGCAAACAAAATCTTCATTTCCGTCAAAGAAACTCGGCCAGTTTTAACATCTGACATTCCTCTACCATATATGTAAAGTTTCATTACCATAATTCAATTTTAAAGACGGAATAAAACAAAATATACGACGCATTCGATGTGCCCCCAGAGAACTAATTCAGAATAATTATTTTATTCAGTAATCAGTGTTACATGTCTTAAGACTTAAACGTAAGGAAATAAGGTAGGATATAAAATGTGGAAAGCAATTGCCACATACATGTACGGTAACGTTTGACTGCAGATTTGAAATGTTAAAATAAAGTCTTTGGCATCGAAGTTGCAACAAAATTGGGCATCGTTTATTTGCTAGTCAATTTCTGGCGCTTACATACACACTCTGTAGCATATGGATTCTTCGAATTATGTCAGATGGCCAGTCATTGTCATAAGATAAGTGTGATGATAACGAATAATAATTATTTTGTTACACTGTCATTATGTTGGTGTACTTAATTCTAACCTGTTGCTATTATGAAGACCAGAATATGAAAAAGGGTCTTGTCGTGTGTGATAATAAGGCGTATCACAAGGAGAAATGGCGTGTCCATAGCATTTTTTATTGTGCTATGTACACCCCGTAAGCAATGCAAAACAGTTACTCGAGATGCTGGAGTCGCCACTATGACATCACATCACGAGAGTAACCGAATTGGTTAGGAAGGTTTGCATACGAGGTCACGGAAATTTAGGTCCTTGAACATATACCAATGTTTAAATATTGGCATTGTGGTCGCATATGATACCTCAGAATAAGGTTTTATTCTATAGTGATGTTATTATCATTCTATATTTCCATTGGTTTCTGGTCTCCTTTAATGAATCTTTAGTAATGGCAAATATGAAACATAGACACGACAACCAAATAAAACACAAAACCCGTTGTGTTTGCAAAACTTCACATTGATGTTACTACAGGAACTAAACATTTCAATTTATGATGTTTCAACTAGTTTATTACAAATAGGCTATGAAGCATATTTAGGGAATTATGTAAACGGCAATGTGTCGGCTGCAAAAGATAATTTTATTCCTTGCGTCCAGGAAAAGGTGGTTTGAGTTGAAGACTTTTGCCGTGAATTGTATTAAAGGATGAAAGTTGTTTCCATTTGAGATGAAATCATGGCGACTTTCAATTCCATGTTGCCGCATAAGTTATATATCATCGGCAATGCGTACCCAATGAACGATTCTAAAAGTTGATATTTTAGTTTTCACATAAAAACATTAGCATACGTATTATATTTATATATATATATATATATATATATATATATATATATATATATATATATATATATATATATATATATATATATATATATATATATATATATATAGGGTAACTTTGCATGCTCCCGGCTTTTTACAGTACTTTATTACATAGCATGCCGTACAGTTTTCATACCGTCTATGTAGTTTGATATGTTTAATATTACGTCATATTACAAATTAGTTTATACGATCCTGATTGGAACAAAATCAGCCTATGAAAATAGTGTGCATTATTTGTATTTCTGATAAGATCCTCCATCTTATCAGTAAAACAAACAATACTCTTTTAACCCACCCCATTCAAGATATTTTTTAATGAAAATGTTGGCGGCCTTTGTAAGATGAGAGAAATGCTAATGAATTGGTTAAAAATGGTAAGAATTAATAATATTGCATATAAAACGACGCAGTAATTACTAAAAACGAAGAAAGACAAACACATGGAATACACACCTAAAAAGCTATCTGATGATAATACCACTTTGGTTCACCGACAAAATGAGGCAAAACATTATGGAGTGTTTATACATAAACAAACATGTGCATACTTATATAAACATTCAAGTGTAGAAGGAGTATGTACATATCATACTATACATTGTTCTGAACTAGTTATGTAAACTTATGTCATACGTTATGAAAATTTTCTATAATACGGTATAGTGTAGGCTAAAGATAGATAATTCACATTTAAGAACCGGAAAATGCTGCAAGACGAGATTTCTTTCTTTCAGAGCATGCTCTTTGTTGTTCTCCGCCTTTCTCGTTTAGTTCGATCGCATCTTTACTCCATTTGTCCATGGTATTAGGTATGAGCAGACTCTTAATATTACATTCAATGCCTACGCTTGTTTATACTCAATCCGTCTTCATTATAATAATCGTGTTTTCTGAATAAAATAAAACAAATTTAGCTAATGTTAGAGGTTACGATACATTTCTAAACGTTTATACGCAATATTGAATCTTTAAATAACTCGATATCGCAACTAATTTAAAATATTGCATTCTTAACTTAAAGTATATTGTCTTAAGATTTGTCTGTAAGGAAGTGTACTTAATAAGTAATTCAAATCAAGGAATTCTTCAAGAGAAAACTTCGGACGAAAGTACAAACCTGTTTACGTGGTGTTTATCTCGCAATAAATAGAACTTTCGATTCTTCCGCGATCTTGAAGTTTCTGAAAAACACAAAATTGTTACATTGTATTACGTTATGTGTAGAACGTTTCCTCGTGCACGTTCAAAACTGGAATATATCCCATAAAAAGATTATCAAAGACTAATGATACAATATATGAATTATGATTAGCGTTGATGAAGCACGTATATATCTTGCGTTATGACCATAACATTTTATAGTTGGCATCCGTTATTAAACAAATTTTTTTATTTTCCTCTGCCCATTTTCTTATAGCTGTATGTCAGATGGGCACATACAAAATATATTTATCTTCCTTATAAGTCCATTTATCAAACTTTGACTATGGGGATTTATATTTTACGAATAAATAACTTAAATAATTTATAATTATTAGAGACATGTTAAATGTTCCTTCCGATTCTAATGCATCGAAACTAATATGGTACAGTTTAAGATTGACGACGATTTTATTCATTCAGATTTGAATTAGTACGGGATACATGCTAATTTAATCGAATGGAATAATAATACGCACATAGTTGAAACTGGGGACTTCATTGAGTACATATTAGAATTTCAATGTGTTTTAAGATCATAAGTGATACCAAACATATTAAAATGTTTCCTGAGATCACTGTGATATTATAGAGAAATTGTTCTCAGATGAAATACTCGTGTACAGTCTAAATGTCAATGGCCAAACGTTTTTTTTTTTAATTTGTCCTCAACTTTTGCACAGTTAACGTATAGTGCTTTATACAGAGGTGAATTAGGATTATTCATTGCACTACCAGTAGCTAAAACCTAAAGTGAGAATATTATATTAATGGATTTCAATTTTGTTATAACCATTGTATATATATATATATATATATATATATATATATATATATATATATATATATATATAGAGAGAGAGAGAGAGAGAGAGAGAGAGAGAGAGAGACAGAGAGAGAGACAGAGAGAGAGGGAGATGCTAAATTATCCTTTAAAAAACTACATTTCCAAAACTTTAAGAAGAAAGCTATATTTGCCTCTAATAATACTAGTTTTTTTCATATTGTCAGTCTTACTGTCGCCTGTTGATTCATTGGACAATACTAGAAACTCATAAATCGATATTGACTACCATATATTACAGTACTGTATCATCTGAAGGTAGGCTTTATTGACTTAAGCTGGTTTAACGTTTATCTTGCCTTACCTCATATTCAGCCTCTGTAATCTGAGCAACCGAATGTTCACTGTCATCCCTGGAGGCAGTCGCTAAATGGAAAAAATACAGATACGGTAGTAAAAAAATGAAATGGCTTTGAATTACATACTTGCCAGTGTCATGAATGAAATCATCATCTAATGAATTGTCTTATACTCTAGTGTCAAAGTCATCCGTTTAAATTTAATTAGTCTGAAATGCAAGTCCTCATCTCTACAGGTATATAGCATAACGTTTAGTTTAATATCAATGCTCTTAAAGAACTTTAAATAACTCCATTGGGGCGTATATCAAAATGAGGTCATGTATTAATGCCTTGAAACAAACTACATGATTGTATCAGTTCAAAGTACTGTATCGCATGACAGTACAATTTAACTGAAATCTCTTAAATAACGTTTGATCTTTCTTTGTATAAATGACTAACTTGATTTTAAGAAGTATAATAATGTAATTAAAATAGCCAATTCATGCATCCGATATACTAGCATCCGCTTTAGTCGAAACTAGAGAACTTGTAGAATTTGGCAACCTTGCTAAGAAGCATTAAATTAATGGGTGATATTCACATTCATAACTATATATGTATATATCGTCTTTACTAAATAGTTCGTCACACATTTATTGATTGTCGGAACCTACCATATGCATTGTACATATTTCTCTATATATTGCATAAGTATGAGACCTTCGTGTGCTACTAATTGGTATAGTTATATATGTGTTTCAAAATGAAAAATGGTTTCGGATCTACTTTACTGAGCTTTGAAAAATTATTATGCATTAAAAGATCTTGACATATTATGTTCTGAATAGTGTCTCAGATTTTCCATTTAGACTCTTTATACAACATTCATATTCATATAAGCAGGTCATATATATTTCTAAAGAGCAAAAGAAATCCGTGTAACAGTTTATTTCACTCATATTTGATACATATGTATAATGACTCACTGGTAGGTATGCATAATGAAGCGACGTTACAGTCAGATGGATTAATTATTTCTTTAGTTTCGCTGTCTCTGAACGTTTTCTTTCTGATAACACCTGTCTCGTTCATTTCCATTTCTGGATCACCAGTATCAATGTTTCTAGAAATTAAATGACGGAACGAAATTAATTACACTCATCCATATATCATTGTAACATATATCCAAAGACATATTTTCAAGGTTATGGTTACGTGCTAAACCAATGGCTTAGCAAGTGCATTTTAGCAAGAGTACTCTTATAATCACTATTCATTATGCATAATGTGTTTGATTTTTCAAATCATTTCTGAGACATAATGATCGTGGCCAATTAAATTCAGTAGATAATGTTATTCTACATTTTGTTGTTTTTCTTATTACTCATATTTAATTCAACAAAACAAGATTATAGCAAAAATCCGAAAATACATTGTTAAAGGATTTTTCCTCATTATAGGTTACGTCTTGGGTCAATACAGAAAATACTGTTCATATTATCCACAACATCGACACTTTAGCGGGACTATAAATACATGAATACCTCTCCTCGGTAGTGTTAATGCAGCACGATACTTACGAAATATACCGAACCTTTAAAGTCACAAAATTGCGGCATACCAAGGTACTACTTTTGTGGATGCAGTTCATGCATTACACGCAGCGATTATCCTATTAGATTATTATCAATACAAATGGTAATTGAGATTAATAGCTTTTAAAAACTCAAAAAGTCCCAAACCTCCTCTTCTTAGGTAGAGATATAGTTCAACTTTACTAAAAATAATAGAGATATACGTGGAGAAAAAGGTTTTAGCTGCTATTTGCTAACTACTTATTCTATTGACAGCCATAAAGTATGAACAAACAAAATCAATGAGAGAAACTTTGCTAGTCTCAGTAACAGAGTCATTAGTGCATTAGTTGCAGACCACTATATAATACGTATGGGTAAAAGCCACTTTGACATGTATTGATCTAGTAAAATTACAAATAATATTCATAAAATTGGGGATTTATATTTTG
The DNA here is from genome assembly GCA_029339505.1 of Unio delphinus. NCBI lineage: Eukaryota > Metazoa > Mollusca > Bivalvia > Unionida > Unionidae > Unio > Unio delphinus. The sequence goes on from JAQISU010000337.1 coordinate 1,346,507, forward strand.
CAATGTTAAGTACGATACTTATTTATCACGTTATAGACGCTCACCTTCTTTGCTTCAAAACAGCAATAATGATGATGCTAATGATAAGGGCACCAACACAAACTCCAACAAATGTTCCACCTATTACTGTCATGTCTTCCCTGGATAACGTTGGTGTCACCCTTGCAGATGAGTCTGGAGTATGAGAACTCAACAACTTATATTGGCTTATAACAAAACAATAGGAAGCAGGAAAATTTGCCTGATGGGACGGTTAGAAATATATTATTTTTATAGTGAAATACATTAATTTCTACAACAAATAGAACACGTTATAAACAATCAATATTAAATGTTCCTTTTCTGTTTACTTCCAATATTGTCCACGTGAGATTAATAGGGATCGAATTTACTTTAAAATTAGTTTCCATGGTCACAAATAACAAAACAAAACATATTGATCTTTCATCTCAGCTCTCCCATTGTATGCTAACTGTATGACGCGCATTTCAGTACCTACGTCATATGTTAGTCTGTATCGTCGTGTTCCCAACAGATTAATGGAAATCACTCCCTCTCACACACATACACACAAACTCCAATACAAACGCATACTTTAAGAAAGCCTTGTAAACATGAATTGCTTCCCTTCTAGTTATATATTTTCATCCTTATAATTATTGCAAGCATCATGTCCATTTTAAAGCAACATTCGTATTCTCCAATAAGGATATGGACTCTCACGTTCAATTGTAAATCCTATGAAACAATCTAATATCATTTGAACCAGAGAGTGCATTATCAATTCTATGTTTAATCAGTGCGCTACAGTTTAAATAAAAGTTTTCAATTTAGTTTTAACAAGCATAACAACATTATCTATAATGTTATTTAGCCGCATCATTTTTACTTAAACTGTGACATAAATGCACTATAAAACTACTAGTAGTATAGCAAACCAAGGCTTCTTCGAAATCGTAAACAAAGCATCTATTTGGTAAAACAGAATAAAAAAAGGACTCAACAGTTGTTGTCGCCCCTCTCCCCTCTACTGTTATGGGTTTTTACAATCTTTTCTAACGATAAAAGTTACTACGATTTCACAAACAGTCTGATTTGTAAAACCTCACCTCGTAAATCAATCAAATTATTAGATTGGTCAGTGAGTTTGAAATAAATTCTCGTTAGTGAATTATTATGTTATCGCATATAGACTGGATTAAATAGATCCTCAATGATTAGAAACCCTGGAGAAGCTTTTGGTGCAAATGGATATAAAATATATCCTTGTTGAGCTTGATTTGATGGCTCGATATTTATTTGATAACTGCCTTCGATAACATCACATACTAAATTCAATGCTATCACCGTGTTTTCGATTCCACTTGAATATCCATGTCCTGTTGTACCAGTTGCACCTTTTTTAGAATCAGCTTCTGATATTTGCTGGGTGGGTTAGGATACAAAAGGCGCAACTGGTATCGGTGGGTTTTCTATTTGAGAAATCAACCTTTCAAGTTTCTCAAATTTTTTATCATTGTGTTGTAGTTGAGACTTACCGACTTTTGCCAAATAAAGTTTTTTTTTCTGCAAGTCTCCTTATTAATTATAGCGTCTTCATATCCCTTATTCATATATTGTTCTTTTTGGCCCTTTGGAAATGCATCGACGATAAATTGAGCAAACGTTTTATCAATCTTATAATTTTTGTTAATTTCATTTATCACATCACTTTAAATATCTTTTTAGGGTCAAGATTTCTTCGTTCTGTTTTACCCTTTTGTTCTTCTTTCTCTTCTTTTCTTGTAATAGCCCCCTCTTCGTTCTCTTCTTTTCTTGCATTAGCACCCTCTTCTTGTTCTTCAATAATATCACCTAGTCGTTCAATTTCTTCTTGTTCAAGTCGTTCTTGTTGGTCTCGAAGTCGTGAAGCAGTTATTATATCACCAGGGAGTTTTTTTTAAAGATTCTTTTGTTTGTCCAGTTTCCTGTGCAATTTGTTCAAGCAGAGAAAAGAAGGGGTGTTTCTTTCCTTGATCCTTCCTTGGGGATATATCCGTATATTGCTCGCTCAGTGGCTGATATTACCCCCTTAGTTGCCGTTGTTATTGGTTTAAACAATTCTTCGGTCCCTATTGTAAATCAGTCTAAAGACTCCGTCTCGCTTGCAATTTCTCTCTAATAGAATCGCAGATTGGGATGAATTTTTTAATTGAGGCTAATCGTTCGCGTGCTAATCTAGTCCTTAGTGCTTCGTTTACCATTATATAGAAAACGCTAGCGTTTTTAAATGTACGATCTGAATGTAGTGAAAATGACCAAAAATCAATGACAAATGTAACAACCCCCCCCCCAAATAAAATCTACAAATTCATTCACGGTGAAGAGCACACGCATACGTTAGGTGAGTAAGAGTTCTACCTGTCCATTGTATTGGAAATAGGTATTGAAGTATTGTACATGTCGATCCATGGTGAGAACTTGTTCTGTTGAGGTAACAAAGGGGGAATTTCAGTTTGGCGGATAATATCTCTTATTGTTTTAACCCTCAAATTAATTGTGAGTTTGATTTCATATTGCTGCCCCAATTCTTTTCTGATGTTTTCGACAACAGTGAATAACGGGACAAACTTATTGACGTCGTTACAGAATACAAGAGAGTCTCGAATAGCATTCTGGATTTTCTTTATAAAAGCATACCTTTTTGGTAATACGTATTTATTATTCATAGCTCTGTATTCAATATCTTGAAAATCAGAAAGAATCCGATCACAATTTAATTTATCTGATAATTAAATTCCTTGATTTTTTTCAGATTTGAAATCTCAATTATGATCTCATTGACATTTTCAGAATTCATATTATATAATAAAATATATATCTCTAAATATGTGTCTGTTACGAGAATCGAACCATGGGCTTAGGGACAAAACTGCAACGCGTTGCGAATACGCTAAATTCGATATCTACAAGTATATGCTTTTGAAGACGATATATGTGTATCAAACCAAATACTAGAAGAAAAAAATATCAATAAAAAGAATACAACTGTTTGTAATACCTCGTATTTGATTCGTTTTCTTGCAAAACAGATAATTTTTCCAATTGTTTATATCTCCATTGAGAATTATGACAGTTTAAACAGTAAAATATGTTTAAACTGTCTTCCTTTCCTAAGCTATATTTGTTCTAAATGGACAATTAAACAAAGAGTCTTATTATAGTGAAATCCATTAACTGTGGTCGGAAACCAAGCGAAAGCTTGATGGAACGTTTATGACTAAAACTGGTAATGCTACGTTAAAAATCCAAATCTCTCTCTCTCTCTCTCTCTCTCTCTCTCTCTCTCTCTCTCTCTCTCTCTCTCTCTCTCTCTCTCTCTCTCTCTCTCTCTCTCTCTCTCTCTCACACACACACACACACACACACACACACACACACACACACGGACACATATCACGGGTCAACATTAGTTGGTTACAGGCAATAATTAAATAATGTAGACGAGATCTGAAGCTACAAAATGACTGGGATATATCCAAGTTTGTTGATTCAAATCTATGAAAGGCATGCCGTAGCTAATGTTTTACTGGGACATCAAAAGCCTTATTGATTTGTCTTAGACGCCGAATAGTATTTAGCGGAGAACAAGCGTTCAGGGCGCAGACAGTAGACAGGGTTATTTAAAGAACACGGAAATTGTGAAAAACCCTTGCTACTGTTTGATTCAACAAAGACAGGTTCAAAGTAATATAACACTGGAAACTGTGGACATGCATTGCATAACTTTCAATCTGTTTACGAATTGAGACAACGTTTGCTTGACATAAAACCAACGAATGGAATTTAATTGGAAAAACCCATTGAGGGTAACTCTATCATAAGCCGTACACATATCTGCACGAGTTATCTCCCTTTGGTGTTCTCAAATATATACAAATTGAGTTCTGTTTTTGAAACGCTTCGAAAGAACCGATCGGGTTATATTCTCTGCAACGCGTCGTATTCAGGCTCTACAAATATCGAAATATTTTTCGGCTTCATATATTGACTGAAATTATTTTTCCTCGTTATTTTTATATTAAATGATTTTATACGCCTGGCGTTATTCGAGCTTTTTTCAGTCTCACCCCGTATTAAATTTTCACTCTGATAAATAGCTTGTAAAGAATTATTCTGAGGATTGGAATCAATGTGATCAATAACAATGCAACCTTCGATCAATCCATGAAAACAATCATACACGAAACGATTATTAAGATATTTCTATTTCAAATATCAAATACCCAAGATTATTCACAACACTAACTGGATTCTTCAGTCTGCGGTTTCTCACAATACCATCACGAGACAATTCATAATTGTTAATCACGGGATGTGGCTGAAATTCGTGGTCCATTTATATATAATACTATTTTTGTCTAATGCATTGTTTGGTGTAATTATTACTTTGGAATCTATGAATACAATCTTGAGGTGTTTTATGATTTTGTTGCTGACTCTTTCCTTGACAAAATCAGGGTCATTGATGGAGTTTTTGATTCTCTTATCATAATAACGTTTTAGCTCTCTGTATCGTTTACCACCGATTAGACACAATTGCGATTTTCCTCGCACACCTAGCCCACATTGTATGCAAGGTAAGGGCCCATAACTCCCGTTAATGATATCCACATAATTCCTTTCTACATGATTTGTTACATGAGGTTACTGATCCTATCATAAGCCATTTGCAATGGTTCATTATATAATAAATTCTTTATTTAAATACTTGTTTTAATTATGATATGGAGGAGTTCGAGAGATTGTCGAAAATTACGCCTTGGAAAAAAAGTTAAATTCAATCTTGATCTCCACTGATGTACCAAAGGGTCTACTAAGTGATAGAAGCATGATAGGTAAAATCCGCGATTGTTTCAATGAATTCAAACGTGATGGAGCATCTCACTATTGGTCAACATTTCGAACTGATGGTAGAGTTGATGCTACCATGAACGACGAAAGAGCAGCAATGATAATCTCACATCTTGACCAGAAAAAGTACTTTTTAGAGTGAAATTCATTTTCCGTTCTGAAATGGGAAATTGGATTATACGCGACAAATTTGAACAAATATTGAAAGAAAAAAGAATTATCAGGAATTCTGACTGGGATTGACAAACCGTATTAGGAAAGGTCTTATACTGTAACAGTAGTTGTTTATGGGATATATTCGTTAAATGATAAACCGAGTATTGAAAAGTTAAAAGCAATGAAACTGTCAAGGATAAATTGTGTAGCAGAACGAATAATAGAACACTTCACAAATGCGCTGCGTGGAAACAATATGACTAATCTAAGACGTAAAAAAATAAATGAATGGGAATTAACAGTTAGGAAGAACAGAGCAACGATTAAAGATATAGCCAAATTAGGAACATCATTAAGATTCCCAATATCAGTAACGACGATAACAGGTGAACTATTATATGAATCGAAATATAAGTTGAGAGGAGCTCCAATCAAAAGTATTGACCATAATGAACACGCGTGGACACCTGCAGTAACAATACTTCCGAGAGATAGAATAATAAAATATATACCCGAGGAATAGAAGAAATTGTTCGATTTTATTTATCAGTTAAGTAAAAACGATCCTGTGTCAGTGTGGTTACTTCAAAGTTTTGAGGACGGAGAGGGTAAATTCGATCAATTTGTAAGACCCAATGGCAAATTATACCGTACTGAAGCCCTGCACAACGAATTGAAAAAAACTAGCTAGTACTTTTTCAACGGAAGACAACGAACAATTATTCACAAACTGTTTTACAATTCCGTCTGTTGCAGTTCGTTCTACCAGAAAGTAAAAAAAAACACATGGAAAACAACAAGAGCTGAATTTCTATCAGATATCAAATCAAGCTGCGTGGAATATAATCATGGAGGATTATGGAATACAAAATATACCTCAGAAAATATCATTTCAGTTGATATAGTTGCGTGCTATCCAGGGTGTTTTCTTGGGTATGGAGAGTGTTCTGAGTACTTTAAACGATTTGGATATCCCACACATGAAATGACCCGTGATGCGATTAATGGACTACTGCCTGATTTTGATTTAACTGGATTTGCTCGTGTGATATTATTTGAATTGGCTAAAGGACTTCATCCGTGTTGTTATGTTTGTATTGGTAGACACATCTCTGAAAATCACTGGATGCCAAACATATTATTAAGGTATATGATTGATTCTAAAATGCTGATATCGCTAATTGTCAGTGAAGCAATTATATCATATCAAGCGCAGACTGAGGTCTGGTTACCAGAACCTGATAGTCTTGATAGTATAATTAGCGATTACAAAAAACAATTCCCCGATCTCGACGAAGAATATATATTGAAATGGTGCAAACAGATATTTGAATTTACAAAAAGACAAGCAAAAGAACTCGGTAGAAGAATAATTGAATTGGTAAATTCACTCAGGGTGGAAAAAATACGACCATAACAGATATTCTTTGCGGTTGATTATAGATAATGTTGAATACGATTTTATAATCACGGATGTAACATCTAAAGGTTTATATGTAAATCGTAAAGACGCTTTCTTGTCCGATGGAACAAAATTGTGTGCAATTGTTACTTACAACGATGGAAAAAATCTTCAGCATACACATTTGAGGTCGTCTATGCTTGGTTATGCGCCTATTAATTTTTTTTTCAATGATAAATAGATTTCCTGACACTGCGGTTAGAGTCGCCACTGATTCATTTTATATAAACGTGAAACATAGCGAAGCAGAGGCCGAATTTACAAATTCCAACGAGAGTTGGAGATCATGGAGAATTAAAAAGGAAATGCTGCGTGATTATTCCAAATCAGCAGATGTTACGATTGAAAACAATTACTTGAAAAATAATCAGATATCAGAACTATCTAATGCACCGTCGATATCTGATCCAATATATAGATATAAAACCAGCTACCTAAACGGCTGTGGTGGGTCAGTAAAGACGACTCGTGCGATTGAATTATTTCGTAGAAACGCTAGCGTTTCCAAATCAAACATGATTGTGCTAACACCGACCTACAGACTTGCAAGAGAGATGAAACAGCGAGAAATTAATGCTTGCACTTATCACAGCATCTTTCGATGGAAAGGTGACGAATGGACTCCTGGTCTAAAAGGCGAGAAATTTATTCCTGAAATCATTATTTGGGATGTGATATGCACGGTGTCGTTATATGAATTACAAAGATTTCTCAATTTGTTGTTACTGAAAAATACAAGCGTGGCGATCGTGGTCAACCACACCATTTATCGGTTTGTCTTTACATGATTGGTTCAAGAATTTTGTAGACTATTATGAAGAAGTTAATTCTGATCATAGAGCACTTGATGAACAATTACGCGAGTTTAAAATACTAATCAGATTACAACCGGATAGAATCCAATTTGAAAAAGCACGTGAAATAATTTCCGAAACCCCATTAAATGATTTCTGGGAAGCGTGGAGACCAAACGATTTGATAGTAGCAAGTAGAACAATAGTCAGAGACACGCTTCAGATGAAGTTATTTGAATTATATAAAGAAACATTTGCAACACTTCCAGTGCCGTTGTGTTATAGACCCAAGGATACACGAAAACAAAATATTGAAGTTCATATTCCACGACAAAGTGAAAAACAAATTGTCGTATTAAATGATTTTGTGTTGGTTGATATCAATGTCGTCGAAGATGCATTACGCGCTGATAAATCCCTATGGACTCTAGCTTACGCAGCGATGATACATTCATCACAGGGATTTACTATATCAGATACAATAGTTTGGATCATAGATAGTCACATCGAGTGGTCAAGTTTAGTTTATCTTGCAGCGTCCAGAGTACGAAGAATAAATCAGCTTCGAAGAGTTATTTTAGATGCTAATGACAGTACAATAAGTGACATTGTCAGCGTTGATATAATAAAAAAAAAACTACCTGGTTATAAACAACAGGAAAAAAAATAATAGAGAACTTGATATTGATGCTGAATTTATAATTACATTGAAACAACAACAGAATAATCACTGCACGAGTTGCAATTGTATAATGAATTGGTATTGGTCGGATAAGGATTCTCGACAATTTACCGTAGACAGAAAAGATAGCAGCGTATGTCATACCAGACATAATGTGATGCTGACTTGTCTTGAATGTAACAGACGCAGAGGTGCTAGTTAAGACCACGCGGCGGTAATTGAGTATCCTCGGGTATCACTTGTAGTTGTTTACGACTAAATCCTCGCGGAGGAGAAGTTGAGTCCAACCTATAGATTGCTGGTCTACCCTTAGATCGTGTTATGCTAGATATTTTATGTGCAGTATCACTCCAAATAGGATCAGTAGCTCTTTTTGTACCACCTTAGAGCTCTCCTGGTTCATATAAATATATAACAGTGACATTGCCGAGTATTGGTTGTTTTGAAAAATCATTTTGTGGTTTTACAGGTATATACTTTTTTTTTAATCGTATTATTAGGTTTCATATTAATTGTTCGAGTTATCGCATTATTCAGCGCGGTAATTACGCCTGGTAATCTCATGACCCATTCACGGGATCGTTTATACTGAATAAATTCATTCGCGTATTGATATCGAAATAACCGCTCAGCAAGCGTCCGATTAAATTGTTCAAAAATTGACTGATCGCGATGTAGTGCAGTATGTCCTCGTCTGATGAAGACATTATGATCCTTTATTGTTGATAACACTACACCTTGAAATTCCTTGCCAGGATCAGCTTGTAATAGATTCGGCCAATGCAGAGGACCCCTACGATAAATCCTTTCAAACGCAGAAGCTACTTCAGTTGATGATTTTTTTATAACGGCTCTGCTTGTTTGTATCGACTCGCAACATCAACTACGGTTAGCGCGTATTTGTAAAAACCACCATGCGGCAGAAATAATATATCAGCTTGATGAACTTTATTAGGAGCGCTGACATCAAAATGCGAGTAGTTAATTTGTTTAAGCGCTAATAGATAAATTTGCCATATCGCCTGTTTAGATAACCAATCCGCTGCAGTGGTATTTTTCCTCTTTGCGGCGCTAGCGAGTTTACCAATTGCTGCTTTATCCCTCCAGTATCATCTTGGAGAATAATAAATAGATTCCATGTTGTTATTAATTACCAGCACCCAACATTAAGTTACGCTTCATTGCCGATTTTATCAAAAATGAAGCCAATTTTTCTTTGAAGGATTTATCAGTGATAGAATTCAACGTACGAATTAATTTCACATCTGCGATATGTCTATGTTGCAGATTTCTGCTTTTATAAGCAACATCATGAGCATGACACGCCTTATCAATAGCGTTTATTGGGTTTTCACCGGATCGGGGTTGGTTTTGATTATCGATTCTGATATCGAGTCTGGTCACGGTTCCACAATAATTATACCCTGGAAGGTGTTTTTCTCCTGGGTATTTTGCCCATGGTGTTCCTGATAATTTTACTAACTTGGCTGCAATATCACCTCCTCGTTTTTTTTTTTAAATCAGCTGCAGATTTCATAGAAACAAATCTAAATTTTTTGGTACTACATTGTACACACTTACCAGAAGTGCTGATCTGTAATTTCTAGTTGTAATCGTCGTCAAGTCGTTTGTGCCAGTACGCTTCTTACATTTCACACAATATAGATCCATAATATATTTATAATAAGATGAATGTAATTGATTATTCAGCTACCCGACAACGGGAACCTATTAAACACCATGCGATGTTGCCGAATTCAATTAGAATGATTATAATCGGACCAACTTGAAGTGGTAGGACACAACTGCTACTTAATTTGATAACGAGATGGATGAAATGGGATAAGTTGAATTTAATAGCCGCGAGTGTAGATGATCAGCGATGCTACGAAGTGTTAAAGGATTACAAAGAAAAGGCAGCCGAAATCACCGGCGAGGGTATTATTGAATTTATAACCGATATCGAAGAAGCACCGAGCTCTATTTCACTTCATTGTCTATTTGATGTAATCCTGAAACATCAGTTTCTAGTAAAACATTGGGCCTTTGCTTTTTATTATGTAAAATTCCATTGTGATTTTTCTTTAAAGAGAATATAACGCAAAATAATTACATCCATGTTCTTATTCGACTTTTAATATCCATAAGATAGTCACTTTCGAATTCTTATCCACATAATTTGTGTTCCTTTGATTAGATTCCACATTTTACGTTATTTAGAAAACGGATTAGCACATTTCATCATTTTAAGATCAGTTATAACTGCTCTAATCCTTTTAATGCCCACGACAAGTTGTTATTGGGATATTGGTTGTGACGTCTGGCGAAACACTTATGAAAGAGACAGACATGGAAGGCTTTATAGTTCTTGGATTATAAACGTTTGACAAATTTGACTTCATACATGTCTCTCATTAGTTTAGCTCCGATAAAATGAACGCTAACATATTAACGATTATGTTTTCACTTCTTTATTGTTTCGTCTTCTTCAAACATTTCTCTCATCAGACTTGGATTCCAAATAACATTGTTACATTACCAATAAGGTTTGTGAGTTGTTGTTTTTTTTCTCTCGTCTATTCACGATTGGCGGGTCGTTTTCTTTAGGCATATATAGTATAAAACCTCTAAATTTATTTATAGAGGTTTCGACACGTGTTACCTGTCCCTTCTTTAACTTGTCTATGTATATAGAAATGGTACTTCATAACTGAAACTCGTATATTTCACTGCATGTTAAATATTGTTCACATCTACCGTGTAAAAGATACATTTAGACTGAAGATTAGCGTGCATCTAGAATCTATAATAAGTCTCTACTTCATAAGGCCTATTTTGCTTAATGTCTTGAAAAATAATTTGCTCTAAGATGAGGTTCCAGGGACAACATGTACTGAAACGAATTAAGTAGACAGCGATTCTTACAAATGGTCAGTTTAAAAGATATGAATGTAGTCCTGAATGTACTATCTCTATAGAAGTAAAACACAATACAACCTTTTGCACGCACTATTCCTGTACAGCCTGGTTCACACCAACGGGGACACTCTCCCATCATTTTCTTACATGACTCATTGTCACTGTCTTTTCTAACCTCTTCATTAGACATATATCCAAGTAGACAAATCTTGTTTAAGGCAATATTATGATTAAATGCAAAATTAATATTCTCAGCTTAGGAACAATTCAATTCACTAAAAAACTTTCCATCGTATCCATATTATATATTAAAACATTACACAAAACTAACATACATATCTGTAAACACAATACCTAATATTTTAATCAAGTTGCCGTGATACCAACCAATTTGAACATATTTAATATTATAGTCATGCTCATGTAGCTTTCCCTGGCAATCAAATACATGATCTCACATACAGCTATGCAACAATTCAAAAGAGAAATTCAGTTAGATATTCAAGCCAAACTAATAGAAACCTTGAAGATATATGAGTTTGTAAAATAATTCACAACAAGGTTATTTGAGAATCGTCTGCAGCATATTTTAAAATAACGAAAATGCCTCAACTGGAGTAAATAAATTGCGACGCACGAGTAAACAAGAATCCTAAAAGAGTACAATGTAAAAGAGTGCGGCATTGAACATGGAACGTGGCAACGTGGAAACGATAATCCATATTTTCAAACGCAGTGTGGTAGATATAATTCTCACCGAAGATATATATGAAGGCAGAAGACGATAAAATACCTTTATTACATAAGAGTCTTGTCCATCCCGGTTCACACCCACTGAGACACTCTCCAGTATCTTTGTTGCACGGCTCACCATTGGAACAATGTCCGCATGTACGGTTACAGAACTCAGAGAACACGCCATCTAAGCATTCTAAAGAAAACATGCAAATGTTAATATATTTATACTAGACATTCGATGAGTCACTCTTATTTTAGCTCGTCAGACAACAATCAAGATAATTTCTAAATCTAATAAAATACATATTTCCGTTTGAATCATTGTTCCGCGACGTAGCCTTTCTCTACTAGGCCTTGAGACCACTTTGCAGTTTACCTTTCCATTATTCCTAGAAAATTAGATGGAAATATATCCTTGTGTATGCAGTACAAATAGATGCGTCCAACATTACAAAATTAAGTGTATATTTGACACGCAACAGATGCACAAGTTTGGCGTACCGGAATGGCAGTTTTACTTGAGGAAAAAAGGAATATATTATAAGTTTCATGCACTATGCTAGTTTTCTTTCAAGAATAATCTAATAAAAAGTTTAATAAAGTATGTTCATTTGTTTCCGCAGAGTTATGCGTAAAGCTCAACGTATAATAAACATAATATGATCAATGCTTTTCTACTGATACAATACACTTTATATGCTGGTATGAAGTCATCTGTAATGAAATTTCTTTTGGTTATGAACATACTATTGAACCAAATTTACCGTTAATAGTCATTTCAAATTTAATGCCTAAATGTTCCATGCAAAAGTGCAGGCCTAACGGGGTCGTGTTGGGAGACACAAAGTATGAAAATCTGAATAAGACCCTCCCCATTAACTTGGAGAATATTGAGCCTATCCATGAATTCGATTGTACAAATAGTGATGAATACAATATGATATAATAACCATAATATCATTATAATACCAATTTAAAGAAACTGTTTGCACAAGTGTATAAAAAACACTTACCACCATAAACCTCAACTTCACAGAGAGTCAAAGTGAACTTGTTTTGACGTATCACTGATACAAACCGGGCCAAAGTATCACCAGCATATAATATGTACTTATAACGTGTTGAATTGTTTTTTGGCAATGCCATATTGGCTCTCCATGGATTAGAATGATTCCCTATCATCACTAAAAAACCGGAAAGTTGATCCTCTGAAAAAAGAAAAGTTTATAAATATACACATTTGCACGGTTATATATATATATATATATATATATATATATATATATATATATATATATATATATTATAGGATTAAATGATCATGGTTGGGTATTTATTGATGTGTAAATTTTACCTAATCACTCACAAAGTAAATCAAGTCCGAAGGACTTTATGTTAACTTTGTGAGTGATTAGGTAAAATTTACACATCAATAAATACCCAACCATGATCATTTAATCCTTATAATTCCAATTTCATCATTTCTATCGTCAAATTAACTTATTCCATCAATAATGCATTCGAATTTACGTAGCGCGTAGTTACCTTTCATTCGGCGTTTCACACCGCCCCGTAATACATAACCTGTACAGAATCACACGAAGAAATTGACTACAGCCACAGTTACGTTTATTCATAAACTTCATCTTTTACATCATAGGCAATGGTTACCGTGGTTTTTAACACATTTTGTTTACTGACAACATTCTTGTTCAATTTTAGTCAGTCCCATCTGTTACGTCAGATGACCATGACCTTTCATAATAACAACTGATACCGACTCAACAAGTGTGCTAAATTAAATTTCAATCAAACCTGAAATCATTATGGATTTTTTTCAGTGAATACTTCCAATTTTTAGGGAAATATGAACAAGATGATGCTATCCTTTACTATATAAAGGTAACAATGAAATAAATTCTATACAAGAGTAACATTTTATGTCATTCTCAGCAGCGTTAATACTTAACAAGACCCACTCGGTGATTTAGTGAGAAATGAAATGACAATGTAGCAGACGAATGCTAAATTGTATAGTAAACTATGCATTTGAATCAAAGAATATTGGAAAAAGTATAAAAAGTGTAAAAGTTATATTTATTTGCAGAATTATATTTTTTACCGATGACAAAATCGTTTCACAATAACGTGTCTGCAATGTTTATTTATATTTCAAAAACCGAAAGTAGTCCCAGAATTTATCGAAGTGTAAACAATTCCTGATCAACATCACGTGACCGTTTACATCCAATCATATTACAGGAAATTCGTTTAATTCATAAAAGTTGGAATTATATATATATATATATATATATATATATATATATATATATATATATATATATATATATATATATATATATATATATATATATATGCACATTAAAGCAAACTATAACTAAAACAACATTGTAATTCGGTTGTTCTACAGGATTAACTTGTATTTAATATTAGAGTTTGCAATTTTTTATAACAACAAAAAAATCAGTGACTTTTTAAGGTAGTTTTAATTTTACATGAATACCGCTTTAGAATTAGTCACATCAAGGCAAAATATCATCTAATTATCGATTAGAATATGGATTTATTGTATCATTCATAATACATCAAACCTATGTCATATTAATTATTAAAACGCTGTGTATTTTGAACTTAAATATGCCAAAATAAAGTATTTTATTATTATCTGATATTAAATGAAGATAGATAGATAGATAGATAGATAGATAGATAGATAGATAGATAGATAGATAGATAGATAGATGTATGGATGGATGTATATAACCTAAAATGTGAAAAAGGATAGGATTTAGGCCTAACTTGACCAATGTATTTGCTATAAACACTTTAATGCATAGGTACCGTTTGATAATGACTGCAGAATAACTATTAATTTTATCATTATCTGTGGGTAACAAGCGTAAATTTTCTTGCGATACAGACTTCATTCTGACGCTATGAGACACTATAAACCTATTTTGTATATCGTTTGATGGAAATGTCTTTTACGATGACGCGCATCTTGGTCCTTTAATAATGTCCTAGGTTTTGAGATCAATGCTGTTTTTTATAAGAATTATTAACGTCCGACCTTAACATTCGAACTAGAATCAGTATTTTAGTTATCTTCAGTTTTTAATTTCAGGTGATTAGTGTTTCTTGTTCATGAATTAAATAGCATTACAAAGTGATCAGTACTATGTTTGGATACAATCACAGCTTGCGGATTACCTTCAATTCATTTCGAGACTTTTTGGATTATATAATTTCGGCATGTTAACACTGGTAATACATCAACACCATTAAATTCTACATCAGCACGTTCGTCATTGGAAGTATTTTGTAACACATCCTGAATACATTAGGAATACCTTCAGGTATGTGAAATATATTTTAGGACTATTCTGAATTTAATTCACAATACTGTGTGTTCTTATTTTATGTTATCTGTGCTATCTGGGGAAATAAATTATATGGTGATTATTAAAAATCATTGTGGGTATTCTCTCTCCTGCTACTTAGCTTAAAACGATAGGGTATTAACACTGTGTAAGCCTTGAATTCTCTATATAATCCAACATATATCAATATAGATCTCGAAGACAATAATTAGACGCTTTCAAGCTCATTTTCGTAGAGACGTCCTAACTACTTTACAAATTATCATCGACACTGCTTTCCGTTGAATATTTTTTTCTCTTCAAAGTAATCAAAGATTGTGTTTACCAATAACTAGCCCTTTTAATCTTTCATTGAAGAGAATTTTCTGTTTTGCAAACTGCAAGTTGTATAACAGTTTTTGTATAAATACTTATTGAGGTTTTTCTCTTTATTGTGATATTCACGAAAGACGAGTTCCCCGTACGATTATTATGCTTTTTATATACTGAATAGATAGATAGATAGATAGATAGATAG
The DNA here is from genome assembly GCA_029339505.1 of Unio delphinus. Taxonomy (NCBI): domain Eukaryota; kingdom Metazoa; phylum Mollusca; class Bivalvia; order Unionida; family Unionidae; genus Unio; species Unio delphinus. The sequence goes on from JAQISU010000337.1 coordinate 1,362,069, forward strand.
ATAGATAGATAGATAGATAGATAGATAGATAGATAGATAGATTGATAGAGATAGATTTGCAAGAGTTATGAGACTGACATACATACGTACATAAATACATGCAACATAAATACATATTAGAACGATGTGTAATGGCTGTATTGAAGATGATGAAACGAGACAAGTCAACCTATCAACTATTTCATTTTCGTTCAGCAAGGGTTTTGAAGTTGTTCTATTATTTTTTTGTACTAGATCTTATTGTGTTAATAAAATGTTGAACATGTCTTCGTTCGAGAAATTGACCACATGCACGTTTCGATAACTGCAGGAACTTACGTCCAAAACTTCTTTCATAAATCACGACGTGATTTACAATAACCATAAATCCTATATCAACCTCCCAGGTGTGGGTTCCCTTGAGTCTAGCCGTTCCGCTACAGGTCCTGGAAGTATCTGGATTACTTCCATCAGTATTACCATCAACTGCTTTGTCAGCGGTCCAATTGAAATTGTTGTAATTCATCGTCGATGACTGATAGGCAGATTTATTCAAAGCGAAGTTCCTGAGACCTTGAATGAAGCCGTTATAGCTCTTACATGTGTGGATTTAAAAATAGACATGATAACACATACATACATACATACATACATACATACATACATACTACACACACACACACACACACACACACACACACACACACACACACACATACATACATACATACATACATACATACATACATACATACATACATCAGACAGCCAGACAGAAGAAAAACAGACAAAGTGAGAGACAGACAGACAAGAAGACAGACACATTTTTGTATTGGGGTGAAACCTGATCAATGGAAATATAACAAGTGTTGATTTACACGTATAACATAAAGTTCTAAATTTGCTAACGTACTGGCGTGGTTGAGAGCATAAGCCTATTAGCACTGCCTTTCCAAGTATAAGAATAAAGAAAATCTACCATCAAGGATCTGAAGGCCTGTACCAATGGTTTTGCAGGAAATATGGATACATTTAGATACAAAGAATAACAATGAATAAGAACTAATTAAATACGATTCAAATGGGTATGAGCATAGTCAATAAAGTAAATTTCTTAGTCATGTCATCCTAATATAATTTGTACAGCTTTAGACACGTGTGTGTTGCTTTCTAAAGTTAACATACGGTTTACGAATAATAATGTTTTAAGATGATGCCTATAATTGTAATTAAATTCGCGAAATATGTTTACTTATTCGTGCCATTCCCATGTACAAACTTTAACACAAGCTTTATATTGTCTCTGTTTATTCTAACCTCTTTTTAACGCAATATTACGATATTAATGCACAATTACCCTTCTTAGTTTATTGCATTGGAGTTTATGTAATATAACTTTCACTGATGAGCGCTCCATCGACGTTGGGTGCCCATATTATATAATTAGCCAATCAGAGCAGAACTAATTGTAAGTTCGTTCATTCGGCATGCATTTATGTATATGTATGTGATGTATTCTAGCGAAGTAGGTCCTGTGAATATTGTTTTTTTTTTTCGTGCACATTCCACGCAGAAGCTTTACATGTAAGACAGTTTGTTGTTTGCTATCAAAATAAAAGGACTACTTGCCATTTCCCTCCCTTGTGAAAGTACCGGATAGTGTAACGCAATACTAAGCACATATTAGAGATTTAGAATAATGAGTTCATTACACAAAATTTGTTTCGATTATCTGGATGCTCAACCATGCATATGCATATTGCAAGATATATGGATACATTATTTGCTTTTATGATATGCCGAACAAAATAGCAATACATTTCCATCTCTCTCTCTCTCTCTCTCTCTCTCTCTCTCTCTCTCTCTCTCTCTCTCTCTCTCTCTCTCTCTCTCTCTCTTCTTTTTCCCTCCTTCTGTACCCTGATGCATATAAAGTATGTATTGTATTGATAACATCCCAAGACAGCACATATCTGTTTTCATCCGGAGTTCAATGGTGGATTATATATATTTGACAACGATAACTGATAGAAGGTCTTAATGTAACGCTCATTTACGTATACAATGCATCAATGAGCATAATTTGTATAGGAAAATATGTGGAGTACCAAAGACAACACACGTATTTGTTACAATGATATATTTTGATGGCTATTTGCTTATTAAACGGGCTGTCGCGCTCGCAGCGATAAAAGGTATAGCACAAGTAAATACAGCCACTTATAAAAATGTATAAAATGGCTGAAACAGTATACAGTTGAGAAGGATACAGGTAGTAGTTACAGTTTCTTTTCATACCAATCATAAGATTTTTTGTCTGACCTGAGGGGGGTGGGGCAGAGGGAGAGTTAATGACAATATAGTATCAAATTAATACATTTATTTCCTAATCTAAAATTGTATATTCTGGCTGAGAATTATTGCGATCAATGCATTATATTAATTCCGTTTAACAAAACAGTACCTTCTTATAAAACCAAGAATGAAACGATGATTGTTTTTAAATAGAGAACGTTGCAAATCATGATTCCTATCGAAAAGTGAGAGAATTGCCATTTTTCATCCAGTTTGTTGGGAGAATTACGCTATGCTAGTCTTAAAATGGAGTTCAAGGTTAAATACAATGTACCCGGTAAATATTGCATAATCGAGATGAGAGTATCAGAAAAGAAAGCAAAATGATAAATACTATTCAAATGACACACACACACACACACACACATAACACTGCCATTGATATTTTATAATATTTTCCAACTGGGTTCAACTTTATATATAACACTTATTTTCTTCGTAAATCCCCTTGCCTTCTAGCAGTACTACGGCTGCGTGCATATCTCAAAGATATATTGTAAGCGCGATTTATGTAGTTTAATAACTACGAAATGAGAAACGAATATTTGGACACAGAATTTCAAATACCTGTTCATCTGAAGAGTGTTTTAGGTACAATTGATTTTACATTATCCATACAATGTAACGCACTCACACGACAGCGCCATCTCATATATTGTTTCATTTTAATTCTTTCCTTATAGTCCACAATTAGGTATGCGATTTCAATTGAATCTCAAATCTATATTGATAGATATTGCTCAATATTCGCTAGGAATAGTTTTTCTTTGCTCTGAATATATTAATGAAAGATCCGCAAAGCATCACGTTCTGCACGCAGAACCGTTCGGTACAATTTGCAATCTCGCGACAGATATGATCAAGTTTACTACCACGATTCTATTCAATGTCATCTGACACTCACAGTGAGATTTCTGAACCTTCGGCCTTGATAATGCTATCTTGGTATGGGTATATAGTATTTTTGTTATAATGCGATCGTGGTATGGGTATATACTGTTTGGGTTTGAACGTACTGATGCCCCGGTGATTTAATATCGCTTGCTTCCACCGTCGTGTTTCGTTCATGCAGCAACCACTAGTTTTCAAATTTGGTTTCGTTTCACTCTTTGAGATCATGCCGGGCGCATGCCCTACTAGCACATGTAGATCTGAACAAAACAACTGTACATTATAGATCGACTTCATATTTGATAAAAGAGTAATTTATGTGTAAAACCCGTGTGTGTTCTTAATGTTAATTCTAACACATCTAGTTTACAAAACAAATTATGGAAATGCACCATGCGATGTCTTTTCGAGCCTGTTTACATGTGCAAGAAAGGTTTAGCGCCTTCGTCTTCCCTAGCAATACGGAGAGTTACATCAAGCAGGAAGGAGAATCGGTGATAGCATAACAAATTCGCGGATTGTTTGAAAATTTGGTGTTTGCAAGAAGAGCGATAGATTGGAAATTAAGTAGGACGAGCAGTGCTCAACAGCAAAACTGTAGTGGACACCGGTCGTCTCGCAAAATGAATCCGACAAAGCTATGATGTATAACCAATGGAGTAATGCAGAGCTATAACTGATCTGATTCAATGTTTAACATGTTTTTTTTCCGAATCGAGACAATTACTATAACAATTAGTGGCCTTATCAGTTAAAGTGAGAAGTGTATAAGACCTTTTCCGGCTATCCATTCATCAAAAGACACACGTGAACATCCTCATAATGTACAATATACCATTGAAAACGTCAGAAACGTGCCATCATATCTAGTAACGCCTGCTATTTTTTGTAAAATTCAACTTTAAAACAGAGGAGTTATTATTCGTCGAGTCTGGCTCTACGTGATCAATGAGCGTAAACATATACTGTGGATGGTTACTAGTGGTCAGAGACATAGGTTTGATCTCATTTATGGCGTCGGACGGGACATACATTTTCTGTTCTTGAGCTGACTCGTAGCAGCGCTCAAGGAAATTTCTCATGACAAATAAGTGCTCAACAAAGTGTCAATGCACCACGGCACGTATTTATAGAATCAACCAACTGGGAAAGGCAATTTTACGATTCGAACCTTTTAGAGGCTGAGGTTACCAAGAACCCATCAAAACCACTGATCGCCTTTGGTAGCCTGTATTGTTCAATGTTCGAGTTTGACGTAGACCAAAATATCACTAGCTAGTTCATTCATCCCATAATTCACAGCAATAGTATCTTTCGTTGTTGTTGATCTTTCGCGCTCTTTATCAACAATTGGACACTCCAGAGTGGTAATTTGCGCTACGAAAACAATATTATATTTTTGGACACAAATTTTTTCACAAACGTCCGATGGTTCAATATTGCTAAGTTTGTAAATGTTGACCTAGGATGTGATTTGCTTCTCCATATATTAGTGACGTCGCCTTACAGTATTGTAGCAGTTATGGTATTTTCATATGCCACCTATGATTTTATATTTGTTACTAAAGACTTTTTATGTTCTATTCTTTTCTGTATCAGGTTTGAAACGTAATGTCAATTGGATTTGTTTTGATCAATATAGAACGTGCTGGTTGATGAGATTTATGCTGCTCGATGTTATTCGTTGCCTCTTTCATGTTCCTCTGTTCAAATTCTGTAACTCCAATATGGATTCAGTATCAGCCATATGCAACATTCCTGTGTGATATCCTCTCAAGTCTCAAAGTAAATCTTCACGTTTATCAGGGACGATATTACACTGACTACCTTAAATTGCTTTCTCTATTTCAGCCAGCCAAAATGACGTTCTTTGGTACACATTGCTCTGACATTATGTCGTCATGATCTGCCTGACTCATGAGACGTATATGGATGCGTGGAAGCCATACCCGCTGAAGAACCCTAGTGTATGTGACATTATCCTGCCGTCTTATCATCATCAGTTTCCTCCAGCGCCTGAAGGTTTAGTGTAGGGTGGGTCATCACCTTTTTCATGTTGATACCGATTTTCAAACCAAGCCTTTCATAAGCTGAAGAGAAATAGTCCAAGCTGTGATGCATGGCTAATTCGGCGTTGGCATTCCGGTCACAAATCGGTGTGTTTTTTAGTGTCAATGGCATTGTCATAATTACCTAAGGAGTAAGAAAGGAGGACATATATGATAATACTTTAAGCGTCTGACCAACATAACTATTTGCCGGACCCTATAGTTAATATGAATGACCGAGATCACACGTGCCATCATGGAGTTCCATAACTGTGTTTAGTCAGACTCCTACTTGATGATCCCCGTCAGCTTCAGCGAGCTGTCTAGATTTAATGTAAAGCAGACAAGGTACATGTTTGTTATTTTCTAACTACTTTCTCGTGCTTTGGATGTTAGCAATGTGATCATACAAATACCCACTCATTCACCCAAGGTGATATCGGGTTCTAAAGCTTCTACACTGAACCATGTTAAAGCGACGGAGACACATAAATTTATTGCTATAATCCTCTCCGACAAGACTATGTTTTCTCTGTGTTTCAGTGTCTGAATGGGGGTTATTGACACGCCTCAGGAACATGTATATAAATTGTAATTGAAGCTTTTACTCTCATAGTTAATAGCGTATTACTAGGAAGTGTAATGTGACGTTAGCCTAAAGTAACTTCGTAAACAAGGAGCATATACCACCTTATTTTGGGATATCACATTTAAGTTTTATACAACATTTATAACTTGTATTGTCCCCGTGAAGTTGACCCAAATGCAGGTTAGTCACATTTATCCTGAGAAACAACGAACCCCTCTGTGTTATTATTATCATTATCCAAGTTAGCAATGACATACATACAGACGACAGATGAAATATTTCGAGGTGATTATTTCACCTGAAGCCAATTTGGTGTTATGACAGTAACACAAGGAAAATTGCTCGGTCGATGACAGCCACTCATACTTGTTTCAAATCTGACATTCAATGTTTGATGTTCTATTTATTTATATTGCATAGAGCTTGTTTCGTCATACACAGCCGTATGTTTTGCTGTAGTGGATAGCTGGTTCTTATGTTTATAAATTTTAATTTTATATTGTTTCGCAGAGTTTCTATTTGTTCTAAATTACCATTGTAAGTTGTTTTAATTCATCTATTTGAAGACTAAACAGTTTTAATTCCTTATCTACGCTTCGAATATTAAGTAACAAATCCCACTTGGTCGGTTTTGTTTATGTACACAACCGTAGTATGACACACGGATATATTGTTCATACTTTTGATCCAATGGTCTGTGCTATCAACACATTTTTGTTATGACTAAATAAATCTATATGCAAATAAATGTCAGTCTTTGACATGTTAGCATGGACAATGGTGTTATAACGATCTTGTCAATCTTTTAACGACTAATATTTTTAATTCATAATGGCGTAGAATTCATGTACATTTTGATTGAACTACATGGCATATACACCTTAGTTCCGTGTCCATCAGTTTTAAATTGTTATTCAAAACTATTGTCTTCATATAAGTCTAAGACGGAAGTATCTGAGACCACTTATTGTCAAAGAACCATTTTTTATTTTAATTCAGTTGAGAGACGATAATAGCATCGCTGAATATTAACGGATAATTCATGACGGTACTATGTGTTTCAATGCAAGGCCACGTGACACACAAGTTTCTTCATTTGAGGTTTGGGATTCAAACTGAAGATACGAAATTCAGTCTCTCCATTAAAGATATAAATATCAAGCCTAATACAAGCTGAGATGATTATTATATAATCATGCACGAAAACTATAACGTTCAACCCTCTGATCTCGATGAATGTTCAAGTAGATATCACGACGAAGTTAACACAGCATACATAAACCATATATATTTATATCAAGAAGAACGTACATGACGGCGTGTTTGGTCTAGTCTGTGATCCATACGGTCCATAGCTCATTGTCCGCTTCTTTAATTACTTCTCACCTCGCTCTTATCCTCCGCTTATGACATTTATTTAGCATCTAGGAAAAAAACCCTTGGCATTTAAAGATATGTACAGTCCGTTTATAACTTTTAATCGGCATCAAGATTGGTAAACGGGTAAGTCCTGGGTGTCTTTTTATCCTCACCTGTTCCAGATATAACTAAAGTGTTGCAAATGGTATCTAAGTCATATAACGTAAATCGGATCAATAACATCAAATGAATACAAATATTATTATTAAGACCTTGTGAGGTGGACACAACATACGAATTATAATATGGTGTTGGACAATATTGTCTGTTTGGTTTCGATACATAAAGACAGCTCAAAGCTCTGTCTATGTAATTAACGCACAGCGAAGACAAGCTGGAAGGCAATGTTTATTTGCAAAAAGAAACAAACGTTTCAATCTAGTGTCCAGCTTAGAGCGAATAAACCTAGGAAGGTATTATAAATCATGTCAACATACAATCGTTTGAGCGGATAATATGACTAAGCATCAGATTGTTTGTTGATTGTTTTATGTTTATTTGGGTGTGTACTTTGAAATTAACCAATAAGGAGACAGTAGATTCCTTAAATCGAACGTACCAAAGGACTGGTTTTATTAACTTCGGTGCAGAACAATATCTTTGATAGCCACTGAATTAATAGTATGTAAGCGAAAATAAACAATGAAACGTTATGTCGTAAGCTGCTCGAAGGAGGTGATACGTGTGTCATATCAAAGCTGTTTTTTCCATTGATCAAATCGAATCTTCAAAAGCATCAACACTTTATTGTTTAATTTGGTGCAAGGTTATGGAAGAAATCGATTTCGAATATTGTTTTCAGACAGTCAAAACGTGAAACATTTCACTTCTTGATTCACATCTGCTGAGCCAGATCTATGAATCTCATTTATGAAACCGCCGACGACAAAGATGGTACAACGAAAGCTTCGACAAATTGAAAACAACAAATCGGAAGAATTTACCACAGGACAATATATATAAACTGACCGAACAGATACAAATTTGTTAACGTCATTATATTTGATTGTTTGCATACTAAATTCTGAAGAAAACAAATTAATCAAATGTTCAGTTGAAGCTTAGATCTGGCTTGCACTGGCTGAAATAACGAAACCTTTTCTAACGTTTAATAAAAAGCTTGCATATATTTACTTAGATACTAAATTAAATTTAGACACTTACTGGCAGCGATCATAACTATAGGCTGATCAAATAATACATAAACGAGATTACTCTAAGTTTCAACAGAATGCCTAATGACTTTTGATAAAATAAGATCCTTTGAAACGTATTGAAAAGTACATCTCAATGATGATTTGGTAAAACTGCTAAAGTATGTAAAATATTGGAAGTTGTATAAGCATCAAACCTCGTCCCCTTATATAGAATGGCCACCAGGTAATTTATTCCGGAGAAGATCCAATGCCTAAAGAGTGATAATATCTCTTTTTTTCTGTCACTTATTGCGAATATGGTAATAGTATTGAACCACGTATGATGTTTTACACAGACCTCAAATCAGTACATCTGTTACATTGTGTAGTATCCACAAAATGATAATACGTACCAACACTGACTTTTAAATAGAATCCGAAAATTACAATAAATTATGTTGTTGACTATTCTCGTAGTGATTAAAATTAAGCATCTAAAACTACATGAATAAAAAGCAAGTAAGATATTTCGGAACACAGCAAGTAGAACATGAAAGATTTACGAAAATTATTCAAAACGTGTATATATTATGTAATACTAAAAGCTTCATGGGCCGTTAAAAAGCACCTTTGAAGACGAGAACTCAAAGCTACATTCCTGCAGCAATTCTTTCCAAATGACACTTCTCAATTCGGATATCAGCTCCACGACAAGAAGCATACTATTTTACAAAAACCAAGATTCCGTTCTCTTCATTAGGTTTTGATCAACATTTTCATATTAACGAGTTACATATTCTTTGTTATGAACAAGGGTCTCCTTCATCTTTACATAATATTGTTGTAAATTCCCAAAACAACAGGTGTGTGCGTCTCAAAATGCAGCGTGATCCCACGTCTCTATTTTCCTAATATTTACCTACCATCCCTTATAGACAAAACGTACACCCCTTAACATAATTACAATTCCTAAAATTACGTGTGGGGGGATGCTTTCACAAAAACAAAAATATTGCCTTCGACAAACATTGAACATTGTAGAAAGAAGAACAAGCACACACACAAGGACATATAATATCTTACGTTTTGAAATTCACGAAGTGAGTTAAAACATATCCGACATTGACATTATTGACATCTCTATGAAACCAACATGATATTAGCATTTTTAATACTATTTTCAATGAAGTCCTTCAATTCGTAATTATCTTACTAACCAGCCTCCCACAGTCGCGACATATTCACGAACCGAAAGATTTTATAGAACATATCTATCGTAAGTGGATCATACATGGTTCGGTTCTTCCGCTTGTTATACATTTGCAATTTTGACCCACCCTATACTTAGTACACTAAATGACCTTAATCAATATCAATTCTTTTTGTTACCAATGCTTTGCTTTTATTTCTTGCTTTTTTATATTTTTCTATTGTTTCTCTTTTGGAGATTTTTCATGTCTGCTGGGTAACATGTGACATAAGTCAGAACTTGGAGTGAAGTTAATGAATACTCATTTTCTGTTAAAGTTTGATAGCAACATTTACCTTAATGATTGATGTTGTGTATCGTACACGGGGCGTCAATGACTCAATAGCACTCTGATTTACTCCGAAAACTGCAAGTACATGGAATTAGAAAACACCCACATGCGACTGATGAAACAGACATGGACATTTTTATTCTTACAGGTTGTTCCACCAAACGAAAAACATCAGATGTGTTTTCTCCTCTGTTTCAAACAGCGGAAGGGCATATATGTCTTAAGATGAAAGGGGTGATAGACAACGCAGCCACAATTAAATTAAGAAGTAGTCCATTCGTATTCGGGTAATATTTCCCCTCAACTGGCTAATATTGTTTAGTACTCTCTCTCTCTCTCTCTCTCTCTCTCTCTCTCTCTCTCTCTCTCTCTCTCATCCTGAAAAAGTGGAACATATCCGTCGACATTATTTATGTGTATTATAGTTATGCAACATGCATGTGTATATATTACATAGATCCTTATCATAAACGTTAAAAGTATACTTACGTCTTAAACTGTGGCAATCGAACATCAGCATAAAAATGATATATCTTATACATGATGTGAAGCGCATAGTTGAAAACAGGTGATATCTTTCCTGAACATAGGCTGTACCAAATTGATATCTGTACGAATTTGAGGCCCTATTATCGAGGCAGAATACGCTCAAGTATTGTATACTTAATCATTCACCAGTCATGCATTGACTTGAATGAACAGGCACTTGTGACACAACATGCGGGAGAGCGATAGTGTGCGTTATACATAATACATCACTCGAAACATTTCTTCCTCCTTGACAGCGTAAAGTTTATTATATCATATTTTAAATCTGTTGAGTGGATAATATTAAAATATAAAACGTAATTATTGTCTCAACTCACATCATCCAAAACCATCGCTTTTGCATTCAAGTATTAATTCACAGTATCCACATGTATAAAAAGTTTGCAGTTTACGGCTTTCTTCAAATTTTACTGTTTTACTGGGAATCTTGATAGGTTATGTAGTAGTCATATAGATTATGACTATCTATTATTTATATATATATATATATATATATATATATATATATATATATATATATATATATATATATATAGATATATATATATATATATATATATATATATATATATATATATATATATATATCTTTGCATGCAATTCATATGCCAAAGGACAGTCAAATTACTTGCACTGGATAACGATTCATCAATAATACAAAATGAAAATTTACGAAGAACGAATAGTATCGCGTACTATATGGAAGTAAGCGTAAATTAAAGACTGTTACAAATGAATTCAAGCTTTAAATGTGCTGATATGTCAATAGTCTTGCATGGCATAATTTGCTAGCAGTCCAAATGTATCATCTTTAATAGGTGAAGAGTGTATTTGAATAAATTTGATATCATCAGCACGAGCACACTCTGTTGCAATGAACGGATTGCATATAATTCTCCTCAACCGAATTTGTAACAGAACTGCAGTTTTATGTAGCAATAGATACATTTTATTTTACTAGCGTTATATAGAAAACTAAGACACCATACGGTGACCATAACGTGGTTCAAGTGTTCATTTCCATACCATTCTACTTTTTAAACAAAGTCATGGCTTCTACTACCTAAACTCTCATGTGTCTCTAACTTTTGTGATCCAGTGGACTGACCATCAAACTTTCATTACGTTAATCATGTTAGTAAATTTATTCGGGATACATTTGTGTTTGTTTTGGTTCTGTTTTTTTGATTCCCACAAATGTTCTTTCTTTAGACATTGGTAATGTATCAAATGACTTCAATACATATTAGTATCTTTTTCATGCAATTAATGAGGATTGTCTTTAGCTTTATTTGTGTCCTTGTGGGTAGCAACACTGGGAGTGTTGGATCCATCAGTACTGTTGCCGTTACAGTTTTTCTTGGCAGTGTCTTTGTTTTTGTAGTAGTCGTGATATTGTTTGAGTGGTAGTATCAGTATTAGTCGTCCTATTGAAATCCCGAAACATACTTATTTCATTAACACACAAAGGTTAACGTAACCATTTGATATGTGTCTATTAAACAGATTTTGAGACTTCATAATATTTTCATTCAAATGAACCTTCAGCTCCGGTTGCCTAGTGGTTTTAACGTCTGCCGTGGAAGCGGGAGGTCGTGGGTCCGATCCTCGGCCGAATCATACCAAAGACTTACACAAATAGTACTAACAGCTACCTTGCTTGGCGCGCAGCCTTATGAAGTTAGTATTAGGACTGGTAGGCCTGGTGTCATGATAATGTGACTGGGTGGGACATCATGTTACATGTATGTGGCATGATGCACCAGTGCAAGACATCGTCGCGATATGACTGAACAATTGTTAAAGCTACGTTGTTCTAATCACAAACACACACACATACACACACTCTAATGAACCTTAGCTTCTGTGAAGTGGAAATTTGGACCATTTGTATATGTATTTTTGTTGATCCCAACCCCAACCTCAAAACAGGTATATGGTTTTTAATCCTCTGGTATATTTCATTTAAACTTATCTAAGTATAAACTTATCATGTGACGGATTTTATTGTTTTATTGAGAATCCGTTATTCACCCTATTATAACACACAGATACGTAGTTAAATACATTCAGTGAGTCGTTCTGTCATCTTATTTTTAGTTTAAAATACATACGATCATATAAAATCTTTTATTATCCGCATATACTCTGTTGAACTTTACTCAAGTAACATTGATAGATACAATTATATGACAACCTTCACAATTTCTAATAATAAAAGGTTTTAAATTGAAAGAATACGACTGTTGCACAAGACTCATACGTTTATGACTCTTGTCCTTTGTCGTGCGTTCGACAGGAAGTTTTATCAGAGACCTACATTTCATATCGTCCGTTCGGAAATTAATCTCTATAAGATAAGTGTGTGGATATTGCTTGATAGCACTTGTTTACATACATTTGTATCATTGTATTAGAGTTGTTATACGAACGTAAGAGGAAAGTGTTGATTTCATGATATATTAAAAGGGCGAGTGTACATCATCAGTGTTCTGTGGAAATATGGTAATGACGACATTGTCTGTTATGGAATAAAAAGCAAGCATAATAACATGCAAATGATCTTAATACTATAAGATAACTATATGTTACACTTTTTGAAACTGTATTGTTGCAATAAATATTACAATATATTTGTAATCTCATCATTCACAGACCTTATTGACTGCTCATCACACATATTTCATTTTGTCACATAATTATGTTATTTTACTGTAATGATAAACGTAATAAGTTTGACTCGTAACAGTCAGACAGATAGACGGCTGCGCAAAAAGTATCACAATTGTTCCAACTCTTTGGCACGAATATATAAGAATAAATATCAGAGTTCCTATTTCAAAATGAAATCCTTAGGTACAAGAACGTTCTATTTGACCCTATTGGCATGTAAGCTGCAAAATTGACAAATGGGATGTCACAAAAGAATATGCGTAAATAATGCAATAGAAGAACATTTTTGCAGGACATATGCCATGGACGTATTGTATTTAAAACGGTGGAGCGGGAATGTTAAAAGTTGAATCCATATAAATCGTCAAAACATATCTGACTCCTTAAGCTTGTTTTATTTTCCTCCAATATATCAACATATATATATAAAGGAGCTTTGTGGGATACATGTAAGTGAGGTTGCAAACATGAAAGGGACTATTCTATATTGAAATTTGAATTGATTTGAATATCAATTCATATCCCTTGATGCCTACCTGTAGCATTGTAAGACCCATCCACAATACGCTCTATGAGAACTAGTATACGTTGTTTAATTCGTTACGAATGATTCGGCAGGATGTAACCTAGCGGAAAGAAACTGGAAAATAGTGAATATTCAAAACGAACATTTTTTCAACATTGGACTGGTTCAATGTTCAAAACCTCTGCAGATGTAATCAAAATACTTACGCGAGGGTCAATGGAGACGATAGAGATACTTATGTACTCAGAGGAGTGCATATCTGTAAAACAAGAAACTTGATTTAATATTATATATTTGTTATAAACATATTACCACGTACCTTATCCCTACATTTGTTGTAATTCAGACAGTCATCAGCTCGGTGTTGTTTTCTTTGAATTAGTGAACGAAGTAGTAATGGTACATAAAGCTGAAGTTTTACAAGTAGAACTACTAGTAGTAGTAGGTTTTGTTGTTGATGTTGTTGTTGTTGCTGTTGTCAGCACGATTAATGGAACTACTCGCAGTAGAAGCAACAACAGCAGTACCATACGCAATAGTAGCAGTGCTAAACAATATTCGTATTTGTTAGCTTTTTTATTATCCTTATTTTTACCATACTTTTGAATCATATTAACACTAAAAATATAATGACGATAATCGTAGTAGTAGTAGAAGTTGGATCATCATTATTAGTCTTTCTTTTCTTCTTCTAAAGTAATCTTATTATTATTATAATTATAATTATAATCGATATTTTTATTATTATTATTATTATTATTATTATTATTATTATTATTATTATTATTTGTCAAATACATGTGATGCGTCTAGTGTTGCAGTGTAGTGTAGAAGTCTTTGTTGTTCTACGTTTCACCCTTCCCCATTGGCTAGCATGATTGAGAAAAAGTGAACAAATTGCTAGGCTACTCCCTAGCCGTGTATAGCCTGTCCAATAGCATGTCTCGTGTGCAGAAACTGAGTACCTTGCGGATTCAAGCCAAAGAAAAGATTGCTAGGAGGAAATCTGATCCTTAAACACGAAGGATTCATGACTACTAAAGTATAGATTCACGTCGGTGCTTGTAAACCAGATCGACGACTATGAGCAAATAGTCCACTACATTGTGGATGCCACAGCAAATATAGAGACTAAAGGAGTAAACCCCGATTACCAAATTTAGAGAGGAGCAACTAAGGTGGTTATATGTCAGCAGATAGCAATTCTCAGCAGCTCATAAATTGCTACAAATGTATTGGGAATTTCTTTCCTTTTTATTATAATAGTGTTACCGGAAGAGAGACCCTGATGCACGGTCAGCCTAGGGTTTCCAAAAAAGCCTGACCAGGTCTACGCCCTGGGGAGGACAACACAACTGCACCATACGACTTCAATATAATACGGGAAGAAGCAGTTACCTGCAAAATGAGTTACCTGCGGTTGGTTTCAATGATGGTTAGAGATGTTGTAATTTCAATGTGAACATACCGTGTGTCTAACGATGGGCATCCTCCATTCAATATGGTTTCGTCCGATGACGATTTTCATGCCTCAATGACCGCGTGGATTATGATTCTTAGAGTGTAAATTTAACATCTGAATAGAAAACCGTGAACCAGGTATAATAAAACAGATAAGCAAAATATCAGAACCTAGACAGGGTATCTGGTGTGTGAGGATTATGACACCGGGACCCTCGGAATATATGCGACAACAAAACATGATGCTCATAAGACAGCATTGATTAGATATGATCTGTGCAACCTTTAGATGGATATTGTCGCTCTCTGATAGATAAGATCATCATCGTCTGGCAAACGGTCCGCTTAGCTCCATTGTCTCTCCATTTGAGATAACAAACATGATCATGAAACTTCATCTTCGGACATCAACTGGTTTAGTCAGCCAGATCAGAACCTACAAGTTTTACTGCGA
Source organism: Unio delphinus (assembly GCA_029339505.1). Taxonomy (NCBI): domain Eukaryota; kingdom Metazoa; phylum Mollusca; class Bivalvia; order Unionida; family Unionidae; genus Unio; species Unio delphinus. The sequence goes on from JAQISU010000337.1 coordinate 1,377,690, forward strand.
CCTCAGTCTTAAAATTGGAGAAGTCTCCTTGAACGAACCACTGTTCAGCCGTTATGATGTTAATGCCAGAATTTGTGAACCTGTTTCAAATATTTTGGGAGGGGGAAGTGACTACAAACGGACAGAGCTAGATTGAGTTATGCTAGCATCGCAGTTCTTCAGTCACCAATATCGTGAGACACCCCAAGTCGAAGCATCGGTATTAGCTTGATGTCATCCTCACAAGACGCTCCAAACATATAAAGCAGTTACCACAACGCAGACTGTGACACTGTGAGATTTTGGATCAACCACATAAGGTATGCTTTTCAACATTGCAAGATTACGAGTGAAAACGATATTGCAAGTGAAATAGATTATATACTTGTTTGCCAACGACGCAGCAGTCATACCCCACTCAAAGAAAGATCTCAAGCGACTCGTGAATCACTTTGCAGACGCAAATACGCATTTCGGGCCCACTGTAAGCAAATAAAAGACCCATGTAATTGGGCATAGTGCGGTTGGATGATCCTCCTCCACAGTTCATTACTAAGGACTTAGAGCTTCAGGTATTTAATGAATCAATGCACCTAATAGGTGCATCGGGACGGCTACCACTACACTTGGTGACAAAACTAGTATAAGCTAATAGCAAGCTGACGAACACAACAAAGTTTAAGTATACAATGATTGTGTGTTGGGCTCCATGGGAGCGAATTTTGGACATGATATACACAACATTAAATAAAGTTTAATGGATGCATTCCACATGCGCTATATCAGGCGTAACTTTAAACTCGCTGACGTGATAATGTTCCCAACAGCAAAATACTTGACAGAGCAGGAATCACAAGGTTGTACACCCTTTTAGACAATGGCGCTAACGATGGTTGGGTCACATGTCCAGGATGGAAGGCTTGCCGGATATTAAATGATCTCTTATAGGGGTAGCTGGAAACACGGCTAATAGCATTGAAAGATTTCATCTATGTAATAAGGCTACATCCAGTTTTTACCCTAATGTCATTTGGCATCAGAACAGACACTTGGAATGACGTTGCCACATATAAATATCTTGCAAAAACAAGGTACCATGGGACTCACAAACTACGAGGGGATATTAGAGATGAAAGCAAAAGACAAGCGGACCCTCAGAAAACTCTAGCACCAACGACACAATCCAACTACATATCACATGTTCAACAAGTATGGCAGAGACTGCACTCTTTAATCAGCTTTGTACACAACATAAATACCTCAAAATATATGTCAACATCCATCAGTGCATATCCATGGTCACCTAAGACTGACGGTGCATATTTTACTATTATTATTATTGATGTTGTACTTGCTGTTTGCTTTAGCATTACTACAAATGTAACGAATGATAATGCCACTACTACTTCAACTACTACTACCACTACTACTACTACTACTACTACTACTACTACTACTACTACTTCTTATTAAACTGTTACTCCTACTACCACAGGAGTTTTAATATACATATCATGTGATCTGATATATCTATAGTTTGGCTGCGACGGTATCTAGAATAGATATAATGCCAAATCGTGCAAGCAGAGTTGATGTGATGCAAGTTCGTAGTATACAAGGGTGGATTGCAGAATATTATCACTATGTCCGTGATTGAGGTATAGTTTTGTCTTACATTTGTTAAATACTTGCTTGGTTTTGAGTTCAAGACCTGTGGTTTTCTCTAGGGAAGTTATGTTGTGTGTTTGGTCATGTGAAATATTCATACAAATGATTCAGTAAACAGTTATTTATTCCTGTTTTTTATATCAGTTTTAGGGACTTTATGTTCAGAATTTATCGTCGTGTTCAGTTATAATTTTTGAGGAATAGCGTCTTTCAATTATTCAGTGGAATTACAAAATGCCTATTAACCATTAGATTAACACTCAACTTTGTGATTATTGATGACGCATTCAGAGACATTCTGGATTATATCATTGTTATACATTAAGTTCTTATGCATGAAGACATTCATGGTTATTATAATTCATTCGGACTACTTTTGAACTTGTGATAGAACATTTATGATTATATGGGATTTAATTCACAAAATTGCAATTGTCGTTTTAATTTTCACTATATATTCTAAGGAAATAAATAATTTAATGATTGCACTAAATTGAATGGTTTCGCTTCTTTCTTTATATAGTTTAAGTCAACAGAATCATAACATTTTCTGCATCAATCTCTGTGATCATGCTATGAGTTTATTCTCAAAATTGGACCTTCTCTTTAAAAGTATGCATTCTGATACAGCACTGTGCACTATCGTGAGAGAGAGAGAGAGGATGAGAGTGTGTCTAGTTTTCCACTCATGACTATATGCGATACAGCACTGTGCACTATCGTGAGAGACATAGAGAGTGTGTCTATCTTTCCACTGATAATTATATGTGATACAGCACTAAGCACTATCGTTAGAGAGAAAGAGAGAGGATGAGTGTCTATTTTTCCACTGATGACTATATGCGATACAGCACTGTGAATTATCGTGAGAGAGAGAGAGAGAGAGAGAGAGAGAGAGAGAGAGAGAGAGAGAGAGAGGATGAGAGTGTGTCTATTTCTCCACTGATAATTATATGCGAAAAAAACCTATCAAGGCTAATTTAGATTATTTTATTGGGCAGCATAAGTGAGACTTCATATCATCATTTGTTAAAATTGAATAACTATGAACAAATATTAATGCATATTTATAAACTGGTATCAAGAAATATCTGCGTGATTATAACATCCCTATAGCATTCAGTGTTATGAGTAGTTTCGATAAATTCTGATAAATGTCACTTTTATGATGCTTAAGAAAAAATTCTTTCAAAATTGTTTATCTTGTCCGAAGAAAATATTCATTGTTAATAGTATACGACTCATCACCGTGAAGTATCAAATTTAACGCATAAAGCAGACACAAATCATGGAGATTCAAATGTAAAGCATAAAGCAGTCACAATTCATGGAGATTCAGATTCAAAGCATAGAGCAGTCACAAATCATTGAATATAAAATTTAAAGCATAAAGCAATCACAAATCATGGAGTATCAAAATATAGCATAAAGCAGTCACAAATCATGAAGTATCAAATTTAAATCATAAAGCAGTCACAAATCATGAAGTATCAAATTTAAATCATAAAGCAGTCACAAATCATGAAGTATCAAATCATAAAGCAGTCACAAATCATGGAGTATGAAATTTAAATCCTAAAGGGGTTACAAACCATTTGGTATCTGATAACGATTGTACGAAACTATCCATTTTATAATATAATTCCGTTACATTTATACCCTTCACAAGGACCATGCGTGAGTGATGTTCTGATTTTTTTAAAACACTGTCTTCTGGTCCACGCCTATTTAACGAACGACTGACAGTTCGGTCATGCATGAATTACCTAAACCAAACAAACATGTTAGAATGGCTTTTATCAAGCAGATCAGATTTCAATGATCTTATCGCAGTTAATTGTCACATATCTTTTTAAGACCTAACTGCAAGGTAAACAACATTTTTTGATGAGAACTTAGTTACTGAAAATGTATTTCTGAAATGTTATAAGAAGGGATAGCGAAGAATTCCTTCTTACGTGCCTACACCTTTAATAATTCGAATCTTCTTCAAGCCTATAAACACAGTACCAATGTATTAGTTGGCAGCACTCCTAGAAGTTCGATATCAATACTGCGTAAGACTCAATAACGTAAACACAGGAAATATGTTTGCGTGTTTGCATGCATATGTAGATTACTTGAGTATGTATATTAGGCCATATGTATTAGGCATATGTAGATTACTTGAGTATGTATATTAGGCCATATGTATTAGGCATATGTAGATCACTTGAGTATGTATATTAGGCCATATGTATTAGGCATATGTAGATTACTTGAGTATGTATATTAGGCCATATGTATTAGGCATATGTAGATTACTTGAGTATGTATATTAGGCCATATGTATTAGGCATATGTAGATTACTTGAGTATGTATATTAGGCCATATGTATTAGGCATATGTAGATTACTTGAGTATGTATATTAGGCCATATGTATTAGGCATATGTAGATTACTTGAGTATGTATATTAGGCCATATGTATTAGGCATATGTAGATTACTTGAGTATGTATATTAGGCCATAATTTGTATTTATTTTGTTTTGCAACACTTTATATACAGTTCTTATCAGCAATAATAATCTTACCGCATGTGAGAAATAAATTTGATTTGATATATATGCATACGACTTGGTTAGAATTGCATGACATCGCTTCAAAAATTCAATTTTTGCACACAAATCCCATTAGTTAGATACAAGATATATATTAGGCACATAAGCATTTATACTAAATGACTTCATTATTAGTTCATTTCATTAAAATAATTTCAACTTGGCACATTTGTAATGTATTGTCCAAGCGAAAGTCGTTTTGAGTATTGGCATGCATCTGTTATATTAGATTATTATGCCACTAAAGCAATGTTTCATATTTTTCTAAGTTTATTAAATCTTAATTTATCGTGTGCTGCCTATCAAACTGTAATTATGTACACATAAATCTTCTACAGTTTAAAACACAAATGACTTCATTCCGCAGATACATCACAAGTGCGTTATACTTTTCAAGAAAGACCAGATTGTTCAAAAAGGGTTTTGAAATTCGTACATTGGAATATACTTTGTATTGGTTCTGTGATAATCAATTAGTCTAAAATATTGCCTTAAGACATAAAAATTGCATGTGTGAAATTTGTTTTTGGGTGTATAAACGTATTTTGCTATGAAATTCATGGACTTACCAAGTAAAATTAATAATAGACCTGTTTTGTTATATTATTGATCCACGGACCATTTTAGTATCACTGTTGTGTTGTATTTTTATCAATTTGAATATTAGGCAGGTTGTAGCATCAAATTTGAGCATACATTCTGTCAGTTGACACCTTTAGGTGACAGAGGCAGTTTCGCTAATTTCTTAAATTAAAGGTATGATGTGAAATTTTAAGATAGTATTCCTCCATACTTAAAGATATAGATATAATTTTGACTTTGGTGTTTCAGGGTTGTGTTGTTCTTGAAATGGATGTGAGGTATGTAAACCTCACATTCTCACTGTACAGTATGTAGTCAGTGAAATATTAATAGTCTGCTAGGAAGCAGAGCTAGCCACCAATAGCAGCATGCACTAGGGTGCAAGTCAATTATAAGATCTCCAAAACTGCGACGATGCCAATACATTTTAATGGCTCCAAGGTATTTGGTATACAATGGTTTTCACAAATATCTCCCATGGAATGGGCCTCGTTTGTACTGTGATCATCGTTTGCTGTCAGGTGAAAAGAGCATTTATGAACGGTGTGGTTGGTTTATTCAATGAACTTACATTGACAACTCGCGTCAATTGAATGATATTCTAAAAGATTTATTTTGCTATACCTTTCCAGACATATAGACATTTTCTTACCTCACTGTTGTATTTTACTTTATATGAATTGTTTAAATTTAATGAATGTGGTATTCAGTTTGAGCATAAAACTGCCCCTTGCACCTTTACAACCTATTCGGCTCCCATATGGAATAGCATCACAATTAGTATTTCCAATTTAACATTTTATTTTCCACTGTCATTTTGGTGGTGATAGTCGAGATATATTGATGCATTATTGGTAGTGATTTAAAAGTAATTGTTTATTCTTGAGAATATGACGATATGTGACGAGGGGAGGGAGAGTTTAAGAAATGCGACGTAATTTCATAATGCGCAACTTTAAATAACATGTCCACTTAATTTGTTGATTGCTTACAACTTATTTAATGACGTTTTAAGTAGCGTCACGCGTGTCGTGGATGATCTCAAATTAATATGGACTCGTCTTCGATCTACCAACACCGCTACTAGCCCCAATAGTGGCTTTTTCAAATAGCATTCTTCCATTTCCAGTCCGATCGTGTCGACAAAGCCAGGTTGCAATGATCTTTTTCTCGACAAACATTTTTAATTTTAAACTTTTTTGTGCTGTAAAAATAATTTAAAAAGTTTGATTGAAAAGTAAATAATGTATAAGTTTAATAGAAAAATAAATAATTTATAAAGGTGGATATTTTTGATATTTTTTAGATTTATATTTTAACAGCTCCTACATTTAAGAAATAGAATAATTTATATATATATATATATATATATATATATATATATATATATATATATATATATAAAGTTTATATTAAAAACAGAATAAATAAAAGTTTATAGAACACCAATAATAATCTCAATTTTTATTTTGATGAAGAAATTACCGCTATGACGGATAAAAGTAAAATTTTCGAGTGTCTTTTTGAGGCGTACGTGCTGGCATATCCTACAAAGAACAGAAAGATTTGCCAAGAAGATGTTTTTCAAAAGTGGTATGGAGCAGCAGAGAGGGTGAATCCTACAACATTTTTTGTTTTTTTTTTGATTATACCCCTCCAAATAACACTAGACCCTTCTCGCGAAATACTAGAAAAAAAATGACAGTGAACATGGGATTCGCATTCGCGTTTTCGTTGATGTCGCAACGTCGTTGTCACTCACCCTCTCTGCTGCTATGGGTTAACCGAATATTTGATCTAGTCCTTACTACGACGAAAATCCTTTCAGGATGAAAGTCTTTACGACTTTACAAACAGACTAATTTGTAAAACCTCCTCTTGTAAATCAATCAGATTATTAGACTGGTCAGTGAGTTTGAAATTAATTCTGGTTAATGAATTATTATGACATCGCATATAGACTGGATTCACCGGGGACTCAATTATTAAAAACCCGGGAGGAGCTGTTGGTGCAAATGAATACAAAATATATCCCTGCTGAGCTTGATTTGATCGTTCTAAATTTATTTGATAGCTTCCTTCGATCACATCACATACTAAATTGAACGCAATCACCGTTGAAATATTCACATTGAACGGAGCAATATGCCTGCCACCACCATCTGGGTCATTATTATGTCTAAGGATTTTTATTTCCGGTGATGCTGTTTTTTTCCACGTATCATGGATTTTTTTGAAACCTTCATCGATGGCAACACTGAGAGATTTTTGTAGTTCTAAGAGATTATATCCTGGTAGATTGAATTCGGAAATATTTTCTACGCTTATATGATATTTTGTCGTAAATTCTATTTTCGTGTTAGGGTGTCTGGCAAGGGCTACCTCTCGTATAATTAGTGAATGAAATATATAAATGTCACTGAGGATTCTGTTACATGTTTCTATGACGCTGATAAATTCATCTCGGGTGAGAGAGCCGGATTTAAGGGATATTAACAACAACGAAATATCGTTACTGAACGCTGTGAAGCTTTCAGTGATTTTATCCTGTCGAGTTATGTAGTATTTCTCCCCTCCCTTATCTATCTTTTCAGTGAAAAAATTCAATTTGTCATAATCTCTATAACTCTTTACTGGATTATCAGATTTTGTCCTGTCGGTGATATAATCAGTTTTTTGTGGTTCTGGTAATTTAACGGTTTTTCCACCGGGTGGTAATTCAGGCCATCCTAGTACGGTTCTAATAGAACTCTGATAGATATCTACGACGTATCCTTATGTGCTTATTTCAATGGCAGATGATAGTGTCGGCACATGAACTGTTATAGCTATTTTTGACTCTACTCCAGTAATCGATTTTATTCTACGCGCGAATTCATCATTGATTTGTTCAATTTGATATGATCCGGTTGGTATGGAAACAACATTCCAGTCTGGGGTACCGTCGGGTTTATTCTTATTTGCAAATACCAGTGAATTATTGGGTTGTTGACCACCAAATGATTTTGACCTAATATTTGGCCAACTGTGGTATACTCGTAATTTTGCTAGCGCTATCTCCTTCACTGGGACCGGAGAGGGGAAATTCACACTGAATTCTGGATTCGTTGAGGTTATTGAGATCATGCTTGTTTGTACTGGTTTTGTGTTCTCCACTATTTGTTGAAGTAATTCCATCTGTGTTGTCATTGTTATTATACTCATGTTTTTGTATTTCTAATTTTGACATCGCAGAATCATATATATCTACCATCGCTGAAAACTCTCTCTCTGATATAATTGTATCATCGAGCGATGACGATATCAATGAGGATAATTGCGAGTATGCAGTGGACACAACATGAAATTGAATTATGTAGTCTTGTAGTTTCCGTTGGCTGCATGAGGATATTTTTTTTGTGATTATTGAAATAATTCCAGCGATTGTTGTTGCCGCAGAAATGCAAATTGGAACAGCTATCGGGACCATCATTGTCACTGAAGACAGTATAATACCGGCTCCGGTGATTACACCACTCACTGAATACACAGTAACATCAATTGCGGTAATTCTCCTGCGATATTTTTTAATTTTCATTGCATACTCCTCAGACAGGGTTTTGAGTCTAGTTTGATATTCTCTGACCTGATCATAGCGATATTGCGATGATGAAATCATTTTTTATTTTAACGGCGCTAGCGTTTTCAATTATGAAATCCTTTCAATTTATTTACTTAAATCCGCTACGAATTCCATATACCATGATACCAGAGCTCTAGCCAAAGTTGTATCAGTAGATGTTATAGTGAACTTTTCAGTTGTACCCTTGTCGATGATCGTTGAAATCGTATTATTGACCCCGGATGAACTCGACGATGATATATTAAATTGAACCGTTGTCACCAGTGTTAATCGATAAATACCCTTGACGGTTGCAGTGATATCTAATTTATTGTTTGTAGGTATCCACACAAATGATCCGTGTTGGATTGTATATACTATGTTGTTGGTTTTCTCATGAGGAATTTTTGTTTTTTCAATGACTGTTATCATCCTCGAAAAATCACCTTTGACGGCTTAGATGAAAGTTTTCGTCTCATCGATGGATTTTTTAATATCAGGGAGTTTTAGTTCAATTTTATCGAATGTAGTTCCAATAAATTTATCAATGATATTTCTACGAAATGCGGTAAACTGTTTTATGTGTTCTTCAATTCTAGATTCAAGTGTGGTTAGTACAACCACAGAATTGTTTAACTCATCGTTGAGAATTTTTAATCGATCTGTAATCGTCGAAACGAGTACACCCGGTTTGAGTTTACCCTGATCGGAAAATAGCGCAACGGTGTTCTCGATTGCGTTTTGTTGTTTAACTAAAATATCATCCAGAGAAATATTACTAGATTTCAATTTACCCTGGCGATCATGAAATACAACTATTTCATTGGGTTCAACACTTTCTAAATTCAACGTCTCAGCTATTTCATCTTTAATTTTTTTTGTTATATCCTTGATAGAATCAGGGGTTGCAGTGCCATCGGGTTTGGGTTTCAAAGATCTCCCCCAAATATCAATCATGTTATTGTAAAACTCTTTCTCTCTCTAAAAAGCGATTGCTGGTGTAGTCATTTACGACAATATGAGGTGGTTTTCTAGATGCTGAAATAGCATCAAGGACATTTAATACTTCACTGCCGCATATTGGTGGGTCATTGATTTGTTGTGTTGGTAGCTTAGAATACCAAGTCTTCATTGGAAATTGTTTTATGTAACGCATAAATTCTTTTGGTGGGGCTAATCCATATGAATCAAAATAGACAATCCCACGTGGATCAATAGCGTATGCAACCCAGTGAGTTCCAGGTCCGGTGCTGTTATCGAGATTAATAATACCTGTTTCAGTTTTGTTTGGTTGATGTGGTAATTGATCTTTCATAAAAACACCTCTGAAATTTTTAATCACTAGTTTTTTAGCCGCATCCATTAAATCAAAATTGGACATGGGAACCATAGACTCCTCAATTAATAAACCGTTCCTGGTAGTCTCAGGCCTGATCCGTGAACGGATCTCCCGCTGTACCATGAATACGGGGTTCCTGGTAGTCTTAGACCCTTTCCGCTGTACCATGAATACGGGGTTCCTGGTAGTCTTAGACCCAATCCGTGAACGGATCGTCTCTTTTTTTTATATCCTTGTCCAGCTGCCTTTTTCAACGCCATTCCTGCTGCAGTACCAACGGCTCCTAACGCCGCTGCTTTAGCCACCGCTGGGGCTGCTGCTGCAATCAATGCTGGTATTGCAGCTAACAATGGAAATATACCACCTGATTTTATCATATTTTTAATAGCAGCCGCAGAAAGAGTAATCTGAACACCTTTTTTGGCTGCAAGTGCATCATTGAAATGTTTCACCTGACGAGTTGTCAGCGATAATTTAGTTGCACCACCAGTCATTTGGTTGGGTTTCAACGTGATTGTGGTTCCACATTTTTTAGCCGATTCTGATTGCAATTTTTTGATTTGACCAGGAGTTAACGTAACACTAATAACACTATATGACATTATATATAATTGATTGATTCTAATTCAATGAAAAATCGAGAAAAATCGTTCAAAGATTTTCTACTGGGGCATCTACCACTCTCATTCTTCCACCAACACCTTCGAGTAGCATTGATTTATCACTGAGAATGACAGCAACCGCTCTATAATCAGCAATAGCACCACGAATCACATTAGCTCTAAAGTGTATATCAACAACTGACTGTCTTGTCAAATCGAGATGTTCCAGTGAAAAGTAATAAATCGGATAGAGGCTTTTGAAATCCCATTGTGATATTTGCAAACCAGTATCCACATTTTGATCGCGTGCCATAAATGACAACAGACGATGATAAACTCGTGCAATATGATTTTCTGTGTAATTAAGTTGTATATCCTCGGATGGTTCCTGCTGGCCGTTTATTCTCAGTGAGACGTCTTTCACACCTAATTGATCAAATATCATATGACTGGAGAGTTGATTGCCAACTCGTGCGTTATCCTGTAACGCAATAAATATATGACGTGGCGCAGAAACGCCTTGTTTTGATGCTAGGTTCCAAGTGAATAACCCGTTGATATTTGATTGTTTCACATCTGTACTCACGGTTAGCCAACTCAACAACGACTTTCCTCCTTGGTCCATAAATGATAGTAATCGTCCTTCTGCGGTGATTGCTGGAGTCAACACTGGCATCCACAATGATATTTTTGTTAAATCGACTCTACCGGCATCAGCATTGGGGGCTGCAGCATCTGCTACAATCCTCCAAATTGCGTCGTTATCATCACCCTTTCGTACAAGCGATACTGTATGCTTCGCCCCGTAGATAACTTTTCTGACGTTTCTACAGAATCCAAATATGTGATGCAGTGGAATCGCGCATGAAAATGATTTACGCTCTCCTTGCAACATTGCGTTTCGTGTTGCAGCTCCTAGATTGAAATTAGCATCGTTGTTTATAATCATATTCTCGACATCAGAATCACTATTATCACGTTTTTTTGGTCGTCTTACAACAAATGGATTTCCACCAGCGGTATTCTTACCATCTTTTGCAAACATCATAGAAGGTCCTGCTGATCTTGTATAATCATCAGAATATCTCGCTAACCCGATTATTGTTGTGGCCACATCAACATCACGATCTATGGACTCAATTTCTTTTCCATCAATGAGATATCTAGCACTCTCAAATAGCGCCATAATACCATTATTGACAAAACCGACTTGAGTACCAGCTGGATACGGTGCTGGTACAGCAGTAGTATCAGCAGCTGTTACAATTTCTCCTTCTACTTCAATAAATGCTTCACAGGGTAAAAAGTATTTACTGGTATCATGGACTTGAAGATCAATTCTTGCTCGACTATTTGAGTTTATGGCATGATAGGCGTAATATTGATAATCGCGTACAGAATCATCCTTGCCAACTGGGGCGTCTATATCAAACGCCGGATCATGTGATTTTTTGAACATTTTATTCTATTTATCAGAGTCTAAATCGTGATTTTCATCGTGAAAAACGCTAGCGTGAAAATCCATAGGATTTCATCGACGTGGTTTTTTAAAGCCACTTCCCGCTATCATATTTGCAATATTGCTTTGGTCCCCTTGATTTACCATCGACGCTAGTTTTTCATCTACTGCGTTATTTATAATTTTACTAACACTTGCAGGCATATCTTCTGTAGACGGTAACGGTTTCTTTTTTCGCCTCACTAATGATGTTATTTTATCCTTCGCAGTTGAAAACGCTTTCCCGGCAAGATCTCCAACAGTACTAATACCCTTATCACGAATAACATCAATGGCTTTCATTGATAATTGTTTAGCTAACGGCATCACTTTTGGGGCCATTCTTGAAAAGAATCCTAAAATGGTATTGCCGAGGCCATCTCCATAGTATGCTTTATAAACTGGAAACCGTGAATTAACTACATAGACGAGGGTTGGTTTATCATGATTGTAATGGATGATCATTATTATAAAAACAATAGTGTTTTCAATTGTTATTTAATCACTATGATACCCATTTGCTAACTCGTCAATGAAATCTCGATATGTTTTGATATCCATGATACCGCCGGCAAATAACCGTCTACAGATATCAGCTGCTTCATTAATTATTTCTGCAGAGTTATTTCCAGCTCGGAATCCTCCTACAAGAACATCTAATCGTGATATATCATTGATAACACTATCAGGACAAGTGTTTCCAATTCTTGGATTTTGCAGTCCACTTCCGCTATAACCAGCTGCTTCATCTAGTTTTTCTAAACCCGTTTCTTGTAAATAATCATCATCATCATCATCATCAGGTGGTAGTTGTTGTTTTTTAGGAGAGAAAGATATTTTCTTTGCAGGCTGCTGTCGCCGCTTTTGCAATTTTGGTTGTTTAAACTCTTCGTATTGATTATACACTAGACTCACCGCATCGATATATTCGATGTATGATGCACTATCTGTCTTAATTTGACTTTTTTTAGTTTTGATTTTATAAAATATATCAGCCCAATGAGCGAAATTCTTAACAAACTTATGATGTTCTGGTTTCAACCATTTTTTTCTGTTTTCATAAGACGTAACAACAAGCGCAGGAATTTCTGCTGGATCAGTCTTATCAATTTCTGCTAACCCTTCCTCGTTAAATCTCACGCGTAAATCATCTACTGTTCTTTTTGATTCTATTTGTTTTGTTTGTTCAGTTTTCGCTGCTAGTTTTTCAAGTTCACCAATAACAGATTTTCCCGTCTCGGGACCATCTCCCAGTAAAACACGCTCTACCCCCTTCGTTGCTGTGGTTACTGGTTTAAACAATTCTTCAGACCCCAGAGCAAAATCAGTTTGTAAACTCTGTCGTTGTTGCAGTTTATTCCTGACAGAGTCACGAATTGGTATAAATTTCTTAATTGCATCCAGTCGTTCACGAGCCAATCGGGTTGTTAATGCTTCATTGACCATTATTTGAAATCAGAAACCATTTTTCAATTGTAAAACAATTTTTCCCATCGATGATTCCATCCTAACGGTCCAATTTTTTATTGCTGTGAAATATTTTTATTTTTTATCCATTGATTTTGCCTGTTTTGGTGCCATTTTGGTGGTTTTCAGTTGAAAATCTCAAAGAGATTTTACAGTCAAGTAGTCGATTTTACATGGGATTATCCATAAGGAAAAGCTGTTAAAACTCATTTTTGATGATTTTTAGCCATTTTTCATCAATTTTTGCCTGTTTTCAGTGATGTTTGGTCATTTTTCATCGATTTTCATCAAAAAACCTCGTAGGGTCAAGTAGTCGATTTCCATAGGGAAAAGTTCTTAAAAGTTAGGATTCTATTTTATTTTCGCAGTGTGAAATATTTTCACTGATTCAATCAAAAAATGACAAAAAAAATGAAAATCTCAAGGAAATTTAACTGTCTGACAAAATCTTTTGAGGGTCGGTCAATCAAAATAGTTCATTTTCTTGAATTAACGCTCGTAAGTTTCTAATTTTAGAATTAACTTCCTTTTTCAATTCATATTCGTTACCCAATTCTTTTCGTATTCCTTCCACGATAGTATATAACGGAACAAACACATCTACTTCACTGGAAAATGCAAGAGAGTCTCGAATAGAATTTTGAATTTTTTTGATGAGTGCATATTTCTTTGGTAACATATACTTGTTAGTGCTAACTCCGTATTCTATATCCTGAAAATCCGACTTGATTTGATCAGGATTTAACCCATCTGACAATTTAATATTCTGATTTTTCAATTTTGCAATTTCAACTATGATGCTATTCATAATTTCAGAATTCATATATGATAATACATATTTCTAATTCATTTTTCAAAAATAAATGAGCCGTTAATATTTTCAAAATTCAGTCTGTATATATAAATATCTTTTTTAAAATTCAGTCTGTATATATAAATATCTTTTTTAAAATTAATTCTGTATATATAAATATCTTTTTTAAAATTAATTCTGTATATATAAATATCTTTTTTAAAATAATTCTGTATATATAAATATCTTTTTTAAAAATTCAGTCTGTATATATAAATATATTTTTAAAAATTAATTCTGTATATATAAATATATTTTTAAAAATTAATTCTGTATATATAAATATATTTTTAAAAATTAATTCTGTATATATAAATATCTTTTTTAAAAATTAATTCTGTATATATAAATATAAATGCAGACAAAAATAAATATCAACCATGATGAGCGGTTATCAGTCATTTGACCCCCTTGATATAGGCCGCTGTGGTTCTATTTGCATTCATTGGGTCCCTTATTAGGCCTTTGTGTCTTTCATAGGGTTCCTTTGTTAGAGCATTTTTCTGTTTCTGTTTTATATCAGAATGTTTTTTTTTTGTTTTTGCTCTTTGAGATATGACCCTATGACCGTTTCTTTTAGCCGATAATTCATTCTGGGGTTACCCAATGTGCATCCACGAACCTTTTTTTGGCCGGTAATTCATTTTGAACACCATACGGGGCTACCCAAATGTGATGGAGAGCTAATTACATCCATGGATGTTATTTATTTTAGGGCATTTATGTGTTTACATTCAACATGCAACCCATGAAATCAAATTCAGACAATTTGTCTGCTATGGGGCGCGAACATGTGAAGAATAATTGTCTGGGTTTACAAGCCAAACACGATACCGTTAGACCACTGTTCACGTCCATAAAGAATAACGTTTTTTAACATATATATGTTGTAAATATTCATATAGTATATAAAGGGACTTAATACAGCAATCCGCAAGGTATGCTATTTTATTTTCTTGAATTACTTATTAATGGTGTTTCACAGTATTTAAATGAGACAGCATATTTGACTTAAACACTAAAACAAAGAATATAATTGTTTGAAAACATTTCTTTTCTTACAAAACAATGCCCAGCCGCTGAATCGCAATAACCCATAAAACAAGTTAACACAATCTAAGGGAGAAAGTATACACAAGGTAACTTAATACAGCAATCCACAGGGTGTTATTTTATTTTCTTAAATTACTTATTAATGGTGTTTCACGGTATTTAAATGAGACAGAATATTTGACACTAAAAAAAAAGAAAATATTTATTTTCTTATAAAACAATACCCAGCCGCTGAGGGAGATAACTCCCTTGGTTCATTTGTATACTAACTATTGTTTGTCTAATTCATTAATAACATCACTGGAGAACCTTTCAATGTAGTCTTGAGGGAATCTTATGATTTTGTCGCTGACTTTGTCAGTGTCAGGTTCATAATTTCTGATTGATTGTCCATTTTTTATTCGTTTGTCATAATAGCGTTTTAGTTCCCTGTATCGTTTGCCGCCACACCTAAGACATAATTGCGACCTTCCCCTAACCCCAACTCCACATCGAATACAGAGTAACGGACCAAGGCTTCCACGACGAAAGCTTTGCATATGATACCAACAGAATTCATTTCTGCATGATTTGTTACACGGTGTCACTGATCCAATCATAAGCCATTTGCAATGATTCATTATACTTAAATCTTTCATTTAAATACTTGTTTTAATTATAGTATGGAGGAGTTCGAGAGATTATCGAAAATTAAGCCCTGGAAAAGTGTTCAATTCAATCTTGATAGAGTTTCTGATACACCAAAGAATAAAATTCTTGATAGAACCTTGATTAGTAAAATCAGAGACTGTTTTAATGAATTCAAGCGTGATGGGGCAGCTCATTGTTGGTCAACATTTTGAATTGATGGTGTTGTTGACGCTACCATGAATGATGGAAAAGCAGCAGTGATAATCTCACGTCTTGGGGAAGAAAGAAATTTTTTTCGAATAAAATTCCTTATCCGTGATAATGGAAAATGGATCATTAGGGACAAATACGAGCCTATTCTTAAAGACAAAAAAACTGTCACTGTGACTCAGGATTCAAAACCAGGAATTTTGACTGGAATTGATAAACCCTACTACGAAAGATCTTATCCTGTCACAGCAGTTGTTTACGGGTTCTATCCGCTCAATGAAAAAACTGATATTTCAAAACTAGCACCCATGAAATATTCGACAGGGCTCAATTGTGTAGCAGCACGAATAATGGAACACTTCACAAATGCGTCCCGGGGAAATAAACTAACTGATCTAAGACGAAAAAAAATAACCGAATGGGAACTGACAGTGAAACAGCATGGGGCAACAATTCAAGATATAGCCAAATTAGAAACATCATTGAGATTTCCAATATCGGTAAGGACAATCACCGGAGAAGTATTATACGAATCGAAATATAATAAAAATGGAACCCCAATACAGATTATTGATCATAACGAACACGCGTGGTCATCTGCAGTAACAATATTCCCACGGGATAGAACCGTAAAATATCTATCCCAAACTCTGTTTGGAACCGAAGAGTTTTTTTCAGAGCAGAAATTATTTGATGCTATTTACCATTTGAGTAAAAACGATCCCGTGTCAATGTGGCTATTTCATAGTACTTCAGACGAAGAATGTAGATTTGATCAGTTTGTAAGGCCCAACGGAGAATTGTACCGTACTGAAGAACTGCATAATCAAATGAAACAACTAGCTAGTGAGTTTTCTCCCCAGAGTTCTCTGGGGGAAGACAACGATCAATTATTAGCAAACTGTTTTACACTTCCATCAGTTGTAGCACATTTTGCTAGGAAGAAAAACGCGTGGAAACCAACACGAAGTGAGTTCTTATCAGAGGTCAAATTGTCTTGTCTTGAATACGGCCATGGAGGATTATGGAATACAAAATACACCGCTGATACCGTTATTTCCGTTGATATGATTGCGTGTTATCCAGGAAGTTTTCTTGGGTATGGAGAATGCGAGAAATATTTCAAACGATTTGGACACCCTACACACGAAATGACCCGTGTTGCTATTAATGGACCACTGCCACATTTCGATTTAACCGGATTCGCTTGTGTAGTATCATTTGAAATGGCTGAAGGACTTCATCCGTGTAGTTATCTTTGGATTGGTAAACACATGTCTGAAAAACACTGGATGCCAATAGTGTTATTACGGTATATGCTTGATTGTAAGATGTTAAAATCATTAATTGTCAGTGAAGCAATTATATCCTATCGAGCACAGACATCAGTCTGGTTACCACAACCTGATCTAGAAAAAATAATTAGCGAAGAGCGAAAACTGTTTCCAAATTTCAGTGAACAACAAATCATGGATTGGTCCCAACAGTTATTTGAAATCAGAAACAATGAAGCAAAAGACCTTGGACGAAGAATAATCGGTAAATTTACCCAAGGTGGCAAAGATGATAATACGAGATATTCTTCACGATTGATTATAGACAATGCTGAATACGATTTTGTAATCACGGATTTAACGAATAGGGGCCTATATGTCAATCGTAAGGACGCATTTATGTCCGATGGAACCAAATTGGGTACAATTGTTACTTACACTGATGGATACAATCCGCAGTACACACATTTGAGAGCTTCTATGCTTGGTTATGCTTCTATTAATTTATTTTCAATGATCAATAGATTTCCTACCACCGCAGTTAGAGTTGCTACTGACTCATTTTACATAAATAGCAAAATGGCTGATTTTAAGGCTACTGGCAACGAGAATTGGGGGTCATGGAGAATTAAGAAAGAAATGCTTCATGATTATATTCCATCAGCAGATGTTACCATTGAAAATAATTACTTAGAAAGCAATCAGTGTTCAGAATTTTCTAGTGCACCACCGATTTCTGATCCAATATGCCTGTATAAAACAGTTTATTTAAACGGTTGTGGCGGGTCAGGAAAAACAACCCGGGTAATTGAGTTATTTCGTGTTTCCAATCCAAACATAATTGTGCTAACACCAACTCATAGACTTGCAAGAGAAATGATACAGAGAGGGGTAAATGCTTGCACTTATCATAGTTTCTTTAGATGGAAGGGAGATAAATGGACTCCTGAGCGCATGGGAGAGAAATTTATTCCTGAAATTATCATGTGGGATGAAATAGACACAGTGTCCGAAGATGTCTTAAAAATATTTCTTGAGTGGTTGTTATTAAAAAATACAAAAGTCGTCATGTGCGGTGATCACGGGCAACCACCACCATTTGTCGGTGCATCCCCCCATGAATGGCTAAAGGGTTTTGTAGACTATTATGAAGAAATTGATACCGATCATAGATCACTTGATAATGAATTAAAAGAATTGAAGAAACTAATTAGATTACAACCGGATAGAATCCAGTGTGAAATAACCCGTGAAATAATTTCGGAAACTCCCATGAATGAGTTTTGGGAAGCGTGGAGACCAAATGATTTAATCATTGCAAGTAGAAAAATAGTCAGGGACACACTTCAGATGAAGTTATTTGAATTGCATAAACAAAAATTTGCAACACTTCCAGTGCCCCTCTGTTATAGGCCATCGGATACACGAAAACAGAACATCGAAGTTGATATTCCAGGCCTGACAGAGTCAGGGCGTGAAAAGAAGATTCTCGTATTAAATGATATTGTGCTGGTTGATATCAATGTCGTTGAAGATGCATTGCGTGCTAATAAATCCCCATGGACGCTAGGTTATGCAGCAACAATACACTCTTCACAGGGATTGACTATATCGGATACAATTGTTTGGATGGTAGATAATCGCATAGAATGGTCGAATTTAGTCTATCTCGCAGTGTCTAGAGTACGAAAAATAAATCAACTTCGAAGAATTGTCTTCGATGATGAAATCATTGGTGGCGATGATGAAATCATTGGCGATGATAATGATATTATTGATAAAAAACTCTCCGGTTACAAACAACAAGACAAAAAAAAAACAACGAGAATTTGATATTGATGCTGAATTAATAATCACTTTGAAGCAACAACAAAATAATCACTGCGCAAGTTGCAATTGTATAATGCGTTGGCAGTATTCGGATAAGGATCCTCGCCAATTCACCGTTGACAGAAAAAATAACAATCTCGGTCATGTCAGAAATAATGTGATGTTGACTTGTCTTGAGTGCAATAGACGCAAGGGTGCTAGTTAAGCCCATGCGGTGGTAATTGAGTATCCTCAGGTATCACTTGTAATTGTTGTCTAGTAAAACCCCGTTGAGGGGCAGTTGAATCCAGTTTATAGATTGGAGGTCTACCCGTAGATCGTGTTATACTAGATATCTTATGCGTAGTGACGCTCCAAATAGGATCAGTAGCCCTTTTGTGCCACCCTCAAGCTCTCCTGGTTCGTATTAGTACCTCACAATGACATTACTACCAAGAATTGGTTGGGAAACGCTAAAATCTTTTTGTGGCTTTTCAGGTATCGACTTCTTTTTAATCGCGTTGATAGGTTTCATGTTGATAGTTCTAGTAATCTCGTTATTCAGTGCAGTAATCACAGCTGGTAACCTTTTAACCCATTCACGGGATCTTTTTTCTTGGATGAATTCTTTTGCGTATTGATATCCAAATAACCGCTCAGCAAGGGTTTTATTAAACCGTTCTACAATGGCCTGATCACGATGTAGCGCAGTATGTCCTCGTCTGATAGTGACTTTATGATTTTTCATTATTGATAACACTGCACCCTGAAATTCCTTGCCAGGATCAATTTGTAATAGATTTGGCCAGTGCAGAGGACTCCTTCGATAAATCCTTTCAAATGCAGAAGCCACTTCAGTTGATGATTTTGTTTTTAACGGTTCTGCTTCTTTGTATCGACTTGCAATATCAACTACGGTTAATGCGTATTTGTAACCACTATCATGTGGCAGAAATAATAGATCAGCCTGATGAACTTCATTAGGAACTGTCACATCAAAATGCGAGAATTGAATTTGTTTAGACGGTGGTAGATAAATTTGCCATAGTGCCTGTTTGGATAACCAATGAGCCGCAGTTGTTTTTTTCACTTTTGCAGCACTAGCGAGTTTATGGACTGCTGATTTACCCCTCCAGTATCCTCTTGGGGAATAATAAATAGATTCCATGTTGTTATTAATTACCAGCACCTAACATCAATTTACTTTTCATAGCCGATTTTATCAAAAAGGAAGCCAATTTTTCTTTGAAAGATTTATCAGAAATAGCATTTAACGCATGAATTAATTTCACATCTGCTAGATGCCTGTGCTGCAGATTACTGCTTTTATAAGATACATCATGAAGGTGACAGGCCTTATCAATAGCGTTTATTGGTTCCTCACCGGGTCGGGGCTGATTTTGATCATTGAGTCTGATATCAAGTCTTGTTCCCGGTCCACAGTAGCTATATCCTGGAAGGTGCTTTTCTCCAGGGTATTTTGCCCATGGAGTTCCAGGGAGTTTAGTTAGCTTGGCTGCGATATCACCTCCTCGTTTTTTTTTAAAGGTTCCTTGAGTTCCTTGGGTTTAGAAACAAATCTAAATTTCTTTGTACTACATTGTACGCATTTACCAGAAAGCGCTGATCGGTTATTTTTAGTTGTAATCGTCGTCAAGTCATCTGTGCCAGTACGTTTTTTACACTTCACACAATATAGATCCATAATTTATATATAACGGCATGAATATAATTGATTATTCAGCTACCCGACGACGGGAACCTATTAAACATCATGAAATGTTGCCGAATTCAATTAGAATGATTATAATCGGACCATCTGGAAGCGGAAAGACACAACTGCTACTTAATTTGATAACGAGATGGATGAAATGGAACAAATTGTATTTAATAGCCCCGAGTGTAGACGATCAGCGATGCTATGAAGTGCTAAAGGATTTTAACGAGAAAGCAAAAGAATTTCAAATCGATGAAGATTTTATTGAGTTTATTACTGATATAGAGGAAGCCCCGAGCATTGATGCTATTGATGGAAGTATTAACAATTTAGTGGTATACGATGATATCATGTTAGATAATCAAAAAAATCCTGCTAGAATATTTTCCCGAGGCAGACATAAAAACACTGATGTGATCTATGTCACTCAACGATACACTCAGATACCAAAAGTGATCAGAGATAACTGCAATGTGTTGTGTGTATTTAACGGCGTTGATACTCATACGCTACGAAATATTCATCAGACCTGGTGCAGCGGTGATATGAATCATAATCAATTTAGAAATTTCTTTAGTCACGCTCAGTCAAAACCACACGGATTAGTGACAATAAATTTAGCAGACCCTAGGACACGATATCGTATCGGACTGGATCAAATATTCGGTTAAAATCACCGTAAACCTAGAACTGAAAGTTCTAGCAGCAGAGAGGGTGAGTGACAACGACGTTGCGACATCAACGAAAACGCGAATGCGAATCCCATGTTCACTGTCATTTTTTTTCTAGTATTTCGCGAGAAGGGTCTAGTGTTATTTGGAGGGGTATAATCAAAAATAAAAACAAAAAATGTTGTAGGATTCACCCTCTCTGCTGCTTATGGAATACAAAAGAAATTGATGCAGATTTGCAAGTTAAAGTTGATCACTGGTTGCAAGAATTAAAAACAATTGCCGCCACATAAAAAGGATGACATCTGACGTTATTGGATCAATAAACATGATATGCCGATACAAAAAACTCCAGAAAAGTTCTTGTACCCAACCCCGACAATTCTGTGTTCAGCTACCAAGTTTCAAGTATTTCATTTTATTTATAATTACTTTATTTGATAATTATAGGAGAATTTGAATTCAATATTCTGAACATCCGCGTTTTAGCTAGACGACGAATATTTTCTAAAAAGAGTTTTGCCGATTTCAGCTTCAATACCCTCCTTTTTAATACATGTTTTTTCCTACAATATCAGAGTGCAGCGCCACATTAAATGCATAATACGATGACAATACAGTGATTTGAAACATGTTTATTTTCAAATAGGAAATACGGCTTCTACCGGGAAAGGGGTGGGGGAGAGCAGAGCTTTGTGACGTCATATTTGAGGGGGTGTCTGCCTTTTTGTGAAGACGTGTGACGAGGGGAGGAAGGGGGGGGGCAAAATTGGCTAAAATAGTGTGACGTCATTTATGGATGGCCCCTATCGCCTTGGTGATGATCCGGAAGTAAAATCTGTCTTCTCTTTACATGCTGTTCCGTTTACAGTGCAGCCTCTCAAAAAACATGCTGGCGAATCCTTGACAAGAACTTCACCTTTATGTTATCTTTGGAGGTATTTTAGATTAAAATATGATTTATATTGATTGTCACACAGTTGAAAGGTCAGTACTGAGAAATATATGTACAGAACATATAGTAAAATTAATTGTGATGCATGTCCAAATGATCACTCAATGTATAGAACTGTATTTACCAATATGCAGGAATAGCATTAAAAGAAGAAAACACTGTGTCAGTCTTGGTTATTGCATTATAAGGATAACATTCCTTGTATCGCCTTTTCTCTTTTGGAGACTCTTAGCCATACACAGACTATCAGTATAGTACATTGCTTTTTTTACAACATGTTACGCAATTGACAGTTTAGTGATACTATTACATGATACTTTGCTATTAATTTAATACAAGTGTTAACTATTATACTGTAATACATTTTGAGTATGTGTATTTGACAGCATCCTTTTTTTAAGCAATTCTTAGATTTATTTGTGTGAGTATTTGGTCTTCGGTGCCATGGAAATATTACTAGCCCGAAATAGTTAGCCAATTAGTAGGAGCAAACGTCACAGAGCCGACTGTTAGTGAATTTGAACCATGCTGGGGTCGTTAGTAGTGAATTTAGGTACAAGCCGAATGACTGTCCCTTTTTGTAACATAGTCCATATTAAAATTCAGCGATGTATAAAAGTATTGTGGTTGAAATGGCAGTATTTATGGTAGGAAATCAGTAAATTATATAATGGAATCAATAGGTTGGAACTTGCTAGGTGCCGTTTATGTGTCCATAGTGGAAAATGGGCGTATGTATATGAGGGTGATACGCCTGAAATTATGTGGATTGACTGGCCTAGGGTCGCGCAGTTAAATATTTCCCAGTTAGTAGGGGAATACTAGTGTAATTTATATGGCATGACGAGCTGTCAGTACGGAAATCGGATGATAATGAAGAAAAACCATACAAAGATGCGGTTAATGGACTTTTGGGCAAGTTGTCTCATCTGGGACGCCAATTGATTAGAGCAAAGGTTATTAAATATAGCAGACACGTCTCTCTTTCCATTGTACAACTCAAGATGCATGGAAGTCTTTGGAACTTTGGGGAAAACATATGACTTCTAGCGTGACTCGCGCCAGGGTTTGACACCGCTCGGTCAAGTGAATACCCCTGTGCATGTAACAATACCAAATGTCTAAGGTAAAATTGGATAGTAATATAATAGCAAAGTGTATATATGTCAGTATAAATTAAATGGGCACAGGCAACTAGCATTTTGTCGTATTCTGTAATTTGAGATCACTCCGTTAACATCAAATGAAGATGTCAGACAACAGCGATAATGAACTATGGTCTTTGTTTAAGATTACGACCTACATTAGAAATGGCTTAAAAACGTCGACATAAACCATGATAAACGAATATATACATAACTAACTCTCTCTCTCTCTCTCTCTCTCTCTCTCTCTCTCTCTCTCTCTCTCTCTCTCTCTCTCTCTCTCTCTCTCTCTCTCTCTCTCATTCGGCCTGTCTCAATATTGGAAGTGTTTTCGGGGACTGATATTGCAATAATTACAGCAGTTCGTAGAATCCGCACAGAGTCCTGAAATTATATATATATATATATATATATATATATATAGATAGATAGATAGATAGATAGATAGATAGATAGATAGATAGATAGATAGATAGATAGATAGATAGATAGATAGATAGATATTGCTAATTAAGGAATATTCGTATCAGCACATATATGTAAATTCTAAACCAAACATTATTGCTTACGCTGTTGTGAGAAAGAAAAAAACAATTAACCAAGGAAAAAAGATTGCCTTGTCAGTTGCTCCACTTCACCTTTCATATCAGTAATAGAGATGAGTGATACAATGGAAAAATTCTAAATACTGCGTGTGTTTCGTGTCCTGGGTCACATTCACTCCAGCAATCCAATCTGACGCAAAATACTTTTTGCTTTTATACATTGTGTAGCAATGTGACCAAACTAGTGCATTGGCCGGTTATTCGAGCTAAATCCCCAATAGTGCTTACTTGTTGCTAATGATCATTATATTTTCAAGTACCTTAATGTGCTGATATTGTCTATTTATCAAGCTTTAGAAAACATACACTTTTAAGAATAGAACACTCGAGATTGGCTCGTCGTGTGAGTATGCGTCACAAAGTCACGAAGTTGTAATAGATGACTTTAAATGTTATAAATCAAAATATACAACAGTAACCAAGTCCACGTTCTACAAGAATATAATGTAAAATTGAGTATACAAAACAGGTCTCCACCGAGAACAGTAAAAGCGAAATGTTTTTTAAAACAAAATGTCTTTGGGGACCTTCTATTAATTATGTCAACAACTTTTAGGCATTTTTTTAACGCCCTTCTCCCCCCCCCCCCCCCCCCCGACAATGACAGTCAAACTTTTGACCCCCCCCCCAATACAATTATGTCAAAAGAATTCACACACACACACACAAGCTAACAATATTTTCTACGGCTGGCTAGAATTTTGGAAACTTAACTGTCTACAACTAAATTTTAATAATTTTTTTTTTACTTGCTTAACATATTTCAAATTGACTATAAACGTTTTGAATTAATGAAACAATCGAGACTTTATATTCTAGCTTCTATCATCGTCCCATTTATCTATTTCCTATTGTTTTTTTAAATTAAATTAATTGTTTAAAAAAAAACATTTTTGACGTCAATTTATCTTCAACTCTCCCCTCCCACATGTCAACAATTGTCAACCTTCTTCAAACCCCTCCCCTCCCCCCATCAATAAATCCTTTTTTATTCATTACGTTTCTCGAAAATAAAATGTAAAGAAAATAGATGAATCTCGGCTTGTAATAAAAGTCCAAATCAAGCATAAATCAAATGGTCGACTCCCTGTACTAATTGGTGTGAATAACCCCAAGATTTGTTTGCTCTACCTTTATGCATCAGTGAAGTCGGACGTCGGGCATTACGTTTTCGAATTCGAGAAATTCAATATATGTGCAGTAGTATGGAAGATTTGTATAACTATGGCCTGTGATCTTTATTGATTGCAAAAGAATATATGTTTGTGTATGACTCACATGCTTGAGCTATTAAAATTAATGTCTAAAGCCCAATAAGTCGGTCGTGATGTGTGGTCTTTTTTTTTTCAATCCTATAATACAAATCGTTAAATAGTGAAGGGAATAACAATAAAACAGTGGCTACAAACTGTTACAGATACACTGGGAAAGAGTCGGAGATTAACAATATTTGCAGCTGATGATTTTGTTTTTTCTATTTTGGGAGTTATTTATTTTTATAATTACTTGTCGGATTTACGGTAAGTCAGATTTTTTTCCGTTTTTAATGTCCAGCACCTATTTTATAAAGTTTTTTATTCTAATTTCCTATCATTTCTTTTATACCATCGATGCAAACATGCTCTTTTCCGTTTCTTGTATTGTGCTATAATAATCGGTTGTGACATCATAAAATGTGAGTTTGATTTAGTTTTCAGTTTATTTGATTCCACATTTTCTCCAATCGCGTCTCCTTTATTTCATCATATCAGCTCAATCACATAGACATTAATTGTTGCTTCATGAGAAACTATTCAATTAGTTTTTATAAAGTGACTTAACTGCAAGAGATTTACGCTATGTTTTACAAAATAAATTAGATTATGTTCGTTAACAACACTTATCACATTTGAACCGATCTTGGCATTCATAGGCTAACATTTGCATTTCGACGACCCGAAATGTATGTCGACGGTTCTTAACAATGCCTGCACTTCCTTGTGGCAAAATTTCATTCCATCTGAACAAAGACCTGGTACGTATATTCCGGCTGAAGCAATTTGATTTTAATATGTTCAACAGCGTTAATGGTTCTGCCAGGTATGTGAGATATTGCAACACATTGGACCACTTGATGTTCCTACGTCAGACGACCGTATAACTCGATATACCACAAAGCGCTTACAGAACTACTCGGCCTATATAAGTGTCAGCCCACTAACGTTATCGGCTCTTAAACAATCTTTTCAGTACAGCATAATGCCACCTAAACAAGCAAGTGGGAGAAAAGGTGTCTAAAAAAGCGATAACTCAGCGTTTATTAACACAATGGAGCGTACACAATAAGGCATTGTACGCAATCAGCGTATTCAATACGTCATTATCACTATATCAATGAAAACACATATTACAAATAGTTCTTACTTGTAGAAGAAACATTATTCATAATGTTATACAGATTCAATGCTTTCATCACCCCTAGTAACAGAAATCATGTGTTTTTATAGTTTCTTTATCTACGTTCATAATCTTGTTGATCAATGAACCATTCTTTAGTTTTGTACTTAAATTTTACATTTTAAAATTTTAAATTGGTATGGCCATGTCAATAGAGTCGACAGTCTATTAACAACAGTACTGCATGGTAGTGTCCAAGGTGGTTGAAGGAGAGGTAGACAGAGAAAAAAGTGGAGTGACAACATCATATAAATTACGAGGAAACGTTTTGCAGAGGCAAAGGCATTGGCACATGATCGAGATGGAGGGAACTGGTCAGATGTTCAGCAGCACAGTGTATCAACGACCACACTAGGTAAAAAGATTGATGATGGTGATTTAAATTCTAAGTGTTGATCATCCATGGTGACAGCTCCATACTGAAACCACATTTGTATATAAGTTCTATACGTTTTTTAATGTCTGATCGCTCGTTCAAGTTGCGTTTTCTGATTAGCTCCAGTTAATAACGATAACATTTCATTCCACATGTTCCTTACCATGTTGCACACAGTTCTGTTAAATTCATTCTAGAATGTAATGTGAACGAGTTTTATATCAAATTCATTCGTCATTAGATTACGTTATACAGACATCACTTTCAAGAAATTGTTAATGAAGACACGGCTTTATTCTGATTAAGGAAATCATCAAAAAAGCTGTTGCTGAGACGGAAATTGTTCGATGGTATGGATCTACCGAATATTGAATGGACCGAACTATAAATGGCCGACATTATTACAGTTTATTCCAGAATGAGTAGACCTTGACAATCATTATTTCTAAATAAAACTTGTATGTATTAATTTTCTAATGGGAAGTCTCTATAATTGTAAGATATCCCCAATCACCATGCGTCTCTTGTCGCAGATGCTGGCAGTAAGACGTTGACCCGTCTCTGTCATAACTTCAGAATATCCGTACTATATTACAAGACTGTCACTAACCGTGTTCTTCCTTACCCTCTGTATAAGGAGGAGCGTAATTCCCAGTAATTGATGGTTTAACGGATTTTTACCAAGTAATATAATGAGGCTTAACAAAGATGTCATAGGTAAAGATATGAGAACGACCGCTAAGAGGCCATGTTATTTTGACCTAATCAATTAGCCAAGAGAAATGTATCTTTACAAAACTCGGAAGTGAATCAAATCTTTCGACACAGTAGATACCTTTTTCATGCCATCTATATAAACATTATTGCTGCTGTTTTTATGCCAGCTGGATAAACATTATGGATGACTTTTACATGCCAACTATATAAACATTATTGGTGCCGTGTTCATGAAAACTGTATAAACATTAATAATGCATTTTTCAAGCCTTCTATACAACTATTATGGATGCCTTTTTCATGCCAACTATATAAACATTATTGGTGCCGTGTTAATGCCAACTGAATAAACATTATGGATGTGTTTCTCAAGCCTTCT
Organism: Unio delphinus; assembly: GCA_029339505.1. Taxonomy (NCBI): domain Eukaryota; kingdom Metazoa; phylum Mollusca; class Bivalvia; order Unionida; family Unionidae; genus Unio; species Unio delphinus. The sequence continues at coordinate 1,405,857 of JAQISU010000337.1, forward strand.
ATATAAATATTATAGATGTTTTTTTCAAACCAACTATATAAACACTATAGATTCCATTTTCATGCCAACTATATCAGTAATATTATTTATCTCTGTATGTCAATCATAACAGGAATATTGTCTAGTTTATGCCAACTGTATAAGTAATATTGTCTTTATTAGGCCAACTGTATGAGGAATATCATTTCTTGTATGTCAACCAATCATATTTTGTGTTAATTAGGCCCTCTATATAATTAATGTTATGTATGTCATTTCTAGTCTAACCATATCAGTAATATTATTTTGATTTCTGCCATGTTGGTGAAAAGAAAATATCTTCATTTGAGCAAAGTTTTAATCTTAGTAACTTCGTGCCATTCGTGTACTTTATTTCGACATCTTAGAACAAACTAGTCCGTAATTAATAATTACATATGATATCTCACATAGACAATGGTGTTAATTTCACCAGTCATCATTGTAAACATTATTCTTCATAACGAAATCTTGAAAACAAAAGGATGGACCATTTTTTTGTAATTATGGATATTTTACACCTTTTGCCTTTACTTATTACATTTTTATTTGTTTTCTGTAAAACAAATTAGTTGACATTTAGCCAGCTATTTTTTATGACAGTATAGTCAATGTAAAACATTGTAAAGAACATTCTATTCTACAGTATTAAAACGAATATACATGCTTGGTTTTATAAGTGTAGACATCAACACCATTGCTGTCCCCATTGCCCAGTGGTAGCACAATGAAACATTGGGTGCATTTTTTGTAACATACAGGAAGTGGCTCACTCATAAAATGTTTTGCTTTTGTTGTCGTATTCTCAAAAGTAGCTAAATATTATACCTTTCCAGGATATTTGTAGATTGTCTTAACAAAATTTATAGAAAACATATACATACAAATATAAAATATAATTCAAAGTAATGTGAGCACTGTCTTGTGTATGTTTGAAATTATGACACTCACTTGACAATTGCTGGATTTATTACGTGATGAATGAAAAGAAATAAACCAGATTCAAAGGGAAACATTTTTCCAAATTAGATTCAATTCCGGGTATTTTACTTGCATGAAAAACATATGCTTTTCATCTTTAGAACTTGTACCCTAAACTCGAGTAGGTATGCCAGAAACTTTGTATTGTGGCGGGAAAATTATTTTAATACTTGTGATGAATGAAAATCATCCACTTCGGTAAATTATTCAGTCATTCACTCAGTCATGACAAACACGTACATTGGGACATGACACAAGCCTTGGGTCACAGTAATTATCAAGACATATGTCATTTGTTTCTGGTGACATAGACATCATTGCCTACGTCAAGATTTAGCACATCCCTTTGAGATTTCTTTCTCTATTGAGTTGCAGTGGTCTGGTTGAAAGTAATTTCATGTATATTATTTTGCTATATTTAGGCTTCATGTATATTATTTTGCTATATTTAGACTTCATGTATATTATTTTGCTATATTTAGGCTTCATGTATATTATTTTGCTATATTTAGGCTTCATGTATATTATTTTGCTATATTTAGGCTTCATGTATAGTATTTTGATATATTTAGGCTTAATGTATATTATTACGCTATATTTAGGCATGTGTTCAACAGAATATATTCATTTAATTAATGGTTCTGATTTCAAATGGTGAAAATGAAAATTACTCATTCTAAAATTCATGATAGGTTTTCATTGGATTATATATATTTTTTAAGTGATCGTTCCTTGTCACATTGCTATTATTAGTGTCTCATTGTCACTACATCATTATCTTATACATGTCGAACTGTTCTTAGCATTATGCAGTCAAAATGATAATTGTGCAATTCTTTGGCAGATGTTTAAAATTTTTCTCAGAATTACAGAATGAAACAATTACAGATCATCAGCATGTATGTATATTAAGTTTTATGAACCATAACGATTGTGACATATATTTTACATCAGTCAGTATGAGGTTTATTTGTTCAAAAAAGGATCATAACTAAATAGTAAGGTTTTCTTCTTATCTTCTATAGGCGCTTCTAACAGTTCTCAGTGTAATATTAACACTCTTGTATATTTGTCTTTTTCTGTTTCTTGATCAGTGCTTGAAATCTTCACTTGGTGTCTGCCATATCTCAGTGCTTTCAGTACTCAGTTATTGCTTGAACCAGTGTTTGCTAGTGCTTGGAGTAAGTGTGGTGATAATGATGGTCATACCTTTGGGAATTACTATCACTGTCGCAGTGCTATGTGTAGTCAGGTTGTGACAAGCTCAATGGCTCGGACAATGGAACCTGAGCTTGAAATCGTATTGACTGTAGTATTGACTATATATTCATTATAACTGTTAACGTGTTCGGAAAGTAACTTAATAAATCAATATTAGAGTCCCATGACCGAAGATGTGGGCTTAAAATATTGTATATAACGTTTTGTCATATCCGTCCAAATAATATACAGAAGAGACAAATTAATTGATGTAATTGGTTCAAAGATCCGAAATTAAAAGGTGATAATGTCTTATAATTGAAAAGAATTACCTGTAGTTTTGTATTGTAAAGTTTAATCTGGAAAACGAATTTCCAAAAGCTTGATTATTTATATTTTTATCTTTTCATAATAAAAGTTCAAACAAGACCCATTCAGATTTATTAATCATTTCAAATCCCCAAAGCAGAGGGTTCCATGTCTTTCATAACCCACACTGGACCAGGAATGAGTGCAAATATGTATGAGACATGTCTTATATTGGTAATTTGTTTCATTGCCAAAAATGTTTTGAAGCTAACTTCAGAACTTGATTTTTACTCCTTCATATGTGCTACAAAAACGTCAAACAGCTCTGCACTAAAATTTGTATATTAAATTCTTATTTTTGGTCATACTTCAGAGCAATGTTGGCCAATGGATTGATATCAAAACTAGTTAAATAACGCTCATGAGAACTTGCATGAGCTTAACATTGACTTGATCTTGTGCATTATAAAATGTAATTTAGGTGAGAAAACGCTAATTCATTTGAAAATCCTTTCTTATGCCAACAAACGTGTTAAGTTCTGAAAATGTTTACATGATCATTTGCTTACTGGTGTTTAGACATGTGCAACTAGTAGCTAATAACATACAAAACGTGAGTTCACATAAGCTGCAAACAAGAGGAAGTGTTGCAGAAATTTCATACAAATTAAGCCTAGTAACAAAGTTTCGTACCAGCGTTTCAGACTGGTATATTCTGGTTAAATACTCCCAAATCTTTAGTTAGAAACATTTTAATGCAAAATCGCATTTGAGATTTTCATGTTAAAACTTTGTACATTTTTGCAACTCTTTCGTTTGAGCATTTTATGTGCTTTTTCCAACTTGTCAAAGTTGCCTTGAGGTGTAAAAGTAAAGGCTTATTTAATTACTATTCCCTCTTGGATATTGACAGCATCTTAACTATTGCATAAACGTGAGTAGATAATTAAGGAAATGTTCAGTGAAAATGATTGAAGGTTTGTCCTTAAGGTTGACATTCAGATATTTTTTTTTAAAATTTCTTGTAGAGCAACAGATTTTAGTGTGTCAATCTTTTATGCTTTTATGAGCGTATATATATATATATATATATATATATATATATATATATATATATATATATATATATATATATATATATATATATATATCTGTGAGAGAGACAGAGAGAGACAGAGAGATAGACAGAGAGAGAAAGAGACACACACACAGAGACACAGAGAGAGACAGACAGAGAGAGACAGACGCATAGAGAATATGTGTGTCTTTGCATCAGTAATGGTTGAAATATTGGCTGGATATTCGTGTGCTACATTTGGGAGGCACAAACGTGAAAAATAGTCTTAGAACAAAAGTATAAATCAAAATGCTCATCGTAATCCATTTAATTTATTCTTTATTTGGTTGATGGGGGGGTGCTTAACTCCTAGGATCTAACGGTATAATACCGTGGCACCTGATATGTTTTCGTTGTTAATGTAACAGCAGAGCGGGCGAATCGGACAACTTTATAGAAGCGACTATTTGGCAAACCAAGGCTTCCTCCAAAATAATAAAAAAAACAAGTTTCTTTTGGAGACGCAGCCGAGAGGGCGAATAGGATAACTTTACAGAAGCGTCTATTTGGTAAACCAAGGCTTCCTCCAAAATCGAAAAAAAAGATGTTTACCTCCATCGCAGAAGAGGAGAGGGCGAATCGGACAATTTTAAAGAAGCGTTTATTTGGCAAACCAAGGCTTCCTCCAAAATCAAAAAAAAAGTTTCCTTTGGAGACGCAAAGTCGTTGTCGCGCCCTCTCTGCTGCTATGGGGGTAAAACTCTTTTTACGATGAAAGTCTTAAGACGAAAATCCGTTTAGGATTTCACAAACAGACTAATTTGTAAAACCTCACCTCGTAAATAAATTCGATTATTGGACTGGTCAGTATGTTTGAAATTAATTCTTGTTAACGAATCATTATGACATCGCATATAGACTGGATTAGTTGGATCTTCAATGATTAGAAACCCTAGAGGAGCTGTTGGTGCAAATGAGTATAAAATATACCCTTATTCAGCTTGATTTGATCTTTCGAGATTTATTTGGTAACTTCCTTCCATAACATCACATATTAAATTCACTGCAATCACCGAGGATATATTGAAGTTTTAATGAGCGATATGTCGCCCACCACCATCTTGGTCATTATTATGCTTAAGGATTGTTGTTTGTGGTTGTGTAATTTTGTTTCCATTCGGCGAGTATTTGTAGGAAATACTCACCTAGGAGATCATTAACATATTTTTTTTTAGTTCATTTGCGTTATACCAAGGAAACTTGAAATCGGGTTAATTAGCTTCTGTAATATTGTAACCAGTTAGGAATTTTTGATTATCTCCGTTCTTGTCATTAATTATTATTTGAACTATTCGTTTGTTAATATATTCCATATCGGATACAAGCTGATTTAATATCATAATATGCGTTATAATCTCATCACGTGGTCTTGTTATATCCGAGAGATGCTCCTGGAAACTGTCGTAGTCTCTATAGTTGTGTTTTATGTAATTTATTCATCTCATTAAAAAAATCAATGACATTATTTAGAGTGAATAAAATGGCAATGGATGAATCAGGAGTTTCCTCAACACCAAATTCCTATTGCACAGTATTGTTATCAAGAAATGTAAATCTATCGGTTAATTTTACATTTTTTATACCAGTTAAATAATTTCGATATGATGGAGCAATTTTGTGGTATGATCGTACATCTGTGAAATAATCAGATTTTTGTGGTTCTGGTGGTATTTGATAAGATGTCCGAGGTGAGGTTTCAGGCCATCCTAGCACGGTTCTGATTGAGCTCTGATAGATATTCATGGCATACCCGGGCGAGTTTATCTCAATCGCGGATGATAGTGTTGGTTCATGAACTGTTATAGCGATTTTCAATTCTTATCCAGTAATGGATTTTATTCTGCGTTATTAATTTGTTCAGTTTGGTAGGACTCAGATGGTAGTGAAACAACGTACCAGTCAGTTTATTCTTACTCGCAAACACCAAGGAATTATTCGGTTGCTGACCACCGAATGGTACTCATCTGATATTTTACCAACTATGGTATACTTGTAGTGTTTTGCTAGTGATATTTCCTTCACGGAAACCGCAGAAGGGAAATTGACACTGAATTCAGGAATCGTTGAGGTTATTGATATCATGCTGGTTTTCACTGGGGTGGTATTTTCCGCTATTCGTTGAAGTAGTTCTTGTGATGTTGCCATTGATATTATATTCGTGTTGTTTTTCAAATGTTGACATCGCGGAATCCTAAACACGTAACATCTATCGGATATTAATGTGTCATTGAGTGACGACGATATCATCGAGGATAATTGGGAGTATGCGGTTGACACAGCATTGAACTTAACTACGTAATCCTGCAGTTTACGCTGGCTGCATGATAACATTTGTTTGTTATTATTGACCTATTCCCGCGATTGTTGTCATCGCTGGTATACAAATTGGAACAGCTATCGGGGCAATCATTGTCACCGAGGAGAGTATTATACCGGCTCCGGTGGTTACACCTGATACCGAGTACAAGGTAACGTCAACTGCGGTAATTCTTCGTCGGTTTTTTTATATTTTTGTTTGGTACTCCTCAGTGAGTGTTTTGAGTTTGGTTTGAAATTTTCTGACCTGATCATAGCCATATTGCTGTGACGTTGCCAATGATGACATTTTATTTATTATAATAGATTTCAAATTGCTGGCTTTAAATTCGCCAGCGAATTAAATTCAGTTGTTTTCATACATCCGCTACAAATTCCACATACCAAGTTACTGAAACCCTAGCCAAATTATTATAAGTGGATGCTATTGTGAATCGTTCAGTTGTTTCCTTGTCTATGATCGTTGATATCATATTGTTGACCCCAGATAGTGGATGGTGTCCACGTAAATGATCCGCGTTGAATCGTGTATACTATGTTGTTGGTTTTCTCATGAGGAATCTTTGTTTTTTCAAGTGTTTCTGTCATCATCTGTAAATCATCTTTGATTGCCTCGATGGTGTTTTTCATCTCATCGATGGATTTTCTAATATCCTGGAGTTTTATGACGAGTTTATCTAATGAGATCCTCCCCCCCAAAGAATTTCTCAATGAGATTTTGCACGAAAAGATGAAAACTTTCTCAACATGATCTCCATACCTAGATTGCATGTTACCTAATTCTAACATAGCGGGTTTTACGTCTGAGATTTTCAATGTGGGATGAATACGTGGAATCCCAAAGAAATTATTTATTGGGGTCTCGATATTATTAGTTATACTCTGTTGTAATTGTTCAAATTTTGTTATATGGTCATTCAGTTTTTGTTGGGAATCCACAATAGTTGAATGAGGACGCCCAGTTTGAGTTTACCCTGATCGGAAAACAACGCGATAGTATCTTCTACTGCGTCGCGTCGTTTTGTCAAAATATCATTAAGGGAAACATTACTAGTTTTCAATTTACCCTGAAAATCCTGAACTACAACTATTTCATGGGGATCAAGACTTGCGAGGCTTATCATCTCGGATATTTCATCTTCGATTTTTTTTTACATCACCGGTTGGAGATATTTCCGTGGTGGGTTTTTTCAGGCTTGATAAAGATCTCACCCAAATATCAATCATTATACTCTAAGATATCTCTAAAAAGCGATTACTTGTATATTCGTGTACGGTTTTATGTTGTGGTTTTCTCGATGATGAAATAGCGTTAAGTACATTTAATACTTCTATGCCGCATATTGGTGGGTCATTCATTTTCTGTGTTGATAGCGTACAATACCAGATAGGAGTTTTAAAGCGGTTTATATAACGCATAAATTCTTTAGGCGGTGTTAATCCATATGAATCGAAATAAACAATTGCACGCGGATCAATCGCGTACGCAACCCAGTACGTTCCAGGTCCGGTGTTGTTATCGAGATTAATGATACCGGTTTCAGTGTTGGTTTGGCTGTTGTGGTAATTGATCTCTCATAAAAACACCTCTAAACTTTTTTATCGCTAGTTTTTTAGCAGCATCGATTAAATCAAAATTTGACATGGGAACTATAGGTTCCCGGAACAGAACCCATGGTTCTCGAGTTAGTAAACTGTTCCTAGTCTCAGGCCCTTTCCGCTGTACCATGAATGCTGAGTTTCTGGTAGCCTTAGACCCTTTCCTGATCGTTTCCTTTTTTTGTATCCCTGTCCGATAGCTTCCTTTAGTGCCATCCCTTCCTCTGTACCAACGGCTTTTGCTGCCGCTAGGGCCGCTGCCTCAATCAACGCTGCTAACGCAGCGAAAAGTGGGAATATACCACACGATTTTATCATGTTCTTAATTGCGGCCGCAGAGAGATTGTGACCTGAACACCTTTTTTATCTTTGATGGTATCATTGAAGTGTTTATCTGACCAGCTGTCAATGACAGTTTATTTTGACCACCAGATATCTGATTGTGCTTCAGCGATATTGGTGTTCCACATTTTTTAGCTGATTCCGATTGCAATTTTTTAATTTGACCAGGAGTTAACGTAACACTAACATGACTATATGACATTTTATTTAATAACAAATTGATCTAATTGTTACATTATATATTTTCCACCGGTGCATCAATTACTCTCATTCGTCCACCAGCACCTTCGAGTAGCATTGACTTGTCAATGAGTATGACATGAACTGCTCTGTAATTCGGGATAGTGACAACACCAACAGGGCGAGTTACACGAGGTCTGAAGTGTATGTCAACTACGGATTGTCTTGTTAAATCAAGATGTTCCAGCGAAAAGTAATAGATGGGATATGGTTTTCTAAAATCCCATTTTGATATTTGCAGACCAGTATCCACATTATTATTATTAATGTCAACAAACGATGATACGTGCGTGCTATTTGGTTGGTTCCGCAATCAAGTAGTATATCCTCAGATGGTTCCTGTTGTCCGTTTATTCTCAATGATACTTCATTAACACCCAATAGATCAAATATCATATGGCTGCGTAATTGTGAGTTTAATCGCGTTTAATCATGTAACGCAATAAATATATGAGCTGAAACACCTTGTTTTGATACCAGGTGCCATGCAAGTGTACCATCAATATTATAATCCATGGTATGTGTTGTTGTTGTTAGCCATGATAGCAATGATTTTCCTCCATGATCCATAAATGATAGTAATCTTTCATCAATGGTGATTGATGGAGTCATTACTGGCATCCACAGTGATAGTATTGGTATAATGACTTTACCATCAGCAACACCAGCACCACGCCAGATTGCATCATTACCACTACCCTTTCACACGAGTACTACTGTATGCTTCGCTCCATAGATAACTTTCTAACATTTCTTCAAAATCCGAAAATATGATGCAGTGGAATCGCGCATGAAAATTGTCGACGCTGTCCTTGCAACATTGATATGCGTATTGTAAACCCCAAGTTATGGTTAGTATTAGTACTTTTTATAACATCAAAGGCAGCAGCTGGTCTATATTCGTGTTCAACATCATCTGGTTCAACTGTGGATTAACTTCAGTAGCTTGCAGTATTAGCATTTTAACATATGGAATGTGATCAGCGAGATCAGTGAGATCCTTAGATAACATCATAGAATGAGCTGCCGATCTTGTATAATCATCGGAGTATCTTGTCAAGCCCACTATTGTTGTGGTAACATCAACATCACGCTCTATATACTAGATTTCTCGTCCTTCATTCATGTATCTAGCATTTTCGAATGCGCCATGATACTATTATTGACAAAGCCAACTGGGACATTTTGATCATTTGCATATGGTGGATCATTAGCAGCGGGATTATTTGTTACAATTTCTCCTTCTACTTCGATAAACGCTTCAGAGGGAGAAAGTATTTGCTGGTATCACCGAATACTATCTTATCTATCTATACAAATTCGTTCTATGCGAGTAAGGGCATACCTGTCTATAGAATTATTTATCTTGGTGATTTAATCACTGGGGTTATAGAATTTCTGTTCAGTACCTGTATATACTCATACTTACAACATGTATGGTATTGTACATGTCAATCCATGGTGAGAACTAAATGCATTGTGTTGAGGCAATCAAGGGGAAGTTTCATTTTGGCAGATAATTTCTTTTATTGTTTTGATTTTCGAGTTAATTGTGCGTTTGATTTCATATTGTTGCCCCAGTTCACATTTTCTGACCCTTTCGACAGCAGTGATTAACGGGAGGAACTTGCTGATGCCATTGTTATATGCGAGGGAGTCATAAATAGCGTGTTGAATTCTCTTTATAAAAGAATTGGATTTCGATAACACATATTTATCATTCCGAGCGCTATCATCAATGTCTTGAAATTCAAAAAGAATCTGATTACAGTCTAATTTATCTAACAATTAAATTCTTGATTTTTCAAATTTGAAATCTCGTTGATAATGACTTTTGTATTTTCGAAATTCATTTTATGAAATATTATATATCTAATATGATAAACAAAACAATTGGGGGGGGGGGCAATTTTGACCCGTTTTCATTTTTGATATATACATATTTACATATATACATATTTACATATTATATATATATATATATATATATATATATATATATATATACATGGTATTTACAAGTATGTATTTAATGGCATTTACAATGAAATGATATGGTATTTACAAGTATTTACATAATGGTATTTACAATGAAATGATATGATATACACACATCATGTACACGCACGGAGCTGTTATACATTAAAACTGAAACCACCATGCCCCCAACAAAATAACCACGGGTTGACTGCAAAAACACATTCACACCGTGAGACGGTTTGAATTTTGAATGACTTTAAGCCCCAATTATATAGAAAACCTTCCGATCGGTACCGTCGACAATAATGCCTGCCACGAGATTCGAACAGTCAGCCCCAGGACGAGATACAATCACGTACGGAATACGCTAATATTCGAGATCTACAAGTCTTTAATTTTGAATACAATATATAACTAAACCACTGTATAAGAGTTTAACGAATTGTAGAAAAAAAATCGTATATCAATCTTAGATGGAAATCGTAGATTTCACTGTAATTAAAATCGTAGACAAAATTATAAATTTTCTAGTTAAACCAACACAAAAAAGCCATTCAGTCAGACTATGAGTCATCCAAAAAATCCAATTGAGATAAAACAAAAGAGTGATCGTTGATTCAAAAAATTATACACAAGCCCACTGGAGTTATTTCCCTTGGTGTTACATGTATACAATACAAAACAGAACTCAGACATATGCAAATTTAATTTTATGTCCGTTACTCTTGAAAATCGTTGATTGATATATTCGTTCTGCTACTTCTCGTACCGAGGGTTCGCAAATATCAAAATACCTACTGGCTTCAGTCATTTATTTAAATACTTTCTTCGTTATTTTCTGTATTAAATGATTTTTTAGGTTTCGCATTTTTCGAGTGTTTCTAGTCCCTCCTCATTTGGTGTTTTCACTTTGTGTTATAGCTCGTAGATTCGACCAAGAATTGTTCTTAAGATTGGAATGAATATGATCGATTACAAAACCATCTTTATCAATCCATGGAACACTCATATGCGATACTGTGATTAAGATGACTTTTCCCTCCAGAATTAAATATAAGATATTCAAGATTATTAACAACACCAACTGGTTTCTTCAGCCTGCGGTGTCTGAGAATACCTTCACGAGATGCTTCATAATTGGTAATCACGGGATGTGGTTGAAATTCTTGGTTTATTTATATACTAAATACTATTTCTCTAATTCATGTTTTGGTTTTATTATTACTTGAGAATCTGTCAATGTAGTTTTTAGGTGTTCTTATGATATTGTCTTTGACACAGTCAGATTCGGAATCTTTCATGGAGTCTTTGTGAATCTTTGTACTCCACAATGAAGTTCATAAAATCAAAGGATCGAGCAGTAACTAGTAGGAACATCTGACAGAACTTCTTCGCACCACAACTACCACCAGATTTAAAGAAACTTGCTAGTTCAAAAGCTTCTCAGCAGAACCATAATAATTAATGTTCGCTATAATTATGAGTCTTATATGCAGTATGTTTTATTCATAAATTTTACATATTGAAATATTTGTTAATTGTGTAACGCATATATTTCTTCGACATACGGTTAAGGTTACAACAATTGAAATCTTTAAAATCATTAAATTAGAATAAAAATTAACTTTTAAAAATAAATCACAAAAAGAATTTTGCATTGCGAGTGGGGTAGTGACCTATAGTGCTTCAATGCGGCACTCAGCAATTTAAAAAATTAAAAAAATGGCTCTCAGTTACTACAGGTCTGGCCACCCCTGATCTATTCCATGACCTTGATTCAAGATTATTAGAATTCCTGACAAAGTAATCAGCCTGCTGAAGTCCGTGTATACCGACAGAATGGTGTTTATTCCCAGTTGCGTCACATCACGTAAGGCACTGCGTTCAACAAGGATGTATCAATTTGTGACCACCCTTTTCTGATGCGGTGTATGGATATCAAGCAAAAGGATGCAACAATTCCTGTTTTCAAGATCAGCTACAGTAAATATAAATTCCAAACGAAGGGGTCAACATGACAAAAACTCAGGTAAGTCAGGCTAACTAAAGTGAGACCTTATACTCGTTTACGCTCACTCCACGGTTCGGACAATAGTGAACTAATAATGATCATTAACAGTATAGTATTCTCCCCTTGCTGCATGAATCAACTGGACAGATATGTATAGAACTCTACGATCAGTTGTGTTACAAAGCAAAGACGTGAGAGAGATCAATGGGAAGCCCTAAAGTGTTTGTTTCAGAGAAGTATTTCAATGTGTAGATTATTGCTGTTTCTGCAATTTAACACTTGTCAGGAATTCTTTGACAACCTTTTCTGTTCAGTGTCAAAAACCCTTGAAAGATTTTCCTGGAGCTAAAGTGCCCGGTAAGTTGCAATTCGATATTTAGTCGAAGAAGAAGTAATAAAGTAATACTTTCTAGTTAGCATAATGCACTTATGATACAGATGTATCACACTGCAAACTCTTATTTTCCTCCAAACTTGAGCTAATGATTTATCCTACTACTATTTCATGGATAATGAGATAAATTTTCAATTTAGCATTGCTTATATTTTCTTCAATCCTGTTAATTTTAGTCCAATTAGGTAACCACAATATGTATATTTCATGAACATACTGAGTACAACAACATTGCGTACGATTATTTATTATATTCCAGTGGTAAAGGTGTTTTCATCAGTTTTGAACTTTTGCGAGGAATCCTTAATATATGTTTTGACAAGTCTGATATTTCTAAGTCTCCACAATAATATAATACACCAAAACCAGCTCAATATCAGCAAATCATGTTCTTTCTGTTTTAGAGTAAAGCGCTTTTGTCTCAACATATGTTATTTTGTATCTGCTACAAATACTGTTGATCGCAGAGGGTTCAAAGCAACGAATATATTTCCCAAAAATACCAACAGTGTCTAATGAATATAATAAGTGATTTTGTTTATTCTTGCATATCTGACATTTCTTATTATTGCTTTGAAATATTGGGATCCTGTGAAACAAAAAGTATACAAATATATAATCTAGTGTACATCGTTAGTAGATACATAACAAATATGGCTGTAAATAAAGAGTTGGAATGACATCATGTTAGGTAAATATTTATGCACGCGTCCTTAAGTATGGGTTGTAATTGCTCAAATGAAACCTAAATTCACTTTCTAAAATTCCAGACATAATAAGTATTACCGAATACGAAATAATAAAAAAACACCTGGTTTCTAATGTGAAAAAGGTATTATTTATGTCAAGCGTTTTCTGTAAGATTTTTAATTCATATGTTGTTTTTCGTATCACGTTTATAGACAAACAGTTTTCATTCAGACTGGATATCCAACACTGGTTCATATTTCAGAATAACTGCTTATACCAGTCACAGTCCTATCCATGACCATGAATTCATTCTGTCCACATTTTGTGTAATGCGTTGTATTTTTTTCTCGCATCAACATAGAACGTAAATATTGTATAATTTGTATGCACGAGATCTGTAGGTAATACTGTTACCACTCTGCCTTATGTAAGATAAATAAATGAGGTTCCAAAAATTGTAGTAAAAGCAAAAACTGACACATTTTCCTACAATAAAACGTGACAATTAAGTAGCAACTTCCACTTTTGTGACTTTAATTTCACAAAATCTTAAATGTCCTATCATGTTAACAAATATATACTATTTCAAATAAATTCCAAAATGTTTGAATATCCTGATATAATTCAATGATGTAATACAGAATGTGGCAGAATGAGTTTAGAAAAGTCAACGTAATGCATTATTTCAAACGTCAATGATCACTTTAGTAATTCGAAAGAATATTTTAAATAATAATCCGTCTCGACTAATGCATTGCAAACCGTAATCTGTGATCTCAAATTGTTCCCCATGTACATACATGGAAACATAATTAATTGTTTGTTGATCCCAGCCTTGTTTATACACGTTTGCTTCCTGTTCTATATCATAACATGATGTGAACTAATCCAAGTTGAAATGAAAACAAGACTAGTCTTAAATTGAAATATGTCGATCAGATTCTGTTTCAATTATTCATAACACGAAATAATAAAAACACCTGGTTTCTAATGTGAAAAAGGTATTAATGATATCAAGCGTTTTCAGTAAGATTTGCAATTCATATGTGGTTTTTCGTATCAAAATTAAAGCAAAGACAAACAATTCTCATTCGGACTGGATCTCCAACACTGGCTCATATTTTAGAATAACTACTTATGCCAGTCACAAATCTTGTCCATGACCATGAATTCATTCTGTCCACATTGTTTTTAAAGCTTCGCAATTCTTTTCTCGCAAATAGCATATAGAGTAGATATTTAATAGGTTGTATGCACGAGGTCTGTAGGCAATATTGTTACGACTCTGCCTTAGACTATGAAAGTGAAAGAAATGAGTAAAAGCATAACCTGACTTATTTTCCTACAATAGAACGTGAAAATTCAGGAACAACTTTCAGTTATGTGACTTAAGTTGAAAAAGTCCTAAATGTCCTACCAAGTTAACAGATATAGATTATTTCGAATGAATTTCAGAATGTTTGAATCTCCTGATATAGCACAATGATGCAATCCAGAATGTCGTAGAATGAGTTTAGAGAGTTCAAAGCAATGTATTGTTCCAAAATTCAATGATCACTTTAGTAATTCGAAAGAGTGTTTTAAATAATAGTTCATCTCGACCAGTGCATTACACAACCGTACTTTCTGATCACAAATTGTTCCCCATGAAGAATAATTAATTATGTTTATCACATCCCTGTTTATACACGTTTGTGTCTTGTTCTATATCATAACAGGGTGTTAACTAATCTAAGTCGAAATAGAAACACGTCTAGCCTTGAAATGAAATGTGTCAATAACAGCCTGTGTTTCAATTATTCATACAATAAAGTAGACAAATACTAAGCACACAATATATACACACAATTAAATAAGAATGGACATAAACGTAAGATGTTTGAATCCCAAACTGAGAAAGATTGGTAGACCTATGACGATTGTTTCGAATCACTCTGTATTGTACAACATCTAAACTATATCATAAATATTAAATAGTAATCTTACATATAAGTTGATATATTCTGATGATCCTGATAAAGTAGAATCCTTTGAGATCCACTGTCCACCAAGCGGAAGTTTGTTCAGCGTTCGTATGACTGCAGGTCTTGTCACGATACAAGTTTGTTGATATGTTGCCATCTACCCCAAGGGATGCATTAAACATAAATATATCCTTTTCAAAGGTAGAATATTGATTCGCAGGTTTATTAATGAGGCGAATACAAAGAAAAGAAGCAAACATGAATTATTAAGCCAATGTAGCAAGTTTTCAAATGTAACTTTCTGTGCAACGGTAGCAGTTATATTAAATATGACTTACATTAGTTTTCTAATGCTTTGTACATGCTTTACTTCCAAATGTCTGATAATGGCAACTGACAATATCGGATAGGCAGACAGCCAGAATAAGAAAATTTCTCTTATAAATTGGTATCTTCATGGCTAGAATCCTGCAATACATGAATTCAAAAATGATAAAATAACTACTATTCTATTCGGATTGCATATACGTACAAAATTTGTGTCATTATTTCAAGATTTATTAAGAAGAGAACTTCTATCACAAAATCACAATATACACAAAAAGTAGAGTTTGATACAACAAAAAGGATTAATTATATTTTTTACAAGTATTTGCACAAAATGAATTTAAAAAAATGCGAAATTATAGCAGCTATAGAGACGACTAGAATAAATCAAGCATATTTCTAACGTTTCTGAGTGAGAATCATAAAACCTGGGGACTAATAATATAAACCTATAAGCTGCACATGCATAAACATCATGTCATTTCAAGTTTCTATTTGGCAGGTTAGTTAAGTATATGTCCAATAATGTTGATGTATCTTAATGGTAACTCTCCCTTATAAATTAAAACCTTGCTTTTCGTGTACTAAATAAAATGCAATTAAATATTAGGATTATGGCCAAACTCTATCTTCTCAATAGAGGAAGGTGAGAAGAAGAAAAAATCTTAAGCAGAAAGCGGAAGCTTAAAATATATTACAAATCGTGTGTGACATTGTTCAAATTATAACATCACATTTGTGCAAACAAGATATTTGCAGACACTTAGTTTTATCTTATTTACTAGTGAAAGACCAAATAAAATCAGCTTATACAGTTTATACAGTTTATATATATATATATATATATATATATATATATATATATATATATATATATATATATATATATATATACATATATATATATATATATATATATATATATATATATATATATATATATATATATATATATATATATATATATATATATATATATATATATATATATATATATATATATATATATATATACATATATATGCGTGTGTGCATCTTGGTACGCTTATGAAGTAGAACTTGAAAGAAATAAAGGAATGCCCATATTACAACACAATCGGACTTAACGGTTATGGAGAAAGCCAACAATTAGTATCAATAGTGTTACGTGTTGAAACTCTCTTAAACAGTAACAAGAAAACGTGAAGATACCAAATGTAACAGTAATAAAATGTTCTAATGAATTTAACGAATCTCCGAATTGTAGGCGATGACGTATAATGTTGTCAGTGTAATACCGATATGTCTATATTTCATTGTTGAACTACAGAGAAAAACACTCCGGTGTTTGAAATCCGAATACAATATCCATAAATGTCTTTGTCCGTGAGTTCTGTTTGAGATACAAATGTTCCTAAGGAAAATAATTATTATATTGCATCCCAAATCAAAACAATTTGAAGCAAAATTAAACTCTAACTGGTCACAACAAATAAAACAACTTGCATCACAGAAGGGAGTGTTTCAAATGAATTCTAGGTTTTGGGTGTGCTTATGGATCAGTAGTCTCGAAACTGCTAAAGTACTACGAGTCTTGGCATATCAGAATCACATTATCCAAACTACATTTGAATGAATTCACAACAATAAACAAAATGTAGCCTCAGTCTAGTCATGTGAGCACTTTCCAATTCTACTACTCTATTAGAAATGTGTTGTATATTGTGGGTCTTGGATTGTAAATAACTGGATGCGTGATACTATACCACGTGATGGTGGTCACTCCAAATGTAATGCTAATAATATAGCTTTGATGTTAAATAGTCGATACATGAGAAGTGATCATACATCCGGCCATAGACTGAATCACATTCAGCTATGTAACATCACGGAAACAAGCTGGCAAAGTTTTAGTGCCTTTGGCCATCTTGACATAAAGGAAACTTCGTGGTTTTGGTTATAAACAACCGCAACATGATAGAACAAAACCCAGTGCTGATGTTCATGTTCCAAACCTTTTAAAGGTGATCCAAACTGTACAGACGAACGTCATTACGTTATCCAGCAAATGTTTGACCTAATACTTGATATGAAGACGACGGATAACAAAACCCTCTACGCTACAGTGTAAGATAGTGTTACTTTTTGAGAATGGGGTGGAAGATCATGACTTCCTATCAGGTATGTTACCTTACTGACGTTTTATATGATACATATACCCAATGACCGATTCAAAACCGTAATGATTTAGTTACGCTTGACGTTCCGAAGCTGCGCCTAAAAGCTGGTCATGCTTGACGAATCTTTGGTTTCAGCGGCATTGCATAGGAGCCAACCCCACGTCACCATCCGCGTTGTTCTCTGCGTATGCAGTGAAAGCAATTACGCTTCCGAGATATTTAATGCACACATTTGAGGAGCGTGTGACTACTTCATAATCATCGGCCCGACCCGACCATTACCATTATTGTACGAGCTTGTAAGTATCACTGACGAGCACATTTTGCCAAACATCTTTATGAAAAGCGTTCAAAATACCTGAAAGAGGCTTCACATACATAATTCCTCACTACTGCACCTCACGTGGAAACAAAGCTCTGATATATGCTTGAACAAGATTGATCAAAATAAAATTTGAAATAATTTATATAAAATATGAGTGAATGCTGTGTATTTTGTGGTATATCAGCGCACGTCTCAGTCGATCATATCTTAGCGCTGACGGATCTGGAGCCGATGGTATGCCGGTTTAGGCACGCCATTTTGAACACATACTATCTATCACAATAACTATTGACGACCACTAGGGTGCTGAGCAAAGCCGCTTAAAGTTGACAACAAAAGGAAGGCGCAGTGTCATACATACTTGCAAACACAGCATTTATTCCAGTTATTAGAGTAATAGAGTCCAATACGGTGCTCCAAATCGACCTCTTGTGTTGCCTCTGGCTTATTAGGGCGAGTGTCTCAATGGGGCCACAACAGGCAGTGACTGAATTTGATACTGATTAAATGGACAACATATATTAGCCTGTAATATCATATGATTTTTGAAGATTCCTTTCAAGTTCACTGGATTGAGCAAGCTATCAGGTTTGTCCGGGATTGATTACGAAAATGTAATAAACTGACTAAAACAGTACAAAACTAATATCTAACTATCCTAAGTAAATCTTAGTCATTCAAACGTTACAAACACAACGGTTTTTCTGTTTTATTTGTTTGTCTTGTCTATGTTATGTATTTGCCTTTGAAACAGACTCATTAAGTGTCGAAAGCGTTCAGGCTGGTTAGATACTTGTATTCCACGGTTCGTGGTCGGATTATATATATATACACACACATATGTATTGCTGTCCACGGATGCAATCGTATCACTTATTTTAAATATGGTCTTTTCAATGATTATAAAGGAGGTGCGATTTGATGCCAAATTTTTGACCACTTGATTGCACTGTGAGAAAATAAAACAATTTTAAAAATGTTAACGTAAGTTCGTCACACTTTTGAATTTGTATAATGTTTCTTCTTAGCTTTCAGAGATGTTGCCGAAGGATGTTTTCTCTGAGACAAAACCTACTCTTATAAGGTTTGGTGTAAATATGTAATAAAATCTGATGTTGCTCTCTCACAACATATCATCACCATTGTAACGAAGGCCTGGTAGTAAAAAGTATACTTCTTGTATATAGATATGTAATGTATCCGATTATCCGATAAATACTTGTATATATATATATATATATATATATATATATATATATAGAGAGAGAGAGAGAGAGAGAGAGAGAGAGAGAGAGAGAGAGAGAGAGAGAGAGAGAGAGAGAGAGAGAGATAGTTCTGACATCGCATCCTTTATCGTTCTATACAGTTTGGATAGTTTGTTTTCTATCCATGAAATACATTTCAGAGGTTATTTTAGTTTGTTGTTTAGTGTTGTTTATTTTATATATTTATTTATTGGGGGGTACGTAAAACAATTGTGTTCGCTGTTTAACATAGATTGCTTCGCAGATGGCAGTGTACCTGTGGAAGTCTGTTGAAGGGTGTAAATCAATCAACAATACACCATTGGTGTCCGAAAATTCGATATTTATGCAAGTATGAAAAGACACTAATGACCTCCTAATCATTTGCCGGTCAGGAATACCTTATCACAAAACGTTCTGATTTTCGGTCGTTGAGCTGCTGTCTGTCTCTCTCTCTCTCTCTCTCTCTCTCTCTCTCTCTCTCTCTCTCTCTCTCTCTCTCTCATTTATACATGATCACGCCACACAGGATCGGTTGCCTCAGTGTGTCCTTAATAAAGGCACATAGGTCTCATTTTCTATAAACGATTGGAAAATCAAGATCATTCTTTACCTGTCTTGCACTGTGCTGTGACATAGTCATAGTTCGGAGTTGTATTAAACCACAATATTGTTTGGCTGTATCGCAATATTAAAAGAATAATACCAGATTCAGTTTTAGCAACATCGAGACATGTTCAGTTGGAGCTGAATACTGATGGTTGTTTCAAGTTCTAAACAACCTTATGAAGTAAACATATATACAATATCAGATCTTCTGTTTTCGTAGGAACGGCCATTCTCGACTTGTATCGTCAATTTTAATTTTAGTATGGGATTAGGTAAAACAACCAACTTTCTAGTGCATGAATGAAAACCCAATGCCGGTTTTTATTATCATTGATTGTTTGACCATGAATACTGTAAATTGTATATATAAATAATGTATTGACATATTAAAATGAATCAATACTTTTCAAACTGACATGTGACTAATATTAACATTCATTCATACATAGCTTTATATCGATGGTACAAGCATCGGTACAATTTTAAAATAAAAAATAGGCAAACTGTGAGGACTAAGACACTTAATATTCTTACATATATATATATATATATATATATATATATATATATATATATATATATATATGAAATTGCATTAAAATCAAAATATAAAGTTCTGCTTGCACAGATAATGCAGCTCTAAGCATTGTAACCATTACAACCAACAGATAAATAATGCTTATAAGTAATTAAGAAACGAGTTTTAAGTTAGATTGTTTTAATCTATCTGTAACATGAAGTAGTTGATTCAAGAACATAAGAGGATGAACAACGATGAACATATAACTGAAATCTGAATGAATATAGTTTATTGTTCAAAGCTCCTCCCAGGGTCATATTACAGATTAAGCACACTATGTACGCACTTTGGGCACTTGCCCAAACGGAGCGCCAGAAAATATTTCAATGTAACCATTTTTTCTTGACTTAAGCTTTTAATAATTTGTTTAGTTTTACAGTGGTGGATTTTAACATGTTCAGTGCCTTATTTGACTACTGCCAATCCCCACTGTGGACATTTGATTCTGGCTTAAACAGGCACACTGATAATCGAAAATATACATTGTGAATTTGCTTATTCATTTGTAATTATAATATTTTCACGCATTCTCATATTGGTCCTTATAAACCTGTGATATGCCCGGATTATACATTTGAGAAGCACTTAAAGTTGAATTCACTGTCTCAACAATTGAACATGAAATAGATGGAATGCTTACCGTCTAATGCATTTGTGTACATACATATGAACATATTAGTATTAAAACGTAGGCGTCATTGAGCAAACACTTTAAAAAACAGTTATAGGCTCCATTAAAGGACGTAAAGGAAAATGTGAACAAATACATAAATCAAACGAAACTGTAACATTTTAGATGATACCTGAGTGGTTGAAATGTATATGACGCTCGCCTCTACCGATAACTCCGATATTTCACTATATGTTATATATCGGTTCGACATATGATGGCAAGTGAACGAATCTTCTTGTAGTATCACGTTTATCGGTGGTTAATTTCGGGTTGTTTCATGATCTTTATCCGCCAAAATACCGTATCATGTGATAAAAATTGGCATTAAACCCAAAGAAACTCAAGCCAAATTTAAAAATGCTCAGTACGCGTAGAAAACGGCATCATTAGACAGTACTAGATTGTGTCACCTAATGTCACTGTGACACCTGCTGATATTAAATAAAAGAGAAAGGTCTGAATAGATAGCAACTGGGCAGGTTCCATGATACGAACACCTGGGCATCCATTGAAACCTTAATATAATTGACAAAGTCAAGGGCAGGGAGGAAAAACACTTTCATCATCTTAAAAAAGTATATAATTTTATATTGACTTTATCCTTATCGTCATAGAGGTTAAATGAATATATATATATATATATATATATATATATATATATATATATATATATATATATATATATATATATATATATATATATATATATATATATATATATATATATATATTTCATTTAACCAAAATATATATCTGAAACGTATTTTTGCTTCGTTATTGTTTGATGTTGGGAAACGGTTTTCTACATTCCGAACAAGCCTCATCTGAGAAATGCATATTCTGCGTGTCTGTATCTAAAGGAAATAAATATAAAAATGAACAAATCCTAATATGATGATCATTATAATAGTATGTCCAATTAGGTTGAATACTATCTTAAGGCAGCTTAACATTTGGGACAGTATCACGAGTTTATAGATAGTCATATACATACTAGGGATACAGGTAGTATTAATACCTTACTCAATGATGGTGCCAAAAGCCGATAAAATCGGTAGATGGCACCATGTGCGTCTTTGACATATCCTCTTGCACACCGCAACTGCCACATGTGACGGACTGAGAAGTGAATCAAACAGACCCCATGGGGAGTCACCACTTCCCGGTAATCGTCACCCTACAAATGCAAGTACAGCTCGACTCTAACAACAAGATCCCCAGTTGGAACTATAGTAGGAATTATAATAAAGCAGACTTGGAAAAATTTAAAAAGATATTAATAAATACTGATACAGTATAATTACGATCATAACATAAAGCAGCCATCACCAGCATCCCCAAAACAAAAGGTACCCCCAGATAACTAGCAGTACATTGGTGGATCCAACAAATTTAATAAAATAGACAGGAAAAGCGAAGAGCACTAGGCACATTTTAAAGATCAGGTAACACCATATTTCTAACCGAATACAAAAACCACGATACACAACTAAAAAACCTGATCAGGCAGTCTACAGAATCAACCTGGCAGAAATACTGCAGCACCATAAAATACAAAACTAGCTCTAAGCAAGTGTGGGACAAAATTAGAGCAATTAGGGGGAAACACACTAATAATAAAAATGCTAATAATGACAAAGAAAAAGCTGACATGTTAGCCCAGCATTTCCAAAGCATGAGCAGCAATAAAAGCCACACTGTGAAATTTCAAAATCATAGACAAGTAGTAGAAGCTAAATATAAGGAAATATTTCAGGATCTGGGTCCCAAGACATCACACCAAAATATAGACATAACCACTTATGAATGGGACCAGGCACTTAAAAGCAAAAAAGAACTATTACCTGGGGAAGATCAAATAGGATACATTATATACAAGAACCTACCACCAAATATAGTCATTTCCATAATAAAGCTATTAAATAAAATCTGGAAAATAGGAAAGCAACCTAATAAATGGAAAACTGCGATAGTTATACCCATATTAAAACCAAATAAAGACCGTAATGACATCAACTCACATAGACCTATCTCACCCACAAACAATATATGCAACATAACGAAAACCATAATCGCCAATCGGCTCAAACACCATCTCGAAAGCAACCAACTAATATCAGAAAATCAATGTGGATTCAGAATCAAAAGATCCACCACTGACCAACTCATAAGATTAGAAACTGCTATACAATTGGTATTTAATAACAAAAGAAAAGCGGACAGAAACTTAACTGCGCTATTATTATATCTTGAAAAAGCATTCGATCTCGTATGGACCAAAGGCCTAATAGCCAAATTAAATCACTACGGCGTTACGGGACAAATGTACAACTTTATAGAAAACTTCTTAACAAACAGCAAAATAAAAACTAGGGTAAGGGCAACTTACTCAGAAGAATACACCCTTGAAAACGGAACCCCACAAGGGAGTGTACTGAACCTCATCCTTTTTAACATAATGATAAATAACCTTGATCACAATCTGGCAACAACCGAAATAGGATTATCGCAATTCGCGGATGATAGTGGACTAAGGAGAGCAGGCAACCCTCTCACCACAAAAGCATAGCTGAATTACAAAACAGCTTGTATAATATAGGAAAATGGGCAGACAAATGGGGATTTAAACTATCGCGCCAGAAAACGGTAGCTGTACTATTCACCCCATGCAAAAACTTCAAACCAGAGTACCCTAAACTTATTATACAAAATCAAGCAATAAAATGTGTAAAAGTAGCCCCATTTCTGGGTATGTATTTTGACGGGCATCTAACATGGGCACACCACATCGATGAACTAGGACGTAGGTGTAACCAGGATATAAACTTACTAAGAAACCTCAAAGGAACTAAGTGGGATTCAAATCAATAAACTATTCTATATAGAGTTTTAATAAGATCCAAACTTAACCATGGCTGCCAAATACACCATACGGCACCCAAAAGTCAACTAAATAAATTAGAATCAAGTAGAATTCATGTGGATACCCTCCCACATAGTAATCAAAGGAAATGATTTAGCGGACCAACTAGCGAACGAAAAACTAAACGAACCAAACTGCATGCCCCTAGAATATAGTACATTAGACCTATATAGCATAATAAA
This sequence comes from Unio delphinus, assembly GCA_029339505.1. Taxonomy (NCBI): domain Eukaryota; kingdom Metazoa; phylum Mollusca; class Bivalvia; order Unionida; family Unionidae; genus Unio; species Unio delphinus. Next base: position 1,430,040 of record JAQISU010000337.1, read on the forward strand.
CACACTGATCAACAACAAATGGCAAAATGATTGGAATATAAATAAACAAGGGAGAGCATTATACAGTAACATAAAGGAAGTATATAGGAACAGAAAAGCGCCCAGGGGCACAGGCTGTGAACAATTAATAATCAATAGAATAACAGTTGGTAATACCAAACTCGCTAACACCTTTGGCAAATACATAGGACCCTTCCCACATAACATTAACTGCTACAACTGCAACGCCTCAGACGATTTACAACACATCTTCAACAATTGTAGACGGACCAAAAAGGAAAGGGACAAATTAAGAACAAAACAGCAAAATATAGCCGCCCCTACACTACACTACACTGGGACAAATTGATAACATGTCCGCGACCTAAGCGACCAAACCAAACATTAAAGAGGCGAGTAAACCCAAAATGCAAAAATTGGGAAATAGAACATATTACTCAAAGTACTATAAGTAACCAACCACTTCCGGAACAATTATAAAAACAACAAACGTTATAAAAATAGGATAAAGTAAGGTAAATCAGGAAAATATTTTCCAACTAGGAACAAAAGCCACTTTAAGTTTAAGGAATGGAAGCACCTAGCAACGGAGAGTGGGACAGGTGACATTTATTGGGCCCAAATACACTACGCTGGAACAAATCGACTAAATGTCCGCGAACTAAGCGACTAAACCAATAATTAAAGAGGCGAGTAAACCCAAAATAAAAAAATTGGGAAATAGAACATATTACTCAAAGCACTATGAGTAACCGAACACTTAGGGAACAATTAAAAAAAAACCATTTAAAAATAGGATAAAAGTAAGGTAATTCAGGGAAATATTCTCCAAGCAGGAACAAAAGCCATTTAAAGGAATGGCACCTAGCAACGGAGAGTGGGACTGGTGACATTTATTGGGCCCACCTACACTACGCTGTGACAAATATACCAGATGTCCGCGACCTAAGTGACCAAATATAAAATTAAGGGGCCAGAAACCCAAGAAACCAATATTGGAAAACAGGATAACTCGCTCAAATACACTGAGCTAACAATCCAAAGGGAGAATAAATCTAAAACATCAATAATCATTAACACCAATGATAATACATAAATATTGAATGTAAATATTTAATGAAATGAAATAAATTCTAAGCAGGTGTGAGCATGGATACAATCAGAAAGAGGCGTAAATATCAGGAAACAAATTAGAATAGGCCTAACACCCTTCTCTACCTAACTCTGACTTTTCTCTATATACAGCCTCGTTGACAGCATAAAGAGCTAACCATCATCATTGAAAGATAAGCAGCATAAAAGTAAATTTTACAATAGTGGACTGAGACCACGTCCCCAGCCTAGAAATTATTAGATAGTCTAAAGTCCAAAGACTATCAGGTCCCGCGGCACAAGGCCGCATATCATTTTATTTAGATATCACGAAATATAACACCCCAACTAAATAATATATGATAGTCCAAAGACCAAGAATATCAGACTCAGCGGCACAGGGCTGCATACAAAACCAAGATATAAGATCTAGAGCCCAAAATAATGAATATAAGGTGGTCAAAACCCAAGGCCATCAGACACAGCAGCACAATGCTGCACCAAAACAATACTATTAGACAGTACTTAACCACTTAACCTAAGAAATATAAGATTTTATCGAAACAAAATTTATCAGAGCAGCGGAACAGAAAAACCGCAAAATTAGGCTGTCATACGGGGCTGAATACACTATAGATTCATATCAGCACAGATTCTATCCAAATTAATAGGGAACATTTTAGAAAAAGATACACTGGAGTAAGAAAGCACAACTGACCGACCTACACGCCAACCTGCCTTTGCTACCTTACCACCTTTCCCACCACCGGATACAAACCACGTGTAATGCACGCCTTCGGTAGCAGTGATATCCGACCGGATAGAAGTGAGTGCGTGCTGGGTCTATTCCCACTCAACAAGGCCAACTATTCATTTCGATAGACGCTATTTAGCGACTCTGATCTGACGGCCCTATTAAATAGTGTTATATGAAGACACTAAAGCCCTTTGGAGTATTTTGCTCGCTCGGGATTAATTAAATAGCAAGCTTTGCTAGCATTATACAGTGCTTAATGTCACATAGTGAGCGAAGCACTATAATTCAAGTAATTAAGTAAGACAACAGATTCTAAGACTTGTAAACACAAGTCCTGTTAGTAAAATATTCTAAGTGAAAAATATCCGTTCAAATCCTTATGAAATTCAAGATGGAAGGCGATGGCATCTGGAATAACCTACAAAAGTTCAACCCACACTGGTCACAATACAAATCAAATGCACATCTTATCGTGTCAATATGTTGATGAAACTGACACACCTGTAGCAGAATATTGGTTATGCACTCATTACAACTCAAAATACATCCCCCGTATGAGGGTCAAGATTCATTATTCTAGAAGTATACATACGTTTGTCAGCATATAGAACGTGAAAAACATCACGTAGGTCCACCCATGACCTAAACCAAACTGAATGATTCTTACTCTGAGACAAACGTTAAATAAGTCGATTTGCCATAAGTGTCACTGATTTTGGAACAAGATTAGCAACCATATACAATATATTATTTCCCATCGATGATAATGAATCTATTGTTAGTTGTTTACAGCAATAACATAAGCAAAACAATTAAAGGTTAATCCTGTCAAAAAGAACAAAATTAAATTTTGGACAAGGTTAGCTCCAGTAAACAATGTCATATTACAAAAAGATGTAATTTAATAACAATTCAATTAAAATTTATATAACTATGTATATAAACTGTTGCAATTGGAATATCTTTACAATGCACATTATTTTTAGTTCTGGATATTAAAGTTTCATGATCTATATCGTGGGTTATAAACCTTAAATACACATTACGAAATTGTTTTGTAATTTCGACTACGTTCGACTAAGTGCAACACAAATCTTCTTACTGAACTCAAAATGAAATGAAGGTGATATTTCATGGCATCTTTTTGATAATTAGAATTGATAGTGTTCTCTTTTTTCCCAAATTATTATTCCAAGCATTCATCGAAATAATATAAACACACATGCATCTGCGGCAAGGAATCTTGAGTCCAGGGTGATTGATTAGAATCGTCACTAGCAAATCAATTCATTCCATACCAACTGGAACAGCTGTTACAATGCACATTTATTCACAATATGATTCTAAAATTAAATGTTATGTAGATAAAAACGACAATGAATGTTTTACCTCATACGCATTTATTACTTGAACCATTTAATATTTATAACACCTACTAATACGCTTTGGGTATGCCGCAGATAGAGACTAGCTGCTGAGTTAACCATCTAAACTTGTTCCAGCTAACACATCTAAATATGTGGGTTTATTATATAGTCAATATATACAATATTGGTACATGCTTGTTTTCAATTGTAATTAATTAATATCAAACAATATGTAACTCGTTTATTACTTAGATGTGTTAAGTAATCATTTAATTATCTAATAAACTCGAATAGGCAATATGTATAATAGTATGCTTCTAATTTAATATCAGCCCATCGAGCTTGGAAAATAAATGTACTATGAATTTCTTCTCTAAATATGAAGGGACATTCAGTAACAGTATAGCTAACAGCCTGAACTCATTAAAGAAATGCAGATTCGTTCAGTGATACTGGACAAAGCAGTAGGGAACTCGCGTACAATGTTTGTTAAGAAACATTTTCGTACTTGATCAAGCTAGTAAAACAGTATGAAACTAAAGGTGAAAGTGGCTTCGAAATTAAGGGACTGCAATTAGGAGCAATACTGTTCTAGTGTGCTGCCTAACTCAACTTATGTTATATCCTGCTGATATAACTAAATTTAGTTTCATATTTATTAACACATTGGACGGGCTTAGAACATAGTTCAAGTTCAAGGTCTTTGTATTTTTAGAAATTGACACAATTCTTAGATTAAAATATAAGTATAGTCTCGTGCTACGCTCACCTTTAACCCCAGGTTGAATGACCCGATGCAGAATAACGAAATGAAGGAACACTTTAGCGATATGGTGGCTGCTTACAAATGAAGCGCCTTTGTCAGAAAAGTAGCTCTTACTCAATAAAAAAGTGATAATCTTTTATATCGAGATAGAAATCAAATGCACATATAAAGTTAAATACAGCTCTTTGATTTCCGCTTAGCCCACATCTTTCTATCACCGCCAATCCCTTCACCCACCCATTCTTAAAGACATCTACGTAAATAATCAAGGATGTACGAGTATCAACAAGATAACCGCAGTACATCATTCGCGACTATTTTGATAATATATATTGATACTTTGCTTCTAACAGAAATAAATGACTTAGTAGTTTTATTTTTAATCCAAGATAAATTAAAACTTTTTTAATGCATGGACGTTACAACAAAAACATCTTATATATTACTATCAAAGGAGGGTATCTGATTAGTATTGTGCGATTTTCGTCAGTAAGATAGCTATATAGACGCCGAGGTGGGGTGCCAAAAACACCCACAACGTTCTAATGTATCATGTATACTTGAACATATTCAGATGGAGACACAACTTACCTTCTCAGTCCTGTTCATTTAGCGTTATGACGATATAACCAGAGTGGTATGATTTGAAATGCCGTTGCTCTCATTCCGATTTTATAAAAAGTACTTTTACCTAGCATGTTACTTCCTGTTTAGTGCCTACACCTGCCGTTAACATGGGGATAGAAGGGTTATAATTGGATACCGAAAAAGTAAAAGGTTAATATGTATTTTAACTGTCTTGAAATAGCTGTTTTGTTCATTTTTGCATATTGTTTCTTTGTTTTGTTTCTTTTGCTGAAGTTTGAATACCATTGACAAGGTGAGAACTTAGCATCATATAATATTTTTTAAATTTCATCCTTCCGCGACTTCGCATACAAAGATATACTTATCGCAGAAGATTTCTTTACTCTTCTCTCATAACATAATATAACATAAACATTCGTGGCCTGTCTGATAAAAACGATTGCTAGACAAACATAATGAGGGGAACCATTTTGTGCATCACTATTTCTAGACGTGAATTAATCCGTAAGAAATAAACCAGCTGATCATTAATATATATTTGGATGGACAAATGGAAATTACACATAAAAACATATATAAAAACATACAAACATACAAACAAACATACATACAAAAATACATACATACAAACATACATACATACATACATACATACATACATACATACATACATACATACATACATACATACATACATACATACATACATACATTCATTCATATATAGATACTGCCGCAACAATGGCCACTATCGCATAACCAGCCTGACGCAGCTTTTCCTTTTTTGTGCTGTTTTCATGGCATATGTGTCTGTTTACCCTCGTCTGCATTATTTTTTCAGCATGCATTTGCTCTTCAGATCGTATGTATTTTGTTAAATCCATGTTTTGGAAACGAAAGTAAATGTATGTTTACTCAGTTGTCTTGCTCCACTGTTAAGTAGTCCCTTGTTCTTTTATAAACCGCCATCAGCTGATCGAAAGTCAACCCGTTTTTGTTATGATGGACCCACTTTTATTGCTTTAAGTAACCACTACTTTGCGTTTCATACAACATTGTTTCGTACTAACGAACTGGAACTACATTCATCCTTACTTATATGTAAACGGAGGCGAAACATAAAAAGTTGTTTCATAGCTAGTCGCCGTACAACAGGAATAAGAATTCCAGTTATCTCCTTTTCACCCTTTCCAGCTAAACAATGTAAAACTTCGGCTGTTAATGTAGATAATCTGGTACAAATCCCTACTAAAACGTCAACCGTTCTGTCAACTATCCCAGAGATAAAACTTCGTATTCACTGCCCAATCAGTAGAACCACAAGTAAAGCAAATATAAATAGTTATTTGTATCAGCTATCAGCATATCGACGTCTTTTCCTGACATAAACATAAACATCAGGCGATCAACCCATGTGCGTGGATCTGTTACTCCTTCAAGCCTGAAGAGAGCATGTTTGCTGATTGATAATGTTATTAGAGTTAGTTGTAATGTCGATTTGCATTTTTCCCAAAAGGTCATCATCATCTTCATCAGTCCCCTAACCGAGTGTGGTTGTCGATGAACTGTGCTGCTGAACATCTGACCAGCTTCCTTTACTTGTCTCGATCATGTGTCTATGCCTTTGTCTCCACAAAACATGTCCGGGTCCATTCTGTGATGTTTCCAATCCACTTGTTTCTCTGTCTACCTCTCCTTCTGCCACACTGGACGCTGTCCTGCAGTAATGTTGGTGCGGTATAAGTAGATGTTGAAAAGCGTGGGAGACAGAAGACAACCGTGACGTACTCCCACTCTTGTCCCGATCCAGTCACCCACATAACTTTGAGTAATTATTGCACTGGTAGCATTGGTATATAGCTGCTTCACGGTAATGGTCAACGTTTGACTCATGTTGTACTTCTTCACTGAGGCCCACAATGATTCAAGCCACAGTCTGTCAAAGACCTATTTGAACTCTATTAACGCATGATAGTTCTGAAAGGGTCCAAATTTCACATGAATACAACACAAATGAGATGACTGGTACTCGCAATATTTTGATGTTAGTTTTGAAACATATTCTTGTCTCTCCAGGTGGGTCTTATCTATGACATAGTTGACACTGTTTGTGCTGCTGGTGACAAATGTATATCATTGATCCCTATTCGGTGATAATCGAAGCAATATATTTGAACTGCGTTACGTTCATGTACTCTGACTATAATCTTAGCTGAGATTTATGTGCCACGTTTTGTCATCAGCTTTGTCTTATATGCGATTATATCCATGACAAATGTTGAAGATGTTTCATACAAGCTCTTCACTAAGGTGACAAGCTTGTCTTAACTGGCTGCCATCCCTTCAATGTCGTCTGCAAAGCAGATGTTGATGTCACGCTCTCCAAAGACGACTGTCCCACAGTGGTTTTGCCAGGTTTTTGCTCATGGTGCGCTCTAAGTAGATGTTGAAAAGCGTGAGTGAAAGAAGACAACATTGACGTACTCCGACTCTTGTCTGGTACCATTTAATCACATAAATTCGTATTAAATGCCCAATCAGTAGGATGGATCACGGAGGAATCACCAAATACCATTTCTTGGAATTTGCCTCTGGCAAAAAGGTCGTTCGGACGGCCACATCACCGCTTCAAGCGCGCCATGAAATCTCTTGCCATCATGAAAACACATGGGAACTGTTTGCTATAGTCCGGTCCAGTTGGTGACACGCTTTTGTAACTGGTTCTAAACCCGGCGAGGACAAGCTATGCTTGCGTTCTGGTGCAAAGCGATCTCGGAGGGGAATAAAAGCTAATACAAAACCAGACTCAACTTTCAAGCGCAGCAAGGACTGTCACTCCTGTGCTGGGCTACATAGCCACTAAAGAAGCTGTACAACCACCAACTGTGACATCAATAATGCCAACATATAAAGAAAGCAAGTAAACGTGCGACAAATTGTGGAGACAGTTCTTCCAATCCCTTTCTTTTTTTATTTTAATGTCTGAACAAATTGTCTTTTAAAATCATCATGCAATCAGAAATTATCTTCTCAATTCTGTAAACGTTATTTTTGAATTCCGGAGCCATGTTTCCGGTACAGTGTAATAGGTAGAAGATATGATGCGTTTACTTCATTGCAATATGTTTTTCTTCTGCGTAAACAATGACATACACATGTGTAATGTTATATGGTTCGCGGTTTATGACTGTAAATGTGATAACGATTTGGTTTCATATTCATGAATATTGCATCTTATTGTTCTGCGCATTCTTCATTCAATGTTACGTTGATTTTGTGGAGATCGTTTTGGTTATGAATACAAAATATTGGCCAACAGTAATATTCATATACAGACACCATTTCAGGTCCACAATGTGCCAAACTATGCTTGTCATTGTTGGCTCAGTCTCAGTCTCGGTAAATTAAGTTTCTGTTTAGAAAGAACTAACGAATGTATTACTATTTCTATATATAATGTAATGACTACAACATAAAACAAATAACACGAAATTAGAAAACAAAATCATGTTGAAAATGGTTAAAGTAGGAAACACTGTTGTCATTTTAGTTTCACGTGCCATGTGAGAGTACTGTCGAGAAAATAATCTAGGTTTCGTACTGACTATGTGAATTTAATATTGGTAATGCTGATTGGTATTGTTTGAGGTTAAAGATGTTAATTAGAAAGTATTTGTGCTGTGATCTGAATGGCCTCGATATTATCGTCATTCATCTGCAGCTTATTACACTTATTACATGCCATCCATAATTTCACATAATAAACCACGCTACATCTTGGAAGGTACCATCAACTTTGATTTGCACGCTTTGGTGTCATCGGCGTCCAGTTGATGAGACACTGGATGATGATCATTCACACTTGAGAGTGGTTGTATGTACATGATTTAAACAGAGCCAAGAACAGACCCATCCGGAACACGAGAACATAGATCAAATGGAATGGAGTGTATTCCATTTGCAGATATAATTTGTGTCCTGTCCTGTTGACTAAGTAAGACTTAAACCACATTAAGGCTGTACTGTTCATGCCAAACACATGCAGGCTACAGTGAAGTAATATGTCAATGTATTTTGTGTCGAATGTTGACAAATCAAGGAGGATGAGGACTGTAAACTTTGCGCCCTCATAAGCACAGAGACTGTCAATAACTATTTTCAGACGAGTGGTTTCATTATTGTGGCAAGGACGATAGGCAGATTGTACATTGTTAAAAAGACACACTTTTGATGCGATACGGCTTAGATCACTTTTCCACGATTTCTTTATATGAATGGGATATTATAAACTGGGCGGTAGTTCGATATCGTCGAATATTGATATCTTTACATTGGCATTACTCTTCATCACGATTATCCATAGTAACTCCATAGAGACAGGATCAAATGCTGCTAACGGTTGCTCCTGGAATTCTGTATCGCAACTGTATGGTAAGGATATGTCAACTAACATTGTGTTGTCACGCTTATCTTTAATGGTATGTACCTTGTCATCGAAGAAACTGGCAAACAGGTCCGGAAGGTCGACTGGAGAGAACCTTATTGGAAGTGGTGTACATTTGGTCCTTGACATTAGTGTTAGTAATCTCTAAGACATATTGACAGCAATGCTTTCCGTGATCTTAGCAATCTAGTGGGCTGATTTCGTCGCATAGACTATTTTTGTCAAATTGTTCTTAGTGGCTTCATATACATACATATATATATATATATATATATATATATATATATATTTATCCTCATGAATAGTGAGTCTGGTGGAAAGCCAAAGCCTGTCAGCTTTACAGCCTTTTTAACAGTGAGAAGCTTTCCTTGACATTGCTATACCACGCAGAACACATTTGACTTGATACTTAGTGGCTGGGCATGTTTCTCAAGCAATGTACGCAGGCAGTTAGCAATGTGTTATGCTATTGAAGGTAATCAGGTTGTTATGTTTGCTTGGATGTCGTGCGTTAGTTTCGTTCTATGTATCATTCGGAGATTTCTCTTATTAGCAAATAGAGGTGGATAATTGGGGACTGATTGCATATAATGCAGAGTTGATCGAATGCAAGTTCGTGGAAACAATGTTGGACCGTATAATATTATCATCAGGTCTATGACGAATACAGTCTGAAAGATGACGATGTGTATGGGTTGGTTGGTTAATGGACTGTGTGAGGTTGACAACATGAATGGAATGTAGATGATTTGATGTGTATGGGTTTCTAGGACAACTACTTGATTACATCTATATAAACGAGATAGGAAGGATCAGTTTTGGTCCATACAAATAAAGACTTTGATGGCAATAAATGCGTAGATAAATTAACTATATCGTGTACACCAAAAGCAAGAATGATCACAATTGGCATATAAATTATATAATACATCCATCTGGTTAAAATACATAACATTGTGCAAGACAAATCATGAAACAAATTGAACCTAGAATATACGTTTTATTTATTGGAATCACTGTACAAATAGCTGTGACATAACATGTTTCATACCAACATTCGTCTGATTAAAAATCTAACTATATAACTGGTTTACGTACAATGTATAAGTTACTTGCAAGTTTAATATGTATTTATATAATAGTATTATTACCAATACACAAGTCTATTTCCAAATGATGGATAATAATTTAGTTTGAAAAAATAGAAAATATATAGAAGTGATATAATATGATAGCAAAGTACGATCCGCACACTAGCATTTTCATTTGCAATGGTTATATAAGCTGGATACAGATATACATTTGGTTTATGAAAAATCAACTTAGACCTCGCTTAACCCTTTCTAGATAAGCAATTCACTAAAATATGGCCTTAAATATTTCAGCTGAAATTTAGGGTATATCGTTTTTGTAATTTGGGAGTAATTTACTTTAGGCAATGTAATGATATGGTATTAATTCTGTTTCGGTTATGATACTGGTCACCATATCTTAACGCCCCAGCAATCAAAGATCCATGGAACGATGTATACTTTGATTTGCATTATCGCACTGAAAATTTACTTCAATATAAATTATACGTTCAGGGTCATTTTACCGAACAGAAGGTTATCACAAACCGTAAATGCAATCATTGCAAGTATAATATTACGAATATATCGAGAAAAACCTACGCTTGTGAGCAGAGCTTCTTTCAGTTATCACTATTATTGAGATCCATTCGGTATTGCAAACCATACCACATAGGTGAACAGCGTTTTTATAGTATTTAACGCCATTTTTTCAGCACAGGATTAGTTATACATGGCGGTCAGTATTAATGGTGGAGCATTAACCCAGGAAAATCCCATGAAAGAACCACCGACCGACGATAAGCTACTGGCAAGCATTCTCACATATACACATTAGCTGAATCGAACCTACGCAGACAGAGGTGAGATGGCAGTGATCCTTAACGGATAGCACTTCAGACCACTCGGCCACTCCAGGACCCAAATGTGACCAGTCTACGGCAGTTGGTAAACGTGTGATGATAATATTGGTGGCATATCATTTACTTCCATGCAAAACTTGCTTTTTGATTTATATTGTATTTTATCTTACAATACCGACATTGCTATTGTTAATTTTGTCAAACAATATGTATATATTAAGATATAGAAATCGCAATAACGTTAGCATATATACAAAACCCATCACTGCACTAAAATCAATCGACATAACAAGCTACACCAAAACCAATGACGTGTTAATGCAGTAATCACAAAAGATACAGATGTGCTGTAAGCATAGGGTTTACATCAGCGAGTATGTTAAAGATAATTCGCCATCGCGATCTGTATGAAAAGCTACAAAGCTTTTCTTTTCTTTTAAATACAGGAAAAAGCAGGAATATATATTGAATATGTAAGCTAACATACAAGTCACTTTCAAAATGCAGTTATTACAAAAACAAAAGGTAACCACATCCGAACAATTAGAAATTCTAACGCTCTTATTGTATTCATTATATTACACATATTTAAGGGTAAAGTGCGCCATATGAGTATGTGCATATTAGCAGTATCAGTAATACAATTATGTGCTATATTGCATACAATCTATTCAGGTGTACAGGATTATGAATTTAAATGTATTATGTTGTGTTTTAGAGCAATATGAACATTTTTTTCAAGGTCACACGATAATTCGCTAACGTTCTCTCTGCGTCTTCGTTCTAGGTAATTTCATGGATATATTTGGAATTTGTATATTACGCACTGTTTCTTAAAAATGGTTTATTTTATTGTACACATAATAAAAACTGATAACTGTTCAGAGAGTGAAAAAGTGTAATAACAAGCAATGCATTTAATTGCACTAATATAAATGTTCGAAATATACCAAATTGTACTTGATTCAAATAGCCAATTCATGCGTGCAAACATATCTGTTTTTATGGACAAGTGAAAACGGTTAATTCACAATCCGGCGAAATTCGAGTAGGTCTCAAACTGGTCTAGGTAGGCCGAAACAGCATCGTAGCAGAACTTGAACTGATCCTGGAATAGTTAAAATCGATTTAGTCTGTAACAGTTATGTACACCTAATAAAGGCACCTCACATCATGTATTTGAGATATTGATTTATTATGCAGTTATACTATATCCATTGTTATTTCACGAGGATTGTAGAGATATATAACACGTTTTTACTCATCAATGCATATATCTTGATATTTTAATTTGAATTCACTTATGTTCCTCTTGTGTGCTTCTCAGCTTCCTTCAGTTACTTCATTACAGATTCCCCATAATGTTATATTTACATGCATGTTAGTTGTATCGTTAGAAAAAAACATAAAAAATAATGCTTTCGTGGCTATTCCTAACGCGTTAGGAAACAACTTCTTGCTGAAGACACACAGTAAATTTACATTTCCACAATATTCATCTGAATAATCTTGGTCGCGATTATTAACATTGTTGTTATGTGGTCGTCTATGCTACAATAAATACCGCCATCGTTATTATATTTACTCATTACTATATACATATGGCGTATTAACACGTTTGTATTATAAGTTATATAGACACAAACACATACACACACACACACACACACACATATATACATATATATATATATATATATATATAGAGAGAGAGAGAGAGAGAGAGAGAGAGAGAGAGAGAGAGAGAGAGAGTAGCTTGTTTAAATCTTCGTGCTTATATCGGAATATGTTAGGCTGCTTGTTTCTTACTTGTTTTCATTTGTATATTTCTAACTAATTGTAGGCAATATGGTTATGATAAATATCAATATAAATCTTACTGTCCTACAAGATGAATCGCATTAATTCGATATAGAGAATATATTTCATACATAATGGTTCTTCAAAATTGCGTGGTATAGCTAATGAAGCAATATAACGAACACACCTTTCATTTTAATTTATACGTCTCAGAGTCTAAAGCATTCGAGTCTGGATTAAACATGAATTACTAACAGATATGTACAAAACACTGTTCCGTTATTACTGAAATTGAGCGTCTTACCACATTTGGAATGACTTGAGGTCGTCTACTTCGCATCTGTTTGATAATTTGTTCCACAGCAACATCCTGCTCAATCTTGGTCCGTTCTAACAAGGCGGCAACGACACAAAATAGACCGCTTCGCTCTGCCCCATTCCTGGTTGAAATGCATGAGACATATAATTTGTATATGTATGGTTGATAACTTAAAAAGGAACAATATATAATATTTAACGATAGTTAAAACCATGTTAGGGGAAAAATCATGTATATTCAACTTGTGCTCAAATACAGCTGTTATTGTTTCAGAGTTGGCGAATAATTATAACTTCTGAGTGGATTTCTCTCAGCTTCAGCCAGTGTGTGTATGTAAGAAAGCTTGCCAGTAACATATCGTGGGTCAGTGGTTCTTTTCGGTGGTTTTTTCCTGGCTCCTTCTCCACTATTAATACTTGACGCTATGTATAGTCTATCATGTGCTGAAAAATGGCGTTAATCCCTCCAACAACAACATCATCAAATAAATGTCAATATTGAATGTGCTGACTAGCCAGTTGTATCGAATTTGCTCAAGTACTGTCTTAATGAGTTACTTGGATATAATCCAAATTATCCCTTAATGATAATCACAAAGTAATATTCTAGTCCAAAAATATTGACCAATGATTATTTCCTATAAATAATTTAAATACACGAATCGTCTCAAATATTAGGTGAAAAACAACTGAGAGAGATTCATCTAAGGACTGATTTAAAAATGGGAATGAGACTTATTGTTACCTCGTCCGTCTGAAAACCCCAAGACACAAGATGAGGAATAGTTTGAGTGTCAAACGGTCATTTCTTTAGCATATTTAGTTGTCAACAATATCAGGGATTTTCAAATAACAAACATGATGTACTATACTCAGGAGAACAAAATCGGTAATAACTAACTTAACGTAAAATCTGAAGCCAAATATAAAATGTATATAAGCAGGTGGTCCTACGTGTGTATATATATATATATATTTATATATATATATATATATATATATATATATATATATATATATATATATATATATATATATTGGATGAACAACAAACGTGCTTTTGTATTACATACCTTAATTTCTGCGAATACATATACGGATATAGTTTGATATGACTAGGATCGTAGACCGCGTGTAGATGATAATTATGTTCTAAAATAGTGGATAATTGTCCTTGACACTTGGGGAATAAACAGTAATGTGGAACATACTGATTTATGTTAGTGTTGTGTTGGTTACAAGGAGGATGAAATGATGTCAAACAAATTTTTGATTTAGTCCAAGAACAAGAAAAGATAATAAAAGCGATTGGCATGACTGTTGTGTATTGCTTGAATATATATGCAAGTACAGATGATTTGGTTATTGCTGCCAGTCTAAACATAACGAGACTCTTTCATATGCTTACATGCAATGAACAACGATAGGTTTGTTGCCGGTTTCTTGCTGCCAACTCTGTATCAAGTCAATCTGCTTCAGCATTGCTGTCGGTGACTTGGGAACATTCTTCTCATCTGCCCAGTATGTTGCTCTGCTTAAACGCACCCTCCGACGCTGGTAATATTTACAGACACATTAGAAATATGTACATATTATAAAAAAACTATACAAAATGGGTTTGATTGCTAATTATATGCTATGTTTATATATACATTTGTATTAAGCAATTTATTTTGAAAGGAATTATATGCTATGTTTATATATACATTTGTATTAAGCAATTTATTTTGAAAGGAATTTGTACTCATCACAGGTTAATTGATCTTGGACATTAGGCAACACATTCGTACCAGATTATCACATGGGTTTTATTTCTAATAAATCAGTGATGCCACTGTATTGTATGTAAAAGAGAAAGCTAACTTTAATTCGTTGCTATTCAGTTAAAGGAAAACGTTAAAAACCAGTACTATAATTGAGTTCAAGCCAAACAATGATCTGCCTAATATAATTGATACGACACGTTAATGGTATCCACTGAACGAACATCGATTTGAACGCTTGTTAAAAAATATTAATGCCAGTGCTTTCACAAGAGTCAATCATACTAAGCGTATCTTGTCCCATAATCTAAAATCCAATATACATTTGAGAGTTGCGTCATTTAGGATTAATAACATAATGCGAGATAATAGACTGAAATTTCGTTGCATCTGTCTCGCATGTTAACCGTACATTTAACAAAATACAAATGCATCTTTGCATCAGCATAACACCCTACAATGTGAACTCGTATTTCTGAGTTCTGAGTATTGTTTTACTTTTAACAGACTTATTAACTTTGAGATTAGTATACATTTATGTTGTTGCGGACATAATTGGACAACTTTAGAGCTGTCAGACATGAAACAATACTGTTATGATAAATTATTGCCCTTGTACGTATTTGTATTTATCGTAAACTGTTATAAGTGTAAGGGCATTACATATTTTGGTATTCTGGTACTTTAGCTCTTGTTCCTATGTTTGATGAACCATTAAACAATGTACATGTGTACTAGTAAATGGAAAATGCTCTTAGCCACATTTCATTTAATTTTCTGACCTCGTTCAAATAGCATTATTGTGTCGAAATATTTAAGCAATAACGACATGCGTACTCTTAATTGCTTTAAACCTTTTCAAAATTCCATTTCGAATCCAAAACAAATTTATTTGAATCATCCTTACTTCTGTAATATCAGAAACTTCTGAAAATATAATAAAAACGTAGAGATTAAATAGTTCCATTAACGTTGGCAATATATATACATTTACATTTTGACTTTAATAAATATACCTAGAAATTGTTAAAAAGAAGTGAAAGTTTGAAGATTTTTTGTAATGTTTGCTGAATATTCGCTAATGCACTTTAAATTGTTCTTCAGAACTTATATATAAAAAACACCACTAATACGTTGATGACACAAGATTGCTTCAGCTACTAACCTCATCATGGTATTTCAGCAGCATGGTATAATTTGTGCAAATATCATCGGATGTTTTACTTTCAAGAGTAATTATGAAAGGCACTATTTCTAATGTTTCTTCGTCCTCTGTCCAATAGCGCTCTTCTTCCTTTAGTATCGAGAAACAAATGTTTTAAAACTTATAAGAAAAGGTACAGGAAAACAAAGCATTAACTCATTTAAACACACTGTATTACCAGTCTTAAATATCAACTGCACACGCAAAATACAGTCAAACTGTAAGACTTAAATAATATAAATATTCCATGCTAAATTCCACTCGATCCCACTTTCACCCACATTCTTGACTTTGCTTAACTTTGTCAAAGTGTTTCGAAATATACATTCTGATTTTCTGTGCTGTAGGACATAATTTAATAGCGCATTTACTGCACTCTTTGCCTAGTATCGGTCCCCAAAACAAATCTTTAAATTACGACGTAAACTGAAATAAGGTAGACTTATATAATATTTTGTTAAACTCTTGCAATGAAGAATTAATTTATTCTGTATTTGTAGCTTCATGTGCATACAATATATATACAAACACACACAAACATTAACATTAATTTAAGCTGTATTATCATTATCATAATAGATTTTTTTATAAAATAACAATTGTGTAATACAATCAGAAACCTTAAATTAGCAGTATCTACTGTATAAATACTGCAAGAATGGCATACGCCCATAAGAATAGGAGGCATCACCCCTCTTTATATACTACAAATAATACTCAGTTGTCTATATAAATCATTCAGATATTGATGTATGTATGTCATGAACATCTGCAGGGCTGCATATCTTGAATTGAGACGCATCAGTTCCATTCGTAAATATATTTATGTTGATGCCACTAAAACACTTGTGTGTTCATTAGTACTTTCAAGACTGGACTATTGTAACTCAATTCTGTCTGGTTCGTCACAATATTTACTCCAGAAACTTCAAAAAGTTCAAAACACAGCTGCACGGATCATCTTTAGAGTACCTAGATCAGAGCACACCTCACCACTGCTCTATACCCTACTCTGGCTATCGATCCGATACAGAATCAAACACAAAATTTGTTCTCTGTGCTATGTTTCAATGACAGACTCCAGTCCAACATACCTATCCAGCCTCACCCATGTGTATACACCAGCTAGATCCTTAAGCTCTTCTTGTGATAATCGTATTCACATTGTTCCCACGGTGAAATAAAGTCAAATCGACAACGTTCGTTTGCATACCAGGGCCCGGCGACGTGGAACGAATTGCCCATTGAAATTAGACACAAAGACACAGTGGTCCCTTTTAAGAGTGCTCTCAAAACTCAACTGTTTCTACTTCAGGGACAAACTTAGCGACCTAATCATGATTTGTATCTTATATATTTTCAGCATGTTTTTATGTTTTCCAATTCCATTGTTTTTGTCATTTGTTGTTCTGTAGTGTAGTCATATAATTTTTGATGGTGTAAAGCGCTTAGAGCTTTTAAAGATTAGGCGCTATACAAAGTCCTCATTAATATTATTATTATTATATCATCCTTCCTAGACTGAATGTATGGGGGACGGGGGTGAGGGGGCGTAGGGGGTAACGTTACTTTGCTATAGACACATATTTCCGTAAATATATTTTCTTTTTTAAAGCTAACTTCCAAATGTACTAGGGAAGTCAGCCGAGGGCACTAATACTGTTCTTATGAGTACTTTGAGCTTGAAGTCAACCGTTACATGTGGGATGGAAATACTCGGGTAATTGTGATACCAGTTTGTTTTGAATAAATTAAGTTTTGGTTCAGAAGTCATACGAAACCCTTTTCCCCACTTATTCATATGTTGAGATTAAGTCGTCTCCCTTAGGGAAGAAAGGTGTGGGTCCGTGGAAATTCAGTAAAAGCATTGCACTTACTTGGAAAATGAACACATATTCTGGAATCCGCGAGCAGACAAATGAATGTAATATCGCTATTTGACGAATGAGACTGAGGGAAAGGCATGAGAAGAATCTATCATACTATATAAGGTTTGAGTCCAGAATTACCTTCATTTCTGATAGTGTGTTCAGCATGACAATGGAACTGACTTCTAACTGGTACACCATTCTCCAAAAGTCCACAATTGTGTTCTCCAGAGGTGTTTGGGTGACAACGAATATGTCGTTCAACTTGTAAGCCTGTATGAGAATATATCAAGGTATATATCTGTACACACACACACACACACACACACACACACACACATACACACACACATACACACACATATATATATATGTATAATATTTATATATAAATTCAGTGAAAATATATAATCATATAGGTATTGATAATGCAAAGATGGTACCTATATAAGAACCATTTATTGCACATAAGCCACAGTAAATGATAGCTCGAGAACAATTTAGTAGCAAATGTTTTGTCAACTAATAATAAAATATACTCGCCAATACATTTTATTTATTACAGATCTACAATAAAAAAAAATAATTAACCAAAACGAAAGAAAACAATACAACAAAAGATTCTTGTTGAACGATTTAATCGTATTAATGTTATTTCGATGGATAGTTCTAATAATGGTGTATATGCTTAATGGATTTAACTCTATTCATGCATTACGTCATTAAAAACCATAATACAGACTTTGTTACTATTGGTCGACTGAAATTACAAGACTATATTCCCATTGATGATAATATGTTGGATTTGATCCATTCTCGCAATCGGTAAAGTGTGCTGCAGTTAGTACGCATCATGGGTTCTTTATCAGGTAATTAGTTATGCAATAAATGCATAGCTTTTGGTGGGTGTGGTCTCTAATCATATGATATATCCATTGAAAAGATGAAAATTTGGGTAGCTTAGCTGAGCATAAGAAGACTCATCTTAGTTTCCATAAATTAGTCACTCACAGGCAGAAAAACAGCATTGATGTATGCATCTCTCCCTTTGACATATACATTTAGATACGGACAATGGTTCTTATCTGAAAATGAAAACTTACAAGTAAATAACTTGTGTTTATGCAGAAATGGTCCTACTGAATTCCTGTACTGATATGTTTGAGAACGTGAATGTTCATATTCAGTATTAATTACGAATTAAAACAACGTCCAATTCATAATAATTTTATTTTTGGAAATGTGAACTGCCTTAGGTAAGTCTCTCAGACTGGGAATATATAAATATAAGTGACGATTTAGTACCTTTGATAGAATAATATATTATATTTCTCGAAAATAGATAATTCGCGTTATATTAATACCTGGCAAAATGTTAGAGTATCTATTCTTGTCACGATTTTCCACGTCTTTTGCGTTTACATACACATCTTCTCTTGGATCGGATACGTACATGGGTAGCTTCTGCATATAAAAATATATATAAATTGCATGACCTAAATTCGCCTTATAACCACGTACAAATAAATAATTTAAAGTATATCAAACAAATCTGCATTATGTGTAAAAGCTAATTAAAACTCATGGGGACTCAATATTTACATACCTTTTTGTACCAAATGCACCAACATAAATTCAGT
Source organism: Unio delphinus (assembly GCA_029339505.1). Lineage (NCBI taxonomy): Eukaryota > Metazoa > Mollusca > Bivalvia > Unionida > Unionidae > Unio > Unio delphinus. The sequence goes on from JAQISU010000337.1 coordinate 1,449,580, forward strand.
TATTGTGTTTTGTGTCTGTTGGTAACGATGTAGACTTTAACGCAAGGTGTCTTTATTAATCATTTAGTTCTGATTGGTTTTACTCCAGTAATCTTGATATCGACTATTTAATACAATCAATCCATTTTCAGGGGTATATGGAAATAAGAATACATTTGAAAGAAAATGTACTATTGTGTTTTAAGAAACTGTTATTGATATAACTACTTTACATGAGGTCGAGCTACATTTGCATAGCATTAACCCACCTCCAAGCACACGAGCAGGTCATTGAAAATGTAGCAGATTATATATATATATATATATATATATATATATATATATATATATATATATATATATATATATATATATATATATAGATATATATATATATATTAGAAAGCTTGCCAGTAGCTTCTCGTGGGTCGGTTGTTCTTTCCTGGGGTTTTCCCAGGTTCTTCTTCCACCGTTAATACTGGCTGCCATGTATAGCTTATCTTGTGCTGAGCAATGGCGTTATACCCTACTACAACTACGACATAAATGCCCCACAACTAAGTTAAAGACGATAAAAGGGACAATAGGGACGTAATGTAACGGATTAGTTGCTGGTACGTTTAATTTGTTAAAGTGCTTGTCACAATTCGTACAGCTTTTACTTTTCAGTTTTAATTCGCTAGTCTATTGATAAGTTGATCTCAAGGTAATATAGGCTTTAGCAAAGTTTTAATTTGAGTATCTTACATTAACTCTAACAGTGACGAAGTATAGCCACATGTATGCATTTGAATGCAATTAAAGATTAAGGGAAAACGAAACAGACTAATGATGGCTCTTCGGACAATGGATATTGCGACATCACTAACAGCTTACGAACGGCGGTATATGCATCACATCATATTCTTGTATTCCATCATCACAATCAGAATCAACTAGAGGTATCGTTGCCATGTGAAAAAGCAATTCTTAAACTTATAATCCAGAATCGCCAAAATGAAAACAAAATTACAGTAAATAATGTGTCGATAAGTTTTTATTGACACTGGCTTTCCTCGAGTGGCATTTTGACACGAAAATTTTAAGAACAGTGGAAGGGGTGCTATTACCATGAAACATTCGTATCCCATTCCATTGTGACTGTAAACATCAACATCATCCAATGTCGATAACTACCTTCATACACATGAACAATAATTTACCAAGGTATTCAATATGGACAATGTCATGGTCATTCCAATGTCTAACATAAAATATAGTTAATTACTGATCGGCGCTATGCGATGAACTATCGCACAATTGTGAAATTTGATTCGTTACAGATCATGTTACTTGTCCAAAAAGACCTTGACAATATGAAGTTAAAAATATCCGTTTCGCTTGTATATGCAGCGTACGCAAAACTAATTGAAGGCACATTTTCAGGTTTATATGGGCCAGATATGCTAATTATTTTTTTTCGCAGATCAATGCGACTCATAACAAGAGAATCTCCTTTTGAGATGCAATTTCGAGTGTTATGTTAACGAGGTAACGTACTATACTGTAATAGATAATATTGCTTGCTTATCCACCAGATCAAGATATTATGAAAATGGTGCTATGGGCAAATATTTATGAGCTATAAAATGGCAATATGTGACACTTGGAGCTTGCTGATAAGTTGTAAGTTGACCATTTGTGGCATCAACTTGTGTAAGTAATAATCAAATTTGCTAGAAAGAGATTCAAGTAATATGTACACACCATTTCGGTGGCCGATACTTCAAAAATGGAATTAATTTTCATGTATTTACTAATGAAAAATATTTTCTTGAGTCTTGTTCACTAATTCAATCTTACAATAATTCAAATTTATAACGGCAGCGAAATATGTACAAACGCCTTCATTTTTTTTCAGTACACCAACTATTAGTTCTTTGTACATTTGTTTCATTGTTTGGATTATATATAAATATATATATATATATATATATATATATATATATATATATATATATATATATATATATATATATATATATATATATATATATATATATAACTCACTGCAACTTCTATGGGACGTCACTACATAAAGATTAGTATTCGCCCGTCTTTGAGCAAAAAGGATAGAACAAAACTAACAATCAGGTTGAGCAATTAACAATACAAAGTTAGATGCCGCAGAGAGTTTCGAACACGCAACCTCTTTGTTTGCAGGCGTGACATACATAATGATAGATGTGGATGTTTATATATAAGCTCAAATTGTATACTTCGAATGCATCATCCAGCTTCCGTTTCCCTGTCTTAGTGTCCCTTTCAAGTAATTTTCTGTAGTTCTCCTGGAATTCACTAGTCGACATAGCTATTGAGGTACAAGTCAACGCTTCGACAAGAGCCTCGTGTACAAATATATACTGCTCCTAAATATAAAAAAGAAAAGAGATTTTTCGATTTGAATGTTCAGAACTATTGCATCTTCCGTACTACATGTTAGGTTTTGAACTAAACTGCCTTTGTTACATTGTGTTCATACTTATGTAAGATATCTGTAGTACAACACTTTCATCATTATCGTGGTCATCATTATCATAATAATTATTAACATTATTTTCATTGTCGGTTTTTGTCGGAGTTATCATTATCATGACCATACACACACTTACAAGCGTCTGCACAAGGTTGGTTCTCTGTTTCCTAAGGTTTTCCACACAGTTCACTACGTTGATGTAACCCATTTCCTCTGCCTGGTCAACAAGGTAGTCAAAAGCCAGGAAGGTCCCTGTCCTTCCAATGCCGGCACTGTGTGAATATATAAACATACATCAGTGAGTCCAAAGCAGAACTTTTTTAGTTGTAAACAGAGCTCTCACCAGTCAGACAATAAATGGTAAAAGAAACTAAATCAATACGTGTTTGCATTAATCGAACTAACTAATGTTATATTGTATTTAAACCAAATCATCAGCGTGGTACAACTGTTTGTTTGAAAATGAAATAACAAAATATAGCGAAAACTAACACAGTTGCAGCAAATGATTTAAATATCTTGAAAGTAAAGTGAAATTGTAAAATGAACTGAGAGCAAAATCCAACTAATCATTCAGAAGCGAATGGACACCAGCAGCTGAGAAGGCGAGCCTTTCGTTTTCTGAAACGTCATTTGCTTTAAAAACAAAGCTTCCTATGAAATGGGGAAACAAAAAAGGTCAATAAATAGAACCTAAGATTCTAATTGACCGAGAGTTTTTCTTCAAGACCCTCTTTTTTGGGTTATTTTTTGTATGTGGGTATCTTTCTTGTTATTTTATTGTCTTCTAAATTTGATCGCGCGTTTTAGTTGCCTCTATGACATGCCATTGCTGCTATAATTATCAACGAAACATTTACCAAGATCTACGCGATATCTTGATCTAACTCCATGCAAATGTATCGTTCTAAATCCGTGTGGGGTACCTAGCGCGCGTGAAAAGAAGTTTTGAACTTTTTGTTTAACTATGACCGTATCTGGTGAATATTTCTTAAAGTATGTGTGACAACTACATGAAATACAACAACATTATTAGTTATCTCTGATCCAATTTTTGCTGTAATTTCGTTGAAAACATCATTACATTTAATATTTAAAAAAAAAAACATCATTTTGGAGTATGTATTATGCACAAAATATCGATACATCCCGAAAACAAAGTTGCCTCCTTTTATTTAGGTCATTGGACGTAACAAGGGAGACAACAACTGAATTACTGAAGAAAAATGTGTTACAGTAATTTTCTCCCATAAGTAATACTGAAAGATTATACAATAATTAATTATTATATTTCAATATTTTTTGTGACTGCGGAAAAGTCCAGAATTACATATATTATTATTTTAGAAAATCTACCCCGGAATTACTTACACATTGCGTCATAGTGAAAGTGCATCAATATATCTGAATGATAAAAAGTCCATCTGGAATGGTAAGACACAAATATTACTTAATTTTTCAATGAGATGCCTCAATTGGGATGTATTATTTTTAGTGTCATCTTCTGTAGACGATTAGAAATGATACGATATACTTAAGGATGTTAATGAAAATGCAAGTTTATGAAAATAAAGAGAGCATCAATATTATTAATTTATCACTGATATTGATGAAGCACCGAATGTAGATCACCTTGATGGATTTATTAATAAAGTAATTTTAGTTGTCCACGATGATGTGTTTGCTAGATAAACATTCAAATCCAGCTAGAATACTTTCCTGTCGTAGACAGACAAATGCTAATGTGATTTATGTTACTCCGCGGTATACACAATTACCTAAAGTTATCAGAGACAACTGTACTATTCCTGCTGTTTTAAACAAAGTAGATACACATACTCTAGCAAATATTCATAAATCTTGGTGTAACGATGATATGGATATAATTATGTTTAGTAACTTCGTATTGCGTGCACAATCTACCCCATACAGATTTATAACGAGGCATTTACATGAGCCAGTATCAAATAGATCGTGATAAATACATTTCGTTGAAAGACTGATCTAATTCAAAGAAGCTGAGAGGGCGCGATCACAAATACTTGTCACGTGCATTATATAAAAACATCTACGACAACAAAAAAACAACAGTATCATATTTAAATAACCCGTAAGAGAGACTCTCGGTTAGTTAAAGGCTTCGGTTGGCGTTCTTGGAGTTATTTACTTTCGTTTTATTAAGAAGCCTTACTTTAGCAAATTTAACCTTACACATCGATGTGGGCTTGCGCTGCTTGCTACACCAATCTTTAATTACGGTTACACACATATATTAAAACCACATTTTGATAGGATACCGTCAAAAGCATTTCATTGCAGCTCCAAATCAGAAATGGTCAACACAACTAATATTTTTCACTCCAAAAATAATTCTGTAAAGCATAAAATAAAATCAGTTTAAAGGTGTGATACTACACTTTGATTCTGTAATTACTGTGTAAAACATTCCGATATAATTTAATGGTTGAATTGCACGATACAAATTGGACTAAATAACAAACGTAAGGGAACATAACATGGAATCGGATTGTTTTATTCTCGCAGAGACCACTGCTTGTTCCATACTGTTAAAAACAAATAATGTGTCACCTGTTCCATCTTCATTTTCTAACATATGTTATTTGTGCCTAAAACCGTTGTTAACCAATCGTATTTCCATAAACCTTCTTGACGGTAACCATTTTTTCTTGCTTCATATATGGGTAGATTATTATTGTTCTATGCACGATTCTTTCACTTTACTGTAACTGAAGCTTGTGACTAATTCAATTATGTTTTCAGAAGTAGGTTTAGTCAATTTACAACATTAACATTATTTATGGTGAGAAACTTTTTAAAGTTAATTTCAATGATATTTGTCAAGATATCAGGTACCATAAATTAAGAAAGCTGTTTTTAATAATTTAAATAAATGATTAATTAATGCAATTGCGTTGATTAGACCTTGCTTTTTACATTGAAGGTCAACTAGACTAAGTATGAAAATCAAAACTAATAATACTTTGGACATCAAAAAGTATGATACTTTAGACATTAAAACTTATGATACATTCGACATCAAACTGATAATGCTTTGGACTTCAAAACTGATACTACTTTGAACATCAAAACTTATCATACTTTGGACCTAAAAGCTAAACATACTTCGGACATGAAAACTGATAATAATATGGACATCAAAACTTATGATACTTTAGACATAGATCGGTTTCGTTGCACGTGCATATTTCAACCTACCTGACCATTAGCAATACATGTACTTTAACTGGTCGACAACAGTACATGCGGAACACAGTGATAAGAGATGTAAAGGTCAAACAAAGTTAGAATACTAATAAAAGAAAGACTTAAAATTAAAGCAATTTAAAATTAGTAGATACTGTTATGGATATACTCGGCATAGCCCGCATATATATATATATATATATATATATATATATATATATATATATATATATATATATATATATATATATATATATATATATATATATCATCAATGGTTTGGTTCTTTCTTTGAATAACTGATCATTTATATCGTGTGAACAAGTATGCAAAGTTATATTAATTGCAACGCTGTCGGTGAAGGACTCTCTTGACGTCATGAAAATAAATATGTTAGAATGTTCTCAATAATATTTGGTACTCATACAGGTAATCCTAAATTCAATGAGAAAACGTTCAATAAATATGTTTGACAAACGTCCATTAAATATTACATACAAAAAGACAACCAATATGATAAACAACATTTCAATAAATATTAGACCAAATTCCAATAAATATTATATTACCACTTAAATGTATGTATTCGTACATACACTGCATTTATTTAGTATAAAGCAAATATTAACTGTAAGAGATACAGTAAGTACATGTGATCCATTTGGGATAGATACAGCAGATCAATGACTTCGATAATATAGCTGATGTTCATTGGAAATGATATACGTTATCTTTGATTGTGTACATCGATTTTTCTTACTGTTTCATTCAACTGTTGATACTGATCGTCTTGTCCACGTTCCATTTGAGATATTAAGTTTCATAGTTTTGTTGCAGTAACATTGTAACTCTCTGAGCATTATAGTTTTGGCTGCGAAGATTGCTTTGATAGGTGCTTCTAATCAACTGTAATATTTGGTTTTAGTTTTTGTCTACATACGATTATCCGTAAATGATGATTTTAGAGAGGCAGTCACCATGTGTTGCTAAAAGGTATCATACATCTATGGTGTTTTGAGTGCCTCTTCAAATGATTTTAGAAACGTATTTTGTCGACTGCAATGCATCATTAAAATGATACAATATCGCAGTATATTAACAAAACTCGTCTGACCAACCATCTGGGTAAAACACGTGGATATTAAAAACGAGGCAACAAAAGATGGACAATGGGAACTGAAGGCTTTTACCTGCAGTGAACAACAATTGGACCTTCCGAGTTTCGTCGTGTTTTGGTAGTATGAATCTTGTGACGGAAATGAACCAAGGATGAAGCAAATCTCGGTACACACCTGTCTGACCAAGCAGTGAAATGAAATTGTTTTACTTGAAATGCCATATTTTTCTCTTCTCTTGCTTCAACTGTCTAAATAAAAACAGTGACACGTATTATAAAATATGCATATTGTTGTAAATATACGTATTCATGGTAATCGTTTTGACAACACAGATTTAATATTCAGTTTAGAAACAGTATGATGTACTTCAGCATTGACGTTTTATATTGATATCTTAATACAGGTTTCATTTTTTTAATCAAGCATCAATGATCATCGAGGGCGCAAACAAATTGTTAAAGCTTCCATGTCAATGTATTAACTTATTTGCATATGCTAAGCAATTGAAAATGTTAACTAATGTTAATTGAAAATCCACAGATTCATTGATATATTAAATATATAGTTTCGTAAGAAGGTGTCCTTAAAATCACAACAGCAACTATCCCCCATGAATTGGCATTCACACTACACACTATGTGCAACTCTTGGATGATTTGCATTAACAATAAATGTTCTTGTGTTAATGTAAGGTATCAGTGGTAGGCAGTTACTAAGCAACAGTAGCCATATTGACTGATATTCAAGCAACACATGGAGATTGTATAATACGTGAACAACTATAATTTGGTGGAGTTATAATCATGACATGCTATTTTGCGAATACGCTAATATGATTTAGTTTGTAAAACAAATATTTTGTTGATATACAAATCTATCTTGACTATTTATAACGATCACGAGAAATATACGATTGGTTTATAATTAATATTATATGACTTTTTTAGTACCATTATATTGCACCTTTCTTATATGCAAAGCAATGTTGTACAAAAGTAATTTAAAATGGCAGATTTTTCGATATTATTTATGAGAGTTGCTGATGTTATGTTTTTCAAAATACTTGTTAAACTTGACTTACGAGATTGTCTAGTTACTATAGTAACAAATTAAATGGTCCTAAACACTAAAGAGTCGTTAATTAGTAGGAGACTCCCGAGTCTGTCTTTGATGTTCATTTTGACAAGTGAGAGACAATTTGATACGTCAGTAAAGAAACCGTGAAACGCATAATATTTACATTGGGTCCAACACACATATGGACTGCACACATTAATTCCAGTGTAAAACCTTACATAAAATGGCAAATACGGGGGTAAAAAAGCACTGTGGCAGAAAAAAATCTCCACATGTTGTATCGTTAAAATGCATCAAATTTATTAAAGAAGCTCAAAAGATCTTATGTAAGTGTAAGGAGACACAGTATCTGATACATTAGTTAGGAATGAATTAATCAGACTATTGAAAAGATAAAGATATACAATTTTGCAAGACCGGATAAAACCTCCGACATTGATTATAACAAATTCTGAATCGTGTGCTGATTTTAGTGAATGTCCTAACTGTGAGGTTGAGTACGTGATGAGTCTATTCCCACTCACCCAGGTCTAACATTCATATCATTAGCCCCTTTTTAGTGGTATGATATGACGACCAAATTAAATAGCGCACTCTGTGCGCATAAACGCTAGAAAGATGTGGCACCATTCCATCTTCCTGGATAAATTAAATCACAGCCATGTAAATAAATGGCAGTGCAAAATAGTGACATATGAGCCTAGTGGGCGGTTTCACATTAAATCCAACTATTCATTCATGTTCTAACTGTGAAAATATCAAATCAATTAAACAACTGTTTTGGGATATTAATCTATAAATGGAATCTGAACTCACCAATAGTCAATGACTAAATTAAATATATTACAAGGAAACCGACGATTACCAGCGCAAGCACAGAAAACAATTTTCAGCAACTATTAGTTAAAACAATTAAGTAAACTATATTGGTATATTTATCAATGAAGCCGAAAAACAAAACATCACAAATATAATCAATTTAGCCAAATTACCCAAATACAGTACTAAGATGATGGAGAGTATCAGCTGCAAACAGCTCTTCGAGATAAGTAACAATCAAATATCAAGAAACAAATGTGCAACATTCCCAACTACCTTTTCTCCAGCAGGCCTTTCCTGGCATGTTCGTAAATTTCTTCATGGACAAGGTACGCTTGACATCACCATATAAATTGAATCGTTCTCACCATACAGTTACGACTGAGAATTTCAGAGACAACCATTGGGAACATTTGAACCTGTTTCAATGGTTTATTATGGACAATCGTGATGAACAGTGAACCAAAATCTCGTGAACGTATTCCAATTCCAACATCACTGCTGCTAGAGTGCTTCGATTCCATATTGCCTTCACTAACTGATGTTATTAATACCTCTCTCTTATGCTGGAAATTCCCATCATTTTTCAAAACTGCCATTGTAAAGCCTCTGCTGAGGAAATTAACACTCGACCATAGCGACTTAAAGAACTAACACCAGGTTTGTAATCTCCTGTTCAAAACTAAAAGATCTCAGACAACTTTGTTATAAGACAGCTAGTTTCTCATATGAATTCAAAGAGTCTTTACAGCAATGTACAGTATGCATATCGCCCATGCCACATCAGTGAAACTACTGTTCTGAAAGTAGTTAATGATATTCGCTCTGGTTTGGATGCAGGAAAGATCACATTTCTCACCCTCATTTATGAATCTGCAGCATTTTACACAATATACCATTATATATTACTTCACCGTCTCCATCATGTATTTGGCATTCAGAATACAGCATTAGAGTGGAACTAATCAGACCTAATCAACATAAGCAAGGTTGAATATATTGAGCTGAGACGCATCAGCTCCATTCGAAAATATCTATCAGTTGATGCTACTAAAACATTTGTGTGTCCATCAGTATTTTCAAGACTGGACTATTGTAACTCAATTATGTATGGTTCGTCTCAATATCTACTCGAGAAACTTAAAATAGTTACAAAACAAAGCTGCTTGGATCATCTTTAGAGTACCACGATCAGAGCACAGTCCCCGCTGCCCTGTACCCTACTCTGCTGGCTATCCATTCGATCCAGAATCAAAACAGTTTTGTCTTTGTGCTACGTCTCACTGACCGACTCCAGTAAAACATACTTATCTGGCCTCACACATGTGTACACACCATCAAAATACGTACGCTCTTCTTCTGACAATCCTATACTCATTATTCCCAATATGCAAACGATGTCATATGGACAACGTTCTTTTACATACCACGGTTCAGCAACGTGGAAGGAATTGCCCATTGATATTAAACAAATTGATCACTTTCAAGCGTGCTCTTAAAACTTACATTACTGGATGAATAAACAAAAAGACTTCATAATGTTTCATATCTTAGATATTTTTAAGCATCGGTTATCTTTTCTAATTTCATAGTGCTTGTATGTTTTTGTTATTTATTAATGTTGTGGTAAAATTATTATAGATGTAAAGCGATTAGAGCTTATAACGATTAGGCGCTTAACAATGTCCTCATTATTAGTATTTGTATCATTGCGAAACTGTATCAAAGCTAATAATGTTTTGATGTCATTGCACCCATCCTACAAAGTCGGGTTGTATTCAACGTGTCGCAATTGTCAGTGACGGATTCTGTGAGTTAATTGTGACTGATTCAAATAAGGATTTTATCTTTATCGCGTTTTCAGATGTGTTGGTGATTACTGAAAGTACTAAAGTGTTTATAATAGAAAGCCTAATTTAGAATGTTGAGTTATCATGCAAACATATACTGGACTCTGGCCTAGATAGCAATGTAACATCTGATGCACAAGAGGTGATAAAAGAGAGGCGACCAGTATCGATGCTCCAAACATACATATATTAATTTTAACAACAGCATATGTTACAAAGGCCAATGCATGTCTTGTTGTCAAAAGCTAAAATCAAGTTGACTTTGCTCACTTATATTGAACAAAATATATGTAATGAGCGCTCACTTCTATGGCGGATCACAAATATGAGGGCGGAACCATCCCAAAGGTATACTGGTATGAAAACGCTGCACCTGATTGCAAGGCAGTTATACAACCATTCCTGGTTATGAATATCAGTCTATTGATCACTCACACATTTACGTGCAAAACCACAACATTAACAGTGAGCACGTAAACGTCTATATAGTTGATCTAGAATACCCTGTACATGTACATGGTTAAAGCGTTGTTTGTGTATATTAATTTTAACAACAGCATATGTTAAAAAGGACAAATGCATGTCTTGTTGTCAAAAGCTAAAATCAAGTTGACTTTGCTCACTTATATTGAACAAAATATATGTAATGAGCGCTCACTTCTATGGCGGATCACAAATATGAAGGCGGAAACAACCCAAATGTATACTAGTATGAAAACGCTGCACCTGATTGCAAGGCAGTTATACAACCATTCCTGGTTGGTGAATATCAGTCTATTGATCACTCGCACATTTACGTGCAAAACCACAACATTAACAGTGTGCACGTAAACTCCTATATAGCTGATCTAGAATACCCTGTACATGTACATGGTTAAAGCGTTGTTTGTGCATGGTACGTGGTTGCTATCGTATCATTTCTCCAGGCGCATACAGATACAAAACATCTTTTCAATTTCTGAATAAATGTGATTGTTCCTGGCCGAATCCCATTATGTGGTTTTAATTTGATCGCAAACTTGTCGTGATTCTTTACATTATTTTGGGACCATCAGCTTAATTTCGATATGATTGATGTGCTTAGCAGATATGTTTGCAGCGGCATAAATTAGTCTCAACACGATCAGTGAGCTGTATTCTATAGTAATCCAGGATAAAATCAGTGAGCTGTATTCTATAGTAATCCAGGATAAAATGACTTATGACAGTGTTGGCCGGAGTGAAAAATTACAGACATATCGGAGCATATATAAGGACTGTGCGGTTGTGGATTTACAGACCATAAGCAGAGAATGACACTCGTCACTTTCGTGGATTATTAATGTGAACCATCCACTGGTGCACTTTGTATACATCTTGCTTGGCAAGGCATGGGATATATCATGGCCCTAAAAAGGTTTAAAAGGGCATACTTTGTTATGACACTACGTATTGCATAATACGTATCTATTATTATTACACTGTATTAGTAATTATTTAGTCAATAGGGTTCACATAACGTAACATATAACAAGTGGAATTTGTTTTGGAAACATCTTATCATTTTTTAGGCAATAATAAAGATCAACAATGCATTATCAATTTTTTATTATTTTTTTTACATGGCACATAATTGTAATGAAGTTCTTTGTCGCTGTATCTGCGTTTGCGTAGTAAAATTCGCAAACTAGATTTATGAAATATCTTCAGAATATGCAAAAAGATACTCAACGTCTTGATATGTGTTTGATGAATATTTGTATGACCTCATACAATGTATATACAATAACCATATTAAATATTTGTATGCGTTATATTCATTATTATTTTCCTACATGGATTACATGTCAAGATATACTAGAGACACATGATGCTCTGTGCTATGTATTCTTTGCAATTCTTTGTTATTTGTTAATTTTACTAGTACATGTAATAACTTATATTTTACAACATAATCATTGAGCTTTGCACATTATGTTATTATATAAGGTATGGGGGTGGGTGGTCTGTATTTTGTTTCAAATAACCATCCTCCCATAGTATTGGTCACTTTTTATTGATTCGCGAGGACTGTCTAAATTTCGTAATATTGTTGAATTAGATATATACGATACAAATGGTATTAGATCCGTCTAGTACGTGTATTTGTCTTATACACGACATGTAAAATAGCGAAACCTTATTAATCCTGTTCTTTATTAATATTCTCTTCCTAGAAGATTCTAATAAACACGATATTTATATCCAAGACTTTTTATTATAATTTATAAAATTCTGTCGCATATAAATTATGTCAGTTTTCATCAAATGTTGATTTCTCTCTATGTATCTTCTAATTGCAACTTCTGAAATTGTTGCAAATACTAAGAACTATATAAACATGAAACTTAGGTTCATAAACAAGAAAACAGCACATTTGCGTGATGTGTGTCTTTAACTAGAAAATGACTGTTATAATACCAGCGTCCCACTGTATTCGCTTTGTGAGTAACTGATGATTGAAACGCCTCTCATGCCGCTCCCGTCTACACCCCTCCCTCCGAACATCCCATGCAACAGATAGCTAATGCAAATTAGAACTAGACTAATTAATGTCATCATTAATATAATTAAACATGTTATCTTAAGAAGTTAAATATTATTCAGAGAAATGTTTCAATCAATTCTGGCAGGTGCTGATTTAAGTCCTTTGTTAAACAATTGACATAGGCAGTCTTTCTCTCTTTTTCTCTAGATCTATCTCTCTCTCTCTCTCTCTCTCTCTCTCTCTCTCTCTCTCTCTCTCTCTCTCTCTCTCTCTCTCTCTCTCTCTCTCTCTCTGGGTTTGCTCAAGCCAAATACTTCTTAAGAAAGAGCAAACATGCAACATAGGCATTATTTGCAGAGTACGATTAAGGGAATATATTGAAAAGATACAGTCGTGCTGATTGTTCATACATAACGCCAACAACATACCCATCCCACCTTTAACAATATCATTGAGCAAAACTAGTATTTAAAAGCGTCGACGTCGGTAAGCATAAGACGTTTTTATCCTATAAACCAATTATAAAACAACGCAGATGCATTATCTCATCCAAATCCTTCCAAACTACGACTGAATCATCGGAACCGTGAAGGAATAAATATGTGAAACGTAGTAATCTTCGATGAATGCAACCAAGGCAGTACAGGTGTTTTAAGTCGTCATTCTTGGCATCAACATCACATGCGGAACACAAAGCACCATACGTTGATAAACTTAAAATTGTGTAGTAACCGGTAGATGGGGAAGCGATAAAAAAATTAAAGAATAATTAACATAGTTACAAGCAAACACAAAACAAGTTCCATATCCCGTTCTAAAATATTTGTTTCTTTCCCCGACCATCACTTCAATAACATTGTCCTCACTATGCGCAGCGCAATCAAGAAATGGAACATGGACACCGGAACAGGAAATTAAACGCGTGTGCTCCTTAGTCTTTTGTTACATATGTACACGAGATAATGGGGATGGAAAGTTGGTATACAGAGAGAGAGAGAGAGAGAGAGAGAGAGAGAGAGAGAGAGAGAGAGAGAGAGAGAGAGTAATTTTATGAAATTTCCATATATTGGTTGATTTTGTTATACCTTTCGCAAATCTAGCGTCCTTATTGTGAAGTCTGAAAACGTTTCACACTGGATCAATCTTATGACAATATCTCCATATTCCACAGAACCTTCATCAGGCCAGTATTGTTCACACTTGTGCTGCAACATTAAAAGTTAAAGAGTAGATAATTCTGATTAAGAACTAAAATGTATTAAGATAATTATAAGCTAGTTAATTCAGATCACAGTTTAACTTGTTTACGCGTAAAACAGAATTGTACAACCAGGACCGAATTGCTGAGACCAAGCTAAGCTTTATCATGACGATAACATCAATAAAATTAGTATTTCACACGTTCAAGCAAAGCAACCATATGGGTACAATGACAATCAATTAATCCTATGTTGTTTCAACAATCCTATCTTGTTTCAACACCAAACTGATTATATATATATATATATATATATATATATATATATATATATATATATATATATATATATATATATATATATATATATAATCAGTTTGGTGTTGAGACAAGATAGGATTGTTGAAACAACATAGGATTATATATATCCTGATAAAAATGTAGATTAGTTTAGTATTTGTTGATGATGCATTCTCAATTGAACAATTGCAAAACTTAAAATATAAAGAAAAAGAAACGAAAAAAGCAACATTTCTAACGCATCTAAAACTTTAAACTGTCACCAAAATGTTTATCATCCATAATACATCCTAATGTTTATGTTTAGTATGCATCCACACGAAAATATATGCATATTTTTGTTTTTGACGCAGCAGTACATTACTTCTTTGTAATTCAGATTATACGAGTTGCATTTACCTTTCCCTCTTTTATCAGATTAGTGAGCATGACAATTTTGCTGCACTTAGTCTGCCATATCATTCGCCAGAAATCGTTTAGAATATCCCTTGTTGGACCTGTCAAATTATTCAACTGGAGTTGAATTTATATTGGTAATGAGGGTTCGCATTTTATCAAACCTAGTATACAATCTAAAACATTTGAATACAAATGATATATATATAGATATATATATATATATATCTATATATATATATATATATATATATATATATATATATATATATATATATATATATATATATATATATATATATATATATATATATGATCTGTGTCAATGAAACACTAAAGCAGTTACATAACATTCATGCATGTATAATGGTTGAAGGAAAAAACACGTTTTGATAACATGAAATCCGCATTGACGTTTAGGATTTCTACAATAAATGAAAATATACATTTATTCTAAAAGAATGGTTTGGGAGGTTGAAAAATTTGTTTCCAATAACTTTCCGTCTCCATTTGCTAAATGTAAACCAACGCTTCCTTTGTCAAATTAGATTCATTTTATAATGTAACTTGTTAGTATTAGTAACACAATAATGATGCAATGTACTGTTAATTTACACTGCCCACGAATTAGCAAACATTAGAGAACATAGCTGTTATTTTGGTTTCTAGTCTGTGTCCAACAGGCAATAAACATATATTGTGATAAATGGTGAATTTCCAATTAAGTATGATATTTTGTATCGACAGATATCACCAAAACGAAATGCAATATTGTTATAGCACTCGGAAAAAATACAATGCGTTTATCAAACGTCAAAAGATTCCTAAAATCATGCGCCAAATATTTTTCTACAAACTATCAAAAAATCGTTCCAGGCTTCATATACATATTTAATAAATATATAATATCATTACAACCCGATAAGTATAACAACGTTACAAATTGCACTTCTCCGTTTGAAAAAATGTAAAAGAAATGTTAACTTTCAGCATTTATGAATGTATGAAAGCTTACCTTGGGCAGCTATGTAAGCGCGAACGGTCTTGAAACCCTGAAAGGGATTTATTGTCCATCAACAAAGTCAGAAAAATATATGAAACAACTTTAGCCATGGATTGAATATGTAAGAATACAATGACACCGCTTGATTCTTGTTAAACGGTCGCACATGATTTTACAGGATTTTAAAAGAGAGGAGCAAGACTATCAAATAGGCAATGCTATATTAATGTATTTTTATTCTTTAACCAATAACGGAATATGAAAAATATTGTGTTTATCAAATGCGTTTGCAACACAATTGAAATCTCCCCAAGCATATACCATAGCTATACTAGATGACTAGCACTAAGCTAGGGTACCTTGTTTTACCTACGCGGGCAAATGCGCATTCATGATAACATGGATAAAGAGTTATACAATATCATATATATATATATATATATATATATATATATATATATATATATATATATATATATATATATATATATATATATATATGTTCTTCGTACATTAAACTTTGAAACATATATATGCATGAAATAATTATTCCACAGTCTAGTAAAAGGTCGTAGATAAGTTAACTCCATGTACATATATTCTAACGGTATGTTAACACAAAAGTAAGCCACACTTAAATATTAGCACTCGTTTTAATGAAGTGAAGTCAATATTGTCGATAATATATATATATATATATATATATATATATATATATATATATATATATATATATATATATATATATATATATATATAAACGAATTCTTTACATCTAATGGTAAGTTATATTAATTATCGACACTAATGACATCACTTCTTTTAAACGAGCTCTAATATCCTTTTGTATCGTCGTTAGAGAAACCCAAGGTAAAAATCTTCATTATGACTGCATTACCAGGAGACGACCACTTACGTTTATATAACATGCATTGATGTAATCATTTTCAATATTCGGATCCCATATTTCCAGTTTCACACGTGTATCGTCATCTGTAAATCAGAATAGATTAAACTGTTATCGGCATTTCAAGACATTAATATAAGTAACATTTCATGAAGACAATATTTCCTGAATATGTCTTTAGGTCACGTGTATTTTAACCCGATTTATAATCAATCTCGTTTGTCAAATGACAGTTAACACAGACACAATTGTATTGACACTAAGTCTTCGCAATATACATATATAATAAACAATGATCATTATGTTTGCTATATGTGGGGACATGCGCGATGCGATGAGACTTAAGCCCACGTTAAGTAAATGTTGTTACGTTAAAGGTTCTAATACAAGCGACATTGGAATAAGTTCAAGCAAATTTATCATATAATGTATTTAGTTAGGTACTATTACTGTTTACCAACTTACAAACAAATCAAATAAATGTAAATAAACACGAGGACATGTTAAATAATCTTACTTATGACAAATCGTCATTACGTGCCCTGTTAAATTTGTTTAATTATAAACTTGGGTTACATTATGAACATAACGTTATGTTCCTGTCAAGATAGGAGGATGAGCAAAATATAACAACAGCAACAAAAGCTCCGCGAAGTTTTAGTAAATTAAATACTTGTTTAATAAAAAACTATACAATATTTATTCTGAAACATAAAATGAAAATAAAAATAATGATTGTAATGTTTGTAATTTATATTATTTAGCAGTTTTCATGACAGCAGAAAGATACAAACATATTACTATAATTTGAATCATGTCTGAAGAGTGTAAGCTTTATTAATTAGAATTTCTAATCTTTCTTTTCTTAGCATAAGATATAAGAAATGTTTATAACAGGTACTAAGCTGTAAGATTTGTAACAAATTCACCGTGAAGATAGTTATGTTATAAGTCATTTGAAAACCAGTACAATCGATAAATGTAGCTTTACCCAATTGTAGAAATGAATGTTCTATATTTAGTTTATTGCAGTCTATTTTACGTGGCACTAGCGCTTAATGTTTAGATTGCAAATTTCCATAATTAAATGGAAACATATATTACGGGCACATACGACGTTTGGACGTGCAAACTGAACACACCATCAACGATACAAAAGACACCTTAGTAAATATTGTTTTTAAATCGATACAATTGTTATGTAAGAAGGATACCAGTAATATCTCCCTGTATTATTATTTCGGGTGCTTTGACATCAACATAGTGACCTTTCAATATAAATCTGGCACAGTGATGGGTGCCGTTTAGCGTTTTACCACGATTCGAATCTCCAGTGATTACAGATTGAAAAAGCTCTAACAGACATAATGTTATCGAGTATTTGTATTTTAAAAAACAATGTCAAACTCTCCTTTCTATGAGACACGGATGGCACATTCCGTCGTGCTTGATGGCCTAACGATGATTGTTGATGCTGTCTCGCTCTCGTTCTCTTTCTCACTGTCTGTCTGTCTCTGTGTCTGTCTGTCTCTGTCTCTCTCAATTTCTCTCTCTCTCTCTCTCTCTCTCTCTCTCTCTCTCTCTCTCTCTCTCTTTATATATATATATATATATATATATATATATATAGCGAAAGAAGGAGAGAAAATACGTGGGTAATAAGTAGGTACATGGATATATAGATGGATGAAATCATGGTATTGTGGATCTGAATACAGTATGTATGTTTTCCCGGTATTGCTGACAGCATGACGATTATAAGCATCAACTCAATTCATACATTACTTACATGGGTATATGCTTTTGTAACGATTTTTCGATTTGTTTTCGGGTAGTAGCGCCACATCGTGCAATTTTGTCAATCCGTTAGGCAGTTTCTGAAAGTTTAATGTATATAGACACACCTTTTAATAAATACCGACATTCTTTATTATGAAGTGTACTTAGAACGAAAGGTAAGTATTCACAATAATGCATATGTGTAAGTGCGATTAACATTAATCAGATTCCAATGAAATCGTTTGTGCTGATATCATTGTCATATTTTCTTGCAAATCACACGAATGCTGTTGTTCATTGAGATGGAACACAAAACAAACCTTAAAGCTGTGAAAAAGTATAGAAGTTGTAGGATATAGCTTTATACTATCTAATCACGCCATGGAAAGATTGCTAATTAATATAATACATATAGATGGGAGTATGACAGCATAGTTACTGCTTGCATGAAAACCATGCCGGAAACACCCCGTTGTTGATCATTACGATGAAATGGACGTAATGCGTCATTCAAGAAATAATTTAATTTCCGTTGCTTGCTTTCGTAAAATTTATCGAAAAAGATGCGAAATAGTTATATGCTTCTGGACTGAATATACTTACACTGTATTCTTCTTCATACAAACGCGGTTCCATTTTTCGGCTCAGAAAGAAGGAAGTTAAATCATCCACTCTGACTGAGTGTTTGTCTGTCTCTTTTTGTGGCGTAAAGGAATAGTAATCCCCTGACCTATCATTACTGTTCATGTATTCAATTTTTGTTTCGTCGATTTCAGGTCGTTTTTGTGAAAGGTTCATTTTATTGGGCTGAGCTGTAATGTATACATGATTAAATAGACCATAAACATAAGAATATTAAACAACTCCAATTATTTTAAAACGAACATTATTTAGAAATAATAATCTCTTGGTGTAGAAACATTGCATGCATTATTTTTTATTAATGGTTCAAGTTGTTACTTGCTCAAAACCAAACCATGTACAAGGTGAATCAAATGATTACAATTTACATTTATTAAATAGGTATAAGGGTCAGCACAGATTAAAAAAGTAAATTATTTGTACCTGTCTTAAACAAAACCATTTAGAATTTATTTGACAAGAGCAGGAACGAGCATACAACAATTGATAATCCTATATGTCGCCGTCATGATTGTTTAGCTTCTCTGTGAATTTGTCCTCAATGGTTTCAAAATCCCTAGCACATAGTTATTTTTTATAGAGACCAATCAACAAAGCAAAGAAGAAACTTTATTTTTGTTCACATAATGAAAACAAAAAAAAAAGGAAATATTTTCAATATTCATTTTCCAGACACAGACTAAACACATCACGCTTTTAAATGTTTGTGTTGTTTCATTATATAAATGATATTAAAAATAATTATTGATGAAACAGTTTTACCAAAATGTTGAATGAGATAAAAATTAAATTCATAGATAGTTTGATTTGTGAACCTTTCTAATCGGAATTATTTAATACAAACATGAAGGACAATATGGGTACTGGTGTCACTCATTATATCATTTGAGTATTGACTTACCATAAATGGATGTATCTAATATGACTTCCTCATTATGACCCTTTCTTTCTGATGAACATGGTATTGTGTTCAAAGTAGTTTCATCCATCTTATCATTTGGTCCTCTTGCTCTTCTTATAAATAAAGACTGCATATGGTGACGCGTGCATTTTAAAACGTTTAACATATGTATAATTTATAATTATATCCTGCATTTATACTACTTGCCGTTTGCTGGCGAAGAAAAAATAAAAAAAAAAACACCCACTCACACACATATATTGAAAGTGTTGGCTTACATTTATTTGTAGAACTAATATAATACCTATGGAGCAATCATACGTATATATAATTATTGTTTCAACAGTAGGTTATGTTTTAACAGTCGGTTATTGATTCTATATTCTCTAATATGTCTTCGGAATTATTAGCGTTTTAATACAAGTACGAAAAAACAATCCATCGCCTATGCTAAATTTTAAAAAAATAAACATTTTGCAGAATTTCATCGTTGTGGAGTGAGATACATTCAAGAACACTGAACTTCCATTCAGCAGCCCGCATTCGTTCATGACTTTGCAACTGTTAGGCGTAAACGTTATATGAGACAAACACTTCACATTTCCTATGATATAGAGTTGAAATAACCTGCTAAGATAAATACTCAGCACGGCCTTAGCAAACGCGCGGCTCTACAGAGATCAGTTTGCAGAGCCCTTCTGAATGTACACGCGTATTCCCCTGTGAGCAAGGCATCTGGAAATAAACTTTTAGACAAGTTTTATATTATACTGAACTTATAGTTTTCTTCCATTGCTTTCTCTCTAAATACTTTTGAAAATAACTAACGTGAATTATCTATGTGGGCGCCGGGCCCGATTAAGCCATATTGGTCTAATCAGAAAAAGGCCGGTAGTGTTTCTGCGATACTTGTATGTTTGCTTAAAGAGGAATCTGCATACTGTACTATACTGTATGATTGTTGTTTTTTTTTTCTCTCCTCTCCATCTGCATGTTTAATAAAACATACTAATACGTTTCTGAAGCACATTATGTCAGAAGGCCGCTCTAGCCACCCTCAACCGTAGTCAATACTGTATATGTTGGTAAGGCAGCATATTTCTTGAAAAATACAGAATCACAGGGATGGGCAAAAAATGAATGACTTTATGATAAGTCTCTCTAACCACACTACCATCACTGTGCTTTCTCTCTCTCTCTCTCTCTCTCTCTCTCTCTCTCTCTCTCTCTCTCTCTCTCTCTCTCTATATATATATATATATATATATATATATATATATATATATATATATATATATATATATATATATATATCACCAGCAAGTTCTACCAACATATCTCTATCACCCTCATTGGCTCATTAGTGGGAGCCCCGCCCGAGTGGTCGGGTGGTCTAAAGTGCTTATCGTTACAGATCACTGCTGTCTCATATCTTGCTACCTACTTGGTCTCGGACAATTTAGGTACGTGATGACGCTGACTAGTAGTTTTTCGTGGTTCTGTGGTTCTTTCCGAGTTTCTTTTCCGTTTACTTCCTTCATCATTGATGCTGTTCGCCATGTACTGAGAAATGGCGTTACACAGTACCACAAGAACAACAACAACAACAACAAATACATATCACCATGCATCTATGCTTGTCTGTATCTATCTGGAAATTCAGAGACAGTTCGTTAAATGACTGTATGTCTAATTTTCGTCTGTGTCATGGGTCGATATCACATGACCTATCAGTATGATCTGCCACGTTCTCTCTCTCTCTCTCTCTCTCTCTCTCTCTCTCTCTCTCTCTCTCTGCTAGCCTAATATATATATATATATATATATATATATATATATATATATATATATATATATATATATATATATATATTTATATATAATCAGCATCCCTCATTGATCTAGTAATAAAAAGTAGCTGGTTGTTTTTTTAAAATATATCCTACTAAAAGTATTTTATTGGCTGATCTATGGAGAAGTACGGCTCCCTTTTAGTAGGATTGTTAGTGAAAGTGATATAATGGAAAACAGAAGTAAAAAGACTTTGAACAGGGTCACATGGGAATAGTAACAATAACAGTGATGCAAAAGGAAGGAAACAAAGTTTTCGTAGTAAAATGTTTTTTTGTTTTTTTTTTGACAATACCTAGCCATTCATATATTTATATTACTTTAGGAAATCTAGTAACTTTCATGGTTAGGTTATGCGACTTTACAGAATAAATACTGTATGCAATGTTGTTATACTTTTATGTATTCCTTAAGAAGTAAGTATATGTGTGTGTGTGTGTGTGTGTGTGTGTGTGTGTGTGTGTGTGTGTGTGTGTGATATCGTGGGCCGAGGCGTATCAAAGACTTACAGAACTGTTAGTAATAGCCCCCTTGCAAGGCATTCAGCATTAGGAGGCTGGTGCTAGGTTAGGTCGGCCAAGCGTCAGTATACACTTGCATTGTAGGACATCATGCTAAATGTCTGCGGCCATATGTCACAGTGCTTGACAGCATTATAAACTGCCAAACTGCAGACATAGTAGCATAGCAACGATATGACTGAAAATTGTTCAAGCTACATTTAAAAAAATCCAAATTACGCACACACACACACATACACACCACACGCACACAAACACACCACAGGAGTGATACACACACACACACACACAGATACACACGCGCACACCTATCTATCTATCTATCTATCTATCTATCTATCTATCTATCTATCTATCTATCTATCTATCTATCTATCTATATATATATATATATATATGTATGTATGTATGTATGTATGTATGTATGTATATATATATATATATATATATATATATATATATATATATATATATATATATATATATATATATATATATATATATGGTATGTCTGTATGTGTATGTCATTGATTGCTTTGCATACCTTCTGTAGAGGAAAAAGGCAATAATTACTCCAAGAATAACGGCAACAATCGCAGCAGTCACTCCTCCTGCTATACCGGCGACGCCTGATTCTGGTTCCCCATCTCTCACCGACTCTGGAATTTGGTGTGGACAGCAATTACTAATATAATTTACGGCATTATTAAATTACTCTGTTGAATTTGAATCTAATACGCTTTTGATGTAAAATTTTTAAATGGTTATAACTTATATTTACAACGTTTAATTATATACAAAAAAAAACTGTTTATATTTATTAATGATGTGGAAAAGCAAATTAAAATGTACAATAGGTAGGGTACAAATTGTGTTATTGAACATTGATAACATGCTGATAGACTTCTATACACATATTTACAGAGTTTATTTAAACAGTTTTAAACACGTATTCTAATAGTGGGTACATGTTTGACATAAAACAAAGTAGCACTAACTAAACACACAGAACATTATATACATTGTGTTTTTTCAAGAACGGCAGATTTCAGAACTAACATAGAGAGAAACTAAAGGAAATTTTCTGCCCTCTGTCTTTCTCATTTTAATATTATACGAAAGAATACAAACACATCAACGAGTACGTACACTATTACATGATCACCATGTTGATAAGGGAACAGTGTTTTAATATATGCCACAAAAATAATGACTTAAATAATATAAGAGAATACAGAAATGATATAATATATATCCAGCTATTGTGATCACGATACGTTGCTCATTCGGTCTACGTTTAGCGCCTAATATGAGAGCTTAGTTAGAACATGTACACGTACACATGTTGTACAACACAAATTCTCATCCATCGAAACATTGATGAAACATTCTAAAACGAGCACATGATAAAGACGTCATGACAATCATAGCAACAGCTACATTAGGCATCAGGACGTTACATCTGTTGTTGTTGGCTATATATACTTCACAAGAAATTATTATCATCAAGAAAACCTTTTCAATTTAAAAAGATTCCACGTAGGCTTAGATCGTGCACCTTTGCAATGCGATCACTGTTTCTTGTTTACGGCATGATGACCCAGTGCTAGACATCACAATAAACTGCCTCACTGCAAACATCGTAGAGACATGACTGAAAAATTGCTAAAGCCACGTTAAAATTCCAATTCAAACAAACAAGAAAACATCGTCGTAATGCGCTTAGCATTAAGATATTAGTAGTACAACCTGTTGACCTTTTGTTACTAAAGTGTGACTAGATGTAACATCATCATATTTGTCTGCGGCAAGACACCCCAGTGGAATGCATGACTATTAACTGCCTCATGGCAACTTATATATATATATATATATATATATATATATATATATATATATATATATATATATATATATATATATATATATATATATATATATATATATATACGCTAAATTTCACGCACGCGCACACACAATGCTCTCGGGTTTCGTTTCATTGTACAGCGTTACTCGGGGTGGTTTATATAATCCATACATTATTTCGATGAAATTCGTCCAAGCTGCAAGAATTGAGTGCATACGGTAAAAAATCCGAAATAAATTGAGTACACAGGCCGTACATTGCAACATAGATTATATACATACAGGCTAATGTTAGAGCCAATCATTACGTTACGGTACGTGAAATTTTTTATGTTCCAATGTGTTTCATTATAATGTATATTCTGTATTTTACGTTGTTCCGACTTGTGCCATACAATGCGATGTCATTAGGTTTCATATAATATGCCTTCAAGTGCATTGGGTTACCAGTATATGACAGGATATAACTATTATATTCACATAAATGTTGCATGCACGAGAGAATCTTACTGCATGTTATGTACGATTCTCAAAATATGCAGATTCACATATAAACATGATCGTGATAACCTTATATAGTGGTCCAGATAATACGATAATAGTTACATGTACATAGTACAAATAAAAAAGAGAGTTAGATGTATCGGTCAAACATCAAACTCTATCCATTCTAGACCAAATTAAATATGTCGTTTCAGGGCGCCTTCATTCACAATATTACTCTAAATTAAAATTGTATGTTGACAAAAACGAAATTTTCTTTATAATACTGCACTACTAACGTCTTGCAGTATTGGTCAGAAAAAAAACCCGTTCATATTCTCCAATATAAATCAAGTATCATATAAGTAAATATCAGAGTAAAATCCGTCATCACTTAAATTCCGGGCCATATACCCAATTTTGAATGTGTCTCAATATTGTTTTCATCTTTCCTATTCTATTACAGTTAATGTAGCATATTGGTTATAGCTAATTAATAAAGGACCTAATCAGCTAATAATAGAATGCACATGTTTTAATGAAACAAATTTGTTTCATAAAAAAAATTATAAGATTTTTATGTTACTTGTGTATTAGTTCATATAAAATTAAACTCAATCAAAATGGAAGGAAAGTAATTCCTATATACATTTAGCTGTTTCCCAATGTATTTATCAGCATTAATTGGACTGAATTTTTTTTTCTTTTCAGAACACAAGACATCTGAAATCTCAGCTTACCACCAAAACATTATCTGTGCTCGATTAATGTCGCATTATGCTGATACATGTATCTTGCGTCATCAAGAGTGTTTGTTTGGTTGTACGAATGAATATGTTAGGTTTGTATCTAATTCACCTTTTTTCCACGTTTTCAAAGTTAATGTTGATGTTTGCGTGATTTCTTGAACGTGAGATTGTTCTGAGAGATTCGAGAAGGTCGTGTCCTCTTTCTTGTTTACGTAAAAACAGGTATTTAAATTATTGTTTGGGTGAGAACAGTTCAGTAGAAGCTGGGCTTTTATAATATTAAGTTGTGTTTTCTTTTTTAATTATTTTTAATTACCGTGTACTGGATATTGTGTCAATTCGTTTGGAGCATGAGGAATTATTTTAGTATTTATCTGGAAAAGAATATATGCTCATAGATTTTCATTAACAAGAACTGACTAAATCTAGTGACATCGTCGTCCATATTGGATTTCATCGTTAAGATTCGAACTGGGAACTATTAGAACATTTTATTATCAGGACTCTTGCAATTCAACTAGTGGATTATATTGTGAATACTTTTTGGATTAATTTTTGGACTTGATTTTCTAAAACCGTAAGTTTATTTATTTTCTTTGATGAAAATATTTGTACTCAATAAATTCTTTGTTAAATTTTACAAGCATTTTATTTTCACTTCTTTATATGTTGCTGCTTATTTGAGACTAAGCACGTAACATATAAATTGGGAGCTATCGTCCGAGATTGAGATAAATTGGAATTTCCCTAAACTTTCTGAGACAACATCTGTTTTAAATTTGAATTCCCCATGTTTTTGAAAATTTTAAATCTTTAGTGAAACTGACAGGCTTGTATTAAACTGACATCTAAAGTTGAAATATTTCTTTAAAAAAAATTAGCATAGTGCACGAAACGTCTAATATATCCCTTTTTGCCTTATAACCGTATGTAAATCTTACTGCCATCACGGAAGGCCAAACTTGTATCTGTGTTGCGTGTCAAATATATAGTTTATTTTGTAATGCTGGATGCCTCTACTTTTACTGTATATGAAAGGATATATTTTCATCAATAATGTTAGAAATAATGCAAAGGTAAACTGCAAAGTGGTGTCAAGGAATAGCAGAGAAAGACAAATTCGCGGAACAATGATTCAAATTGAGTATTTATTTGATTAGATTTAAAAATGAACTTGATCGTTGTCTGATTGTTATTTGATTAGCTAAAATAAGAGAGTGCGTCATCAAATGTCTAGTTGAAATATGTTAAGAATTTCATGTTTTCTTTAGATTGCCTAGATGGTACGTACTCTGAGTTCTGTAACCGTACATGAGGACAATGTTCCAATCGTGAACCGTGTAACAAAGATACTGGAGAGTGTCTCCTTGGGTGTGAACCGGGATGGACAGGAATGTTGTGTGATAAAGGTATTTTAGCGTTTTATGCCGTGAAATATATGTTCGTTCAGACTTATATCTACCAAACTGCGTTTGGAGATATGGATTATTGTCTCCACGTTGCCACATTCCACTTTGCAAACCACACTCTTTGACATTGTACTCCTTTATGATTGGTACTTATACATGCGTCGCATGCTATTTACTCCAGTTGGGGTATTTTGATTACATTAATATATGATGTAGACGATTCTCAAAGAGTCTTGGTGTGAATAATTTTACAAACTTTTTAATCCTCAAGGCTTCTATTAATTTGGATTGAAAATCTAATTGAATTTCTCTTTTGAATTGTTTTATATCTCTTTGTGAGATCATGTATTTGATTCCAAGAGAAATCTAGATCTTAAATATGTTCGAATTCGCTTTTGGGAAGACATGAGGAAGTTATTGCTTGTGGTTGCATATATTTCTGCTCTTACAGTGTAACATTTCTTATAAATAATATAGGCAAGATGGAGGGCTTATTAGTGAATTGAATTATACCTAAACATCAGTGCAAACAAACTGAGAATATCAATTTTGCATTTAAATCATAATATTGCGTTAAAAGATTTTGGTACGTGGCTAGAATGTCTAATGAACAGAAAATAAAAACTCTTTGAGAATTTTCTGAATATGGTGACATTCACGAAACACTAGTTCCCCGAAATCTTTAGATATATATATATATATATATATATATATATATATATATATATATATATATATATATATATATATATATATATATATATATATATATATATATTAGATAGTAAAATGGATGGATGGATGAATGGACGGACTGACGTTTACATAGATAGATAGATAGATAGATAGATAGATAGATAGATAGATAGATAGATAGATAGATAGATAGATAGATAGATATATAGATAGATAGATAGATAGATACATACATTGATGGATGGATTGATGGATGGATGGATGGATAGATAGGTAGATAGATAGATAGATAGATAGATAGATAGATAGATAGATAGATAGATAGATAGATAGATAGATAGATAGATAGATAGATAAATACATACATGGATGGATGGATGGATGGATAGATAGATGGATGGATGGATGGATAGATAGATAGATAGATAGATAGATAGATAGATAGATAGATAGATAGATAGATAGATAGATAGATAGATAGATAGATAGATCGAGAGAGAGAGAGAGATAGATAGATAGATAGATAGATAGATAGATAGATAGATAGATAGATAGATAGATAGATTTGCAAGAGTTTTGAGACTGACACACATGCATACATAACTGCTACATAAATGCATATTAGAACGATGTGTATTGAAACGAGAAAAGTCCCGGAATTACCTGCATTACTTCCGTTAATATTACCATCAACTGCTTTGTCAGCGGTCCAATTGAAGTTTTTGTAATTCTCCGTTGATGACTGATTGGCAGATTTCCCCAGAGCGACGTTCCGGTGACCTTGAATGAAGCCTTTATAGCTTTTACATTTGTGGATTTAAAGATGTACATTATAACACATGCATACATACATGCATACATACATAGACACATAAATGCATACATGCATAAATACATACATACATACATGCATACATACATACATACATACATACATACATACATACATACATACATACATACATACATACATACATACATACATACATACATACATACATACATACATCAGACACACAGACAGACAAAAGTTTCTGGTAGAACCGGATCAATGCAAATATAACAAGTCTTGTTTTACACGTGTGACATCAACAAGTTCTAAATTTGCTAACGTACTGGCGTGGTTGAGAGCATTACTGTATTAGCACCGCCTTTCCAAGTATAAGAATAAAGAAAATCTCCAATAAAGGATCTCATTGCCTGTACCAACTGTTTTGCATGAAAATATGGATTCACTTACATACAAAGAATAACAATGAATACGAACTAAAAAATGCGATTCAAATGGGCATGAGCTGAGTCAATAAAGTCAATTTCTTCGTCATGTCATCCTAATATAAGATGTACAGCTTTAGACATGTGTGTGTTGTTTTCTAAAGTTAACATATGGTTTACGAATATAATGTTTCAATCGTAAGAGCTAAAAGGAATGTGATTAGGACTTGATCTCTAAGCATAGAGGAAAGAGTTTTGCATTCTTAATTTCATTGCAGTAGCAATGCTAATGATTAGTTTCGGGAATTCGAGTTTTGGGAATAGCTTATGTGATCTGAGACATTATGCGAACATAACTTTAGTATCATGGCGTGGTTTCTTCATCGTGATTCACGAAGGTATCAAGATGTTGTATTGAAGGGTTGTTTCTCACAACAATTGGTAACATGTTTCACATTCAAATCGTAGAAAGTAGAAATGCATTGTTTTTTGGTGTGATCTTGTAGCAGATATGCAAGTTGCAAACTCAGAAGAAGCGGACGCATTCCTTCTCGTGAAAACATTGTCAACAGTCTGTATCTAGCAATGATTATTATCCCATGTGCTGAGAGTATATTGGACTCTCAGATTTATGGACAAGTTTGCGAATCCTTCATTTCAGTAACTTAGTTTCATATCTGGTTAGTCTGCGTGCAAAATACTTTATAAAGGTGTTATTCTTAATCGTTTACCTGTCTAATGCCTTTCCGGATAGGTTTTCTTTTATTAATTCAAATCATCTATGGCTTCATTTTCTTATCGCACAGTATGATTACAGACGGCGCTGTTAATTAGCTTAGGCAATATTAATATGTTAATTAAATTAGATTGACTTTTGTCATTTTACTTATTAGTTTGCTTCAATTTGGTCACGGCTGCGTTAAACATAGCAGAATAAATTAGTCCAGCTAGTGTAAAATTAAAACGTAGTCACCCGGTGCGCCATTTTATCAAATATTCGAATCATTTACAAACATCTAATTGAACAGTATGCTCGATGGTGCATTATACGTGGTAAATTAATCAAGCCATCGCAAGCAATATTCGTGACATATGGCAATATAGAGCGTGTAAATGGGGTAGTAAAGTGACGTTATTAGTATACATTTAAGCAAACAAACTAAACGAATAGCATTTTATATATTTTGAAAATTGATTTTATATATTTTGAAAATTGTCAATACGATTGCACAGTTGACTTAAAGAATGTGACAAAGATGAACCACACATGTCCTTACATTTGATTATTATGCCTTAAAACGTTCAGCAGCGGTGTAATCAGCATGTCTTTAGATTTGATAATACTGTCTATATGATCGAAAAACGACCTTCGACAATCAATTCAATTGAACAAAGTAAGACATGTTGTATTCTCATGGACAAAGATCGCAAATTCCTAACCCGGTTATTATAATTCCATCAAAAATTAAAATATTACATATACAAATGTAGTTTTCTTAAGAAGTCATTTGACTGACTGTCTTTCTGTTTGTTGTTACTTCGAATGGACAGTAGCACAGAATTACCTTTATGATAATAAACTGAAATAGGTGTTTGATCCCAAAAAATATCATACCAACCAACACCAACATTTTAACGATTTTTCAAAATTAATTACTTTTTTCCTTACGCGTTTATTTGGTCTTTCATACAATGTGTTTGTTATATTTAAATAGAAACATTATAATATATAATAAACAAAATATATTCTTTATCAAGAATGAAAGTCGGTAATACAATAATAAATTTGCGGATTGTTTGAAAATTTGGTGATTGCAAGAAGAGCAATAGATTCGAAATTAAGTAAGACAAGCAGTGCTCAACTGCCGAACAAGAGTGGACTACGGTAATCTCGCAAAATAAATCCGACAAAGCTATGATGTATAACCAATGGAGTAATTCATAGCTATAGCTGATCTGATCCTGCGTTTGACAATTTTTTTCCGAATCGAAACAATAACAAGTACTATATTACCTATTGGAATTACATGTTACATTGAGGAGTGTATAAGAACTTTTCCGGCTATCAGTTCATCAAAAGACACACGTGAACATTATCATAATATTCAATATACCATTGGAAACGTAAGAAACGTGTCATCAAATCTAGTAATTCCTGCTAAAGTTTGTAAATTCAACTTTTAACAGCAGAATTATGATTGGTCGAGTCTGGCTCTACCTTATTAATGAGCGTACACATATACTGTGGATGGATACTAGGGGCCAGAAATATACGTTTTTTCTTATGTATGGCGTCTGGCTGGACATTCATTTTCTTTTCTCGAGGTGACTCGTAGCAACGCTCAAGGAAAATTCTCATGACAAATAAGTACTCAAAGATGTTACAATGCACCAAGGTACGTTTTTATAGAATCACCCGACTGGGAAATGCAATTTACGATTCGTAACTTGAGAGGCTGAGGTAACCAAGAACCCATCAAATCCACTGATCGCTTTTTTGTAGCTTTCAGTGTTCATTGTGCAAGTTTGACGTTGACCTAAGTATTATTAGCTTGTTCATTCATTACATTATTCAAAACAATATAATATTTCGTTGTTTTGTATCTTTCTCCTCCTTTCTTATCAACGTTTGGACACTCCAGAGTCGTAATTTACGCTACAAAAACAATATTATATTTTTGTAGACAAATTGTTTCACAAGCATCCGAATGTTTAATATTGTTATGTTTGTAATTGTTGATCTAGGATTTGATTTGCATCTCCATATATTAGTGACATCACCTTACAGTATTGCAGAATCTATGGTATTTTCATACGCCACCTATGATGTATATTTGTTACTAAAGACTTTCTCTGTTATATTCTGTATCAGACTTAAAAGGTAATGTCATTTGGATTTGTTTTGATCAATATAGAAAATGCTGGTTTATGAGATTTATGCTGATCAATGCTATTCATTGCCTCTTCCATGTTCCTCTGTTCAAATTCTGCAACTGCAATATGGATGCAGTATTATCCAAGTGCAACATTCCTGTGTGATATCCGCTCAAGTCTTAAAATTAATGTTGATGTTTTTCAGGGATGATTTTATTGTGACTACCTTAAATTGCATTCTCGAGTTCAGCCAGCCAAAAGGAAGTTCTTTGCTACACATCCTCTGACATTCTGTCATCATGAATTGCCTAACTCATGATACGTATATGGATTCATGGAAACCATACCCGCTGAAACATTTACGTTTATAGATAATAACGTTTTACTAGGAAGTTTAGAGTGACCTTAACCTCAAGTAACTTGGTAAATAAGATGCAAATATTAACTGACACATTTAAGTTTTATACAAGAAGGTTCACTTGTATTGTCCACGTGAGGTTGCCCCAAATGCCAATTAATCAATTGTATAATGCGAAAGAAGGAACCCCTCTGTGTTATTATTATTATTTTCCAAGTTAGCAATGACAGACATTCAGACGAGTGATGAAATAGTTTAATTCGTCGAGGTGACTATTTCCCTGGAAGCCAGTTTGGTGTTATGACAGTAACATAAGGAAAATCGCTCGGTCGATGACAGCCACTCATATTTTTTTCAAATCTGACGTTCAGTGTTTTATGTTGTATTTATTTATATTGCATTGAGATTGATTCGTTATACATAGCCGTATGTTTTGTTGTAGTGGATAGATAGTTGGTCCCTTATGTTTATCAATTTTAATGCTATATTGTCTCGCAGAGTTTCTATTTGGTTTAAATTACCATTAAAACTGTATTGAATTCATCCATTTGAAGACTAAACAGTTTTAATTCCTTATCTATGCTTCTACATTAAGTAACAAATCCCACTTGGTCGGTTTTGTTTATGTGTACAACCGTAGCATGACACACGGACATATTGATCATACTTTTGATCCAATGATCTGTGCTAACAAAACATAATTGTTATAACTAAATAAATCTATATGCAAATAAATGTCAGTCTTTGACATGTTAGCATGGACAATGGTGTTATAACGATCTTGTCAATCTTTGAAAGACTAATATTTTTAATTCATAATGGAGTAGAATTCATATATATATATATTTTGAATGTACTGCATGGCATAAACACCTTAACTCTGTGTCAATCTGTTTTAAATTGCTATCCTAAACGATTGTCTTCATATAATTGTAAAACGGAAGTATCTGAGACCAAAGAAAAAAACTGTTTTAATTCAGTTGAGAGGATGATAGTGAATGCTGCATATTAATGGATAATGCATAACGGTACTATGTGTTTTCATGCAAGGCCACGCGATATACAAATTTCCTCATTTGAGGCTTGTGATTCAAACTAAAGATACAACATTTAGTCTCTTCATTAAAGGTGACACTATCAAGCCTATTACGAACTGAGATGATTATTTTAAAATCATGCAGCAAAATTGTAACGTTCAATCCTCTGATCTCGATGAGCGTTCGAGTAGACATCACGACGAAATTAACACAGCATACAAAATCATATATATTTGAATCAATAAGAACGTACAAGACGGCGTGTTTGGTCTAGTATGTGATCCATACCGTCCATAGCTCATTGTCCGCTTCTTTAACTACTCATCGCCTCGCTTTTATTATCCGCTTATGCCATGTATTTAGAATCTAAAATATTTACATTAGTTTATAATTTTTAATCGGCATAAAAATTGGTAAACGGGTAAGTCCTGGTGTTTTTTAGCCTCGCCTGTTCCAGATATAACTAAAGTGTTGCAAATAGTATTTAAGTTATATAACGTAAATCTGATCAATACCTTACAATGAATACAAGTATTCCTATTAAGACCTTATGATGTGGACACAACATTCGGATTATAATATGGCGTTGGACATTATCGTCTTTTTGCTTTCGATGTACAAAGACAGGTCAAAGCTCTGACTGTAATACACGCACAACAAAGACAAGCTGGAATGCAATATTTATTTGCAAAAATAAACAAAGGTTTAAATCTAGTGTCTAGCTTAGAGCGAATAAACCTTGGAAGCTATTAGAAATCAAGTCAACATAAAATTGTATGAACGTATAATGTGGCTAAGCACCATTTTTTTTTCTTGATTGTTTTCTATTTTTGGGGGGGTTTACTTTGAAATTCAGCAATTCGGAGACACTATATTCCTTAAATCGAACGAAACAAAGGACAGGTTTTATTAACCTCGGTTCAGAACAATATCTGTGTTCGCCACTGAATTAATAGTAAGTAAGCGAAAATAAACAATGAAACGTTGTCGCCCGCTCCAAAAAGGAGATGAAACGTGTTTCATATCGAAGGTGTTGTTTCCATTGATCAAATCCAGTCCTCAAATGCATCCTTACTTCATTGGACGTGTTTAATTTTGTCCAAGGTTATGGAAGAAGTTGATTTTGCATCTTGTTTGCAGACAGTCAAAACGTGAAAGGTTTCATTTATTGGTTCACAACTGTAGAGCCAGATCTATAGATCTCATTTGTGAAACCGCCGACGACACAGGTGGTACAACGAAAGCTTCGACAAATTGAAAACAACAAATCGGAAGAATTTACCACACGACAATAAATATAAACGTACCGAACAGATATAAATTTGTTAACGTCATTATATTTGATTGTTTGCATACTAAATACTGAAGAAAACAAATGAGTCAAATGTTCAGTTGAATCTTAGATCTGGCTTGCACTAGCTGCAATAACGAAAACGTTTCTAACGTTTAATAAAAAGCTTGCATATATTTACTTAGAAACTCAATTAAATTTAGACACTTAATAGCAGCGATCCTAACTATAGGCTGCTCAAGTAAGATAAAAAAAGTGCATGCTCGAAGCAGCATATGCCTAATGACCTTTGATGAAATAAGGCCATTTGAAACGAATTCGTCAGTACATCTCAAGGATGATATGGTAAAACTGCTAAAGTATGAAAAAAATTTGGAAGTTGTAAAAGCATCAGACCTCTTGCCCTTATGTAGAATGGCCACCAGGTAATTTATTCCCAAGAAGATCCAATACCTAAAGAGTGATAATAGCTCTCTTTTTCTGTCTCTTATTGCAAATATGGAAATAGAACCTACTATGATAGACTTTTTGTACAGGATTGATGGGATACCTTTTTCATGAAATCAATGTGTCTATTGACGACAAGACTAGTTTAGTTGTAACGGCGTCGATTCGGTCCTCAAAGACGCCATCACCCCCTCTGCTGCTATGGGGTTAACCAAATATTTTATCAAGTCCGACACGATATCGCGTCCGAGGGTCTGATAAATTTATCGTTACAAATCCATGTGGGATTGACTGAGCGTGACTAAAGAAATTTCTAAATCGATTATGATCCATATCACCGCAGCACCAAGTTTGCCAAATATTTCGTAGGGTATGAGTATCAACTCCGTTAAACACACACAATAAATTGCAGTTATCTCTAAACACCCTCGGAATTTGTGTGTTTCGTTGAGTGACATATATAATAATAATAATGAGGACTTTGTATAGCGCCTAATCTTTAAAAGCTCTAAGCGCTTTACACCATCAATAATGATATGACTACACTACAGAACAACAAATGACAAAAACAATGGAATTGGAAAACATAAAAACATGCTGAAAATATATAAGACACAAATCACGATTAAGTTTGTCCCTGGAGTCGAAACAGGTGAGTCTTGAGAGCACTCTTAAAAGGGACCACTGTGTCTTTGTGTCTAATTTCAATGGGCAATTCGTTCCACGTCGCCGGGCCCTGGTATGCAAACGAACATTGTCCATATGACTTTGTTATCACCTTGGGAACAATGAGTATACGATTATCAGAAGAAGAGCGTAAGGATCTAGCTGGTGTATACACATTGGTGAGGCTGGATAGGTATGTAGGACTGGAGTCTGTCATTTAAATATAGCACAGAGAACAAATTTTGTGTTTGATTCTGTATCGAATTGACAGCCAGTGTAGGGTACAGAGCAGTGGTGAGGTGTGCACTGATCGAGGTACTCTACAGATGTTCCGTGCAACTGTGTTTTGAACTTTTTGAAGTTTCTGGAGTAAATATTGTGACGAACCAGACAGAATTGAATTACAATAATCCAGTGTTGAAAGTACTAATGAACACACAAGTGTTTTAGTGGCATCAACAGAAAGATATTTACGAATGGAACTGATGCATCTCAATTCAAGATATGCAGCCATGCAGATGTCCATGACATGTTGGTGCAATGTGAGAGTACTGTCTAGAGTAACACCTAGATTCCGTACTGACTGTGAGAATTTAATGTTGGTGTTGCTGATATTTATTGTCTGAGGTAAAGGATGTGAATGAGAAAGTCTTTGTGTTGTGATCAGAATAGTTTTATCATCATTCATCTGCAGCTTGTTACATGTCATCCATGATTTCACATCCGAAATGCACTTCTCTACTCCATTGATGGTAGCATCAGCGTCAGTTGGGTGGCTAGACTTGTATATTTGGGTGTCATCAGTGTGCAGTTGGTGCGACACTGGGTGATGATCTATGACACTTGAGAGCGGCTGAGTGTACAGAATGAAGAGAACAGGTCCAAGAACAGATCCCTCTGGAACACCATAACATACGTCAACTGGGGTGGAGTGTATTGCATTTGCAGATATAATTTGTGTCCTGTTGACTAAGTAGGACTTGAACCACTGTAAGGCTATATTCTGAATGCCAAATACATGCTGGAGACAGTGAAGTAATATATCATGGTCTATTGTGTCAAATGCTGCAGATAAATCCAGGAGAGTGAGGACTGTAATCTTTCCACTATCCAAAGCGGAGAGTATGTCACTAAATACTTTCAGAAGAGTAGTTTCCGTACTGTGGCAAGGACGATATGCAGACTGTACATTGCTAAAAAGACTGTTTGAATTCAAATGAGATACAAGTTGAGTTAGAACAACCTTTTCTAATAGTTTTGATATGAATGGGAGATTAGAAACTGGGCGGTAGTTCTTTAAATCGTTATGGTCCAGTGTTGTTTTCTTCAGCAGTGGCTTTACGATGGCAGTTTTGAAAAATGATGGGAATTCCCCTGATGAGAGAGAGATATTAATAACATCAGTTAGTGAAGGCAATATTGGTTCTAAGCACTCAAGCAGCAGTGATGTCGGAATTGGATCATGTTCACAAGACTTTGGTGCACTTTTCATCACGATTGTCCGTACTAAATCTATAGAAACAGGTTAAAATGCTCCTAACGGTTGTCGCTGAAGTTCTGCATCATACCTGTATGGTGACGAATCAGTTGAAATTGAGCTGTCAAGCGAATCTCCAATGGTTTGAACTTTGTCATTGAAGAAATTTGCAAATTGTCCTGGTAGCTCTAGTGGAGAGAAGGTCGTTGGAAGTTATCTCGAAGAGCTCTTTGCACCTGGAACTCTCCGTGATCTTAGAACTGTAGTGGGATGATTTGGCTAAATGGACTATGTTTGTGACGTTCTTCTTAGCGGCTTCGTAGATTTGTTTATGAACAGTGAGTCTGGTGGAAAGCCAAAGCCTCTCTTCTTTTCGGCGATGTCTTTTAGCAGTGTGAAGCTGGTACCTAACACTGCTATACCAAGGAGAACACTTTTTTATTGATACTCTGCATTTGGTGGCTGGGGCATGTTTTTCAAGCAATGAACGCAGGCAGTTATCAAGTTGTTCCGCTGTTGAATGTAAGAACGTTGTTAGGTTTTCTTGAATGTCATGCATAAATTTGGTTCTATTTATCATACGGAGGTTTCTCTTAGTAGCAAATAGAGGTGGAGGGTTACGGACTGATACGTCGAGATGGCATAGAATGCAGAGGTGATCCGATGCAAGTTCGTTGGATACAAGAGTTGATTGCAGAATATTATCATCAGGTCTATAAAGAAACCAGTCTCAAATGTGACCACGTTTATGGGTAAGTTGGTTAACTGACTGTTTAAGATTGAAAACATGAATAGAATCTAAGAGTTTTGACGTATTTGGTTTACCAGGACAGTCATAGTGAAAGTTGAAATCTCCAAGAATAATCAGGTTGCCACCTATCGAATTTCCATTCTCTAGAAGATTTGGAAACTGCTCCAAAAAGAGAGATTCAGTCAGTTTGTTTGTTCTACTAGGAGGAGGACGGTAGAGACAGAAGAAATGGACTGATCTTTGTTCCAGTATGAGCGTTGTTTGGACTAGTTCAAACGATGTGTGGCAGAAGTTGAAGGTTGTGTTGTACTTGAGGTATTTGATCAAGGAATTCTTTGTATTTACAGCAATTCCACCTCCGCGAGAGTTGCGGGGGAACGACTTGATGGAGTAATCGCTGGGTGTTAAATCCACACACTTACTTTCATCACCTACCGAAATTAACCAAGTTTCTGTCAGGAAGAAGACGTCAATATTCTGGTCACTGATAAAATTAACAATTTCTGTGCGCTTTTCCGGTGATCCTACTGATTTATGCCTGCCTCTGGAAAATATCCTGGCAGGATCCGTTTGATTGTCTAACATCACATCATCGTATACGACTAAATTGTTAATACTTCCATCGATATCATCAATACTCGGTGGGTCCTCGATATCGGTTATAAATCTAATAACACCGCCCACGTTGACAATCTCTACAGCTTTTTCGTAGTCATCGTCGTTGTTTATACTTCCATCGGTCTGTGCTTCCTCGATCTCGGTTATAAGCTTGCTGGCCGTCTCTATTGCTCTTTCGTTGTAATCCTTTAACACTTCGTAACATCTCTGATCGTCTACACTCGGTGCTACTAAATACAACTTCTTCCATTTCATCCATCTCGTTATCAAATTAAGTAACAATTGTGTCTTGCCACTTCCAGATGGTCCGATTATAATCATTCTAATTGAATTCGGCAACATCGCATGGTGTTTAATAGGTTCCCGTCGTCGGGTAGCTGAATAATCAATTACATTCATGTTATTATATATAAATTATGAATCTATATTGTGTGAAGTGTAAAAAACGTACTGACACAGATGACTTGACGACGATTACAACTAGTAACAACCGATCAGCACTTTCCGGCAAGTGCGTACAATGTAGTACAAAAATATTTAGACCTATTGCTAGGGATTTAAAAAAAAACGAGGAGGTGATATTGCAGCCAAGCTAACTAAACTCCCGGGAACACCATGGGCAAGGTATCCAAGAGAAAAACACCTTTCAGGATATAGTTATTGTGGACCCGGAACCAGACTCGATATCAGACTCGATGATCATAACCAACCTCGACGTGGTGAAGAACCAATAAACGCCATTGATAAGGCGTGTCATGCTCATGATGTTGCTTATAAAAGCAGCAATCTGCATCACAGACATCTCGCAGATGTGAAATTAATTCACGCACTGAATTATATCAGTGATAAATCCTTCTAAGAAAAATTGGCTTCATGGTTAGTCAAATCAGCGATGAAAAGTAAATTGATGTTAGGTGCCGGTAATTGATAACAACATGGAATCTATTTATTATTCTCCAAAAGGATACTGGCGTGGTAAAGCAACAATTGGTATACTCGCCAGCGCCACGATGGTGAAATATACCACTGCAGCGGATTGGTTATCTAAACAGGCGATGTGGCAAATTTATCTACCGCGGCCTAAACAAATTAACTACTCGCATTTTGATGTGACCGTTCCTAATGAAGTTCATCAAGCTGATATATTTTTTCTGCCACATGATGGTTGTTACAAATACGCGTTAACTGTAGTTGATGTTGCGAGATGATACAAACAAGCAGAACCGCTAAAGACAAAATCATCAACTGAAGTGGTTTCTGCGTTTGAAAAGATTTATCGAAGGAGTCCTCTGTATTGGCCAGATCTATTACAAGTTAATCCTGGCAAGGAATTTCAGGGTGCAGTGTTATCAACGATGAAGAATCATAATGTCACCATACAACGAGGGTATACTGGACTACATCGCGATCAGGCAATTGTTGAACGATTTAATCGTACACTTGCTGAGCGGTTATTTATATATCAATACGCGAAGGAATTTATTCAGGACAAACGATCCCGTGAATGGGTCAAGAGATTACCAGCTGTGATTACCGCGCTGAATAATGAGATTACTCGAACAATCAACATCAAACCTAAAACGCGATTAAAAAGAAGTCTATACCAGTAAAACCGCAAAAAGATTTTTCAAAACAACAAATTCTCGGCAATGTCACTGTAAGATATTTTTACGAACCAGGAGAGCTAGAAGGTGGCAAAAAAAGAGCTACTGATCCTAAATGGAGTGTCACCGCGCATAAAATATCTAGTATAACACGATCTACAGGTAGACCAGCAATCTATAGATTCGATTCAGCTGCTCCTCAGCGAGGATTTACTCGTGAACAACTGCAAGTGATACCCGAGGACACTCAATTACCACCGCATGGTCTTAACTAGCACCTCTGCGTCTGTTGCACTCGAGACAAGTCAGCATCACATTATCTCTGGTATGACCTACGCTGCTATCTTTTCTGTCTACCGTAAATTGTCGAGAATCCTTATCCGACCAACACCAACTCATTATACAATTGCAACTCGCGCAGTGATTATTCTGTTGTTGCTTCAGCGTAATTATTAATTCAGCATCAATATCAAATTCTCTGTTATTTTTTTTATCCTGCTGTTTATAACAAGAAAGTTTTTTTCTGATTATATCATCGCTAACAATATCACTTATTGTAGTGTCGTTATCATCTAAAACAACTCTTCGAAGCTGATTTATTCTTCGTACTCTGGATACTGCGAGATAAACTAAATTTGACCACTCGATGTGATTATCCA
This sequence comes from Unio delphinus, assembly GCA_029339505.1. NCBI lineage: Eukaryota > Metazoa > Mollusca > Bivalvia > Unionida > Unionidae > Unio > Unio delphinus. Next base: position 1,490,367 of record JAQISU010000337.1, read on the forward strand.
CCATCCAAACAATTGTATCTGATATAGTTAATCCCTGTGAAGAATGTATTGTCGCTGCTTATCCTAGCGTCCATGGGGATTTATCAGCACGCAATGAATCTTCGACGACGCTGATATCAACCAGCACAATATCATTTAACACTAAATTCTGTTTTCTTGACTCAGTCAAGCCTGGAATATCAACTTCAGTATTCTGTTTTCGTGTATCCTAAGGCCTATAACACTACGGTACTGGAAGTGTTGTAAATCTTTCTTTATGCAATTCAAATAACTTCATCTGAAGTGTGTCCCTGACTATTTTTCTACTCGCCACTATCAAATCGTTTGGTCTCCACGCTTCCCAAAAATCTTTTAATGGGGTTCATGAAATTATTTTACGCGCTATTTCACATTGGATTCTATCCGGTTGTAATCTAATTAGTTTTTTAATCTCACGTAATTGTTCATCAAGTGCTCTATGATCAGTACTAATTTCTTCATAATAGTCTACAAAATTCTTTAGCCAATCATGTGGGGATAAACCGACAATTGGTGGTGGCTGGCCATGATCGCCACACATTATTACTTTTGTGTTCGCGTGCAATAGCCAGTAGAGAAATTTTTGTAATACATCTAATGACACCGTGCATATCTCATCCCAAATTACGACTTCAGGAATAAATTTCTCACCCATTCGTTCAGGTGTCCATTCGTCACCTTTATATCGAAAGAAACTGTGATAAGTACAGGCATTAATTCCTCGTTGTTTCATTTCTCTTGCATATCTATGGGTCGGTGTGAGCACAATCATGTTTGATTTCCCACGAAATAACTCAATCGCGCGAGTCGTCTTTCCTGACCCGCCACAACCGTTTAAATAAACTGTTTTATATCTACATATTGGATCAAATATCTGCGGTGCATTAGATAGTTCTGATATCTGATTATATTTCAAGTAATTGTCTTCAATCGTAACATCTGCTGATTTGGAATAATAACACGGTATTTCTTTTTTAATTCTCCATGATCCCCAACTCTCGTCTGAATTAATAAATTCAGCCACTACTTCGCCGTGTTTCGCGTCTATATAAAATGAATCAGTGGCTACTCTAACTGCGGTGTCAGGAAATCTATTTATCATCGAAAATAAATTGATAGAAGCATAAGCCAGCATAGATGCTCTCAAATGTGTATACTGAAGATTTTTTCCATCGTTGTAAGTAAGAATTGTACCAAATTTTATTCCATCGGACAAAAAGCATCTTCACGATCGACATATATACCCTTAGATGTTATATCCGTGATTATAAAATCGTATTTGACGTTATTTATAATCAATCGTGAAGAATATCTGTTATTGTCGTGTTTTCCACCCTGAGTAAATTTACCGATTATTCTTCTACCGAGATCTTTTGCGTCTTTATTCCTAACTTCAAATAGCTGTTTGGACCATTTCACGATATTTTCTTCGTTAAGATCGGGAAATTGTTTTCGTTGTTCGCTGATTATACTATCTAGACTATCGGGTTGTGGTAACCAGACCTCAGTCTGTGCTCGATATGATATAATCGCTTCACTGACAATCAACGATATCAGCATTTTAGAATCAATCATATACCGTAACAGCACTATTGGCATCCAGTGTTTTTCAGATATATGTCTACCGATCCAAACATAACAGCACGGATGAAGTCCTGTAGCCAATTCAAATGATACCACACGAGCGAATCCGGTTAAATCAAAAACCGGCAGTGGCCCATTAATAGCAACACGGGCCATCTCGTGTGTGGGGTGTCCAAATCGCTTGAAGTATTCAGCGCATTCTCCGTACCCGAGAAAACTCGCTGGATAACACGCGACTATATCAACTGAAATAATACTTTCACGGTCGTATTTTGTATTCCATAATCCGCCGTGGTTATATTCAATGCAGCTTGATTTGATATCTGATAAAAATTCAGCTCGTGTTGGTTTCCATGTGTTTCTCTTTTTCGCAAAATGAGCTGCAACCGACGGAATTGTAAAACAATTTGTTAATAATTGTTCGTCGTCGAAACTCTTCGAGAAACTACTAGCTATTTTTTTCATCGCCACATGGAGGGCTTCAGTGCGGTATAATTCTCCATTGGGTCTTACAAATTGATCGAATCTACCTTCTTCGTCTTCAAAACTGTGAAGTAACCACACTGACACAGGATCGTTTTTACTCAACTGGTGAATAAAATCGAATAATTTTTTCTCAGAGAGTTTTGGGGGTAGATTTTTTACGGTTCTATCCCACGGAAATATTGTTACTGCAGATGTCCATGCGTGTTCATTATGATCAATAATTTTGATTGGAGCTCCTTGTGATTTATATTTCGGTTCGTATAATACTTCTGTTATCGTCATAACCGATGTTGGGAATCTTAATGATTTTTCTAATTCGGCTGCCCCGTGCTCCTCTACTGTTAGTCCCCACATGGTCATTCACTTGCGTCTTAGATCAGTCAATTTGTTTCCACGCAGCGCATTTGTGAAGTGTTCTATTATTCGTTCTGCTACACAATTCAGCGACGACAGTTTAATAGTTGCTTGTTTTTCAATACTCTGTTTATCATTTAACGGATATATCCCATAAAAACTTGCTGTTACAGGATAAGATCTCTCGTAATACGGTTTGTCAATTCCAGTCAGAATTCCTGGTTTGGAATCTTGACTAACAGTGACAGTTTTTTATCCTTGAAGATGGGTTCAAAATTTATCCCGAATATTCCAATATCCCGTGTCTGAGAGGATAATTAATTTCACTCTAAAAAAATACCTTTTCCGTGTAAGATGTGAAATTATCACTGCTGCGCTTTTATCGTTCATGGTAGCATCAACCTCACCATTGATTCGAAATGTCGACCAACAGTGAGATGCTCCATCACGCTTGAATTCATTAAAACAATCACGAATACTACTTATCATGGTTCTATCACGAATTTTACTCTTTGGTGAATCAGAGACTCTATCGAGATTAAATTTAGCATTTTCCTAGGCGTCATTTTCGATAATCTCACGAATTCCTTCATGCTATAATTGAAACAAGTATTTAAATAGAGAATGTATGTATAATAAATCATTGCAAATGGCTTATGATTGGATCAGTAACACGGTGTAACAAATCATGCAGATAGGAGTTCTGTGGGTATCATATGCAAAGTTTTTGACGTGGAAGCCGTGGTCAGATTCCTTGCCTACGATGTGAGGTTTGTGTGAGAGGAATATCACAGTTGTGTCTCAGTTGCGGTGGTAAGAGATACAGAGAGTTGAAGCATTATTATGATAAGAGAGCTAAGAACTCCATCAATGACACTGACAAAATCATAAGAACTCCTCAAGACTACATCGGAAGATTTCCAAAAGTAATCATTCGACCAAACAATGAATTAGACAAATAGTATTATGTATATACATGAACCAAGAATTCCGACCACATCCCGTGATCAGCAACTATGAGGCATCCAGTGATGGTATTGTCAGACATCGTAAACTGATGAAACCAGTTAGTGCTGTGAATAATCAAGGATATTTGGTGTTTACCGCTGGAGTGAAAAGACATCTTAATCATAGAATCATATATGAATGTTTCCATGGATTGATCAAGGATGGTTTTGTTATCGATCACATTGATTCCAATCCTAAGATCAACTCTTTGTTAAATCTGCAGGCTGTTACACAAAGTGAAAATTTAAAACGAGGAAAGACTGGACAATACTCGAAAAAAGCGAGACCCGTAAGATCTTTTAATACAACAAATAACGAAGAAATATTATTTCAGTCTATAGCTAAGGCTGGTAAGTATTTCGATATTTGTCCACCTTCTGTTCAATGCGTCGCAGAGGGAATTTATCGATCTGCGATTTCAAAAAAGACCGGACAAAAAATTCAATTCGCGTATGCATAGACACCCATCTCTGGAAATATATTTGTCATATTAGAAGTATATAATTATCAGTAATATGAATTCTAAAAATATCAATGATGTTATAACCGAAATTTTAGTTTTGAAATCTCAGGGGATTTACATATCAGATAGTTTAGACTGCGATCAAATTATGTCCGACTTCCAGGATATTGATTACGGCGCTATCGATAACAAATATGTACTACCCAAACAATATGCACTGAGAAAACGAATTCAGAATTCAATTCGCGATTCCCTTCTATGCTGTGACGACGTCAGTAAGTTTTTGCCGTTATTTACTATAGTGGAAAAGATAAGAAAGGAATTAGGGAAGGAATATGAAATAAAAAGAACAATTAATTCAAAAATCAGAAATATAAGATTGTTAATTGAACAAAATGAAAAACCCCTTTCGGATAATTGTTAGTAAAATACTTCTGTTAAAATTCTTACTATAAACATGTATAAATAATCCATGGACGGTATTATAAGTGTTTTACTACAAGGAAGTTGTAAAATTTCGTAGTAAAATATTTTTTTTATTACTGAAATACATTTTCATTGTAAATATTTCTTTTTTAATCGTTATTGACTGATTTGGGCTATTTTTAGACTGATTTTTGCTATTTTTCGACTGATTTCGGTTATTTTTGGACTGATTTTAAGCGGTTTCAGTAGGGTCAAATGGTCGATTTTCTATGTTAATTCTCGTAGACTTTTTCCACCTAAAATTATTTTTATATATTTTTGGACTAAAAACTGACCAAAATCGGTCAAAAATGAACAAAAATGACTGTTGTTTTTAGTAGGGTCAAATGGTCGATTTTGCATAGAATTTCCCATAGACTTTTCCACCTAAAATTATTTTTGGATGACAAAATCACTGCATTTAGATTGAAATCTCTTCGTACACTAATTGTAAAATTGTTTACGATTTCAATAATGGTAAATGAAACATTAACGACTAGATTGGCTCGTGAGCGACTAGATGCGATCAAAAAGTATATACCAATCCGCGACTCTGTCAGGAATAAACTGCAAGCTAGAGTTTACAAACGGATTTTGCTGTGGGATCTGAAGAATTGTTTAAACCAATAACCACAGCAACGAAGGGGGTAATATCAGCTACTGAGCGTGGTATATGGGGGGATGTTCCCGAGGAGGGAAAACCACCAAGAAAAGAAAAACCTCTTTTTGGTGACCTTGAAAAAATAGCAACGGAAACTGAACAAACAAAACAAGCTGTACAAAAACTTCACGGTGATATTGATGTTAGTAAACCACTTGAATCAAAAAGAACAGTAGATGATTTATGCGCGTGATTTAACGAGGAAGGGTTAGCAGTAATTGATAAGACTGATCCAGCAGGAATTCCTGCGCTTGTTGTTACGACTTATGAAGACAGAAAAAAAAATGTTGAAACCAGAACATCATAACTATATTAGAAGTATAGCTCATTGGGCTGATGTATTCTACAAAATCAAAACTAAAACAAGTCAAATTGACACAACACATACATCATACATTGAATATATCAAGGCGGTGGGTATAGTGAATAATCAATATGAAGACTTTAAACAACAAAAACCGCAAAAATTGCAAAGAAAGCTACAGCAACCTTCAAAGAAAATATCTTTTTCACCTAAAAAAACAAAAAGAACCTCAACAACAACTACCACCCCAAGCTTCGCTGTGACCATTGTATATACCATCTAATCGAGACGAAGATGATGAAGATGATCTTAATTATTTACAAAGTACGGATTTAGAAAAACTGGATGCAGCAACTGGTTATAGTAGCGGGGGGGGATTTTCTGGGATTGGAATTTAAGGCAGTGGTCTAGTTAGTTGTCCTGGTAATGTTCTTGGTGATATAGCACGATTAGAAGTTCTCATCGGAGGGAAACGAGCTGGAAATAACTCACCAGAAATAGTTAATGAAGCGGCTGATATCTGCAGGCGGTTATTTCAAGATGGTATCATGGATATTGGTCTATATCAAAATTTCATTGACGAGTTAGTGGAAAATCATACGGATTATCACATCGACTGAAAATCCCTTGGAATTTTCATCTGATGACGTAGTCATCGCATTAGATAAATATCTTTTAAATAAGATGATCATGCACTACAACCATGACAAACCAGCCAGCGTCTATTTAGTTAATTCACGGTTTCCAGTTTATAACGTTTACTATGGTGATGGTCTCGTTGATACAATTGCAGGGTTATTTGCAAGAATGGCTCCAAAAGCAGCACCAATCGCAAAACAATTATCGATGAAAGCTATTGATGTTATTCGTGATAAGGGTATTAGTGCTGTTGGAGATCTTGCCGGGAAAACGTTTTCAACCGCTCGGGATAAACTAACAGCGCTAGTTCGGCGGCGAAGGAAACCACAACTGGGACCACTGCCATCTACAGCGGATATGCCTGCGAGTATTAGTAGAATAATAAATAACGCAGTAGATCAAAAACTAGCGTCACTGGTGACTCCGTCATACACCAAAGACCAAAGCAACATCGCAAATATGATAGCGGGAAGTGGCTTAAAAAAACACGGCGAGGTCGTCAACGATCACGACGATGATTTAGATCAATGAATATAGAATAAAATGTTCAAACGGTCACCTGATCCAGCGTTTGATATGGACTCCCCAGTGTTCAAGGATGATTCCGTACGTGATTATCAATACTAAGCCTATCATGCAATATAACCAAATAGTCGATCTAGAATTGAACTTCAAGTACATGATACCAGTAAATACTTTTGCCTTGTGAAGCGTTTATCGAAGTAGAAGGAGAACTTGTAACAGCTGCTGATACTCCTGCTGTACCAGCACAGTATCCAGCTGATACTCAAGTCGGGTTTGTCAATAATGGGATCATGGCGTTATTCGATAGTGCATAATACCTCATCGATGGAAAAGAAATGGAATCGATAGAACGTGATGTTGATGTGGCCACAACAATAATAGGCTTAACGAGATATTCCGATGATTATACAAGATCTATGATGTTTGCAAAGGATCGAAAAATACTGCTGGAAAAATCCATTTATTGTAAGACGACCACAGAATTTTGCTGGTGCTGCTGATGCTGATGTTGAGAATATGATTATAAGTGCTAATGAGAATTTCAATCTAGGGGCCGCAACACGTATGTCAATGTTGGAAGGAGCGCGTAGATCATTTTCATGCGCGATTCCACTGCATCATATATTTGGATTCTGCAGAAATGTTCGAAAAGTTATCTATGGAGCAAATCATACAGTAGCACTCGTGCGAAAGAGTGATGATACTGACGCAATTTGGAGGATTTCAGCAGATGTTGAAAATCCAGATGCTGATCCCGGTAAAGTCAGTTTAACTAAACTAACATTGTGGATGCCAGTACTGACTCCATCAATCACCGCAGAAGAACGATTACTATCATTTATGGACCAAGGAGGAAAATCATTACTAAGTTGGCTAACGGTAAGTACACATGTTAAACAATCAAATATTAATGGGTTATTTACGTGGAACCTAGCATCAAAACAAGGTGTTGCTGTGCCACGTCATATATTTATTGCGTTACAGGATAACACACGAGTTGGCAATCATACAACTTAATTACGGTCAAAATCATATTGCCCGCGTGTATCATCGGTTGTTGTCATATATGATACACGATCAAAATGTCGATACTGGTCTGCAAATATCACAATTGGATTTTAAGAATTTATATCCGATCTGTTATTTTTCGTTGGAACATCTTGATTTAACAAGACAATCCGTCGTTGATATGCATTTTAGAGCTAATGTGTTTCGTGGTGCTATTGCTAATTATAGAGCGGTTGCCGTCATACTCAGCGACAAATCAATGCTACTCGAAGGTGTTCGCGGAAGAATGAGAGTAATTGATGCACCAGTGGAAAATATGTAACAATTAGATCAATCTATTATTGTATAATGAAATACAGTCATATTAGTGTTGCGCTATTTCCTGGTCAACTCAAGAAATTGCAATCGGAATCGGCTAAAAAATGCGGAACCACAACAACACTGAAACCCAATCAGATGACTGGCGGAGCGAACAAATTGTCGCTGACAATTCGTCAAGTAAAACACTTCAATGATGCTTTCAAGGATAAAAAAGCGTTCAGATCACTCTCTCTGCGGTTGCAATTGCCAATATGAAAAAAACCGGTCGTATATTTCCGTTGTTAGCTGCATTACCAGCGTTGATTGCGGCAGCGGCACCAGCGGTGTCTAAAGCAGCGGCGTTAGGAGCCGTTGGTACCGCGGCAGGAATGGCACTAAAGAAAGCAACTGGGAAGGGATATCAAAAAAGGGAAAGGGTCTAAGACTACCAGGAACCCCGTATTCATGGTACAGCGGAAAGGGTCTGAGAATCCCAGGAACAGTTTACTAACACCAATGTTAAATTTTGATTTACTCGATGCTGCTAAAAAAAACTTGCGATTAAAAATTTTAGAGATGTCTTTATGAAAGATCAGTTACCGGCACAACCAAACAGCGGTATCATTAATCTCGATAACAGCACCGGACCTGGTACTCACTGGGTTGCATACGCGATTGATCCACGTGCAATCGTTTATTTCGATTCATATGGATTAGCGCCGCCGAAGGAATTAATGCGTTATATAAACCGCTTAAAAATTCCTCGTTGGTATTCTACGCTACCAACACAATAAATTTCAACATCTGGAAAACCACCACATGTTGTCGTAAAAGAATATACTAGCAGTCGCTGGCGGCATCGATGATTTTGCAACGAAAAGATTTTAGAGAGAGAGATTATATAGAATAACATGATTGATAGTTGGGGGAGATCTTTATCGCCGAAGAAACCAACCACAGAAATATCTGCAACCGGTGATATAAAAAGAATAATCGAAGATGAAATAGCTGAGACGTTGAATTTAGCAAGTGTTGATCCTAATAAAATAGTGGTATTTCAAGATCGTCAGATTAAACTAGTAATTTTTCCCTGGATGATATTTTAGTTAAACAACGATACGCAACCGAGAACACCGTTGCGGTATTTTCCGATCAGTGTAAACTCAAACCCGGCATACTCGTTTCGACTATTACAGATAGATCAAAAACTCTCAACGATAAGTTAAAATTCATACAAAATTTTTTGGGTAATCCAGCAACAACATCACCGAATTTATCATTAATAAAAATCTCTTTGGATACTATTAAAACTGTCAATGACGAATAAAAATCAATTATGGCTTTCTTCGGCGAACCAGCGGCAACATCACCAAAGCTCACCGAGATAAAAAAAATTGTATGTTGGAACTAGCAACACTTCAATCTAGAATTGAAGATAACGGAAAACAGTTTTCAGTTTTTCTTAAAAATATTATAGATACATTTATTAGAACCACGTTGGATAAAATTGACATAAAACTCCCGGATATTAAAAAATTCATCGATGAGACGAAAAACTTCATCGAAGCAATCAAAATCGATTTTCCGAGGATGATAACAATCATTGAAAAAACAAATATTCCTCATGAGAGAACCAACAACGTAGTATACACAATTCAACACGGATCATTTGTGTGGACTCCCACAGACAATATACTAAGTATCACTGCAACCGTCAAAGGTATTTATCGATTAACACTAGTGACACCGACTCAATTTAATATATCATCGTTGAGTTCATCTGGGGTCAATAATAAAATATCAACGATCATCGACAAGGATACAACCGAACAATTCACGATAGCATCCACTGATAAAAATTTTATTAGGGTTTCAGTAACATGGTATATGGAATTCGTAGCGGATTTGAGTAAATAACTAAATTGAAATCGTAAACTGATTTAGAAAAAAAATTTCGTCATCAACGGTACCTTCCGTATCTCAATATCGCTATGATCAGGTCCAGAGAGTTTCAGACTAAACTCAAGACTCTCACTGAGGAGTATCAAGTAAAAATGAAAAAAATACCAACGAAGAATCCCCGCAGTTGATGTTACCGTGTACTCGGTGAGTGGTGTAATCACCGGAGCTGGTATAATACTATCCTAGGTGACAATGATTGCTCCGATAGCTGTTCCAATTTGCATATCCGCGGCGACAACAATCGCGAGAATAATTTCGATAATAACAAAAAAAATATCATCATGCAGCCAACGAAAACTACAAGATTACATAATTAAATTTCATGTTGTATCAACCGCGTACTCGCAATTATCCTCGTTGATATCGTCGTCGCTCGATGATACATTTATATCAGATAGTGAGTTCTCAGCGATGGTAAGTATTTATGATTCCGCGATGTCAAATTTAGAAATACAACATGAGTATAATAACAATGACAACACCACAGGAACTACTTCAACAAACAGTGGAGAACACAAATCCAGTACAAACCAGCATGATCTCAATAACATCAACCAATCCTGAATTCAGTGTGAATTTCCCTATTCCGATTCCCGTGAAGGAGATCGCGCAAGCAAAACTACGAGTATATCATAGTTGGCCTAATATTAGGTCAGTAGCATTTGGCGGTCAACAACCGAATAATTTCTTTGGTATTTGCGAATAAGAATAAAGAAGACGGGACTCCAGACTGGAACGTTGTTTCGCTGCCATCTGGGTTTTATCAAATCGAACAAATCAATGCTGAATTCCAGCGTAGAATAAAATCAATTACTGGAGCAGAATCAAAAATCGCTATAACAGTTCATGAACCAACACTATCATCTGCGATCGAGATACACTCGCCTAGTTATGTCGTAGATATCTATCAGAGTTCTATAAAAACCGTACTAGGATGGCCTGAAACACAACCTCCACCTAAAAAATCTGATTATGTCACGGATAAACAATCATACCACGAAATTACCACATCATATCGAGAAACTCTCAGCGATATAAAAAAGTCATCACTACCGGGTAGTCATTTTATATTTCTATCCACCAGAGATTCCGCCGTTAGGAATACTAAGATTGAAGAGACTCCAGAAGTAATTACATACAAAAATATATCACATAACGACCTCGTTGAATACTTTATATAAATCAATCAAAAACACAGTCAACAACTACAACGGGTTTCCAATGAGTCTAATCGGAACGAAATCATTAAACGAATTGAAATATTAAATCAACTTGCATCCGATATGGAATATATCAACCAGCGATTAATTCAAGTAATAATTGATCATGACGATTTTTATCACTCTAAACGAAAATTTCTAACTGCATACAATATAACAGAAGATGATCTACCGAATTTCAAGTATCCTGGGTATAACGCAAACGAACTAAAAACATATGTCAATGATTTTATCAATGAAAAATTTCCTCTAGCAGTCATAGAATGGAGACAGCAATATAAGGGTCCAACAATCCTCAAACATAATAACGACCCAGACCGCTCCTCAAAATGTGAATATATCCTCGGTGATAGCATTGAATTTAGTATGTGATGTTATCAAAGGAAGCTATCAAATAAATCTCGAGTGATCAAATCAAGCTCAACAGGGATATATTCTATACTCTTTTGCACCAACAGCTCCTCCAGGATTTCTAATTATTGAGGACCCAAATAATCCAGTCTATATGCTATATCATAATAATTCGCTAACGAGAATTAATTTTAGACTCACTGACCAGTCTAATAATCTCATTGATCTACGAGGTGAGGTCCTACAAATTAGTCTGTTTGTGAAATAATAGCGATTTTCATCGTAAAAGAATTGCTAACCCCATAGCAGCAGAGGGGGTGATGGCGTCTTCGAGGACCGAATCGACGCAGTTACAACTAAACTAGTCTCGTCGTCAATAGACACATTGATTTCATCAAATAAGTATCCCATCAACCCTGTTACTGTACAAAAAGTCTATCACAGAAGCTTCCAAAGTCTCTAAAAAAAAAGTAGTATGAAATGATCTCATAACCTCTTTTTTTAGTTTTGAGACCCCTAATTTGACAAATAGGGTTCTAAAATCGTTAAGGTTCCATTTGGCAAAAGGAGACTTAAAATGTTTTGCTTAAAGTCCAACCCAATTAGAGATGTCTGATCCACCCTCTCTGCTAAATATGAAGTGATCTCATTGCCCCTTTTTTTGGTTTTGAGAAACCCCTAATTGGACAAAAAGGGCTCTAAAAATCGTTAAGGCTCCATTTGGCAAAATGAGACTTAAAATATTTTGCTTAAAACCCAACCCAATTAGAGATGTCTGATCCACCCTCTCTGCTGCTGGCCATTAAAAAGCACATTCCTGCAGCAATTCTTTGCAAATGACATTGCTCAATTCGGATATCAGCTCCACAACCAGAAGCATACTATCTGACTTAAATCAAGACTCCGTTCTCTTCAATAGGTTTTGATAAACATTTTTATCATATTACCCAGTTGCATATTCTTTGTTATGAACAAGTGTCCCCTTCATCTTTACATAATACTGTTGTAGATTCCTAAAACAACAGGAATGTGCGTCTCTAACTGCAGCGTGATCCTACGTTCCCATGTTCCTAATATTTCTCCACCATTCCTTATAAACAAAACGCACTCCCCTTAACATAATTAAAATTCCTAAAATTACGAGTGGGGAGGAAGCATTCACACTAACAAAAATATTACCTTCGACAGACATTAAACATTGTAGAAAGAAGAACAAGCACATATAATATCTTACTTTTTGATATTCACGAAGTAAGTTTAAACATATCCGACATTGACATTATTTCTCTATGAAACCAAGATTATATTAGCATTTGTAATACTATTTTCAATTAAGTACTTCAATTAGTAATTATATTACTAAGCAGCCTCCCACAGTCGCCACATATTCAATAACAGAAATATTGTATGGAAAATATCCATTGTCTATGGAACATATTTGGTTTATCCGTTTGTTATACATTTGCAATTTTGCCCCATCCTGTACTTATTACACTAAATGATGTTACACTCAATATCAGTTCTTTTTGTTACTAATGCTTTGATTCATTTCTTGTTTTGATATTTGTTTCTTGTTTCTCTTTTGGCAATGTTTCATGTCTACTGGGTAGCATGTAACATAAGTCAGAACATGCAGCGAAATTAATGATTACTCTAATTTGAGACATATTCTTTTCAAGTTTGATGGCTACATCTACATTCATGATTACTATTGTGTATCGTACAGTGACTTAATTGCAATGTTATTTCCTCCAAAGCCTCAAAGTGCATGGTATTAGATAACACAATCATGCGACTGACGAAACAAAAATGGACATTTTTATTCTTACAATTTGTTCCACCAAACGAAGAACATCAGATGTGTTTTTGAAAGATGCATAAGGCACAGGTTTGAAGTGTTCTTGCTCCTCAGTTTCAAAGAGCGGAAGGGCATATATGTCATAAGCTGAAAGGGATGATAGACAACGCAGCCACAATTAAATTAAGAAGTAGTCCATTCGTATTCGGATAATATTTCCACTCAACTGGCTAATAGTATTTAGTACTCTCTCTCTCTCTCTCTCTCTCTCTCTCTCTCTCTCTCTCTCTCTCTCTCTCTCTCTCTCTCTCTCTCTCTCTCTCTCTCTCTCGCGCTTTCTGTCATACTGGAGAAGTGTAACATGTCTGTCGACATTATTTATGAGTATTATAGTTATACAACATGCATGCGCATATATTACATGGATCCTTATCATGAAAGGTTCAGATAGACTTAAACGTTAAAATTATACTTACGGCTTAAACTGTGGCAATCGAACATCAGCATAAAAATGATGCATCTCATACATGATGTGAAGCGCATAGTTGAAAACAGGTGATATCTTTCCTGAACATAGGCTGTACCAAAATGATATCTGTACGAATCTGAGGCACTATTATCAAGGCAGAATACGCCCATGTATCGAATACTTAATCATTCACCAGTCATGCATAGACTTGAATGAACAGGCAATTGTGACACAACATGCGAGAGAGCGATAGTGTGCGTTATACATAATACATCACTCGAAACATTTCTTCCTCCTTCATAGCGTAAAGTTTATTATATCATATTTCAAATCTGTTGAGTGGATAATATTAAAATATAAAACGTAATTATTGTCTCAACTCACATCATCCACAATCGCTTTTGCATTCAAGTATTAATTCACAGTATCCACATGTATAAAAAGTTTGCAGTTTACGGCTTTCTTCAAATTTTACTGATTTACTGGGAATCTTGATAGGTTATGTCGTAGTCATATAGATTATGACTATCTATTATATATATATATATATATATATATATATATATATATATATATATATATATATATATATATATATATATATATGCATGCAATTCATATGCCAAAGGACAGTCAAATTACTTGCACTGGATATCGATTCATTAATAATACAAAATGAAAATTTACGAAAAACGAATAGTATCGGGTACTATATGGAAGTAAGCGTAAAGTAAAGACTGTTACAAATGAATTCAAGCTTTAAATGTGCTGATATGTCAATAGTCTTGCATGGCATAATTTGCTAGCAGTCCAAATGTATCATCTTTAATAGGTGAAGAGTGTATTTGAATAAATTTGATATCATCAGCAGGAGCACACTCTGTTGCAATGAACGGATTGCATATAATTCTCCTCAACCGAATTTGTAACAGAACTGCAGTTTTATGTAGCTATAGATACATTTTATTTTACTAGCGTTATATAGAAAACTAAGACACCATACGGTGACCATAACGTGGTTCAAGTGTTCATTTCCATACCATTCTACTTTGTAAACAAAGTAATGGCTTCTACCTGAACTCTCATGTGTCTCTAACTTTTGTGATCCAGTGGACTGACCATCAAACTTTCATTACGTTAATAATGTTAGTAAATTTATTCGGGATATATGTGTGTTTGTTTTGGCTCTGTTTCTTTGTTTCCTGCAAATGTTCCTTTTTAGACATTAGTAATGTATTACATGACTTCAATACATCTTAGTAACTTTTTCATGTAACCATATGAGGATTGTCTTTAGATTTATTGGTGTACTTATAGTAGCAACACTGGGAGTGTTGGATCCATCAGTACTGTTGCCGTTACAGTTTTTCTTGGTAGCGTCTTTGTTTTTGTGGTAGTCGTGATATGTTTTGAGTGGTAGTAGCAGTATTAGTCGTCCTATTGAAATACCGAAACATACTTATTGCATTAATACACATAGGTTAACGTAACCCTTTGAATTGTGTCTATTAAACAGATTTTAAGACTTCATAATATTTTCATTCAAATGAACCTACCGCTCCGCTTGCCTAGTGGTTAGAAGGTCATGGGTCCGATCCTCGGCCGAATCATACCAAAGACTTACACAAATAGTACTAACAGCTGCCTTGCTTGGCGCGCAGCCTTATGAAGTTAGTGTTAGGACTGGTAGGTCTGGTGTCATGATAATGTGACTGAGAGGGACATCGTGCTACATGTATGTGTCAAGATGCAACAGTGCAAGACATCGTCGCCATATGACTGAAAAATTGTTAAAGTTACGTTGTTCTAATCACAAACACACACACACACACACACTCTAATGAACCTTAGCTTCTGTGAAGTGGAAATTTGGACCATTTGTGTATGTATTTTTATTCATCCCAACCCCTTCCTCAGAACAGGTTAATGGTTTTCAATCCTCTGATATATTTTATTTAAACTTATCTAAGTATAAACTTATCATTTGACGGATTTTATTGTTTTATTGAGAATCCATTATTCATCCTATTATAACACACAGATACGTAGTTAAATACATTCCTTGAGTCGTTCTGTGAACTTAATTTTAATTTAAAATATATATGATGATATAAAATCTTTTTATTATCCGCATATACTCTGTGGAAATGCTTAACCATGCATCGACCTTCAAAGCTAGAAGTAACTTTACTCAAGGAACATTAATAAAAACAATTATATGACAACCTTAACAATTTCTAATAATAAAAGGTTTTAAATTGAAAGAATACGACTGTTGCACAAGACTCATACGTTTATGGCTCTTGTCCTTTGTAGTGCGTTAGACAGGAAGTTTTATCAGAGACCTACAGTTCATATCATCCGTTCGGAAAATAATGTTCATACGCTAAGTGTGTGGATATTACTTGATAGCACTTGTTTACATACATTTGTATCATTGTATTAGAGTTGTTATAGGAACTTAGGAGGATAATGATGATTTCATGACATATTAAAAGGGCGAGTGGACATCATCAGTGTTCTGTGGAAATATGATAATGACGAAACTGTCTGTTATGGAATAAAAAGCGAACATAATAACATGCAAATGATCTTAATACTATAAAATAACTATATGTTACACTTTTTTGAAACTGTATTGTTGCAATAAATATTACAATATATTTTGTAATCTCATCATTCACAGACCTTATTGACTGCTCATCACACATATATCATTTTGTAACATAATTATGTTATTTTACTTTAATGATAAATATAATAAGTTTGACTCGCAATAGTCAGACAGACAGACGGCTACGCAAAACGTATCACAATTGTCCCAACTCTTTGGCACGAATCCATAAGAATAAATATCAGGGTTCCTATTTCAAAATGAAATCCTTAGGTACAAGAACGTTCTATTTTACCCTATTGGCATGCAAGCTGCAAAATTGAGAAATGGGATGTCACAACAGAATTTGTGTAAATAATGCAATAGAAGGACATTTTTGCAGGACATGTGACATGGACGTATTGCATTTAAGGCGGTAGAGCGGGAATGTTAAAAGTTGAATCCATATAAATCGTCAAAACATATCTGACTACTTAAGCTTGTATTTTCCTCCAATATTTAAACAGACATATAAAGGAGCTTTGTGGGATACATGTAAGTGAGGTTGCACACATTAAAGGCACCAATCTATATTAAATTTGACTTGATTTGAATATACAAATTCATATCCTTTGATGCCTACATGCAGCATTGTAAGACCCATCCACAATACGCTATATGAGAACTAGTATACGTTGTTTAATTCGTTACGAATGATTCGGCAGGATGTAACCTCGCGGAAAGAAACTGGAAAATGGTGAATATTCAAAACGGACTTTTTTCAACAATGGACTGGTTCACAGTTCAAAACCTCTGCAGATGTAATCAAAATACTTACGCGAGGGTCAATGGAGACGCTAGAGATACGTATGTACTCAGTGGAGTGCATATCTGTAAAACAAGAAACTTGATATAATATTATATATTTGTTATAAACATATTACCACGTACCTTAACCGTATATTTGCTGTAATTCCGACAATCATGAGCTCGGTGTTGTTTTCTCTGAATTATTTGACGAAGTAGTAATGGTACATAAAGCTGATGTTTTACAAGTAGAAGTAATAGTAGTAGTATGTTTTGTTGTTGATGTTGTTGTTGTTGCTGCTGTTAGCACGAGTTATGGAACTACTCGCAGTAGAAGCAACAACAGCAGTACCATAGGCAATAGAAGCAGTGCTAAAAATATTCGTATTTGTCAGCTTATAATTATCATTTTTTTACCATACTTTTGAATCATATTAACACTAAAAATATAATGACGATAATCCTAGTAGTAGTAGAAGTTGGATTATCATTATTCGTCTTTCTTTTCTTCTTCTAAAGTAATATTATTATTATTATTATTATTATTATTATTATTATTATTATTATTATTATTATTTGTCAAATATTTGTTATGCGTCTAGTGTTGCATTATAGTGTAGAAGTCTTTGTTGTTCTACGTTTCACCCTTCACCACTGGCTAGCATCATTGAGAAAAAGAGAACACATTGCTAGGCTTCTCCCTAGCCGTGTATAGCCTGTCCAATAGCATTCCTCATGTGCAGAAACTGAGTACCTTGCGGACTCAAGCCAAAGAAAAGATGGCTAGGAGGAAATCTGGTCCCTAAACACGAAGGATTCATGACTACTAACGTGTAGATTCACGTCGGTACTTGTAAACCAGACCGACGACTATGAGCTAATAGTCCACTACATTGTGGATACCACAGAAAAGATAAAGACTAAAGGAGTAAACCCCGATTAACAAATGTGGAGTGGAGCCCCTAAGGTGGTTATAGGTCAACAGATAGCAATTTTCAGCAGCTGATGAATTGCTACAAATGTATTGGGAATTTCTTTCCTTTGGATTATAATAGTGTTACCGAAAGAGAGACCCTGATGCACGGCCAACCTAGGGTGTCCAAAAAAGCCTGACCCGGTCTACGCCCTAGGGAGGACAACCCAACTGCACCATATGGCTTCAACATAATACGGGAAGAAGCAGTTACCTGTAAAGTGAGTTGCATGTGATTGGTTTCAATGGTGGGAGAGATGTTGTAATCTCAATGTGAACATACCGCGTGTCTAAAGATGGGCATCCTCCAATCAATATATGGTTTCGTCCGATGACGATCTGCATGCCTCAATGACCGCGTGGATTGTTAATCTTAGAGTGTAAATTTAACATCTGGATAGAAAACCGTGAACCAGGTATAATAAAACAGATAAGCAAAATAGCAGCACCTAGACGGGGTAGCTGGAGTGTGAGGACCATGACACCGGGACCCTCGGAATATATGCGACAACAATACATGATGCTCATAAGACAGCATTGATTAGATATGATCTGTGCAGCATTTAGATGGATATTGTCGTTCTCTGATAGACAAGATGATCATAATCTGGCAAACGTTCAGCTTAGCTCCGATGTTTCTCCATTTGAGATAACATAGAAGATCATGAAACTTCATCTTCAGACATCAACTGGTTTAGTCAGCCAAATCAAAACCTACTGGTTTTACTGCGACCTCAGTCTTAAAATTGAAGAAGTCTCCTTGCAAGAACCACTGTTCAGCCATTGTGATCTTAATGCCAGAATTTGTGAACCTGTTTGAAATATTTTGGGAGGGGGAGGTGCCTACAAACGGACAGAGCCAGATTGAGTTCTGCTGGCATCGCAGTTCTTCAGTCACCAATATCGTGAGACACCCCAGGTCGAAGCATCGGCATCAGCTTGATGTTATCCTCACAAGACGCTCAAAACTTATAAAGCAGTTACCACAACGCAGACTGTGACACTGTGAACTTTTGGATGAACCACATAAGGTAAGCTTTTCAACATTGCAAGATTACGAGGGAAAACGATATTGCAAGTGAAATAGATTAGGTACTTGTTTGCCAACGACGCAGCAGTCATAACCCACTCAAAGAAAGATCTCAAGCGACTCATGAATCACTTTGCAGACGCAAATAGGAACTTCGGGCCCACTGTAAGCGAAAATAAGACCCATATAATTGGGCATGGCGTGGGTGGATGATCCTCCTCCACCATTCATTACTAGGGACTTAAAGCTTAAGGTAGTTAATGAATCAGTGCACCTAATAGGCGCATCATGAATGCTACCACAATACTCGGTGACAAAACTAGTATAAGCTAATAGCAAGCTGACGGAACACAACAAAGTTTAAGTATACAAAGATTGTGTGTTGGGCTCCATGGGAGTGAATTTTGGACATTATATACACAACAATAAATAAAGTTTAATGGATGCATTCCACATGCGCTATATTAGGCGTAACTTTAAATTTGCTGACGTGACAATGTTCCCAACAACACAATACTTGACAGAGCAGGAATCAGAAGGATGTACACCCTTTTAGACAATGGCACTAACGATGGTTGGGCCACATGTCCAGGATGGAAGGCTTGCCACATATTAAATGACCTCTTATATGGGTAGATGGAAACACGGCAAAGACCGATTGAAAGATTTTATCTATGTTATAAGGCTACATCCAGTTTTTACCCTAATGTCACTTGGCATCAGAACAGACACTTGGGATAAAATTGCCACATATAAATATGCTTGCAAAAATAAGGTACCATGGGACTCACAAACTACGAGGGGATATTAGAGATGAAATCAAAAGACAAACGGACCCTCAGAAAACTCTAGCACCAACGACACAATCCAACTACATATCACATTTTCAACAAGTATGGCATAGACTGCACTCTTTAATCAGCTTTGTACACAACATAGATACCTCAAAATATATGTCAACATCCATCAGTGCATATCCATGGTCACCTAAAACTCACGGTGCATATTTTACTATTATTATTATTGATGTTGTACTTGCTGTTTGTTTTAGTATTACTACAAATGTTACGAATGACAATGCCACTACTACTACTACTACTACTACTACTACTACTTCTTATTAAACTGTTACTCCTACTACCACAGGAGTTTTAATATACATATCAAGTGATCTGATATATCAATAGGTTGGCTGCGACGGTATCTAGACTAGATATAATGCAAAATCGTGCAACTTCACCACTCAACTCTTATAATAGCACATTTGCGATATCTTTCTCAATACTTCCATGAACGTATCTAGTTATAATTTGTAGTTGCCCTATACACTGACCTGATAATCTTGATACTTACTACCATTTTGCAAATGTTTATGGTTATCACAGTTAAAAATTGTTGTTACTTTAATAGGTATAGGATTGACAGAGTCACCAAGGAGTGATGTCGAACCGTAATACAGAAATGGTTTGTGATTATCCAAACTACATTCAAACTAGGGCTTTAAAAATAAATAACAGTGCGTTTGACCTTTTAGAGAAAAGTACACATGGAATAGATCTGTCTTGATTATGTTGCTAAGTGGTCAATTTATAACAATTGGAAATGACGGTCGCTTGCTTCTTCCGAAGAGAGCACGTAGTACGAGATGATAATGCTTGGTCAGTCTTTTCAGAAAGTTTGTGCCAGTTGGCGATCTGGATTTGTTCCTATTAGGTTGAACACGTTTTCACCAGACGACTGCCGAGCGGAAGATTTACTGACAAAAGAATATTTGAGAGAGTGTTTGAATTTTTAAACTCTCTCTCTGATTTGAAATTGCCAGCAGGATAATTTTAGTCGGTTTGATGAGTCTTACAATGTACGGAAACGTTGAAATATGTTAAACGGATGCTGGCTATTGAGATAACCTATTTATTATGATTGATATGAAAATCCCATCGGCATTATTTAAGAGGTTTAGTTTTATTTCCTTCTTGACTGATATAATCTGGTTGATGAAATTGCCGTCAGCATAACTTGAGGGTTTCGGTTTCATTTCCTTCTTAAGGCGTTATCATGAATCAAAAAAATCACGGAAAATTCAGTATATGACCTAGGAAAACGTATGCTGGCTGTTGAGATAACGCACCATGGTGTCGTTTCATGCAGTATTTACGTAAACACACAATCCTATGCTGCATTTCTGTTAATGTCAAGTTACCTATAATATAACGAAAGTAATGTTATGGTTACAGATATAAACAATTATTTTAAAAAATTAATAAATAAACAAATCTTTAAATTATATTTGAACCATTCAAGTTCCGTTAATAGCTTAATATAAAAACCATTAGGATATGAATGAGTCAGTAAAATCTTATTTATCCACGGTGTAATTTGAATAAAAACTTGTATATCCATTATATTTGTCGAAAATAAAATATAAGGAAAATATATGTATCTGGGATACTAATAAAAGTCCAAATCCAGCATAGCTCAACAGGTCGATTCCCTGTACTAATTGGCGTGAAAAGGCCCATAATGTGTTTGCTCTACCTTTATGAATCAGTGAAATCGTACGTATATCGGTCATTACCTTTTGGAAACGCAATATTCGAGAAATTCAAACTATGTGACGTAGTATGGAAGATTTGTATAGCTATCGCTTGTGGTCATTCTTGTTTGTGAAACAATATATGTATGTGTATGACTCACATGCTTCAGCTATTAATGTTTAAAGCACAGTAGGTCGTGATGTATGTTTCTATTGAATCCTGTAATACAAAGTATTACATAGTGAAGAAAATACCAATGAAACAATGGCTCCACACTCTTGCAGAGACACGGGGAAAAATCAGAGCGTTGAGAATTTAAAATAAAAAATAGTCGACTAAGACCCATATGACAGCTCATGCTATGCTGGCATATTTATATAATAACGGTGTGTGATATATATCATGGTAAAACTATATATTGACTTATGCTGACATCATTTGCTTAATTATTCTGCATAAACTGAGATTTTCGCTGATACCCTTCCATGTGCCCACTTGGTAATGTTACACTGAATAATCATGTCTGTCTATCAGTTTGCCCATATGCGTGTCATTTATTTCCTTCTTAGCAACTCTTATGTACAATTGAGGTGAGATAGTGATCATCTTTATTGATGTTTCATTAAGATGGATGGATGCATGCATGCATGCACGCATTTTACATTTTATGACACATCAGCATAATAGTAGCTATACAGTGGCAACTGAAGGTACATTTAACATGCTCTAACAATGAATTTGTACAAACGTTTAGGAAGTCAAACCATTCAAAATAAGAACATTAGTATCAGCAAGATACAATATGAATCATAAAAATGTTAAATCCTATCAAATGTATATGAAATTACAAAGAAAAGGTCATTAGTTGTGCATTTAGAAAACAAACTCTTAATGGGTTATTGACAAAATGTATAAAGTAAATGAATTGTATTGTACAGAAATTACTACAAATGCAACTTTGTTGAATGGCTTCATAGTGCAAATTTTATATAATGGTGTCTCATAAATCTATTACTCATGTTATATTACAATTATTTTTTAAATTTTTAGTAGGTATATTTTAAGATGTCATAGAGGTCAAATAACTTTCGTTGAGTGATATATACACTCTGATTATATTGTCAATGGCTTTGTTTAGTACAAATGTAATTTTAAACTTTCTTTGTGATCATTTTTCTTTGTGTCTTGTTTTTGATAGTGCAACATAGTGAAAAGTACTGCTTTACCTGTTTCTTCTGGCATGTTCTGTTATTATTTATTGTTCAGGTATTATTGCTTATATTCTTCTCTAGCCTTGTGTATGTACATGTATAATCAGACTCATTAATCTGTTTGTAGTATACTGAGATATTTGTTGTAAAATGCACCTTTAAACTATATTCACATATGTACTGAATATGCTAATGGTGTTGCAAAATATTGACAGTGTTATTTCTAATTCATATTAATACCTACATGGTAAAGTTAATTAATCATCCTCTATATTATTTAAAGATCCATCATCCTCTATATTATTTTAAGAGCCATCATCTTCTATATTATTTAAAAACCATCATCCTCTATATTATTGAAAGAGCCATCATCCTCTATATTATTGAAAGAGCCATCATCCTCTATATTATTGAAAGAACTATCATCCTCTATATTATTAAAGATCCATAATCCTCTATATTATTGAAAGAGCCATCATCCTCTATATTATTGAAAGAACTATCATCCTCTATATTATTAAAGATCCATAATCCTCTATATTATTGAAAGAGCCATCATCCTCTATATTATTGAAAGAACTATCATCCTCTATATTATTAAAGATCCATAATCCTCTATATTATTGAAAGAGCCATCATCCTCTATATTATTGAAAGAGCCATCATCCTCTATATTATTGAAAGAGCCATCATCCTCTATATTATTGAAAGAACCATCATCCTCTATATTATTAAAGATCCATAATCCTCTATATTATTGAAAGAGCCATAATCCTCTATATTATTGAAAGAGCCATCATCCTCTATATTATTGAAAGAGCCATCATCCTCTATATTATTGAAAGAGCCATCATCCTCCATATTATTTAAAAAGCCATCATCCTCTATATTATTTTAAGATCCATCATCCACTATATTATTTAAAAAGCCTTCATCCTCTATATTATTTAAAAAGCCATCATCCTCTATATTATTTTAAGATCCATCATCCTCTATATTATTTTCAGAGCCATCATCCTCTATATTATTTTAAGAACCATCATCCTCTATATTATTTAAAGAGCCATCATCCTCTATATTATTTAAAGATCTATCATCCTCTATATTATTGAAAGAACACTCATTCTCTATATTTTTTAAAGAACCATCATCCTCTATATTATTTAAAGAGCCATCATCTTCTATATTATTTAAAGATCCATCATCCTCTATATTATTTAAGAGCCATCATCCTCTTTATTAGTTAAAGAGTTATCATCCTCTATATTATTTAAAAAGCCATCATCCTCTATATTATTTAAAGAGCCACCATCCTCTATATTAGTTAAAGATCCATCATCCTCTATATTATTTAAGAGCCATCATCCTCTATATTAGTTAAAGAGTTATCATCCTCTATATTGTTGAAAAAGCCATCATCCTCTATATTATTTTAAGATCCATCATCCTCTATATTATTTTAAGATCCATCATCCTCTATTTTATTTAAAGAGCCATCATTCTCTATATTATTTTAAGAACCATCATCCTCTATATTAGCAGCAGAGAGGGTGAACAGACCACGTTTTCAAGCAAAAATAAGGCTTCCAGATAAGGTTTTCGAGCAAAATATGGCCTATAGATAACGTTTTCGAACAAAATATCAGGTTTCCAACAAATCTCATTTAGCCAAAAAAAAAGTCTCCATTTTTGCAAAAACGGAGATTTTACGATTTTTTAATCAATTTTGCTCGCAACGATGTGGTCATCCACCCTCTCTGCTGCTAACGTTTTCAGTTCTGGGTTAATAATTCTTTTACGATTTTAACCGAATATTTGATCAAGTCCGATACGATATCGTGTCCCAGACCTTGTCTGGGGGACGGAAATCCTTTTAAGACTTCACAAACAGACTAATCGCTAACACCTCATCTTGTAGATCAATCAAATTATTTGACTGGTCTGTGAGTTTGAAATTAATTCTCGTTAGCGAATCATTATGGCATCGCATATAGACAGGATTAACCGGAGACTCAATAATTAAAAATCCTGGAGGAGCTGTTGGTGCAAATGAATATAGAATATATCCTTGCTGAGCTTGATTTTATCGTTCGAGATTAATTTGATAGCTTCCTTCTATAACATCGCATACTAAATTGATTGCAATCACCGATGAAATATTCACGTTGAACGGAGCGATATGTCTGCCGCCACCGTCTGGGTCATTATTATGTTTGAGGATAGTTGGTTGTGGTGCTGTTTTCTTCCATGCATCATAAATTATTTTAAATTCAATATCAATGACGTAGTTAAGAATTTTTTTTATTTTTGGTACGTTATATCCTGGTAGTTTAAATGTTGGAATATCTTCAATGCGGATATTATAGTCTGTTGCAAATCATATTCTCGATGTGTGGTTTTTATCATCGAGTATAAATCGAATAATTCGTAAATTAAATTTTTCCATATCGTCGATGATTTTATTGCATGTTTCTACGACGCTGATAAATTCATCTCGGGTGAGAGAGCCGGATTTAAGAGATATTAACAACAGTAAAAAATCATTATACATCGCTGTGAAATTTTCAACGATTTCAGGTTTGTTAACAAAATAATATCCCTGCAATGGTCCACCCTCCGCCCTATGTTCGTATCCTAACCCAAAAAACTCTATTGGTACACTGAACTCTTTATAACTTTTTATTGGATTATCAGATTTTATCCTGTCGGTGATATAATCAGTTTTTTGAGGTTCTGGTAAATCAACGGTTTCTCCCCGGGGTGGTAATTCAGGCCATCCTAGTACGGTTCTTATCGAGCTGTTATATATATCTACGACGTATCCTTCTGTGCTTATTTCTATGGCAGATGATAGCGTCGGCTCATGAACCGTTATAGCGATTTTTGACTCTACTCCAGTAATCGATTTTATTCTACGCGCGAATTCATTATTGATTTGTTCGATTTGGTATGATCCGGTTGGTATGGAAACAACATTCCAGTCTGGGGTTCCGTCGGGTTTATTCTTATTCGCAAACACTAAAGAATTATTGGGTTGTTGATTTTGAAATGATTTTGATCTGATATTAGGCCAACTGTGGTATACTCGTAATTTTGCTAGCGCTATCTCCTTCACTGGGACCGGAGAGGGGAAATTCACACTGAATTCTGGATTCGTTGATGTTATTGATATCATGCTTGTTTGTACTGGGTTCGTGTTCTCCACTATTCGTTGAAGTAATTCCTGCGGTGTTGTCATCGCTGCTATACTGTTGTTGTCGCTCTAATTTTGGTATCGAGGAATCATAAATACTGACCATCACTGAGAACTCACAATCTGGTAATGTTGATATTATTGAGATCATTTTGTTTTTTGGGTTCATGTTTTCCGATTCCATCGGTGTTGTCATTGTTATTATACTCATGTTGTCGCTCTAATTTCGATATCGCGGAATAAAAATACTGACCATCGCTGAGAATTCACTATCTGATATAATTGTATTATCGAGTGACGACGATATCATCAATGATAACTGCGAATATGCGGTTGATGCAATATGAAATTGAAGTAAGTAATTCTGCAGTTTACTCTGGCTGCATGATGATATCTTTTTTGCTATCCCGGTTGATACACCCCCGATTGTAGCCACCGCAGAAATGCAAATTGGAACTACGACCGCGGCAATCATTGTAACCGATGCAAGTATTATTCCGGCGCCAGTGAGAACGCTTGACACCGAGTATATAATAACATCAATTGCGGTGATTCTTCGTCGGTATTTTTTCATTTTTATTTGATACTCCTCAGTGAGGGTTTTGAGTCTAGTCTGAAATTCTCTGACCTGATCATAGCGACATTGAGTTGATGAAATCATTGTTATTTTAAAAATACTAGCGTTTTCAATTGTGAAATCCGAACGATTTTCCTTTCAATTTAGTTATTTACTTAAATCCGCTACGAATTCCACATACCATGATACCGAAGTTTTAGTCAAATTTTTATCAGTAGATGTTATAGTGAACTTTTCAGTTGTATCCTTGTCGATGATCGTTGAAATCGTATTGTTGACCCCGGATGAACTCGACGATGATATATTAAATTGAGCCGTTGTCACCAGTGTTAATCGATAAATACCCTTGACGGTTGCAGTGATATCTAATTTGTTGTTTGTAGGTGTCCACGCAAATGATCCGTGTTGGATTGTGTATACCACGTTGTTGGTTTTCTCATGAGGAATTTTTGTTTTTTCAATGATTGTTATCATCCTCGAAAAATCACCTTTGACGGCTTCGATGAAGTTTTTCGTCTCATCGATGGATTTTTTAATATCAGGGAGTTTTATTTCAATTTTATCTAACGGGGTTCCAATAAATTTATCAATGATATTTCTACGAAATGATATAAACTGTTTTCCGTTTTCTTCAATTCTAGATTCAAGTGTTGTTAGTACAAACACAGAATTGTTTAACTCATCGTTGAGAGTTTTTAATCGATCTGTAATCGTCGAAACGAGTACACCCGGTTTGAGTTTACCCTGATCGGAAAATAACGCGATAGTATCCTCGATTGCGTTTTGTTGTTTAACCAAAATATCATCCAGAGAAATATTACTGGTTTTCAATTTACCCTGATCCGAAAATAACGCAACGGTGTTCTCGATTGCGTTTTGTTGTTTAACTAAAATATCATCCAACGACACATCACTAGATTTCAATTTACCCTGTTTGTCTTGAAATACAACTATTTCATTAGGATCAACATTTGTTAAGTTCAACGTCTCAGCTATTTCATCTTTGATTAGTTTTTTTACATCCTTGACAGAATCAGGTGGTGCAGTGCCATCGGGTTTGGGTTTCAAAGATCTCCCCCAAATATCAATCATGTTATTGTAAAACTCTTTCTCTCTCTAAAATCGTTTCGATTTCCAGCGATTACTAGTGTATTCATTAACGACAACATGTGGTGGTTTTACGCTTGGGTTACTCAAGGAGTTAGAAATAGCGTCAAGGACATTTAATACTTCGCTGCCACATATTGGTGGGTCATTCATTTGTTGTGTTGGTAGCGTAGAATACCAAGTCTTCATTGGAAGGGTTTTTATATACCGCATAAACTCTTTTGGTGGGGCTAATCCATATGAATCGAAATAAAAAAATCCCACGTGGATCAATAGCGTATGCAACCCAGTGAGTTCCAGGTCCGGTGCTGTTATCTAAATTAATGATTCCGGATTCAACGCTGTTTGGTTGATGTGGTAATTGATCTTTCATAAAGACACCTCTGAAGTTTTTAATCGCTAGTTTTTTAGCAGCATCCATTAAATCAAAATTGGACATAGGAATCTTCGATTCCTCAATTAATAAATCGTTCCTGGTAGTCTTAGACCCTTTCCGCTGTACCACGAATACGGGGTTCCTGGTAGTCTTAGACCCTTTCCGCTGTACCACGAATACGGGGTTCCTGGTAGTCTTAGACCCTTTCCCTTTTTTTTTATATCCTTTCCCAGTTGCTTTCTTTAGTGCCATTCCTGCTGCAGTACCAACGGCTCCTAACGCCGCTGCTTTAGCCACCGCTGGGGCTGCTGCTGCAATCAATGCTGGAATCGCAGCTAACAACGGAAATATACCGCCTGTTTTAATCATATTTTTGATAGCAGCCGCAGAGAGAGTAATCTGAACACCTTTTTTGGCTGCAAGTGCATCATTGAAATGTTTCACCTGACGAGTTGTCAGCGATAGTTTATTTGCACCACCAGTCATTTGGTTGGGTTTCAACGTGATTGTGGTTCCACATTTTTTAGCTGATTCCGATTGCAATTTTTTTAATTGACCGGGAGTTAACGCAACACTAATAACACTATATGACATTATATATAATTGATTGATTCTAATTCAATGAAAAATCGAGAAAATCAATCAAAGATTTTCTACTGGTGCATCTACCACTCTCATTCTTCCTCCAACACCTTCGAGTAGCATTGATTTATCACTGAGAATGACAGCAACCGCTCTATAATCAGCAATAGCACCACGAGTCACATTAGCTCTAAAGTGTATATCAACAACAGATTGTCTCATCAAATCGAGATGTTCCAGTGAGAAGTAATAGATCGGATACAGATTTTTAAAATCATATTGTGATATTTGCAAACCAGTATCGACATTTTGATCGCGTGCCATAAATGACAACAGACGATGATAAACTCGTGCAATATGATTTTCTGTGTAATTAAGTTGTATATCCTCGGACGGTTCCTGCTGGCCGTTTATTCTCAGTGAGACGTCTTTCACACCTAACTGATCAAATATCATATGGCTGGAGAGTTGATTGCCAACTCGTGTGTTATCCTGTAACGCAATAAATATATGACGTGGCGCAGCAACACCTTGTTTTGATGCTAGGTTCCACGTGAATAACCCGTTGATATTTTATTGTTTAACATCTGTACTCACGGTTAGCCAACTCAACAACGACTTTCCTCCTTGGTCCATAAATGATAGTAATCGTTCTTCTGCGGTGATTGCTGGAGTCAACACTGGCATCCACAATGATATTTTTGTTAAATTGACTTTACCGGCATCAGCATTGGGATTTGCAGCATCTGCTGGAATCCTCCAGATTGCGTCATTATCATCACTCTTTCGTACAAGCGATACTGTATGCTTCGCCCCGTAGATAACTTTTCTGACGTTTCTACAGAATCCAAATATGTGATGCAGTGGAATCGCGCATGAAAATGATTTACGCGCTCCTTGCAACATTGAAATACGTGTTGCGGCTCCTAGATTGAAATTAACGTCGTTGTTTATAATCATATTCTCGACATCAGCATCACTATTATCACGTTTTTTTGGTCGTCTTACAACAAATTGATTTCCTCCAGCGGTATTCTTACCATCTTTTGCAAACATCATAGAGGGTCCTGCTGATCTTGTATAATCATCAGAATATCTCGCTAACCCGATTATTGTTGTAGCCACATCAACATCGCGATCTATGGACTCAATTTCTTTTCCATCAATGAGATATCTAGCACTCTCAAATAGCGCCATAATACCATTATTGACAAAACCGACTTGAGTACCATCTGGATACGGTGCTGGTACAGCAGTAGTATCAGCAGCTGTTACAAGTTCTCCTTCTACTTCAATAAACGCTTCACAGGGCAAAAAGTATTTACTGGTATCATGGACTTGAAGTTCAATTCTTGCTCGACTATTTGAGTCTATGGCATGATAGGCGTAATATTGATAATCGCGTACAGAATCATCCTTGCGAACTGGGGCATCTATATCAAACGCTGGATCAGGTGACTAATTGAACATTTTATTCTATTTATCAGAGTCTAAATCGCGATTTTCCATTTCATCGTCGTAGTTTTTTAAAGCCACTTCCTGCTATCATATTTGCAATATTGCTTTGGTCGGGGGTTAAAGCCATCGACGCTAATTTTTCGTCTACTGCGTTATTTATAATTCTACTAACACTTGCAGGCATTTCCGCTGTAGATGGCAATGGTACCGGTTTCTTTTTTCGTCTCACTAATGATGTTATTTTATTCTTCGCAGTTGAAAACGCTTTTCCAGCAAGATCTCCAACAGCACCAATACCCTTATCACGAATAACTTCAATTGCTTTCATTCCTAGTTGTTTAGCTAACGGCATCACTTTTGGAGCCATTCTCGCAAATAACCCTGCAATGGTATTGCCTAAACCATCTCCGTAGTATGCTCTATAAACTGGAAACCGTGAATTAACTACGTAGACGGGGGTTGGTTTATCATGATTGTAGTGTATGATCATTATTTGAAATCAGAAACAATTTTTCAATTGACTTTTCAATTCAGTCACTATGATACCCACTTTCCACTAACTCGCCAATGAAATCTCGATATGTGCTGATATCCATGATACCAACCTGAAATAATCGTCTACAGATATCAGCTGCTTCATTAATTATTTCCGGTGAGTTATTTCCGGCTCGGAACCCTCCTACAAGAACCTCTAATCGTGATATATCACTGAGAACACTACCAGGACCTGAAACGCTAGCGTTTCCAACTAGACCACTCCCCGAAAATTTCTTCTCATCGTATGGCCGTCTTATTTGGAGTTGAAATTTTCTCTTGAAGTCTCTGTATTCCTTCATCCTTCTATCTAAACTCCCAGTATTTATTTCATACACTATATCAGCCCATTCATTATGTGACATTCTATAATCTGAATAATTGTCCGTGAAAAACCTCTCTTGTGAATCATAGCTGTTAGCAGCGAATTCACCTAAATTGTCTATATCCTCGTTGAGAATTTGTTGTTTAGCGCTCTCGGTAAATATAATTGATTTAGGTAGTCCACTAACTAGTTCTTCCTGAAATCCTTTAAATTTTCGTTCTAAAGCGGTTGATATATCCTGAGGAAGTGATTGCAAGGATTATTTTGTTTGTTTAGTTCTTTTTGCTATTTTTTCTAACACAGGAATAAGACCCTCTTCTTTTCTTTTACCGTCAGGATCATCTCCCAGTATAGCACGCTCTATCTCCTTCGCTGCTGTGGTTACTGGTTTAAACAATTCTTCAGATCCCGCAGCAAAATCAGTCTGAAGACTCTGTCGTTGTTGTAGTTTATTCCGTACAGAGTCACGAATTGGTACAAATCTCTTAATTGCATCCAGTCGTTCACGAGTCAATCGGGTTGTTAATGCTTCATTGACCATTATTTAAAATCAGAAACAATTTTTCAATTGCAAAACAATTTTTCAATCCCGACCTAACACCATCGATTTTTGACATCCCTTGAGGGTCGGCTAAAAAAAATGATTAATGGTCGGGCAATCAAATAATGATAAATAGTCGGTCAATCAAATAATGATAAATGGTCGGTCAATCAAAATTGTTCATTTTCTTGAATTAACGCCCGTAGGTTTCTAACTTTAGAATTAACCTCCTTTTTCAATTCGTATTCGTACCCCAATTCTTTTCGTATTCGTTCTACGATGGTATACAACGGAGCGAACACACTTACGTCACTGGAAAATGCGAGAGAGTCCTTAATAGAATTCTGAATTCTTCTGATGAGCGCATACTTCTTTGGTAGCATATACTTGTTAGTGCTAACTCCGTATTCTATATCCTGAAAATCAGACATGATTTGATCAGGATTTAACCCATCTGATAGTTCAATATCCCAACTTTTCAATTTTAAAATCTCGGATAAAATGCTATTCATGTTTTCAGAATTCATTATTCTATAATAATGATATATTTCTAAATGAAAAATATGACGCATTAGACGTAACTAAATCGAATTTTCTGTCCTGTCTTTTTTGAAATCGCCGTTTTGGTTACCCCCTCTGCAACTCTTCGTACTGAGGATCCACAAATATCGAAGTGCCTACCGGCTTCATTCATTGATTGAAATATTTTTTCTTCGTTAGTTATCGTATTCAAAGATTTCACAGGTCTCGCTTTTTTCGAGTATTTCCCAGTCCCCCCTCGTTCGGAATTTTCACTTTGTGTGATAGCCTGCAGATTTGATAAAGAATTGTTTTTCGGATTAAAATCGATATGATCAATAACAAAATCATCCTCGATCAATCCATAAAAACACTCAAATGCGAAACGATGATTGAGATAAGTTTTCTTTCCAGCACCAAACACCAAGTACCCTTGATTATTCACAGAACCAACTGGTTTCTTCAGTCTGCGGTTTCTTACAACACCATTACTGGATGCTTCATAATTTGTGATCACAGGGTGTTGTCTGAATTCTTGGTTCATTCGTATACATAATACTATTGTTTGTCTAATTCATTGTTTGGTTTAATGATAAATCTTTCGATGTAGTCTTGAGGAGTTCTTATGATTTTATCCTTGATACTGACTTTGTCAGCGTCAAGAATACTGACTTTGTCAGCGTCAAGAATACTGACTTTGTCAGCGTCAGGGTCATAATTTCTGATTGATTGTCCATTTTTTATTCTTTTATCATAATAACGCTTCAACTCCCTGTATCGCTTACCACCGCAATTTAGACACAACTGAGATTTTCCCCTGACCCCAACTCCACATAGAATACAAGGTAACGGACCAAGGCTTCCACGACGAAAGCTTTGCATATGATACCCACAGAACTCATTTCTGCATGATTTGTTACACGGGGTTATTGATCCAATCATAAGCCACTTGCAGTGATTCATTATATAAAAATCTTTCATTTAAATGCTTGTTTTAATTATAGCATGAGGGAATTAGGGAGAACGCCTTCGAAAAATGCTGATAAGGAGTTTAAGAGATTATTAAAAATCAATCCTAGATTTACTCTCGATAGACCCAAAAAACGTCCAATAGACGGAAACATGAAAGAGTTTAAGAGATTATTAAAAATCAATCCTAGATTTAATCTCGATAAACCAAAAAAAGTCCAATAGACGGAAACATGAAAGAGTTTAAGAGATTATTAAAAATCAATCCTAGATTTAATCTCGATAAACCAAAAAAACGTAACAAACGTCCAAGAGACGGAAACATGAAAGAGTTTAAGAGATTATTAAAAATCAATCCTAGATTTAATCTCGATAAACCAAAAAAACGTAACAAACGTCCAAGAGACGGAAACATGAAAGAGTTTAAGAGATTATTAAAAATCAATCCTAGATTTAATCTCGATAAACCAAAAAAACGTAACAAACGTCCAAGAGACGGAAACATGAAAGAGTTTAAGAGATTATTAAAAATCAATCCTAGATTTAATCTCGATAAACCAAAAAAAACGTCCAAGAGAGATTACCCCCGGAAAGATGCTCAATTCAATCTCGATATAGTTTCTAATACACCAAAGAATACAATTCTTGATAAAGCCATGATTAGTAAAATCAGAGACTGTTTTAATGAATTCAAGCGTGATGGAGCATCTTATTGTTGGTCAACATTTCGAATTGATGGTGTTGTTGATGCTACCATGAATGATGAAAAAGCAGCAGTGATAATTTCACGTGTTGGGGAAAAACGACATTTTTTCCGAATCAAATTCATTATCGAAGTCGATGGTAAATGGATTATTAGGGATAAATTTGAACCAATCCTCAAGAATAAAAAAGCTGTCATTGTGAGTAGAGATTCCAAACCAGGAATTCTAACCGGAATCGATAAGCCATACTACGAAAGATCTTATCCCGTAACAGCAATGGTTTATGGGATATATCCGTTAAATGATAAACCCGATATCGCAAAACTAGCTCCTATGAAATATTCTAGTTCACTGAATTGTGTAGCAGAACGAATAATAGAACACTTCACAAATGCATCCCGAGGAAATAAACTAACTGATCTGCGACGTAGGAAAATAACCGAGTGGGAATTAACGGTAAAACAGCACGGTGCAAAGATTTCTGATATAGCTAAATTAGAAGCATCATTAAAATTCCCAATATCAGTAACAACAATAAACGGAGAAGTATTATACGAACCGAAATATCAATCGCGAGGAGCCCCAATACAGATTATTGATCATAACAAACACGCGTGGACACCTGCGGTAACAGTATTTCCACGAGAACGAACCGTGAGATATATCCCCAAGGAGTTCGTCGGGAATGTTTTCTATGAAGAGAGATTATTTGATGCTATTCATGCGTTGTGTAAGGATGATCCTGTGTCAGTGTGGTTACTTAGAAGTGATGAAGAATTCGATCAATTTGTAAAACCAAATGGTGAATTATATCGCATTGAAGAATTAGATAACAGAATGAGAAAAATCGCTAGTGATTTTTCACCGGAGAATTCCAATGAAAAACTACTCACGGATAGTTTTACTATTCCATCAGTGGTAGCTCACTTCGCAAGAGAAAAAAACTCATGGCGTCCAACACGAAGTGATTTTCTCGAGGATGTTAAATTGAGTTGCGTCGAATTTGGTCATGGAGGACTGTGGAATACGAAATACTCACGTGATGGTATGATTTCAATTGATATATCCGCGTGTTATCCCGGAAGTTTTCTCGGATATGGGGAATGCGCTGAGTACTTCAAACGATTTGGACACCCCACGCATGAAATGACTCGTGTTGCAATTAATGGACCATTGCCTGATTTTGATTTAACCGGATTCGCTCGTGTGATATCATTTGAATTAGCGTCAGGATTACATCCGTGTAGTTATGTTTGGCTCGGTAGACACCTATCTGAAAAACACTGGATGCCAATAGTGCTATTGAGATATATGATTGATTGTGGTATGCTAATATCGTTGATTGTTTCCGAGGCTATTATATGCTATCGAGCTCAGAAAGAAATTTGGCTACCACAACCCGATCTAGATAGAATAATCAACGAACTACGAAAACAGTTTCCAGATTTCAGTGAAGAAGAAATCATAAATTGGTCTAAGAAGTTATTTGAAATTAAAAAAGAACAAGCAAAAGATCTCGGAAGAAGAATAATCGGTAAATTTACCCAGGGTGGACGATACGACAACGCAAAATACTCTTCGCGGTTGATCATAGATGTCGCTGAATACGATTTTATTGTAGCGGATTTAATGAAACAGGGAAAACTTGTATCCCGTAAGGATGCTTTTCTATCCAATGGTGAGAAATTAGGTACGGTTGTAACCTACTGTGATGGATATAATTCCCAGTACACACATTTGAGAAGTTCAATGTTAGCCTATGCTTCTATTAATCTATTTTCGATGATAAATAGATTTCCTAATACCGCGGTTAGAGTAGCCACTGATTCGATGTATATACACAATAAGTACAAATCAGCTGTAGCGGCATTCACAGATCCCGAAGAAAATTGGGGGCGTTGGCGATTTAAAAAAGAGATGCTACATGAGTATTGTGAATCCGCAGACGTTGCCATGGATGATAAATATCTTTGTTGTAACCGTATTGAAATTCAATCAGAATTTTCTAATGCACCACCGGTATCTGATCCAGTATGTAGATATAAGACAGTTTATTTAAACGGTTGTGGTGGGTCAGGAAAGACAACTCGTGCAATTGAATTATTTCGTCGTGGAAACGCTAGCGTTTCTAACATGATTGTGCTAACACCGACTCACAGACTCGCCAGAGAGATGATACAACGAGGGGTAAATGCTTGCACTTACCATAGTTTCTTTCGATGGAAGGGTGACAAATGGACTCCCAAGCGTATGGGTGATAAATTCATTCCTGAAATCTTAATTTGGGATGAAATATGCACAGAGTCATTATATGTATTAAAAACATTTCTTGAGTGGTTGTTAAACAAAAACACAAAAGTCGTCATGTGCGGTGATCACGGCCAACCACCACCATTTGTCGGGGCATCTCCACATGAATGGCTAAAGGGTTTTGTAGACTACTATGAAGAAATCACCACTGATTATAGATCACTTGATGAACGATTACGAGAATTTAAGAAACTAATTAGATTACAACCGGATAGAATCCAATGCGAAATAGCGCGTGAAGTGATTTCAGAAACTCCAATGAATGATTTCTGGGAAACATGGAGACCAAACGATTTGATAATTGCAAGTAGAAAAATAGTCAGGGATACACTTCAGATGAAGTTATTTGAATTGCATAAAGAAAAATTTGCAACGCATCCAGTACCCCTTTGTTATAGGCCATCGGATACACGAAAACAGAATATTGAAGTTGATATTCCAGGACAGAGTGAAAAACAAATTCTCGTATTAAATGATATTGTGCTGGTTGATATCAATGTCGTTGAAGATGCATTGCGTGTTAATAAATCCCCGTGGACGCTAGGATACGCAGCAACAATACACTCTTCACAGGGATTGACTATATCGAATACAATTGTTTGGATGGTGGATAATCACATCGAATGGTCGAATTTGGTCTATCTCGCAGTATCCAGAGTACGAAACATAAATCAACTTCGAAGAGTTGTCCTCGATGTTGAAATCATTGGTGATGATAATGACACAACAATAAGTGATATTGATGTTAGCATCATTAATAAAAAAAACTCTCCGGTTACAAACAACAGGACAAAAAAAAACAACGAGAATTTGATATTGATGCTAAATTAATAATTACGCTGAAACAACAACAGAATAATCACTGCGCGAGTTGCAATTGTATAATGCGTTGGCAGTATTCGGATAAGGATCCTCGCCAATTCACCGTAGACAGAAAAAATAACAATCTCGGTCATGTCAGAAATAATGTGATGTTGACTTGTCTTGAGTGCAATAGACGCAACGGTGCTAGTTAAGACCATGCGGTGGCAATTGAGTATCCTCGGGAATCACTTGTAGTTGTTGTCGAGTAAAACCCCGCTGAGGGGCAGTTGAATCCAGTTTATAGACTGGAGGTCTACCAGTTGATCGTGTTATACTAGATATCTTATGCGTAGTGACGCTCCAAATAGGATCAGTAGCCCTTTTTCTACCCCCTTCAAGCTCTCCTGGTTCGTATAAGTACCTCACAATGACATTACTACCAAGAATTGGTTCTTTGAAATCTTTTTGTGGTTGTACGGGTATTGACTTCTTTTTAATCGCGTTGATAGGTTTCATGTTGATTGTTCTAGTAATCTCGTTATTTAGTGCAGTAATCACAGATGGTAATCTTTTAACCCATTCACGGGATCGCTTTACTTGAATGAATTCTTTTGCGTATTGATATCCAAATAACCGCTCAGCAATCGTCCGATTAAATCGTTCTACAATGGCCTGATCGCGATGTAGCGCAGTATGCCCTCGTCGTATGGTGACATTATGATGTTTCATTGTAGATAACACTGCACCCTGAAATTCCTTGCCAGGATCAACCTGCAATAGATTTGGCCAGTGCAGAGGACCTCGTCGATAAATCCTTTCAAATGCAGAAGCGACTTCAGTGGCTGATTTTGTTTTTAA
Organism: Unio delphinus; assembly: GCA_029339505.1. Classification (NCBI taxonomy): domain Eukaryota; kingdom Metazoa; phylum Mollusca; class Bivalvia; order Unionida; family Unionidae; genus Unio; species Unio delphinus. The sequence continues at coordinate 1,527,987 of JAQISU010000337.1, forward strand.
CGGTTCTGCTTCTTTGTATCGACTCGCAATATCAACTACGGTTAAAGCGTATTTGTAACCACGATCATGTGGCAGAAATAATATATCAGCCTGATGAACTTCATTAGGAGCGGTCACATCAAAATGCGAGAATTGAATTTGTTTAGGCGGTGGTAGATAAATTTGCCATAGTGCCTGTTTGGATAACCAATTAGCCGCAGTGGTTTTTTTCACTTTTGCAGCGCTAGCGAGTTTATGGACTGCTGATTTACCCCTCCAGTATCCTCTTGGGGAATAATAAATTGATTCCATATTATTAATTACCGGCACCTAACATCAATTTACTTTTCATAGCCGAATTTATCAAAAATGAAGACAATTTTTCTTTGAAGGATTTATCAGGAATAGCATTTAACGCATGAATTAATTTCACATCTGCGAGATGCCTGTGTTGCAGATTGCTGCTTTTATAAGCAACATCATGAAGGTGACAGGCCTTATCAATGGCGTTTATTGGTTCTTCACCGGGGTTGGGTTGATTTTGATTATTGAGTCTGATATCAAGTCTGGTTCCCGGTCCACAGTAGCTATATCCTGGAAGGTGCTTTTCTCCGGGGTATTTTGCCCATGGGGTTCCAGGGAGCTTTGCCAATTTGGCTGCGATATCACCTCCTCGTTTTTTTTTAAAACATCTCCGGATTGTAAAATCTTTGATTTTGTAGAAACAAATCTGAACTTTTTAATACCACATGTTGCACATCTACCAGTAAGTGCTGATCTGTTATTTTTAGTTGTAACCGTCGTCACATCATTTGTGCTAGTACGCGTTTTACACTTCATACAATATAGATCCATAATTTATGTATAGAAATATGGATATAATTGATTTTTTCAGCGACTAAAACAAGAGAACCAGTTAAGCATCATGCAGCGCTACCAAACTCTATCCGGATGATTATAATCGGGCCATCTGGATCCGGTAAAACGCAATTGTTGCTCAATTTAATAATGAGATGGATGAAGTGGGATAAGTTGTATTTAATTGCCCCTAGCGTAGATGATCAACGATGTTATGAAGTGCTAAAAGATTTTAACGAGAATGCATCAGAAATTAAGGGTGAGAACGCCATTGATTTTATAACCGATATCGATGAAGCACCGAGCATTGATGATATTGATGGAGATATTAACAATTTAGTCGTATACGACGATATAATGTTGGATAAACAAAAAAATCCTGCTAGAATATTTTCCCGTGGGCGTCACAAAAACACTGACGTGATATATGTCACTCAACGCTACACTCAGGTTCCAAAAGTCATCAGAGATAACTGCAATATTCTTTCTGTATTCAACGGAGTTGATACTCATACTCTTAGAAATATTTGGCAGACATGGTGCTCTGATATGGACTTCAATCAATTTCGAGATTTCTTTAGTCATGCTCAGTCGACTCCGCACGGATTCGCAACAATAAATCTACATGATCTTCGGACACGATATCGTATCGGACTGGATCAAATATTCGGTTGAAATCGTAAAAGAATTATTAACCCAGAACTGAAAACTTTAGCAGCAGAGAGGGTGGATGACCACATCGTTGCGAGCAAAATTGATTAAAAAATCGTAAAATCTCCGTTTTTGCAAAAATGGAGACTTTTTTTTTGGTTAAATGAGATTTGTTGGAAACCTGATATTTTGTTCGAAAACGTTATCTATAGGCCATATTTTGCTCGAAAACCTTATCTGGAAGCCTTATTTTTGCTTGAAAACGTGGTCTGTTCACCCTCTCTGCTGCTATATTATTGAAAGAACCATCATTCTCTATATTTTTTAAAGAACCATCATCCTCTATATTAGTTAAAGAGCCATCATCCTCAGGACCTACTTTTGTTCAGTGGACAAATGAATGGAAGCATCTACCTGCAGCAGAAAAAGCTAAATATCAGCAAACTGCTGAAGGACATAGGGACAATTTGTCAACATCTGTGGTCACCCCAAAATTCACAAGTGAGCCTCTAAAAATGATCAGTCAGTCAGTAAGTCATGTTTCTTGATTCAGTATGACGGTATGTCTGTTCAGTTAGCATGAAGTCATGTTTGAATTCATCTTTCAGATCCTGTGAATACTTCAACATGGAGGAGAAGAACCTGCATCTAACAAACATTGAATCATAAATGTACTACTAAAGTGTTTTAGATAACTAGGTAAATAGTATAGATTCCTTCATTTCTATTTTTAATAAAATGTAGTTTTAACAAGCTAATTTTACTGATTAATAGGCTGAGGTTCATTGAGAACTGATTCGTTTAATACTTGGTTTGCATTTTTATTTTTATGTTGACATCATTATTTTGTAAATCTTTTCTTGCCATTTAACTGGCAGAGTTGGCTTGCTGATACAATTTATCCCATGTTATCGGCCTCTTCATCTATTTCTTGCTTTTACATGTCCATGACTTTTTTCTTTCATTTTCTTGTCTGTGCTTTTACTTTGGGTTTTAGCTCTACTGGTCATATCAGAGACCAAAATAGTTTAGATGGCAGGTCTTATCAACATTGTGCTTTTACCAAAAACTTTGGATAATGCCTTATTGGTCTGAGATTAAAATGGTGCTGTTATCAAGCCCAATATTGATACCAAGATATGTTGTCATTGCCACTTCTAAATAGAAAATAATATGAATATGTATTTTTTCATATTAATGGTTGGTAATGTGTCTGGTTGGTACTAATTATAATGATGCAAACAAGATTTGTCAACCAGATGCATGGCTATATTAATATGTGGATTGCACCAAAAGACATCTTTTGCTCACTAGATAATCATGAAAATGAAGATCTTGCCAATAGTACATCCTATATGGTTGGTATGTCGACTGTCTTGAATGTCTTGTCGTCATTCCCTTTAATGACTGGTAAATTGAAATGGGGGCTTTGGCTTTTCACCAGAACTTTGATAATGTCTGCTTGGTCTAAATGGAAATGATATCAACCTAAAATCCAAAGTGTTCACATCAGCTAATTTGATATTCTTCTTAGCACTGAATAACAGTAACACCATAGTCTTCCGTTAATAGAAGGAAATGGTGTTATCTTGCAGTATTGAATATTATATTTGCCCAGTAAATATTTCTTTTCTTTAAGAGACTCGTGTAATCAAGTATTTTCAGTGTCAAGCTCTTACTGACTTGGGTTTTAATATTGGTGGTCTCTTGACGGACAGTACTAGTGCATTTGGGAACACAATGGCATACCAGTTTTTTTTCAGACTATTGAATGGAAAAATTAGCATGTAACCATTATAATGGGATTGAATAACTAATCAGTTTTATATCATTTGTTTCACTTTTTCAGTAGCAGCAAATACTTATGTTGCTAGGTAAAGTTTTACATTACATTGTTAGCTTGAAGGCAGAATAATAGTCACCATCTTTAGGCTAAAAATGCATTACATGTAATAAATTGTCAGTTAGTTTGAATATGTCAATATATCAATACATAGATGATTTATGTACTTGCTTGCTTCTTTATATTTGTTATGTTGAAGAATGTGTCGACCACTTTTAGACAAGGTCCATATGTTGTTTGAAATGATATCAGGTTGAAAAAGGAAAGTGACACATTTTCTTTTGATTTTTTTTACATGTAATAGCCAGAAGATAAGCATATATTACACTGGCTTACGCATTCACATGTGAGCAAAATTAATTAAGACTGGTAAGGAAACAAATCATCATACATTTGTTAAGAATTTCATTTTAGTCATCGCTTATATTTATTTAGATTAAAAAATATTTAGGTCTTATATACTAATGGTCCTCAGTTGTATGGAAGAGAATATTTATCTTTACTGAATTCTATCAGAGTTGACCATGATAGCATTTTCCACTACTTCAGTAATATGTATCCTTGTATCCTCCATGTTTGCAACTGAAAACCCCATTCTTCCTAAATTGTTCAACTGCCAAATGTAAAGTCATGTATCAATTTTCTAATATTTGATATATGGTAAATGAATGCTCATCTTTACAGTCACAAAATGTGTGTTATCAAGGTATGACTGATAAATGTTAAATCCATTATCCACATTAAGATTTCAAGTGAAAACTTTTCATTATAGGAAATAAATATTTATTAAATATAATTACCAATTTCAACATCAGAAACGTCATTGTACAACTTAATGCTTTAAATACAATTACTATGAACAAATGTCTTTTCTCATTTTTCAGTCAAGGCAACAGGAAAGAATATAGTGCCTTACAAGACAATAAAATATAACATGTACCAGGTATAGATTAAGAACTGGCATAATGGTGTTAAATTTAGATTTGTGTTCTTTCTTCCTTTGTCTATAGACTTTATATTCATTCTGAGTATTCTGTTACTTGACTGATATCATGTATTAAATTATATTGATATGTATGTACTTTATGAAACTCAAAATATGTATCAAGTTTGTGCCAAGTTTTGAGTTTTGTTAAAAGCTAATGTGACAATGGATCAAACAACTGAACATATAAAAAAACAGAATACACTCTAAAAGAAATATGCAGTGCAAAAGACTGTTTGGAATTCTCAGTCACAAAGTACTTGGCCATTGAAACTACTCAAAAGTCAGAGTTGCAATCTAATGAAGCAAGTTAAGGTTACATGTGGACAACACACCATACATTTGTAATCCACTCTGCAGTGAGACACACTAGTGTTTATTGTTATGGAGTATAAGCTGTCTATACGGTGATGATTTTAAAAGCTTAACTTTTTTTGTTTCCAATCTAGGTACTTTCTTAATAATTTTACTTTTACCTTCCCATTACATTTTATTTTCTACTGACCATTCATCCATAATTTGTTAGCTGGGTGGCCCTCACTGAGATTAGTAGACTTCCTATGCATGTTTCTATGCATATGTAGATCATGTTTCTATGCATGTATCAATGAATTCGAAAGAACCTGCCTTCTTTCTTTTGGAGTTGCATGCTTGCATGCAATAAAATTTAAAGTAATATCTTGATATTCATGTAGTATACTTAATAGCAGTTCTTTTAACAGGTTATTTACTTGCACATTCACACTTTCAAAAAGCAGCATCACCTACTAACATCAGACAACTTGATGAAATTTGTTTTACTTCAGAACATAATGATGTTCCAAATGTAATGCAAGAGTTACTCAAAGATGAGTGAAAGCAAAAGACCCTTGTTCCCAAACCAGTTACTTTCCTAACAAAGGTCTCATTTCGTTTGCATTGTATCATGGTATCTGCTACTGACCAGTCAGGTAATACTAGTTTGCTGGATAGCTCTCGACCAAATTGAAATTAATAGACACGTTTATCTGCATATGTAGACAGCGAGTTTTTCATTGTATTATAGTGCCTTTCTTTTGGACTAACATGCAATACAGTTTAGCTCCATTATTTTTATCAACAAAATAGTGTTTAATAATTATTCAAATAGGTTCTTTATTGGAATAAACATTTTTTTCAGTCAAAATTATTTATAAATGTATGCATGTACCTGATGCAGTATAATCATTTTTTTAAGATATTCATTCAACTGCATCATCACAATAGGGCTTGATATTCATGCCCCACATTTTGTTATACCCAGCACAAACATTTGGTATCATAGAACTAAAAGCCGCATAACAGGTCTATCTTAAGCTAGAAACAACATCGGGGGGGGGGGGTGTTTGTGTGTGATTTTGATTTGTAATGTTGCGTTAACATTCTGAGTCATATCGCTATGATGTCTGCGTCGTGACAGTTTTTGTGATGCAGCACATTGCTGCAGACATGTGTCATCATTTCCCACTAAGTCACGTTATCTTGACTCAAGGCCAAACAGCCCTAACACTACCCTTGTAGTGCTCAGCACCAAGCAAGGCAGTTGCTAGTATCATTTTCTATGTCTTTGGTATCACTCTTGACAACCTTTATCCAAGGCAGATGCTCTAACCATAAATCATGATTTTATCTAAGTTTCAACAATTATTATCACAAACACTAGTGGAATTCATAAATTTACTGTCTGAAAATTGTTTTGTACTTGTTTTACAGTTTTAACATTTATCTACAGTTCAAGCTGAGCTTTTGATTGATCTCACTGATTCAGATGATACTAATTCAGTGTTAGAGGTTATGGAACCCTCAACATGTAAGAATTGTTTTAGGACTGTTTATTAAACTCTTGTATGTTTACACGATTTTTACCTCTTTAGGTCATATATCCTTGAAACATGCTTATTTAATGACATGTTATCTGTCCAGCCATTAGTGCTAATTTGCTCTTGCTTCTTCTCCCAACAAATTAGAAGGGCTGCTGAAACTGTACACGTACTCGTCGCAAGTTTTAGTTGGCCCAAAATGAAACTTGTGCCCTTCAGACATGCATGTAATATGGCTGCCATGGTGACAACCTTGAGAATCTGATTGTTGTGCCTTCTCAACAGCATGAACAGTTTTGTTTGGAAATACATTAATTTGTTTAATTTATTAATTTATATTTTAATCATTTTGATCTTATTGAAAATGTTTTCAGTGCTGGACAAAGAATTTATTGGTGTTAGATGTGGACCTCAAAAACCTAAATTTTCAATTGACCTTAGAAACCTAATGAAATCCCAAAGATACTGGAGGAAACCTAAATAGATAATAATAACCCTAAAATGTTTTCTTGCACATGAAAAATACTTTTAAAACTTTGAAGACCAAACTTAATAATAACCTTAAATTTAAAAGTCAATTTCGCTTCTAACCCTGCTATTAGTGTATGTGTTAAGTTATTAAAAATTGGATTCAACTTGTGAAATTTATGATTTTCATGTGTTATATAGTATTATTGTATGCAACGTTTGCTACGAAACTACACCTATTTAGAATTACCCATTGGTCTTAACGTTCTACATTCTACTCCTCTGACATCCAGTACAGTTGCCATGGTGGCCATCTTGAAAATCTTTTCACCTTCCCAGCTACTGTTATTTGTGATATTAAAGGCAGTTAAGTCATATTCCTTGTATCCAGTAACCCCTCAGTTTTGGAAACGGGATTGTCCTCTTGTTATTACATATATTTTCAATCTAACCCTGAGATCGTTTAAATATTTCCAGTGATTGAAAAATGATTTATTATTATAGTTGATAGTTTATTGATTTTGTTTGTTTGATTAGGATTTTTAACGTACCTTTAACAATTTTTCAGTCATATTGCTATGATATCTGCAGTGATGCAGTTTATAGTTTCAAAGGGCCGTCAATAAATGATGTCACTCACCTAGGGGTAGGGGGTTGTTTTAGAAATGTGACGTCACATCAAAATGAGCAACTTTAAATTAAAGTTCCACTTAATTCTTTGTTTGCTTATAAATTATTTAATGACGTTTTAAGTAACTTCAAGCGTGTCGTGCATGATCTCAAATTAATATGGAATCGTCCTCGAACTACCAACACCCCTACTAGCCCCAAAAGTGGCTTTTTCCAAATAGCATTTTTCCGTTTCCAGTCCGCTGGTGTCGACAAAGCGAGGTTGAAATGATATTTTTTTCGCCAAACGTTTTAATTTAAAACTGTTTACAGTGCAGCCTCTCAAAAAAAATGCCGGTGAACCCTTGACAAGAACTTCACCGTGATGTTATCTTTGAATGTATCTTAGATTAGCATATGATTTGTATTGATTGTCACACACTAGAAAGGTCAGTACTGAGAAATATATGTAGAGAACATATAGTAAAATTAATTGTGATTCATGTCCATATGATCACTCAAGGGAAAGAACTATTATTTACCAATTTGCTAGACTCGTAATTAAAAAGGGAAAACACTGTGTCGGTCTTGGTTATTGCATTAGAAGGATAACCTTCCTTATATCGCCTTTTCTCTTTGGGAGACTCAGCCATACATACACAGACTATCAGTAATAGATAAGCTATATTGACATTTTAAATTATTTGGTAAACACGAAAAGTGCTGACACTTTAGATGATTTGAAAGCTTACAAATCGCTTAAAGCTTACAACCAGTTTGTCAATGATTGGGTTAAAGACGTCCTTGCCGTGGAAGTGAGCAACAAAGTGTTATTGCAAAGGTGAGTTGCGATTCATTGCCTTTGTTCATACCATTTCGTATAGAGCATTACAATAGCAGTTATAGTTATATATTTGTATGAGGTTCATTTATGATGTATTAAATTTCATTATATCACTGACTCATAATATGTTGTCATCCTTGTATATATGATAAATGTAAGGGGCATTTTTATTTAACCATGGCTGGGTGGGGATGGCTTGAGTTGGCAACGGTTTTCCCTGTTTTACAGAGATGTATTAGAAACCGTAAACACATATTTCTTTCTTATGAAGATGTTGCAAAAGTTTAGTTATGTACATATTTCATGAAAAAAATGCTTAAACTAACAGAAAAACTCACTGGAATTCTCTCTGCATTTTTAGGTACGACACTCACAGCGCATGAATGACACACCATTAAAACCATGGATAATTGCCCAAAAACGGGCATTGTTGAGGCAGTTTGTGATTGTATGGCCGGCCTTGGTGAGGCATACAGTCATATTGGTGCACACCTATTTTACATTGAGACAGCTGTACGCATAAAAAATGCAAACGCAGTTACTCAGGAGAAAGCCTACTGGTTACTACCATCAAGCATTGACAAGGTCGGTTTTGCAGAAGTTTCTAATATTTCACGTCAGCTGAAACTAAGAAAAACAACCTGGATAATGCCATCTGTGGCACCACCCATCATAAGGAACAAAAGAAACAGAATCCAACTCTCTCCTATGTTCCTGCACCAACAGATGACGAATTCGATGACCTCACGTCAAAGTTATTTTCGACGAAAACCAAACCTGTTGTGCATGCAATCATGCGAAAGTGTGCTGAACATTTTATTCCCACAATAGTATCTACTAATCTTCCGAAGCTTCTCTTTGAACTCGGTGATGACCAATGTCTTCTAATGTCTAAAAATGAACTTGTAAAACATTGTGAAAATCTGTTCAGAGACATTAATGTTACTGCAGAACAGGCAAAAAAACATGCAGAGAGGCTCACTCGTGGACAAACCGAGTGTAAATATTGGCACCGGCTAAAAACAAGAAGAATAACAGCATCAAGAATGAAAGCCGTGTGCACATCTTCCATTGATAAGCCATCCATTTCCACCATAAGAGACATATGCTACCAGTGAAATTTTCAAATAAGGCAACAAGGTGGGGATGCCAGCATGAAAAAGATGCAGTGAATGCTTACATTAACAAATTAGGGCCTCACCATGACAATCTCACAGTTGTTGAATGTGGTCACATAATCAACCCTGAATTTCTACATATTGGAGCATATTTTCATAAGGAACAATCAGTCCATTGGATGATTGTGTGCCTAACATTCAATGATAATCCCACTGCTTCATTAGGAGCAGTGGCGTTAACCAATAACTGGTAACATAAGAACAGACTATAAGATCTTCTCGTCTATAACCAGTAGAACTAAAACATAAGACAGAATGTTTAGAATTAAGAACACAAGATAATGATTTGTTAGTGACCAATATTTCATATTCAATGTTATGACATGCAGAAAAGTAAAGACTAAAACATCATATATATGTAATAAATCTAGTATTATTTCACTAATCCTTACTGGTCAAATGGAATAACAGACTCGCACATATTTGTTAGGCAACATGCAACACTAACAATTGTGTCGGCAACTGGAACTTCTCCTTTGTCATTCATGAGGAAATCAATTGGGAGTTTTCCTTGAAGCATGGTATACTTATTACGCACCAGACCAATTACACGTTCCACATGAATTCGTAAGTGAGCAACTTTTCTAGAATTTTTTCTACATCAATAGGATAGAGTTGTGATTTCCCCTTTGTAAAACTAGGGACAATAATTTTAGCACAGTACATTTCAATACTATCAGATATATTTAATCCACGGTCTGCTAACACAATATCTCCAGGCAATAACTTTGATAGAAATCCAGTTTTCAGTTATGTATTTTTAACTTGCTCTACCGCCCCTTCCCCCCCCCCCTGCTTTTAAAAGGAACGAAATTGATCCTTGGGGGGGGGGAGCAGCAGAGAGGGTGAGCCGGACAACATTTTTAGACAAGTTTTCACTGAAATCACGCTTAAAAACAATGAAACCAATGACATCAGGCCCAAATGTGTGTGTGAATCTGATATCGTTTCGTGGATTAGGTCCCAAAAAAAAATATGAAAAAATCAATGAAATCAATGAAATCCTCCATCGATTTTTTTGGGAAAAGGGACTACAACATCGTTGTCACTCACCCTCTCTGCTGTTGGAACTTTCAGTTCTGGGTTAACCGAATATTTGATCCAGTCCGATACGATATCGTGTTCCAGACCTTGTCTGGGGGACGAAAATCCTTAGGATGAAAGTCTTTACGACTTTACAAACAGACTAATTTGTAAAACCTCCTCTTGTAAATCAATCAGATTATTAGACTGGCCAGTGAGTTTGAAATTAATTCTGGTTAATGAATTATTATGACATCGCATATAGACTGGATTCACCGGGGACTCAATTATTAAAAACCCTGGAGGAGCTATTGGTGCAAATGAATACAAAATATATCCCTGCTGAGCTTGATTTGATCGTTCTAATTTTATTTGATAGCTTCCTTCGATCACATCACATACTAAATTGAGCGCAATCACCGTTGAAATATTCACATTGAACGGAGCAATATGCCTGCCACCACCGTCTGGGTCATTATTATGAGTCAGGATTTTTATTTCCGGTGATGTTGCTTTTTTCCATGCATCATGAATTATTTTAAAACCAACATCGATGGTGTCACTGAGAGATTTTTGTAGTTCTAAGATATTATATCCTTGTAGTTTGAATGTGGGGATATCTTCTACGCGTATTTTATACATCGATGCAAATATTGTTTTCGATAAGGGGATATCGTCATCTAATATACCCTGAATAATTTGTGAATGAAATGTTTCCATATCATTGATGATTTTGTTACATGTTTCTACAACGCTGATAAATTCGTCTCGGGTGAGAGTACCGGATTTAAGGGATATTAACAACAACGAAATATCGTTATTGAACGCTCTGAAATTTTCAGTGGTTTTACTCTGTAGAAGTATGTTGTATTCTTTATTTTCGGTACCTATCACTTTAAGAAAAAAATTCAATTTGTCATAATCTCTATAACTCTTTACTGGATTATCAGATTTTATCCTGTCTGTGACATAATCAGATTTTTTTGGTTCTGGTAAATCAACGGGTTTTTCCCGGGGGAGGGGTGGGATTTCAGGCCATCCTAGTACGGTTCTAATAGAACTTTGATAGATATCTACGACATAACCCTCTGTGCTTATTTCAATGGCAGATGATAGTGTTGGTTCATGAACTGTTATAGCTATTTTTGACTCTACTCCAGTAATCGATTTTATTCTACGCGCGAATTCATTATTGATTTGTTCGATTTGGTATGATCCGGTTGGTATGGAAACAACATTCCAGTCTGGGGTACCGTCTGGTTTATTCTTATTTGCAAATACCAGTGAATTATTGGGTTGTTGACCACCAAATGATTTTGACCTAATATTTGGCCAACTGTGGTATACTCGTAATTTTGCTAGCGCTATCTCCTTCACTGGGACCGGAGAGGGGAAATTCACACTGAATTCTGGATTCGTTGAGGTTATTGAGATCATGCTTGTTTGTACTGGGTTTGTGTTCTCCACTATTTGTTGAAGTAATTCCATCGGTGTTGTCATTGTTATTATACTTATGTTTTTGTATTTCTAATTTTGACATCGCAGAATCATATATATCTACCATCGCTGAAAACTCACTCTCTGATATAATTGTATCATCGAGCGATGACGATATCAATGAGGATAATTGCGAGTATGCAGTGGACACAACATGAAATTGAATTATGTAGTCTTGTAGTTTCCCTTGGCTGCATGAGGATATTTTTTTTGTGATTATTGAAATTATTCCAGCGATTGTTGTTGCCGCAGAAATGCAAATTGGAACAGCTATCGGGGCCATCATTGTCACTGAAGACAGTATAATACCAGCTCCGGTGATTACACCACTCACAGCGTACACAGTAACATCAATTGCGGTAATTCTCCTGCGATATTTTTTAATTTTCATTGCATACTCCTCAGACAGGGTTTTGAGTCTAGTTTGATATTCTCTGACTTGATCATAGCGATATTGCGATGATGAAATCATTTTTTATTTTAACAACGCTAGCGTTTTCAATTGTGAAATCCTTTCAATTTATTTACTTAAATCCGCTACGAATTCCACATACCATGATACCGGAGTTTTAGCCAAATGTTTATCAGTATATGTTATAGTGAACTTTTCAGTTGTACCCTTGTCGATGATCGTTGAAATCGTATTATTGACCCCGGATGAACTGGACGATGAAATATTAAATTGAGATAATGGTGTTACTAGTGTTAATCGATAAATACCCTTAACGGTTGCAGTGATATCTAATTTGTTGTTTGTAGGTGACCACTCAAATGATCCGTGTTGGATTGTATATACTATGTTGTTGGTTTTCTCATGAGGAATTTTTGTTTTTTCAATGACTGTTATCATCCTCGAAAAATCACCTTTGACGGCTTCGATGAAAGTTTTCGTCTCATCGATGGATTTTTTTAATATCAGGGAGTTTTATTTCAATTTTATCTAACGGGGTTCCAATAAATTTATCAATGATATTTCTACGAAATGATATAAACTGTTTTCCGTTTTCTTCAATTCTAGATTCAAGTGTTGTTAGTACAACCACAGAATTGTTTAACTCATCGTTGAGAATTTTTAATCGATCTGTAATCGTCGAAATAAGTACACCCGGTTTGAGTTTACCCTGATCGGAAAATAACGCAACGGTGTTCTCGATTGCGTTTCGTTGTTTAACTAAAATATCATCCAATGACACATCACTGCTTTTCAATTTACCCTGTTTGTCTTGAAATACAACTATTTCCCCGGGGTCAACACTTGTTAAGTTCAACGTCTCAGCGATTTCATCTTCAATTATTTTTTTTACATCCTTGATAGAATCAGGTGGTGCAGTGCCATCGGGTTTGGGTTTCAAAGATCTCCCCCAAATATCAATCATGTTATTGTAAAACTCTTTCTCTCTCTAAAATCGTTTCGATTTCCAGCGATTGTTGGTGTAGTCATTTACGACAATATGAGGTGGTTTTCCCCTTGGGTTACTCAAGGAGTTAGAAATAGCATCAAACATTTAATACTTCGCTGCCACATATTGGTGGGTCATTGATTTGTTGTGTTGGTAGCGTAGAATACCAAGTCTTCATTGGAAGGGTTTTTATATACCGCATAAACTCTTTTGGTGGGGCTAATCCATATGAATCAAAATAGACAATCCCACGTGGATCAATAGCGTATGCAACCCAGTGAGTTCCAGGTCCGGTGCTGTTATCGAGATTAATAATACCTGTTTCAGTTTTGTTTGGTTGATGTGGTAATTGATCTTTCATAAAAACACCTCTGAAATTTTTAATCACTAGTTTTTTAGCCGCATCCATTAAATCAAAATTGGACATGGGAACCATAGACTCCTCAATTAATAAACCGTTCCTGGTAGTCTCAGGCCTGATCCGTGAACGGATCTCCCGCTGTACCATGAATACGGGGTTCCTGGTATCCTTAGACCCTTTCCGCTGTACCACGAATACGGGGTTCCTGGTAGTCTTAGACCCAATCCGTGAACGGATCGTCCCTTTTTTTAATATCCCTTCCCAGTTGCCTTCTTAAGTGCCATTCCTGCTGCAGTACCAACGGCTCCTAACGCCGCTGCTTTAGCCACTGCTGGGGCTGCTGCTGCAATCAATGCTGGTAACGCAGCAAACAATGGAAATATACCACCTGATTTTATCATATTTTTAATAGCAGCCGCAGAAAGAGTAATCTGGACACCTTTTTGGCTGCAAGTGCATCATTGAAATGTTTTATTTGACGAGTTGTCAGCGATAATTTATTTACACCACCAGTCATTTGATTAGGTTTCAACGTGATTGTGGTTCCACATTTTTTAGCCGATTCTGATTGCAATTTTTTGATTTGACCAGGAGTTAACGCAACACTAATAACACTATATGACATTATACATAATAGATTGATTCTAATGGAAAAATCCTTCGGATTTTCAATTACATGTTTTCCACTGGGGCATCTACCACTCTCATTCTTCCACCAACACCTTCGAGTAGCATTGATTTATCACTGAGAATGACAGCAACCGCTCTATAATCAGCAATACCACCACGAGTCACATTAGCTCTAAAGTGTATATCAACAACTGACTGTCTTGTCAAATCGAGATGTTCCAGTGAGAAGTAATAGATCGGATACAGATTTTTAAAATCATATTGTGATATTTGCAAACCAGTATCCACATTTTGATCACGTGCCATAAATGACAACAGACGATGATAAACTCGTGCAATATGATTTTCTGTGTAATTAAGTTGTATATCCTCGGATGGTTCCTGTTGGCCGTTTATTCTCAGTGAGACGTCTTTCACACCTAATTGATCAAATATCATATGGCTGGAACGTTGATTGCCAACTCGTGTGTTATCCTGTAACGCTACGAATATATGACGTGGCGCAGAAACGCCTTGTTTTGATGCTAGGTTCCAAGTGAATAACCCGTTGATATTTGATTGCTTCACATCTGTACTCACGGTTAGCCAACTCAGTAATGACTTTCCTCCTTGATCCATAAATGATAGTAATCGTTCTTCTGCGGTGATTGCTGGAGTCAACACTGGCATCCACAATGATATTTTTGTTAAATCGACTCTACCGGCATCATCATTTACATGATCTGCAGCCGGGTTTGCTGGAATCCTCCAAATTGCGTCATTATCATCACTCTTTCGTACAAGCGATACTGTATGCTTAGCTCCATAAATAACTTTTCTGACGTTTCTACAGAATCCAAATATGTGATGCAGTGGAATCGCGCATGAAAATGATTTACGAGCCCCTTGCAACATTGAGTTTCGTGTTGCAGCTCCTAGATTGAAATTAGGATCGTTGTTTATAATCATATCCTCGATACCAGCAACATTAGCAGGGTTAGCAGCACGATCCTTTGGTTGTCTTATAACAAATGGATTTCCTCCAGCGGTATTCTTACCATCTTTTGCAAACATCATAGAAGGTCCTGCTGATCTTGTATAATCATCGGAATATCTCGCTAGCCCGATTATTGTTGTAGCCACATCAACATCGCGATCTATGGACTCAATTTCTTTTCCATCAATGAGATATCTAGCACTCTCAAATAACGCAATGATACCATTATTGACAAAACCGACTTGAGTACCAGCTGGATACGGTGCTGGTACAGCAGGAGTATCAGCAGCTGTTACAATTTCTCCTTCTACTTCAATAAATGCTTCACAGGGTAAAAAGTATTTACTGGTATCATGGACTTGAAGATCAATTCTTGCTCGACTATCTGAGTTTATGGCATGATAGGCGTAATATTGATAATCGCGTACAGAATCATTCTTGGGGACTGGGGCGTCTATATCAAATGCTGGATCAGGCGACTTTTTGAACATTTTATTCTATTTATCAGAGTCTAAATCGTGATTTTCATCGTGAAAAACGCTAGCGTGAAAATCCATAGGATTTCATCGACGTGGTTTTTTAAAGCCACTTCCCGCTATCATATTTGCAATATTGCTTTGGTCTCCTTGATTTACCATCGACGCTAGTTTTTCATCTACTGCGTTATTTATAATTTTACTAACACTTGCAGGCATTTCTTCTGTAGACGGTAACGGTTTCTTTTTTCGTGATTTTACTAATGATGTTATTTTATCCTTCGCAGTTGAAAACGCCTTCCCGGCAAGATCTCCAACAGCACCAATACCCTTATCACGAATAACATCAATGGCTTTCATTGATAACTGTTTAGCTAACGGCATCACTTTTGGGGCCATTCTTGAAAAGAATCCTAAAATGGTATTGCCGAGGCCATCTCCATAGTATGCTTTATAAACTGGAAACCGTGAATTAACTACATAGACGAGGGTTGGTTTATCATGATTGTAGTGTATGATCATTATTATAAAAACAATAGTGTTTTCAATTGTTATTTAATCACTATGATACCCATTTGCTAACTCGTCAATGAAATCTCGATATGTTTTGATATCCATGATACCGCCGGCAAATAACCGTCTACAGATATCAGCTGCTTCATTAATTATTTCTGGAGAGTTATTTCCAGCTCGGAACCCTCCTACAAGAACATCTAATCGTGATATATCATTGATAACACTATCAGGACAAGTGTTTCCAATCCTTGGATTTTGCAGTCCACTTCCGCTATAACCAGCTGCTTCATCTAGTTTTTCTAAACCCGTTTCTTGTAAATAATCATCATTAGGTTCTTCTTGTTTTTTTTGTCTCCGTGTTGGTGTTTGACGTCGTTCTTCTAAATCATCATCATCATCATCATCAGGTGGTAGTTGTTGTTTTTTTTTGTCTTCTTGTTTGTCTACGTGTTGGTGTTTGACGTCGTTCTTCTAATTCTCGTTGTCGCTCTTCTATTTGTTCTCTTTTATAATTACTAATTCCCCTTTGAAATTCCTTGTATCCTATCTCATCCTTATTCAAACGACCAATCCCTTTATTTAGTTTATACAAATAATCGAACCAATCATTACTTGATATTCTATCATTTTTATACTCGTCCTTTAAAAAATCTTTTTTTGAATTATAGCTTTGAGCAGCAAAATTACCAAAGGCTTGATAATCCTTTGATTTCAATAAACTAGGTTTTTTTATTAATATTTTAGCATGATCAGTAAATTTATTCAACAGAGAAACAGTCGTTTTTTTCGGATCAGTTTTTTCAGTTTGTTCAGTTTTCGCTGCTAGTTTTTCAAGTACAGAAATAAGACCCTCTTCCTTTCTTTTACCGTCAGGATCATCTCCCAGTATAGCACGCTCTACCCCTTTCGTTGCTGTGGTTACTGGTTTAAACAACTCTTCAGATCCCGCAGCAAAATCAGTTTGTAAACTCTGTCGTTGTTGCAGTTTATTCCGTACAGAGTCACGAATTGGTACAAATCTCCTGATTGCATCTAATCGTTCACGAGCCAATCGGGTTGTTAATGCTTCATTGACCATTATTTGAAATCAGAAACCATTTTTCAATTGTAAAACACTTTTTCCCACTTTTGTTACATGTCGGATGATTTTTGATACGGTCATGGAAGTGTTATTTCATCGTGAGACACCTTCTATCAATGATGAGGAAAGTGTGGAATTCTCTAATAAAATAATTAATACCACACTTTCCTCACTTTTGTTACATGTCAGATGATTTTTGATACGGTCATGGAAGTGTTATTTCATCGTGAGACACCTTCTATCAGGTGTGGCGAAAGTATCAAAATTGTATATAAATAAAATAATACTGATAGTTTCGCCATCAATGACATGTCGGATGATTTTTAACACAGTCATAGAAGGGTTATTTCATCCTATAACAGCTTCTCTCAGTGATGAGGAAAGTCACATAATTGTATATAAAATTAATAATACTGTGACTTTCCTCACTTTTCCATTGACCATCCATTAAAGGTCCATAGATTTTTTATTCACTGATTTTGACATTTTCAATCAAAAAATGCTAAAAAAAATGAAAATCTCTTGAGGGTCGGAATGATAAATGGTCAGGCAATCAATGGTCGGGCAATCAAAATTGTTCATTTTCTTGAATTAACGCCCGTAGGTTTCTAATTTTAGAGTTGACTTCTTTTTTCAATTCGTATTCGTTACCTAATTCTTTTCGTATCCCCTCTACGATAGTATACAACGGGACAAACACATTGATGTCACTGGAAAATGAAAGAGAGTCTTTAATAGAATTCTGAATTCTTTTGATGAGTGCATACTTCTTGGGTAGCATATATTTATTGTTGTTTACTCCGTATTCAATATCCTGAAAATCAGACACAATTTGATCAGGATTTAATCCATCTGATAGTTTGATATCCTGATTTTTCAATTTTGCTATTTCAACTATGATGCTATTCATGTTTTCAGAATTCATTATTCTATAAGAATGACATATCTCTAATTGGAAATTATGACGCATTAGACATAACTAAATTTAACTTTTTGCCCCGTCTTTTTTGAAATAGCCGTCTTGGTTATTCCCGATGCAACGAATCGTACTGAAGTTCTACAAATATTGAAATACTTACCGGCTTCATATAATGATTGAAATATTTTCTCTTCGTTAGTTATTGTATTCAAAGATTTCACCGGTCTCGCTTTTGAACAAGTGTCAGTCTTTCCTCGTTTGATATTCTCACTTTGTGTGATAGCTTGCAGATTTGATAAAGAATTATTCTTTCGATTAGAATCCTTGTGATCAATAACAAAACCATCTTTGATCAATCCATTAAAACATTCAAATACGAAACGATGATTGCGAAATGTCTTCCTTCCAACATTAAACACCAAATACCCCATACCATTATCCCACCCAATTGGGTTCTTCAGTCTACAGTGTCTTACAACACCATCACTGGATGCTTCGTAATTTTTAATCACTGGGTGTAGTCTGAATTCTTGGGTCATTATATACTACACTATTTGTCTAATTCAATGACTGACCCATTTTGCAGTGATTGATTATACATAAATCTTTCATTTAGACACCTGTTTTTAATATAGCATGAAGGAGTTCAAGAGATTGACTTCGAAAAATGCTAAATTCAATACCGATAGAGAGTTCAAGAGATTATTGAAAATCAATCCTAGATTTAATCTCGATAGACCAAAACAACGTCCAAAACGTGTAGTAGACGGAAACATGAAAGAGTTTAAGAGATTATTGAAAATCAATCCTAGATTTAATCGCGATAGACCCAAAAAACGTGTAGTAAACAGAAACAAACGTCCAAAACGTCCAAGAGACGGAAACATGAAAGAGTTTAAGAGATTATTGAAAATTAACCCTAAATTTAATATCGATAAACCCAAAAAACGTAACAAACGTCCAAGAGACGGAAACATGAGATCACCATGGAAGGATGCTCAATTCAATCTTGATATAGTTTCTAATACACCCAAGAATAAAATTCTAGATAAACCCATCAGAGACTGTTTTAATAATTCAAGCGTGATGGAGCATCTTATTGTTGGTCAACATTTCGAATTGATGGTGTTGTTGACGCTACCATGAATGATGAAAAAGCAGCAGTGATAATCTCAAATGTTGGGGAAAAAAGTCATTTTTTCCGAATCAAATTCATTATCCGTGAGGATGGAAAATGGATTATTAGGGATAAATTTGAACCCATTCTCAGGGGTAAAAAAACTGTCACCGTGAATCAGGATTCAAAACCGGGAATTTTGACTGGAATTGATAAACCCTACTACGAAAGATCTTATCCTGTCACAGCAGTTGTTTACGGGATATATCCGCTCAATGAAAAACCTGATATTTCAAAACTAGCACCCATGAAATATTCGACAGGGCTCAATTGTGTAGCAGAACGAATAATAGAACACTTCACAAATGCGTCCCGGGGAAATAAACTAACTGATCTAAGACGAAAAAAAATAACCGAGTGGGAGTTCACGGTAAAAGAGCATGGGGCAACAATTCAGGATATAATTAAATTAGAAACATCATTGAGATTTCCAATATCGGTAAGGACATTCACCGGTGAAGTATTAAAAGAACCGAAATATCAATCAAAAAAAAGGAAACCCCATTGAAATTATTGATCATAACGCACACGCGTGGTCATCTGCAGTAACAATATTCCCACGGGATAGAACCGTAAGATATCTATCCCAAACCGAAGAGTTTTTTTTCAGAGCAGAAATTATTTGATGCTATTTACCATTTGAGTAAAAACGATCCTGTGTCAGTGTGGCTATTTCATAGTACTTCAGACGAAGAATGCAAATTTGATCAGTTTGTAAGGCCTAACGGAGAATTATACCGTACTGAAGAGCTGCAGAATCAAATGAAACAACTAGCTAGTGAGTTTTCTGGGGACGGAGAAGACAACGATCAGTTATTAGCAAACTGTTTCACAGTACCATCCATTGCAGCACATTTTGCTAGAAAGAAAATCGCGTGGAACCCAACACGAAGTGAGTTTTTATCAGATGTCAAATTGTCCTGTCTTGAATACAGCCACGGCGGATTATGGAACACAAAATACACCGCTGATACCGTTATTTCAGTTGATATGATTGCGTGTTATCCAGGAAGTTTTCTTGGGTATGGAGAGTGTGAGAAATATTTCAAACGATTTGGACACCCTACACACGAAATGACCCGTGTTGCTATTAATGGACCACTTCCTAATTTTGATTTAACCGGATTCGCTTGTGTAGTATCATTTGAAATGGCTACAGGACTTCATCCGTGTAGTTATCTTTGGATTGGTAAACACATGTCTGAAAAACACTGGATGCCAATAGTGTTATTACGGTATATGCTTGATTGTAAGATGTTAAAATCATTAATTGTCAGTGAAGCAATTATATCCTATCGAGCACAGAAATCAGTATGGTTACCACAACCTGATCTAGAAAAAATAATTAGCGAAGAGCGAAAACTGTTTCCTGATTTTAATGAACAACAAATCATGGATTGGTCCAAACAGTTATTTGAAATCAGAAACAATGAAGCAAAAAATCTTGGACGAAGAATAATCGGTAAATTTACCCAAGGTGGCAAAGATGATAATACGAAATATTCTTCACGATTGATTATAGACAATGCTGAATACGATTTTGTAATCACGGATCTAACGAATAGGGGCCTATATGTCAATCGTAAGGACGCATTTCTGTCCGATGGAACCAAATTGGGTACAATTGTTACCTACAATGATGGATACCATCCGCAGTACACACACTTAAGAGCTTCTATGCTCGGTTATGCTTCTATTAATCTGTTTTCGATGATCAATAAATTTCCTAACACCGCAGTTAGAGTTGCCACTGATTCATTTTACATAAATAGCAAAATGGCTGATTTTAAGGCTACTGGCAACGAGAGATGGGGATCATGGAGAATTAAGAAAGAAATGATTCATGATTATATTTAATCAGCAGATGTTACCATTGAAAATAATTACTTAGAAAGCAATCAGTGTTCAGAATTTTCTAGTGCACCACCGATTTCTGATCCAATCTGTAGATATAAAACAGTTTTTTTAAACGGTTGTGGTGGGTCAGGAAAAACAACCCGGGCAATTGAGTTATTCCGTAGAAACGCTAGCGTTTCCAATCCAAACATGATTGTGCTAACACCAACTCACAGACTTGCAAGAGAAATGATACAGAGAGGGGTAAATGCTTGCACTTATCACAGCTTTTTCCGATGGAAGGGAGATAAATGGACTCCTGAGCGCATGGGAGAGAAATTTATTCCTGAAATCATGATTTGGGATGAAATAGACACAGCATCCGAAGATGTCTTAAAAATATTTCTTGAGTGGTTGTTATTGAAGAATACAAAAGTCGTCATGTGCGGTGATCACGGCCAACCACCACCATTTGTCGGTGCATCTCCACATGAATGGCTAAAGGGTTTTGTAGACTATTATGAAGAAATTGATACTGATCATAAATCACTTGATGAAAAATAAAAAGAGTTTAAGAAATTAATTAGATTACAACCGGATAGAATCCAGTGTGAAATAGCCCGTGAAATAATTTCGGAAACTCCCATGAATGATTTCTGGGAAATGTGGAGACCAAACGATTTGATCATTGCAAGTAGAAAAATAGTCAGAGACACACTTCAGATGAAATTATTTGAATTGCATAAACAAAAATTTGCAACGCTTCCAGTGCCCCTCTGTTATAGGCCATCGGATACACGAAAACAGAACATTGAAGTTGATATTCCAGGACAGAGTGAAAAGCAGATTCTCGTATTAAATGATATTGTGCTGGTTGATATCAATGTCGTTGAAGATGCATTGCATGCTAATAAATCCCCGTGGACGCTAGGTAATGCAGCAACAATACACTCTTCACAGGGATTGACTATATCGGATACAATTGTTTGGATGGTAGATAATCGCATAGAATGGTCGAATTTAGTCTATCTTTCAGTATCCAGAGTACGAAAAATAAATCAACTTCGAAGAATTGTCTTCGATGATGAAATCATTGGTGGCGATGATGAAATCATTGGTGACGATAATGATATTATTGGTGACGATAATGATATTATTGATAAAAAAAACTCTCCGGTTACAAACAACAAGACAAAAAAAAACAACGAGAATTTGATATTGATGCTGAATTAATAATTACTCTGAAGCAACAACAAAATAATCACTGCGCAAGTTGCAATTGTATAATGCGTTGGCAGTATTCGGATAAAGACCCTCGCCAATTCACCGTAGACAGAAAAAATAACAATCTCGGTCATGTCAGAAATAATGTGATGTTGACTTGTCTTGAGTGCAATAGACGCAAGGGTGCTAGTTAAGACCATGGGGTGGCAATTGAGTATCCTCGGGTATCACTTGTAATTGTTGTCTAGTAAAACCCCGTTGAGGGGCAGTTGAATCCAGTTTATAGATTGGAGGTCTACCCGTAGATCGTGTTATACTAGATATCTTGTGTGCAGTAACACTCCAAATAGGATCAGTAGCCCTTTTTGTGCCACCCTCAAGCTCTCCTGGTTCATATAAATACCTCACAATGACATTACTACCAAGAATTGGTTGGGAAACGCTAAAATCCTTTTGTGGTTTTTCAGGTATCGACTTCTTTTTAATCGCGTTGATAGGTTTCATGTTGATGGTTCTAGTAATCTCGTTATTCAGTGCGGTAACTACACCTGGTAATCTCTTAACCCATTCACGGGATCGCTTTTCTTGAATGAATTTTTTTGCGTATTGATATCCAAATAACCGTTCAGCAAGAATCCGATTAAATCGTTCTACAATGGCCTGATCACGATGCAGTGCAGTATGCCCTCGTCTGATAGCGACATTGTGATATTTCATTGTAGATAACACTGCACCCTGAAATTCCTTGCCCGGATCAACTTGTAACAGATTTGGCCAGTGCAGAGGACTCCTTCGATAAATCCTTTCAAATGCAGAAGCCACTTCAGTGGCCGATTTTGTTTTTAACGGTTCTGCTTCTTTGTATCGACTTGCAATATCAACTACAGTTAACGCATATTTGTAACCACGATCATGTGGCAGAAATAATATATCAGCCTGATGAACTTCATTGGGTCCGGTTACATCAAAATGCGAGAATTGAATTTGTTTAGGCGGTGGTAGATAAATTTGCCATAGTGCCTGTTTGGATAACCAATGAGCCGCAGTGGTTTTTTTCACTTTTGCGGCGCTAGCGAGTTTACTGATTGCAGCGTTACCCTTCCAGTATCCTCTTGGGGAATAATAAATAGATTCCATGTTGTTATTAATTACCAGCACCTAACATCAATTTGCTTTTCATTGCCGATTTTATCAAAAATGAAGCCAATTTTTCTTTGAAGGATTTATCAGTGATAGAATTCAACGCATGAATTAATTTCACATCTGCTAGATGCCTGTGTTGCAAATTGCTGCTTTTATAAGCAACATCATGAAGGTGACAGGCCTTATCAATAGCGTTTATTGGTTCCTCACCGGGTCGGGGCTGATTTTGATCATTGAGTCTGATATCAAGTCTTGTTCCCGGTCCACAATAACTATACCCTGGAAGGTGTTTTTCTCCGGGGTATTTTGCCCATGGGGTTCCAGGGAGTTTTGCTAATTTGGCAGCGATATCACCTCCTCGTTTTTTTTTAAAGGTTCCTTGGGTTCCTTGGGTTTGGAAACAAATCTAAATTTCTTTGTACTACACTGTACGCATTTACCAGAAAGCGCTGATCGGTTATTTTTAGTTGTAATCGTCGTCAAGTCATCTGTGCCAGTACGCGCCTTACACTTCACACAATATAGATCCATAATTTATGTATAGAGATATGAATATAATTCATTTTTCAGCGACTAAAACAAGAGAACCAGTGAAGCATCATGCAGCGCTACCAAACTCTATCCGCGCAATTATAATCGGGCCATCTGGATCCGGCAAGACGCAATTGTTGCTCAATTTAATAATGAGATGGATGAAGTGGGATAAGTTGTATTTAATTGCCCCTAGCGTAGATGATCAACGATGCTATGAAGTGCTAAAAGATTTTAATGAAAACGCTTCAGAGATTGCCGGCGAGGATGTTATTGAATTTATAACCGATATTGACGAAGCACCATCAGTAGAAGACCTCGATGGAAGTATCAACAATTTAGTTGTATACGACGATGTCATGTTAGATAAACAAAAAAATCCAGCCAGAATATTTTCCAGAGGCAGGCATAAAAACACGGACGTGATTTATGTCACTCAACGATACACTCAGATTCCAAAAGTGATTAGAGATAACTGTAATATGCTTGCTGTATTCAACGGCGTTGATACACATACGCTACGAAATATTTGGCAGACATGGTGCTCCGATATGGACTTCAATCAATTTAGAAATTTCTTTAGTCATGCTCAGTCTGCCCCACACGGATTTGTAACAATAAATTTACATGACCCTCGAACACGATATCGTATCGGACTGGATCAAATATTCGGTTAACCCAGAACTGAAAGTTCCAACAGCAGAGAGGGTGAGTGACAACGACGTTGTAATCCCTTTTTCCCCAAAAAAATCGATGGAGGATTTCATTGATTTCATTGATTTCATTGACTTTTCATTGACTTTTGTTTTGGACCTAATCCATGAAACGATATCAGATTCACACACACATTTGGGCCTGATGTCATTGGTTTCATTGTTTTTAAGCGTGATTTCAGTGAAAACTTGTCTAAAAATGTTGTCCGGCTCACCCTCTCTGCTGCTGGGGGATACCAATAAGAAATTGTATAGTGTTGTTGTGCTTGTATGATGACCAAGTCTGAGCTTGCACCATTAGGCTTGTAGGTCTCTGAATAAATAATTCAAAACAGTCAATAATGACTTTTCCACCAAAGTCTTTCCTAAATTCCATGGGCATGGTAAGCTGAAGCTCCTCCCTCTCTGGCCAAAACAAAAGAGGCTTTAATCTACTATATAAAACATGAATGACAGTTAAAAATGTCCTTGACACGGTTGATGTTGAAACCTGAACTCTATATGCAATATCTTGCAAGGATAGGTTAAGCTTAAGTCTCATTAGTGTCATAATGAGTTTATCAAACTTCCCAACTTCCAGACCTCTACTGGTTGGAATGCATTTACATACAAACTCAAACAGGGTCATCAAGGTCATGTAGCAAGGCCTTCCAGTGTAATATTTAACCTTTTCTTCATTATCACAAAATGATTCTTGATTCATTTTGTAGTGGTTTAATTTATCTTTAAGCAGTGTATTTTCAAGAATCATGTGTTGAATTTCACTGTCAACTACACTCTGGTTAATGGAGTTAGTCTTTGGTGTTAGTTTTCTGTCTGGTTCCATCTTTCCCTTGACTGTAAAAGAACAAACAGGGTTGACCCTATCATCAGTAGATTCTTCCCCATCGTAGACAAAAGAGGAGTCGTGAAATGCTGCAAATCCAGCGATGCTTTGGCTATATCATGTTCTTTTCTGGTCTTCTGTCGGTGTTGCAGTCGCTTGTACCTGTAATTTTAAAATGTTTAATCCTGAAGCTGTATCAAATAGAATATATGACAGTACAACCAGGGTCGTAGTGCTGTGTGATTTGCATTCCCTTCTCTATCTAGCACTACACCACTGATTATATTACATATTAATTTTTTCACATTTAATGTTGTTTGATAGAGTATTATGGTATTGTAAATTATAACAACATACTTACTATGAGAGAAATAAAACCTGAATAAATAAATATTCTTTAATGACAGTGTAGTCTCTAGTTTTCATATCTGGTTATGAAAATAATGTACTGTAATAAACTGAGTGACATTTGTCAAACTGAGGAATGATACAATATAAGTTACAAAGTTTAAGTGTGGAAGCGCAATCGGGATGTGATCGATTATACAAGTCTGCAGGTTTTCCTGAAAAAGAAAAAGAAACAAAACTTAGTAAATAATAAAGAGTGACTAGATGTACAATATATTGTATTGTTGTTGCTTTTTGTGGGTTTTTTATAAAAAAAAAACTAATATAAACGTGAATGCATATTGAATTATTAACATAACGTTTCTTAGGTAAACACTGATAAGAACTGAAGTTCACGTGCACTTTAACATTTAAAACAAAGATAAACCGACCACAAGTTACGACGACTGTTTCATTCACTGTACGAAATATCTGGTATATACGCTACTGTTACTAGTATTAATAATAATGATACTAATTGATACAATATTTCATAAAAGTACCGTGTATGAAGTGGTCTGAACAGATTTTGGAATGCTTCAACGGCAGGTCTTTTCTGTTTTTACTGTTCTCGGTGGAGACCTGTTATTTATACTCAATTTTACATTATATCTTGTAGAATGTGGACTTGGTCACTGTTGTATATTTTAATTAAATATATTAAATGATGTAATACAGCTGAGTTAATTACTATCGCAATTCAGCGTATTTGTTTTTCTATTTTCCCCTCTTCATTTGTTCCCAAAATTAATAAATATTTTTAAGCAGCTGGAATTTCTTGATCGTTGCTAATATGTCTTAAACACTACTATTGATCGCCAGTCTTGCTAGGATCACGATTTTAAACTATCTAAAATCTTTCAGGTAATAGTTAACATAAGATAAACTATCGTTTGAGTTTATCAAAAAGCCACAACATTCGCACTTTTATTTCCAATAATTTGCAAGATTTCGTCAATCAATTCAAACTTAACAGTGATTACAGACGAATATAATTTGTTTAGTATATATATATGGTTGAACCGCAGAAATGATCTTTCAGGATAGTGAATATAGTTTCCTATGGAAAATTGCATGCTGGGACACGCCAGATGAGACTGGGCTCGTGGGTTGCCAGTTTTACTTGATTAATTCGGTTACAGTTCATACAGATCAAACCCTGTGTGTGCTCCTTATTCAAACATGGTTAATTACTAACTTTATAAATTATACACAAAGTATCTACCATAAAAAAAATATTTTACTTGTATCAATCGTACAGAATTGTATTCAGCAAAGGCAAGAAAAATATTTACAAGAATTAGTTGTAGCGCACTTTTACATTGCTTAGATAAATGACGCGTACAATTATGAATTTATGTTTTAACGACCTGCCATACGCGACTAAAACGAATATTCTATGTTACACTTCAAATGTCGCAATTTTGTTGGACAGGAAGCAGAGGTCATGGCGTTATAGCTATGCATACATTTTCCACAACAACAAAAAAAACATGAATTTATTTTGACCGCAACAGGGACGTACTTACTTCAAAATAGAAATATAAGATATAAATACATATCAACATTTACATCTATCACTCCTTCACCCCGATTGGCATTAGCTACGTATGGCAAGTGGCTTTATCATAAATACCTATGCTTACATATACATGTATATAATTCTTTTCATATATTTGAAATTCTATTTTACAAATCTAAAAATGAATTTCTCATGAATGATGAAAGCGTTCATTTTTCATATATGAATTCTTTTTCATATACCTAAAATGTATATTTCCATGTATTAAATTGGATTTACATATGCAAAATAAATAATTTATTTCACTAATCATGTAAGAAAACATGTTTTGCTTATGTAAAACACAATGTCAAATATTTGAAATAAAATGTGTTTGTATATTCATCAACATGTTTTTTCGTTACGTCACTAATGTGCAATTCTGTGCTAAGTGTGTAGTATAATTTATTATTCACAAATGTAAAATACTTATTTTTATAGCTATTCAACATGTGTTTACGAATATAATTATATATGATGCAATGTATTACAGAATTTGAAACAGATTATTATGTGTGTAGGAAAGGGCTGATTCTATATATAAGGTATTATATTATTATCTTCGTATGTATGTAAAATAACTCATTTATTTCACACTGAAAATGAATAATTCACATACGCGAAAAGAACTTTACATGTGTGAAATAAGGGTTTTATGTACACGTGTCAGTTCTTTGCACCAATGTGAAACTCTCTATTTACACATATTACGTTTTTAAAAATTAAAATATGTTGCAAACGAGTTTTCACGTATGTAGGAAAAGAATACATATCGAAAACGGTTATTATAGGATCACTTTAAATTGTGTGCAACCTCTTACACTTTTCTTAAAATGAAATTGGTTCTGCCTGGTTTGTAATAAACAAACCCTTCACCCCTAATTCCAAATGGATTGATCCACCGTAAATTCACGGATGTGCGATTATATTTCTTCATGAATGGAGCTGTTGGATTGATTGATGCAACCGAAGGGAGATTAATTATCTTCTGGTTTGGAATGTATTTAATACCTGAAGACCGTGCCTCAAACAATAATTCGGGAATAACAAGGTTATCGTCTTTAATATTATTTTGGCTCCAAATAAAACTAGGTGCTTCTTGATATTGCCATAAAATAGAGAAAACGCTAAATGGCGCATTTTCACGACAATACATTAGAAAAGAACTCGTTCATAAGACATGTTTTAGACAAGAGTCTTTTCCGAAGTGCATCATGACCAATTGCATACTTAAAAGTGTGCTGAAGATCTTTCTTAACTTTACGAAAGGTGACGACGTACATTGAAATACACGTTTGTACAATATTGATTTAACATGTATTAAAAACATTGAGAAACGTTTAAAATAGTATTCGCACATAATCTAACTGCATGTGTATTCACTTCAAATAACACCAATATACGTATATCTTCAGCAACAGTTGTCTTTCCAATACTTAAAGAAGAGTGTGTGTGTGTGTGTTTGATCTTAATTCTGACGTTGGATTCTCATGCTTGCCCCTGTATTTCTCATTCTTCTCGTGCTCTTTCACTTGTACTAATTGTTCGAGGCTAAAATCGAATAAATGGGAAAATCCATATATATACGTAAGGAATATTGCAAACATCATGCAAGGTGTATAGCGAATGATCAAAAAAACATCTGGTTCTCAGCGTAACTTTTGTTTATGACCATCGACAGTTTATATTAGCAAAAACAACATTAGTGTATTCACTTCAAAGATAGTTCATTATATTTAATTAGCAAAGATTTTTGTAAGATAGTTTTACGAAACCACTTACAATATGGCTTTGAAGTAACAGCAATCTTATGTACTATCTTAAAAACAGTTTTACGAAATTTCTTAAGAAACTTTGTTGAAACTGGGCCAATGTCTCTTACAATATGATTTTATCCGAATGTTTTCTGCAGTATCAGTGAAATCAAGAGTGAAAATAAGCTTGAGTTGTGGAAATCCCTTACTAAATACAGAGAGAGAGAGAGAGAGAGAGAGAGAGAGAGAGAGAGAGAGAGAGAGAGAGAGAGAGAGCACTATCAATATTACGGCATGCTTATTTACTGCAGTATCGTGTGATCGTTTGTCCGTGCGTATATATGTGAGCGTCCAAGTGTGAAATCTGTTGTGAAACATTTCTAGTGCCCTGGACGCGTCCGCGTGCAGAATGCCTCCTGACTCACTACCAAGGGTGGCACTGAGATGGATCCCACAGGGTAAAAGGAACCGTGGCAGACCCAAAGAGACCTGGCGACGAACAGTGGAGAGAGACCTTAAGACCAGAGGCCTCACCTATCAGACCGCCCCTGCAATAGCTGCCGACAGACGGAAATGGTGCTCCCTTGCTGTTGCCTCAAGCACCAGACGGCGCAGAGAGGATTGATTGATTGATTGGACGCGTCCGCGTGGATCTAATAATCTTGGCTAATCTCGAAGATCAAACTTGACAGACTTCCTGGCAGACGATTCTAATGCGCCCTCTTTCTCCTAACGTTTTACCTAATTGACCCATAACATATTATTTTTCTAGCGATAAATATACATCAAGTAACCAATGCTAATACGATGATACGTTGCCGCCGACACACATTGTATAGACAGGATAAGTTGGCTAATTTATTTTACGTACTTAATGAAATGCTCCGCTGCTGCCTTGTAAATTTTAAGTTCTTTCCAACTTATCTCTCTCTCTCTCTCTCTCTCTCTCTCTCTCTCTCTCTCTCTCTCTCTCTCTCTCTCTCTCTCTCTCTCTCTCTCTCTCTCTCTCTCTCTCTCTCTCTCTCTCTCTCTCTGTGCCATGACGACAACATACAATTTCACACAGGCATGTACAAAAATACGAGCACATGCACACATACGTACATGTAAATACAATTGTAAAGCAATCTGGAATGTTACGAG
Source organism: Unio delphinus (assembly GCA_029339505.1). Lineage (NCBI taxonomy): Eukaryota > Metazoa > Mollusca > Bivalvia > Unionida > Unionidae > Unio > Unio delphinus. The sequence continues at coordinate 1,558,414 of JAQISU010000337.1, forward strand.
GCTTCTGTCTTTCACATACGTTCTTTTCTCGTAGCCGATTGTATTAATACCCTCATAAACTCTAAATACTCTTTTCTGGCTGCTAAATACTCCATTCATATCAGTCAGCAGATGAGTAGAGTATTATCTGTCCCACAAGAGATAGATTTGATACTGAGGCAGAAACGCACTCCCTTCCATATAAACGTAGAAAGCTTGTACTAATAGGTTTTTTCCTGCAGACAAGATTTCATGCAACCCTCTCTAGATTCTAGAAATTAATGAATATTGTATAGTGTCTACATTTTTTGCGCGTGTTTATTATATTCAGAGGCTGGGGCGGAACTGCTATAGGGGCCCAGGGGGCCCGGCCCCCACCTTTAAAAAAAAAACTATTCACTGCTTTTGATAAAAGATGCAAAGGGGGTTCCGAATTTTTTAATTTTTGTTTAATTTATTTATTTTCTTAAATATTTGTTTTAGTGTTTTTAAAACATTGCAGTTTTTAGTCACTTTTGTTAGATCAAGGTTCAGATAGCACCAAATTGCACCATTTTGCATCCTTGAAAAAAAAAATTCCGGGGAGGAGGGGGGGCATGACCCCGGACCCCCCTATAAGGCTCGGCGCTTCGCGCCTTCGCTTAACCCAATAACAAGTTTGCCACCCACCCACCCCTGAAAAACTGAGGTCCGGACCTGTTCAGAGGTATTACTCACTTTTCCACATACACCATTTTCGAAAACTAATTACCAATCACATGCATATTAACATGCAAGTTCAACATAAACGATATGTGTGTGTGTTGGATTTGTAACCTAGCTTTAAATAAATTTCAGTCATAACGCTACGATATCTGCAGTGTGGAAGTTTAAAATTATGTCCCTTACTGGGGCGTCATGCCGCAGACATATAGCATGTCACATTATCCTGACACAAGACTGACCAGTCCTAACACTAACCTTTTAAAGGAGACTAGAAATGAAAATTTTTATTTTATAAATGTAATTCTTTACAAATTCTAATTCGAATATAATGTTTATAAAAAAATATCGTGTGCGGATATTGAATTTATTGCGAAGAAGAAACCATGATTTCGTAAATTGCCGAGTATTTCTAAGTTTTAATGAGACGACATATCACGTGGTCTCGTGTCCTTGGGGATAATAAGGCGTATCACAGGAAGAAATGGCGTGTCCCATGGGCGCTTGCACATTGGGGCAAATTGGCGGGGTCAGTAGTCGCCTAAGGCAATTTCTATTGTCAGCCAGTTGATGTAGAACTTTAATTTTATATTGGATCTCTTTTCTTTTAATCGTTTGACATTCTTTACCAGGATTTAAAATATACAATGGTATGTCTGGAACAGTTTCAACTTTTAGTCTAGGCTTATCATTCGCGTATCCTAGAGGTTCTATTTTTCAGGATCCCTCTGGTAACATTCAATTGAGAAAGGTAATGAGCTCGGAATGCTGTATGGTGATGCATTGAAATCGACTCGCTTGTAATAATGTATCTATACTTTCTTTATGCCTTTATGATTTGGAAAAGAGAAAAAAAATGTTGTCCACAGCTTTTTCTTAATGTGCTATTTACACCCATAAGCAATACAAAACCGCCAGTCGTGATGCTGGAGTCGCTACTATGAAGTCACATCACAAGAGTAACCGAACAGGTGCGGAAATTTTCCATACGAGGTAACGGAAATTCAGCTCTTTGAACATATGCCAATATTTAAATACTGGGATTGCGGTTGCATATAATACTTCAAAATAAGGTTTTCTTCATTAGTGTTGTTATTATTATTCTATATTTCCATTGGTTTCTGGTCTTCTTTAATGCAGAGTGTCAAGCGAGGCAGCTGTTCGTATCATTCTTATAAGTTTCTTATTTATGACTCTGCCAGGGTTCGAAACAGCGGCCTCTCGCATCCAAGACGGACGCTCTAACCACTAGTCCACTGAAGCGGTCAGTTTTAATTATACTGAGGACCTTAGAAGTTTATATCAAAGAAGTCCAGTTTCATGAAATGTTTGAAATTACTGCCCATGATAGAATTTGTTACTTCGATTGGCTTGAAAATTATAAAATAAAATTAACAACAAAGCAACCCCAATCTAAGATGCCATTTGTAAATTTCACTGATACCTTCAAGGAGTTTCACATAACACACAACAGTAATTTTATTAAAAACAAAATGTCAAAGATATGATCAACAATTTCGAAACGAAACATTCTTATTTCTTGACTGTCACTATCTGTAGCTGCGTTTAGTTTGCAGGATCGGAAATGAGAAGAATGAAAATGCATCCAAATGATGGATGCCTCTTTTACGATATATGTTATAGATAAAACGCTACTCCATTTCGGTTTGTCTGCTGAATCGATCCAAATAAGTCCGCAGCAGTGTTTCCGTTGCTATCATCGATACCATTACTCTGGAATTCATAGCGAGGAGACTTTTGGACTCGCTGACCCAAGTTGTAAAAACTGACATACACGATTTTAATTACACGCCACACTTCATTCAACTGCAGCTCACTACACAATACTAAACAAAATCCACACAAAATGCGCTGAATTGCACTTCGATGCACCCCACTACTCAGCAATCTAAGGGCTTACTTTCTGTTTATTTAAGGTACAGTTTTATTGGCTACGATCTGACGTTGGCAAACATGGAACTAGGATAATCTGTTTTGGGGTTGCACCCCCACTACTTAGTCTATTTTCCTTAAAATAGTATTGTCTTTAATACAAATATAAACTGGGTTTGTGCCGTTACTGCAGTCGATTACTCCTGTTAGTAGCTGAAGATAATTATCTCTGAAATTCGAGCGTTCTGCAAGTTTCGTATGAGGCGCCGTAGCGGACAAAAGCTTGTCTAATCAGAACGTTGCCGTATAAATTATAATGCCACATGTCCAGAATTCCGATTTCACTTGTTATGTCAAAAATGCTTGTCATTAAAGTTCCATTGTGTGGGTCGAGATTTTAGATTGTGTCGTTTGAATTACACGGCGATGGTTGAAATTTCAATGCGATACGTCGAGAATTCATAATTTACGTATTTGGTGAAAGAGTTTATGTTGAAAGTTCCATTTCATATGTTTAATTACACAGTGCTGGTTGAAAATTTGATGTCTAAAGTCGAGTTTTAGATTGTATATGTTTAATCACACAGCGGTGCTTGGACATTTTATTGTGCTTGGCATAATTGTTATTTTTATATGGTGAAATGATGTGTTGGTGACAATGTCCACTGTAACAATTCAAAATGAAAATGAGTATTAAGATACGCCATTCGTGTATTCAATTATGAGGCGCCATTACACATTTCATGCACTTGTGGTTTGAAAGTTACAATTCACAGGTCGAGAATTACTCTACATTTCTTCACTAGACGTCGCTCTCGTGATCCAACCGCGTTATGTTTGAACAAGGAGGCTGCTTCTCGTTTCTGTGAAATTCAACAGATGAAAAATAAATACTCTTCAAATGAAATGGAACTTTCATCACGAACAGTTACATACAACAAGTGAATTAGGGATTCTCGTAATATGATATTGGATTTTCAACTCCCGCTGTGTAATTCAAAAATTTCACTGTAAAACGTAAATATAGGATGTAAAACTTTAAACCGCCACTGTACAATTCAACATATAAGATCTAAAATCTCCATCAAGAAAATGTCATTTTAAGGACATGCAATTTGATCCAACACGACATTGGATTTCTCGACATATGACACTGAAATTTCAACTGAAACTTTCTCATTGGACCAGCTTTTGTCCGCAATGGCGACTCATAGTTTAGCAGTTCTTAACTAATGGATGTAGGACGCCATGTTAAATATTTAAAGTGTTCAAGAATGTAGGACAGTTGTCGCCGAATTTCGTTTACTACGGTTATTCTCTATCTACAAATGTGGGTAAAGTGAAAACCGTATTCCGTGTTACGGAATACTGTTATCTACATTTTACTTTGTGGGATATTTATTTATATTTTATTTCTAAATTTATTTAAGACGCCTCGGTGGTAATTAAAGAACAAAGAATCGATTGAGCAGTATATATACAAATTACCATGTATTCCAAGCATTAATTAAGGAAGTATTAACCATTTGCCTGATGTTTGAAACAATGTAACCTTGAGTTTTCCAGTGAGATGCACATCACCCAATTAAAGTGACTTTTTAAAAGGAAGTGCATATGTATACTATACACTGGACGGCCAAACATTTTAATCTTTAAATGATATTGGAACATTATTTGTTCAGTCATGAATACTCACATGAATACTCACTCATCCACCTACACTTGGCATCATTTCATTCTTGGTTAACAAATTGTATCATTCATTGGTTATCGGACAACTGGAAGATAAATTACGCGCTTTGTAGCCTACACATGTGCACACGCCTTCCAGTTTCATACAACCCATGTCTGTAAACTACAGAAAGACACGTGGGTCCTGGCATACACGTTTATCACGTTAAGTCAGCATAAACCTAATCATCCGCGATGGTTCCTGGATCCGGTTTCAATTAATCTTATCACCACTGAGCACGAACACACTGGTCCTGCATGTACCTCGGTGCTGTGCTCAAGGGGAAGCATGACAGTGAAAAATTCCCACGCTTTGCAAGCAATCTGAGATCAAAACTATTTACATGAACCCGTTTTGGTTTCCTAATCATATTTTGTAGATACGACAATTAAGAACCCGTTTTGGTTTCCTAATCATATTTTGTAGATACGACATTTAGGCACAGAAAAGATTCTTGTGCCAAAGACTTCGTCTAATCAACAAATTCGATTTATTTTAATATTACATGTACATATAACTAGTTGAGTAGATGTAAGTATTTTCTTGTATTTTCTTATATGTACTTATTTATCTATTTAAAAAATATCCTAGTTCCCTAGGACCCTACCATCCAAATGTTTTTTTTTACAAATCCTTCGCCACCATAATTATAATATCCCCTCAATAATTTTGATAACCGCTTCGGTGGCCTAGTTGTTAAAGTGTCCGCCGCGGAAGAGGTGCTAACAGATGTCTCGCTTGACGCTCAGCATTAAGAGGTTGGTGTTAGGACGGGTCGGTCTGGTGTCAGGATAATGTGACTGGGTGGGACATCATGCTATATCTGCGGCATGATGCCCCAGTGCTAGACATCACTAAAAACTACCACACTGCAGACATCTAGCGATATGACTTAATTTTTTTTTAAAGCTACGTTAAAAATCCTAATCAAACAAACAAACAATAACTTTGAAAAACATAGAATAATTTTTGTACATCTGGTTTAGAAAACTACTTTGTCTCTACTTTTCTAAAATAAAATATATTCACTCGATACGTATTTAAAATGCCAATGTACTGACGTTGCAGGACCAATCCCTCATTAAAAATATATTTTGCATACAATCAAGTGGAAACATTAAAATAAAAATGCCCAACATCCATACAGATGTTTCCATTACACAATATCAATTAGCAATTTGATATGATGATGAAAATATAGAATATCTGATATAAACGCATTTCTCATACACACACGCGCACACACGCACGTACGCACATGCACACGTACGTGCATATGAACGTACATACATATCAGTTGGTAGACATACATACATACATACATACATACATACATACATACATACATACATACATACATACATACATACATACATACATACATACATACATACATACATACATAAACAACGTCACTCACTGTTGTACAGTTCTAAATGACGTTAATGATACATCAGTTGGTCAACAGACTTTACTGGTAAAACGGCATATGATATTGGCTTGAGTAATGTAGGCAGGGTATCATCAAATCCCAAATAATGATAAGATATTTTGTATTTTGTAATCAGTAAAGATATCTTTAAAGCAGGGCCGCCGCATCAGGTTAAGTGTTAAGGTTTTTAACAAATTTCGTGACTTTCCTGAGAGAGCACCAAAGCAAAAGTCTGTGTTTATTTACGGAACCTTTGCATGATACCCAATAAACGTGCGCAAGAATACAACGACGGTCAAGTTTCAAGTGACCAGTAACTAACTGTACACGCGCGCGCTTGTGTGTGTGTGTGGGGGGGGGGGGGGGGGTATTAGCTGTGGTGGGTCTGAAAAAACTGCCTTCCCCTCCGAATCAGTCTGCATACACTCAGATCGTAGACCTTACAACAAGAATGCCAGACCGCTCATACATATACACTAAACTATGTATATATAAACACTAAGCTATTTTTTAATAGCAAAAAGTAGTTATTTTCTTCTAAATAAATTATATAGCCAGGCGCTAAAGAGGTAAACAAAAACTAACAATAATTTCCTTACAAGAAATTGATCTTATTCGCTCTTTGGACATCCTTATCTGTCCGGGATGCATACCATCTGTGCAAACACATTAGACACTGTCATTGGTGTTTTTTATAATAAAAAAAAAAACAATAGATACGTGATTATTTTCAAACCAAAGTTTGAATTAAGAGCGAGACTTAAACAAAATAGTTTTTAATTATGTTTAAACTGGAGAGATCACACTTATTTGGGATATGAACGCCAGTCAGGCATTATCAATTGTACCTCAGTTTCCTTGACGCTGTTGCATGTATTGTCATGCAATAGTTTGTATGCATTCGCATTTGTCATTGATCATACAACCCATAATAGTAAATTGTGTTTGTATTGATTTGCTCTTTATCCTTAACGGTTTATGTTACGTTTCTCGGCATATGTACTGCTCTAGTAACGTAGGCGAGACACATCAGTCAACATAAATTGCCACTGGTTCATTCTTCGAAGTCACTTTCAAATTTGTTATCCAATAACAACCATGTAAAAGAAGGAATATCTGTAATTTTGGATTGGTTTTATAAATAGGAAACACAGTCGATGCTCTGTTTCATCTAACTATATAACTCGCGTGCTCTTTAGTACCATCTTTGTTATACTTTTGCTTTTTATTTATTCATATAGTTTTGTTTTTGATCAATGTAAGAAGGGCGTTTAATCATGGAGGCAACAGATATGGAAAAGCAAATTATGTGATTACACCAAACTATACCGAGTGGGGGAGGCGAATGGAATCGAATTCAAATGAGAGTAAATCTCAATACAATTGCAGCATTTGGGTGTAAACACTTTAAACTCTGTCATGTAATGTTATGCTACTTATCTAGGGAAAGGCTACCTATAACATAGTTTTGTCAATGGTGTACATGTATGGCTCTTAACAGCTCTGTGTGAATAGCATCAGCGTGCTACAACGTCTAACGCTATTGATGCCTCTCTTCAATGCAAAACAAACAGCACAACCAAACGGAGCGTGTTTGGCTGATACAAAGTGAGTGCTGCTGTGTTCGTAATCTAAGTACTGACTACGTTTTTTGGAATAGTAACCTACTTCCTCTGCAGTCAATATATGCAAACCACTTATAATTGGGCTATAGCCATGTAAACACACATGGATCCAATTATAACTACCAAACAAAAATCATGTATTTTCCTTTGGTTTCCTGTTTCATTATTTCTGTGGAAAAACCTTCGATTTGTATTGGCATTTTACGAGGATATGGTTTATGAACAATCAAGCAGCATCAGCATAGATATTGGCATAAGCATGAAACAAAATTGTCTTCAAATAATCACTTCCACTGATGTCTCATTTATAAGCAGGATTGTATTTGTTCTAATATAAACTGTGACTGCATAATTAGTTGATATAAACTCAGCGATGTTTGCATTTGTTATTTGTTACGTTTCCAGCAGTGTGCTCCATTATTCCTTAATACTTAATGGTAATTATAAACAGAACATAAATGTGTAACTTTCAGTTTCATTGTCTGGAAGGCAAATAGTGTTTATTAGGCAACGTGAGTTTACCAAAGATATTATATATAAATCTACCGTTTTGCTTGCGAATGAAGCATACACCAAACTGTGACTTAAGATTGTAACAAATAATAATAATAATAATAATAATAATAATAATAATAATAATAATAATAATAATAATTATGAGGACTTTGTATAGCGCCTAATCTTTCGAAGCACTAAGCACTTTATACCATCAATAATGATATGACTACACTACAGAACAACAAATGACAAAAACAATGAAATTTTGTAAACATAAAAACATGCTAAAAACATATAAGATACAGCACATGATTAGGTCGCTAAGTTTGTCCCTGCAGTCGAAACAGGTGAGTCTTAAGAGCACTCTTAAAAGGGACCACTGTGTATTTGTGTCTAATTTCAATTGGCAATTCGTTCCACGTCGCCGGGCCCTGGTATGCAAACGAACGTTGTCCATATGACTTTGTTTTACCCTGGGAACAATGAGCATAGGATTATCAGAAGAAGAGCGTAAGTATCTAGCTGGTATATACACATGGGTGAGGCTGGATAGGTATGTTGGACTGGAGTCTGTCATTGAAACATAGCACAGAGAACAAATTTTGTGTTTGATTCTGTATCGAATTGATAGCCAATGTAGGGTACAGAGCAGTGGTGAGGTGTGTTCTGATCGAGGTACTCTAAAGATTATCTGTGCATCTGTGTTTTGAACATTTTGAAGTTTCTGGAGTAAATATTGTGACGAACCAGACAGAATTGAGTTACAATAGTCCAGTCTTGAAAGTACTAATGAACACACAAGTGTTTTAGTGGCATCAACTGAAAGATATTTACGAATGGAACTGATGCGTCTCAATTCAAGATATGCAGCATTGCATATGTTCATGACATGTTGGTGCAATGTGAGAGTGCTGTCTAGAGCAACGCCTAGGTTCCGTACTAACTGTGAGAATTTAATGTTGGTGTTGCTGATATTTATTGTCGGAGGTAAAGGATGTGAATGAGAATGTCTTTGTGTTGTGATCAGAATAGTTTCAGTTTTATCATCATTCATCTGCAGCTGGTTACATGTCATCCATGATATCACATCAGAAATGCACTTCTCTACTCCATGGATGGTAGTATCAACTTCAGTTGGGTGGATAGACTTGTATATTTGGGTGTCATCAGCATACAATTGGTGCGACACTGGGTGATGATCTATGACACTTGAGAGCGGCTGAAGGTACAGAATGAAGAAAACAGGTCCAACAACAGATCCCTGTGGAACACCACAACATACGTCAACTGGGCTGAGTGTATTCCATTTGCAGATATAATTTGTGTCCTGTTCACTAAGTAGGACTTGAACCACTGTAAGGCTATATTCTGTATTCCAAATACATGCTGGAAACGGTGAAGTAATATATCATGGTCTATTGTGTAAAATGCTGCAGATAAATTCAGGAGAGTGAGGACTGTAATCTTTCCACTATCCAAAGCAGAGAGAATGTCACTAAATACGTTCAGAAGAGTAGTTTCCGTACTGTGGCAAGGGCGATATGCAGACTGTACATTGCTAAAAAGACTGTTTAAATTCAAATCAGATACAAGTTGAGTTAGAACAACCTTTTCTAAGATTTTTATATGAATGGGAGATTAGAAACTGAGCGGTAGTTCTTTAAATCGTTATGGTCCAGTGTTGGTTTCTTCAGCAGTGGCTTTACGATGGCAGTTTTGAAAAGTGATGAGAATTTCCCAGATGAGAGAGAGAGATATTAATAACATCAGTTAGTGAAGGCAATATTGGGTCTAAGCACTCAAGCAGCAGTGATGTCGGAGTTGAATCAAGTTCACAAGAATTTGGTGCACTTTTCATCACGATTGTCCGTACTAAATCAATAGAAACAAGTTCAAACGCTCCTAACGGTTGTCGCTGAAATTCTGCATCATAACTATATGGTGACGAATCAGTTGAAATTGTGCTATCAAACGAATCTCTAATGGTTTGTACTTTGTCATCGAAGAAATTTGCAAATTGGTCTGGTAGGTCTAGTGGAGATAAGGTTTTTGGAAGTGGTGTACATTTGTTCCTTGACATTAGTTGTTTAGTTATCTCGAAGAGCTCTTTGCAGCTGGAACTCTCCGTGATCTTAGTACTGTAGTGGGATGATTTGGCTAAATGGACTATGTTTGAAACGTTCTTCTTAGCGGCTTCGGAGATTTGTTTATGAATAGTGAGTCTGGTGGAAAGCCAAAACCTGTCTGCTTTTCCGCGATGTCTTTTAGTAGTGCGAAGCTGGTCCCTATCACTGCTATACCATGGAGAACACTTTTTTTTTTATTGATACTCTGCATTTGGTGGCTGGGGCATGTTTTTCAAGCAATGAACGCAGGCAGTTATCAAATTGTTCCGCTGTTAGATGTAAGAAAGTTGTTAAGTTTTCTTGGATGTCATGCATGAATTTTGGTTCTATTTATCATACGGAGGTTTCTCTTAGTAGCAAATAGAGGTGGAGGGTTAGAGACTGATACATCGAGATGACATACAATGCAGAGGTGATCCGATGCAAGTTCGTGATACATGATATTCTCATTCTTATACAATAATTTCGGAGGGTACTTTCATGTTGCACCGATGTGAATACCAACTTTTGACTATTCAGAACGCCTGAAAACGTTTAATGTGATATTTTGTAGACATTTGTCTGCAACATATGTCAAATTCGTCAAAGGCGTCCAGTCTAGTAGGTATAACGGTACCAATTGCGCAAGTCCAGGTGGGAGGAGCTTATGTTGTAGGGTCCATGGCATGCAGAAATAAACAACAACACAAGTTATGATTGGTGGATTATGTAAGAGTTGTACATTCTGTTAGGCTTTTAAAAAAAAGTTTAGCCTCTTGGCAACATGTGAATTTATGCTAATTCCTATATAGATCATATTTTGTATTTTTTAAGATTTTTTGAAAATGACTGAAAATAGGTATGTTTGTGACTAGATAACTCATACCCCGTCTAGTTCCAGCAGAGTTATCTCTCTTAAATGCAATGGAGTACCTGGATTTGTCATCATCAAATTGACAATCTAACATTGTTCTCTATAACAGTGTGTGAGATGCACGCTAAATTAGGATAAAAAATATATTTATCTCTCCAAATATTAGCATTGAGGTCTATGGAAAAACAATTGGTACCGTGATACCTAGTAGTAACATCGCTTCCACGGAAGCTAAGTTCAACTTCCCCTTTCTTTTCGTTAAAACGGCAAACATAGACAAACAATTTACTTATGGCATCCTTACAACTGATCAACTAATATCTGTGTTGGCAATTTTCATTCTCTAAGATATTAAATGTTAAGTCGCTGTAATTGATTACCTAAGAACATGTTTTGTTTAATTCCTTCCAAAAATATTTTGCTTTACAAACGCTGATACACGCAAGATTGTAACAATTAACCCTGCTTTCACAGAGAACGAGCACATGTTATTAGCTTGTATTTTTTTATGTGCAGTAACGTTAAGACCACATGTTCGGAACAAAAGGTGCTAAAAATAGAGACACAGTATTCGTGTGAAATAAAAATGCACTGGATAATGCTACCATTTCTAATATTGCTATGTACATACATACATACATACATACATACATACATACATACATACATACATACATACATACATACATACATACATACATACATACATACATACCTATCATTTCTGCTCATCTTATGCATTTATTATCACAGATTAATTTTGTAGATCAAGACAAACAAAAATACAAATTAATGTGTTGTTTAATTTAGAACACAGTGAAGTTCCCAAAAAGCCGAATACACAAATTATTATCCGTTTTTTTCCCCTGAAGATACACATGTATAACAATGGAGTAGATTTCTTATTTTATGATAAAAGAGGACACTTCTGCAATACACAGCACCCCTTAACAAATAAATGCCGATACATTTATAGCTACTATAAATGACTGTTTTAGTACCTCTTTCCGCTCATGTAGTTTTAAATTTTTATGACTAAAAAAGTTGTATAACACGGGCAAAACGAAAAAATGTATGGCTTTGTTTAATCCCAATCTAACATCAACATTAAAGGTATAAATAATTCAGTATGCTGACCAGTGCATCTTATGTTGGCACGCCACGTGCCCTTTAAACTAACGCCTTCACCCAGCGGGAAACCGCCCTTTGTATCACTGCAAGTCAGATTCCCGGACTCAATATAAACTTCACACGTGCAGTCTGATACCCTTTAAAAAAAAATCCACACTCCGGGATGGCATGAATAAAGCTTGTGGGATTTATCAGTAAAGATAACATTTCTGTTGGGATTTTGTTGGGTTTGTTTTTTCCTTAGTATTCAGTTCCGCACACGTTTGATGTGATGGCTGGCATCAAACCCCAGTGTATGTGATCTAAGAAGGTTTAAATTATTGCGCGGTGGTGATAAGTATCATAACGGATTGGGCGATTGGGAGAATGAGAGCAGCATCTGTGGTTTTGATTTGTGTAATTTGTTACTAGTTCAGATCTAGTGCTGAAGGGAGGAATACGAATACTTGTTGATGCTAGGCTGCTGGTAATACTTGTGAAGGACCACTCTGGAGTATCTTTGTAAATATCCTTTTTGTGGGCGCAAGAACCTACGCTGCCGTATTTTTATGCCCCGGCAAGATGCGCTCAGGGGTATACATTGTAAACGAGCCGAGAGCAGAGTCAAATAACGCAAGCGAACCCGACCACGTATTCCTTAATAATATGGAAGGAGACGCTAATAAAGTGGTACAAACTCCGGACGATCGAGGTCAGCTTGAACAACCGGACCAAGTGCCCCCTAATACTCCCAATGGGGACACCGAGACCTCTGTTGAACAAAAGGAAGAGCTCGAGGAGATTAAAGTGAAAGATGGACAAACCGAAATGCCTCTTGATGTCCCTCCCATGGCGCAGGAGGAGTCGGTTAGCATCTCACTGGAGCCTCAACAGGAGTCAACTCCTCAAAAACTCAACTCCAAAAGGAAGAGGACACTGACGCTGCCCCGACTTTACCGGTAAGGCCCTTTCTAAAATATGCAATACCAAGCTGGTTGTTTTAACTTATCCTGCCCATGCTAAACATAATAAATGTCATACATGTATTTGCAGTATAGATGTTTTGATGCTTTACAATATATCTCATAATCAAATACCATTTTTAAATACCATTCAATATCCAAAAACTGACAGTCGTTTATGTTCCATGCATTCAAATTAACATTTTCTCCATTATTTTCCTTCGCCGTATCTATGTTAACTTTATTTTTTCTTAATTCAAATAGACCCGATAAACATATTCAGTTTACACGTATATTTATATTCTGTAACAGCCTGAATTATTCATACAGTTTTGATGATATTTTATCTTGTAAGAAAATATTCTAAATGAAAGAGATAATTAACAGTAATTATTGTAACATCCACATATATTTTCATTGCATATAAAACCAGTGAGACGTTTTGATGTGAAAAAAATTGACAATTAAGATATAACAAAGTGTCACTTTAAATTTGTTTGTATCACCAGGAATCTGTATGGGTATAATTGCCTTGTATCCTATTATTAAATGGGTATACCTTTATGGAATGTTTATCATTTGCATCGTTGAAATAATATATTATAAACGTGTAAATCTGCTGATTTTTTTTTACATGTGCATTTCTGAGGGGCCCCGAGGGGCCGAGTGGTCTAAAGCGCTGTCCGTTACGGATCACTGCCTTCTCACCTCTGTCTGGGTGGGTTCGAGTATTCGACCAATGTTGGTATGACAGAAAGCTTGCCAGTAGATTCTCGTGGGTTGGTAGTTCTTACCGGGGGTTTTCCGGGTTCTTCCTCCTCCAATAATACTGGCCGCCATGATTAGCCTATATTGTGCTGAAAATGGCGTAAAACCATTAAAAAAAACAAAAAACAAAAAAAGTGTGCATTTCATAGTGTGTTCATTTAAATGCAACAAGACCATGTTTATCAACATACAATATAGTTTCGTGTTGAGCGATAATATAAAGATTTTGAAGCGAACAAAACTCCAGTACATGATACTCTTCTATATATAGGCGAATTACTATCGTGAGCCACGGTTATTTTAGTTGTGGTGTCTGGTTTTGATTTTGATAATTCTTGGCACCCATTCCCCCTCTGTAAACAAGATCTGGAAACGATAGACTAAGCCCGGTGTTGAAAAGTCAAATGTTTTCTGCATCCATTCATGATTTTTTTTTTATTGTACCGTTTTTCCATGGGAAAGATATATTGTTAAATTAGATCGTTTGGGGGTACATGTATAAAGTTAGAATGGCATTTTCGCACATGATAACAACTACATTATAAATGTTTCAGAAAGAGACATTTCAATATTTGATTGAATATAAAGTTTTTGCAGTATGTATTTTTTTTTTTATAAAAACTTGAAGTCACTTTATATCCTTTTGAGAACACAACTCTTTGTGTTTCATCATTTAACGGTGAAGTGTCAAATGGTGAAGTGTCATTCTCATAATGCTTTTAAAAAAATGTAGAACTCATTAGCCGTATTTATCTCCCTATTCCAATGATATATTTGCATAAGGCTCTTTCATGCACCTAGAAGCGTGGTCATGTGACTGGTCATTCGGTTCCTTCTCCGCATGACAGGATAAAAGATAATATGAAGAAGAATAAAAGCACTAAAAGCTTTCATAGTTCTAGCAAATGATCAGACTCAGCCTTAACTTTACAGTAATAAATTCCTGCCATTTCGCTCCGTTTTCAGACTAAACAGCTGCGATCTATTTTGAAATCCGGCTTTGAATAGCGCTGTGACTTAAAAACTCCAAATCCTATCAAGCCGGAAAGCATTTAAGCATTTTCGAGGCTTATCTAAGTTTCGGACTATATATATATATATATATATATATATATATATATATATATATATATATATATATATATATATATATATATATATATCTTTTTCTCTTAAAAGTGAGGATTATATTGCAGTTTTATGCCTTATCTCGGAATATCGCGTCGGTAACACAGTCGTGATATAGTCTACAGGCAGGGGTTTCATATTCACATTTAGTTTGCTTCCAGTAGCGCAAATTCTAGTGGGCATATTTTGTTGGGAATTTATACTATGTCTATCTGGTCGACTGTCAAATACGTAATTAACACGTTGTAGACAGGGTACATATGCTGATATGGTGCCGATAAGCCAAGAACAATTAGCTTTGGCACTTCATTGTCTTGGGAACCGAAAAGCTGGTGGCATGGTT
This sequence comes from Unio delphinus, assembly GCA_029339505.1. Taxonomy (NCBI): domain Eukaryota; kingdom Metazoa; phylum Mollusca; class Bivalvia; order Unionida; family Unionidae; genus Unio; species Unio delphinus. Next base: position 1,573,565 of record JAQISU010000337.1, read on the forward strand.
CTGTGCAATGGTTCTGTGAAACCATTGCTAAAAAGTGGAAAAAATCCCATGACTGTCAAACGGAAATGTACACTTCAAAGATTATAACTGTATTTGTATGATATTTTGCATGGATATTGATTGGGCGAATATCACAGATTGTGTCTGCGTGTGTGTAGGCGTATGTAAAAAGCAAACAAAGTGAATACAGGGTTGCATATGCAAGCTGTTATATTTATGTATTAAAATAGTATATGTGTTCGTATGAGTGAATCTGTTTGGATATTTACATATAAATATGTTTCTTCGTATGAGGGCCTCAATATAGATCATTGTCATCTACTTGTGTCGCCATCTTTATATAAAGTTATTATTATTATTATTATTAGTAGTAGTAGTAGTAGTAGTAGTAGTAGTAGTAGTAGTATTGTTATTATTGCTACGACTCTATGGTCTTAAACTAAGTAGCATAAAAGAGCGAAAACAGTTCAACAATAATTTATTTACCTTCAATTTCAAGTGAAAATTGTAAAGAACATACAGTATTGTGAATCCATATAATCTTACACGTTATATCACAAGTCCAAATTATGAAGTTTCAATTGAATTCCAGTGGTGTTTCAAATAAATTCCAACATTGAATATGTTGATATCCATGTAGTCTCAAACGTGTTTATGTGGCAATGGCCTATATTGTGGTGATGTGTTAATAGTCTATTGATATACCATAATAAAAATTCTAACATAGTTGTGATTGAATTTACTCTAAATCCAAATTAAAGTTTTAGTTCAAATCTAATGAACTATTATAATTTGGATAAATAAATCTCCCCAATTTAAAAATTGAACATCGCAATAAGGCTTATTTTGCTTCAGATGTTAAGGATAGAATGAACAATCATAATATAAACAACTTTATATACCCCTCTAATTGAGGTAGGTTGCAATTGCCATTATCATAAAATACTCTTGTCAACTTTATGGAAAATTTACATTCTGGAAGTTTCTAAGGTCAGAATCAAGACTGGATCTATAACTCAAACTAAACTAACCTAGACCTGTTTATAATTAATGATGATGTGGACATTTAATCCACATTCATGGAGAAGCATTAGTTATATATCGTGATGTTTACAAAATAAATGTTACTAGTCAGGTACACCAATAACTTGATTTTGTACAAACGTCAAGTACAAATATACATATCATACAACGGCATGAAAAGCCAACAAACAATAAAAAAATGAAATATTCATAACATTAGAAAATTATGACGTCACTTGTTTGGTAAGTATACTTAGCTGCATTCTGATGATTTACAAACTTAATTCTTGACTCTTTTAACACGATTAAAAAATAAACGCTAACAATGATCATATATATATATATATATATATATATATATATATATATATATATATATGTGTGTGTGTGTGTATCAGAAAATTTAACTTTCGTTTTATGAACGTAAAATGCTCAATATATTGCACTTCATGTATCATACTGTGATCAACAAATGTTAAGACAGTCAAGATTATTCGTGTAAATTTCACTGACGTAACGGTCAACGGCAAGGGTAATATATGTTAACTGTTATATTTTCAATGTTTATTAAAGGTGTAGGTAATTTTTCATTGAAAATAGTATTGCTATGGTAAGGATGTTCCTATTAATATTCCGTTAGATGTTAGATGTGATGATGTATGCAACACATTAAATGCACTGACGGGTTATTGTTTCAAATGGAAAGTAATAATAAATACCTCTGTGACTAAGATTGTGATGTAATAAAGTGGTTGGTAATGAATAATGACTTTAAGGTGGGGCCCAGAATGGCAGAGTGGTCTCCGTAACAGATCAATGCCATCTCACCTCTATCTGCGTCGGTTCAAGTCTCAGATTCGGCAAATGTTGGTATGCGAGAAAGCTTGCCAGTAGCTTCTCGTGGGTCGGTCGTTCTTACAGGTGTTTTCCCGGGTTCTTGTTCCACCTTTAATAACGGCCGCCATATATAGCCTATCGTGTGCTGAAAAATGGTGTTAAACCCTACAACAACAACAACAACAACAGCAGATTTTAATATGGTAAAACTGAAATTGAAATTGTTGTTAAATTGTTACTTTAAGAAAATGGTTTTTTTGTTCTTTTTTAATGTCTAAAGCTTATTCTTGTTGAAGCTCAATGACTTAAGCAGGACGAGCAATGACATATTTGTTTGCCTTGACTTATAACTTACCTGTGGGTAAACCACAAAACATTTCATTAAATGCATTTGACGTTTGACTTTTGTTTTCGTCTCCTCCATTTTGTTTGTTTTATTTCAGCAATTAGCATTGATTCAAGAACCAATTATTCACAAGATTTTAATTGATACTATTGTATTTTGAATTATATTAGTAATTTGTAGAAATTGATATTGCGTATTATTGCATATATGTTCCATTATGTTTTGTCTTGTATTATTTATTTTGTATGTTTGCAAAAGACCATTGGGCAATACAAATTCTAGTTGTAATTACCTAAGTGAGAAGTTAAAGAATTATTTTAGATTATGCGAAAGTTTTGATGGCAAAGTATTGGTAAAATGAAAATCTTTGCGCTATTTCTCGCAAACAAATCGTAAGTCTCGTGTATGGTAGAAAGTAAACAAATACTTTTTCTTTTACAATTACTACTTCTCCAACAACGTAGATCTGGCTGTAAATTTCATTGCCACCTGGGAAAAGTCGTAAGGTGCAAAGCGCGAATAAGGTTACAGAAATATATCTTCCTTTGGGTAAAGTTACTAGTGCATGGCATACTACACGTATCGTAGTAATACTTGTTAGAGTTCTGGTAAAAAGCTTTAAGCGATACCATATTTGTTCTACAGAGAGAATTCATTGTTTTACATTTTGTCTTTCATACACACAACTTGGGTATTGTGACGCAATTAAGTCCATCTCTTTCAGTGCACAGGTGCTCGACGCGAGCTTGATGTGGAAAAAAAAACTTATCTAAAGAAACAAAATCATGCAGAGTGAGAAAAATACATTAGATTTCCCCCATGACCCATTCTGACATAGGAACCACTCTATCATACTATACAAAATGAGAAGGTACGTAACATCCAAATACTTGGTTCCACCCATGACCCTCGATTTCCTTCTGCTATTTCCGTATTTAAAAGCACACGACCATTCTCTATGGTTTGTTTTGCACCTGAGATATTTTTCTATTCATCAAGCCATCGTTGACTTTTCTACGTTGTACCAAACTGAAGTTACAGCTTCCGAAACGTGCGATTTTCGCAAATTTTTCATCTTGGGACAAGTGCGAGCTGATGCGACAACCGATGAAAAGAGCTACATGTACCATGTTTGCGGCTCTACGTTACATGAATTCTTTAATTACAGAATAGTGGTAAATGCAAAAGTTTTTGCTTAATATTAACTCGATTCAACTTTAGGAATCCTGCCTGTCCCATGGAAGAATTAGACATTTTCTACTTCACTGTAGATGTCAACAATCAACTCTATTTTCAAAACAGTTCAACTATTATGCACACACGTCAACGCCGAAATATGATTGGCTCAAAAGGTTATACTTAAATAACATCCTTGCATCAGATAAATAGATATTTTCAGTCATTACCTAACGTATTTCTAGACAGTTAACAGTTATTTTTTAGTCAATAATGGCTTTAGATTAGATTAGTGTTGTGTTTTTTTTTCTTCATATCAAGCTCATGTCGAGCATTTGTGTTTCAGTGTCTTATTTCAGACATTTGGCACATAATCTGTTCAGCTATATTGTAACATGGTGACAGCGTTAATATCCTGTAACAAGTATATCTCTGTTTTCAACTAATTTGATTGTCCGAATAGTGGCTTGGTTTGGCATCCCAATACAAGTTGGTTATTTAGTGCCGAGGTAATTGGAGTAAAGTGCCTGGCCCTAAGACACACCGTGGTGAGACTGCCATGGCAGATGGTCAAAGCTGATCTGATTACAGACATTTTAGTTGGGAGTCCGGCACGCTAACCACTGCGGCACAGCGGCTTTTTAAAAAAAATTGAACCGCCCAGTTTTGCTTCGGTGATAACGATTGGGTGTTTGAAAGGCAATGGATTCAAAAGCATGTTCAACATTCTTTTATGTCATAGTTTTCGTGGAGATCTGTCATGGAAAGTGATGATAACGTTTCTACTTTGGCTTTTGGGGAATACATTCTAAATTGATTCATCTTCAATTCTACATTTAAATAGATGAATTAATTCACACAATGTTTCAATTTGTATGGCATGGGCGAGGTTGGAAGAGACAGTTCATTGATTGAAAATGTGGTTTGTGCTTCATGTTGCATAATGTCAAAAACATAATAGGTCTACTGAAGTATTGATATTACAGTCGACTCCACTTAACTGCACATCGGTTAACTGCACACTCTGGATAACTGCACGTAATCACGCCGGTCCCGATTTTTCCAAATACTTAAAAATGTACTGTACCATACTCCGGTTAACTGCACACTCCGGTTAACTGCACGGTCTCGTGATGGGCCCTAGGGTGTGCAGTTAACCGGAGTCGACTGTACTGTCCTAGTGTTAGTGTGTGTGTCTCTCTCTCTCTCTCTATCTATCTCTCTCTCTCTCTCTCTCTCTCTCTCTCTCTATATATATATATATATATATATATATATAATGTATGGTATTGAGTACGGATCTTGTCAGAGTATATTCGGGTGTTGTCATGACATTAGTACAAAAGATGTTCTTACAGACATTAGGAATGCAATGCTCAAAATATAACTTTGTGGTTCAATCAGATTAGTTGCAATTGTTAGAGGATAATTGAGCATCCTCTTAATTAGACTTGGTTTGCTGCATAGAGATTTGTGTATAGCCAATCGCCGACTATATATATATATATATATATATATATATATATATATATATATATATATATATATATATATATATATATATATATATATATATATACTGCATTTCTACATTTGATACAACCATTTTGTTTTCTAAACTGGCTTGAGCACAGAGTGTCAAGATTTTGCCTAATTCGAAGGAAGAATAAGTCAGGAATGATTTACTTGCAGTGGTGGAGCACATTTCTACCGATGTCACAATGTGTCATGCCATGATAATGTAGCGCCTCTGAGACGCCATATCTTGTATGGTTCGTTAGATTGCAATTGCATTACAGTTGGTGATAACGTAGTATCCAGCCAATGCACTAATGCACGGATTCGATTGACTAAAAATATGTTATCAAACTATGTGACGCGTCATATGCTTGTTGTAGTGTATTAGCCATGCATCGAATACTGTGAAGTGGGCCGTGGGTGCAAAAAGGTTTGACATGCATTGGACTAACGTTATGAGGCTCTGGAGTTAAAGCTGTCTTGCGGCAGCGATATATTCGGAAAGAGTGTGTGCTGTGCTGAGCGTGACTGATGTCACCAATTGTCAGATTATCATTGACGTGCATGTACTATAAAGACACTGTGCTAACCAAGTTGTAAAGATGGGCATGCGAAGTGATGTCATTTAGAAATGAGCAAAATATTTTTTAAAGAACGATTTAAAAGCTTTGGCTCGAAATAAACGATCGAACCGACGGAGTTTCTATTATTGTTATTCTGCAAAACTAACAAATATTAGAAAACATTTCTAACATATTAATATGTTTATATTTGCCAAACAAACTTAACAAAAATTATAACAAAACCTGAATATTTACGACTGTCAAGGGGTTATATGAGATCCTCCCCCTCCCCCACCTGTTATGGTGCTACATACATTGTAAACGGTAACATGACATAACTTTACATCTTTAATAACTATATTATTTTCTCCATCAGACTTACCTTTCGGCAGAAAAGCTTAGACTGCCGAATTTCGCAAGGGATTTTACTTTAAACACTATATTTCGTCTGGGAAATACACATAGCTTAGTTTAGCCAATCAGCATTAACGTTTCCTAGCCACCAAATACTCCCATTGAAGTCAGAATAATTCTCTCTAGTCCGCCTTTATTAATAACTATTCCAGGACAATACAATTTTATATCACCCATTTTAATTGGCCCCGAAAGTTCCAACACTTTTATCTGGCTTGTCTCTGCCGTGTCTTTTTTCTCACTTAATCCTACGCTAACATATTTGTCAAACTTTAATCATGCGGGTTCTAACTAAAATCCAATCGTGCCCCCAAGCAGAACATAAATTAAGCATCATAAGCTTCCAGTTCATTGCGATCCTAGCCCATTAGATTGTATTCGACTCTGGAACGCTCTGCCCAGACATAAATTAATTGTGACTCCCTGGATATTTTCAAATCGCAGGTGCACCCCATCCAATTACGCAAAGCACTTAAATACATTTTTGGCTATACTTTGCATGGATTCTTCTCACCGGTACACAATGTTCTTGATATGCCCACGCAATTTTACATGGACGAAATACACCAGATTGTGGTACATAATTGGATGAAGAAAGTTCCTATTATGGAAACCTGTTTAAATTATAGAGAAATGAAAGAATCACGTTTGTACAAAGATACAGACAAAATTACGTGCATCTGGGCGAACAACGCGTTGCTTACATAGCGCATGTGCCACATTGCTATTATATCTCAACTGCCATTATGGAGGTATGCTTATATTTTATTGATATGTGTATCATGAGTGAAAACAGGTTTCTGCTGCAATTGTTTTCATATTTTGAAACCCCATCCAATGCATACTTCAGGTGTGCGTGTATGGGGCGATCGAGTCATTGGCGGTACCATCCCAAACAATGCTTGTAAAACTAATTGCGTAATTTGTAAAAGACGAAAACAATAATTTGTTCAGCATTGACTTTATCTTGCCCTAGGCGTCCTTTCTAAATCAAAGATATATTTTAAAACGCCTGCAGAGTTATAATGATAAAACGGAGGCGTTATAGGTTGACTGGATGAGGTGGAGGCGGAGGCTCAGAAGCAGATGTTGCATGGGAAAATATTTTTAAAATATATTGTACTCAGAAATATCAGAAATTGGTTTGATAAAGTACGCAAGAAACATGTAGGTGTACAGATATAACGGTCTGCATAATTTCCCAAAATTGCAAAACTGACTGTGTCACATCGCCAGATCTGCGAGGAACTGAATTAAGAACTACTTTTAATAAATGGCATAGTCATCAGTTTTGTGAATGACTGTTAAGTTATTTAATTGCAAATAAACATAAATTAATTTATGCAGAAAGCCGCAAATTAATGTTACCTTTAACCAAACTTACTATTCTCTATCAGGAACTACACAGCCGTTGGAACTTAGCCGACGTTAATTAGGGGTTCTCCAGATGTTGCCTGCAATTGCCCTGAGTAAGCTGGGTTTATACCCTAGCAAAAATGGCATTCTTCCCATGTCTTTTCCAGCCCTGTTTACATTCGATAATGCGAACCTCTGGGCTCGGGTTTCCGAAAACGTCCTCTGCATGGGTGTACTGATACAGTCATTAATTGTAAAAAAAAACATAGTAATGCTAACTATGTGTCAAGGATTTTCACTTAGTGTTGGTAAGCTGTAATTAGATAAATGTAAAACGGTAGTAAAATATATTCTCAACATGGTATGCATTATAATTCTATGGTGCTTATTATCTCATTGACCCTTTCACAAAATCCCGAGCCCCACCATCCTCACCCACAGTATATGATATCATAACTGGTCAACTATTTTTTTTTTTAAATCCCCCTTGCAGTTTTACTTTCCATCCCATTTCTGTTAATGCTGTACATGCTAGGCTGGATATGGTTCAGGCAAAGTTGCCCATTAAACCACAGCCTTCAAAGATTTAAAACAGGTGCGAGCAAATTTGTTTTAGAACCTGGCGGTTTTAGGAGTTACCTTGCTGACAAAAATATTCTGTTTACAAATAGCGTCGAGCAAATTAACACATGCATGTCATTATAGTGATAAGCAAAGATGGCAAAGAAGAAAGGAAAACTGATGATCCTTTTTCTGCGTGGAGAATACGAACATGTGAAACGCTTTTGATTATCGGGAAAGGCGGTAACACTGTTCAAGAGTTTCGTCTGCAAGCTTCTAACTCAAATGAGTTGTCTTGGAGTTGTTGAGAAAAAGTGCATATATACATATCTAATTCTTTGGTATCCGTTAATTGATCTTAACCCATTAAATACAGAAACCCTGAGTATCCATTCACTGGTTGTCTAATAAAGACTGTACTAATAACACTTTAATATTTATATGACAATACATATATTGAAGACTTATGTAGTAGGACAATGATTGACATGATTTATCTACACGTAAATGTTAAAAGGTGAATACGTAATTGATTTTCTGTATTTGTTTTCTAAACATTGAATAGTCGCCTTTCCTTTGTGATTTTAGTTTTGTTTCATTTTGAAGTCGGTATGACTTGAACTACGAATTAAGTTATTCGCATAAAGAAAAAAGTTAGATTATTACCTAGCAATATGAACATTCGTTTATATCACGGTTGTCAAACTAACCTAAGAAATACATCGAAACAAAATATATATTCTGAGCCTAGTGTATCGGCCGAGTGATAGAAATCTCGAGTGTTTCAGCTAGAGATGTGAACAGCTGCTGCTTCCAAACTCGCATCGCATTAAGGTTTCTTCACGCACTATTTACTTGGAATCTACCATGTGAAGGCAACTGTTTGTTTTCTCACTGTTGCTGACATAGATGTATACAATGATGGTTTTTCCATCTTATTACTTCCCACCAGGCAATGCCAGGAAAGGTCAAAACGTTGGTAAATGTGATCTGAAAATATGCTTCTTTACAATCTTGCATTCTTGCTTGAACAATTAGGAAAGGTGAAACAAACGTTTTCGTCAATCATTGATATTACTTGTCAAGACCTTGAAATTTGCATAAATAATAACCTGTTAAATACCAGAGTGTTCGACAATGTTGCATATACACATTTGTAGTTTGGCATTTGGAATTATGCATCAGTGCAATTAGTTTTTATTGGCTTGGAAAAACATATCCAAACAATACGATTTTGTGTGTACTTACCATTGTATGATAATTTAGACACATACGGTTAGAGCTTGCTTTGATACCTAAACGTATATTGCCTTCTCTTTGATTTACTTTGATTTATGATTTGACATATATATATATATATATATATATATATATATATATATATATATATATATATATATATATATATATTTGAAGTTATCACTTTGGTATCTATTAATATGTTATGTATATTTATTTTGACTGAAAACCCCATGCAACAACACTCTTACATTATTCGAAAGGCACCGTAGAGTACTTAACAGTGTGTGTGTGTGTGTGTGTGTGTGTGTGTGTGTGTGTGTGTGTGTGTGTGTGTTGGCATTATAATAAAATGTCCTAAATGCTTCAAATATCTTGAAATATCGGAGTGTAGAAAAGACAATCCAAAATATATCGAGGACTTCATGCTCCGGATTCAATACACACCAATGCAGGCCTGCTGTCAAATTGGGTGTTAAAACCAGTAATACCAATTAAGCCGCATTTTTAATAAAAATAAGCACCAATAATTGGTTTGAGGCTGTTTCGGAATATTTACTTGGAGTAAGGTACCGCTTATTTTTCCATGAATTGTGTACAGTGACTGAAAATAATTACTCACATGGCTGCCTCGTCTTGCCAGAGAGTTGCGTTCCAATCCGAAACGCAATATAAACAATTAGAACTGATCGCACAACCAACTTTGCAATATTTAACCCGTAGTTTACCACATAGGCACAGCTTTGCTAGGAAATTGAACCTAGAGTGGCTGCAGTTCCTTAGCAATATTTATTTCGGATAACGAATATAATGATTGGACACAAAATACAAAGATAGAGATGAAGGGCGATGTGGATGTGATCATTTCATTTCTCAGTCTTTTTAAATTAAAGTGTAATGGCCTTGTGTGTGATTTCATTTTGAATTCCAGTTTAATTTCGACAACATTAGAAAGAAAAATTGAATCGTAAAACAGAATATTAGTCTAATGTGATGTAAAGGTGTGATTTATATGAAGCCAAAGAAGATCACAAATTAGACATAATATACTTGTACAGGCCTGTCATGCATCCAAGAAATACATTACTTATCGATCTTAACTTGGGGGTGGGGGCGTGGGTGGGGTGGATTGAATTGTCTATAGCATAACATTTAAAAACTGTCTTTACCATACACTGACATACTGACACAATTTAAATAAAAACAACAATAAATATTTAAATTGGTTTTCTTGGGTTTTGCTTCATGAAAATTAACATGTGCGCGACATTTAGCGTAGAAGTGTTTAAATTTACAGAACAAACGTATTAAATGTTACAGGTTTAGAAACAGTACAGTGATGAGAAAAATTATAAGCTTGAGCGTGTGTATCGTCGTGATCTATTTTTGTGTTTCTGTACAGATCTTCTCTTATCACTTTCTTTGCTACTTTCATCTACCTTATTTTGACTTCACTTTTATATATAGTTGATTGTACTGGCTATTACTGTACTTGAATACTTTTCTGCTTAGCTTTAGTGCTGTTTCTCATCATTGTTTTTTTTATACCACCAATGCATGTTGATTACACTATATTTCTCGAAAGGTTCACGTTCTCCAAACGTATTATCTTATTTTAGTTATTTCTTTTTACCTTTAAGGTGTCAGGATAATGTGAGTGGATTGTTTTCCTCTCTATCTGGCGAGGTGATTTAATCCTATATATTCTTTGTTTCATTAATTATCAAACATCCATACAATTATCGAAGAATTCAAATCTACTCTGAGGTATGGCTGACATGCAATCCTTAGGGAAAAAACAACATGGTCATGGTATCAGAATCTGTTCGCGTGGATACTGTTTTTTTTTTCTTTTTCTTTCTCTATCGATCTATAGGACATCTTTCAGGAGTTATTCAAAATTTTAAAGAACGTTTAACGGACATATTACAAATTAGACGCGTGATGTACCAAAATAAACAATCACGCGCATTGGTTACTCGTAGGCACCTAGATTACCAGTAAATTACACAGACGCACGGTTGTCAAAGCCATGATGATGGATGCTCTTATATAATTCATGGAAACTGTTCATCAACACTTTCACAAAATCATCGCAGAAAAAAAGAAAACTTTCTGTAAATAGTCTTCCACTATACATTACAGCCTCTTTAACAGCTGTTGTTGATTAGGGTTCGACAAGAAACATTACGCTGCGAGGCGATAAATGTTATCAAGAATGTTTCGATGCACGCTTCCACTGATGTTTATATAAAAGTGCGAGAAACTGTATATAAAACGCAGGTGTTGTCCCGTAGGTCTTCTGAAAATTGCCATGGGCCATGGCGTCAGTACCGTTTTCTTCACAAATTTAACAAAAAATGTTCATATCTGACATAGATTATGAGAGAGCCTGGCACATTACGTGTTTTGCTAACTCGAGAAATACACATTATTTCATATATCACTAGACCTCCTTTTTTTGGCAACTGCGTCAAACTCTAACGATAACAACGAAGCTTTAACATGACTTTTTCTAAATTTAAAATTGCTGCTTGGTTGCAGCGTTTTCAATGAACCAGCTATTTAATTTTAAGTAAGACGATTAGTTTGCTTCGTTTGCTTTTTAATTCATCTCTTCAGTTTAGCTTTCCCATTGTTGTGCGGTGATGGGAAAATCACTGCATAAGTCCTTATGATATATCGAACTATCATACAAATCTGTTCATTTTGTGTATCTGATACAATAATAGCCAGTACAATCAACTATATATAAATATGCTTTTGACAGCCATCGTCAAGTCAGTTTTGTGGGGGGAGGGGTATTGAATCATCGGAAGTGCGAACAAGTTCCACTTGCATTTTTTTCATGAATTTTTTTTTGGGGGTCTTAGATTAAGGATAAGGTTTCATTTGTTCAATATTGAAAGAAAGAGGGCATTGAAGATGGAAGGGGACGCGAAAACTATCAAATAATATGGAATTGGGGATTATTTATTTTAATAAATAACTAGTAACAGTCTAGAAACTGTCAAGGCTCTTCAGTAACATTATTTGGAATACGAACAGTTATGACATGTATTACTTTCCAAGTACACTCAAAGCATGCGTATCAGTGTAGCTAATAACCGGAAGTACATATTGTAGCTCATTTTCAATTGATTAAGCAGACATTTGCTGTTACAAAGAACTTTAGAATAATATTCAGTGTGTCATTAAGCGTAATTCAGGATATATTGTTTTATTCAACGAATGACATGTCGTTCCTTCATTGTTTTACCTTTTCTCCGATTATTAGTTTAATGTAAACTGTGTTTATTTATACTCACATATAATGGTCACAATAGGTCATAACATTAATTAAGTTCACATACCTTACGAAAGACTCTATGGTGCTAAGATAAATCTCCATTCAAAACATATTTTCCTGGAGTATGTAACTTTGTCTATTTTTATTTATGGACATGCTACACCCACCACCCATTTAGGCCTGTTCTCCAAACCTTGCATTGCATCAGTAATTGTAGTATTATTATTATTATTATTATTATTATTATTGGAAAAGAGGATATTTCAATGAATATTTACGATTTAAGATATGGTCCATAATTTATCATATAGGATTTACCAGTTTTGGTAATGCTAGAACCAAGGGCATGGTTAAGGAATTCAACAGACCCTTTCACATGGATTTTTCGTACTTAAGAATGTGTCGATTATATCACCTGTATGTAATAGTTGCACCTGCAAAGGAAATTCTCTCTCTCTCTCTCTCTCTCTCTCTCTCTCTCTCTCTCTCTCTCTCTCTCTCTCTCTCTCTCTCTCTCTCTCTCTCTCTCTCTCTCGTCCATCCTTCTCATCCTTCCCATATCCGTAATGATGTATTTTGTCCTGTATAGGTTAACCGCAGCTGTTGAAAGTTACTGGATATGGTGTTCACCCTGAGACAACAGAAGCCACAACTTGTAGATGATTACTGAGGCAAATGTTCAGTTATGTTTATAAATAAAACATATCATTTTTAGGTTTGTGATGATACTATCCTATTTATTTTTTTTGAAATATGAAAACAAATTCATTTTTTAACTCAACTGACAATCATAACACAAAAGCTAGGGATGTTTCATGTCTTTTGCTTGATGATTGATTGATTTTTGATTTATTTATTTATTAGGTTCAAATGCATTGTAAGTCTATATAGCGCCACAACACCAAATACGAGTACTATTTAATGGTTTCAAGTAAGACTGCTTTCTACTTAGGCCGTTCAAAATTAAGACCATAATACCTTTCCACGACAAGTCTATTTTGTTTAAGCAATGTTTTCTTCTATTTTATTTTGTTTTCTTCAAGCATGTGTTAATGATGCATTAATACACTCTAACTGGGATAGTTCAATATTTCAAATATTTGAGAACGTCAGTTTTAGTTAATTATTGCCAGCGTTATTGTTTACGGCTGTCTACGGCCTGTATGCTGCTTGTAACAAAGACTGGCACAAAATATACCTAACTAGCACCTAGAATTTTATCTGAAATTGCATGAAGTATGTGTCTTAAATTTAGATAAATATTTTGCCGAGAGCTAATAAAAACGCTACTGATATTTTATCTGGCAAGATGCGATTAAAACGCATGTCAGCCAGCTAACATATGTCAAGATTCCGAAAACCGAGATTCTCACATTTCACCCGTATGGAACGATGATAGCTTGCAGCGGTCATTTTGGCTATCTGCACAGATCTACTCATGAAGCTTGCCTATCACTTAGTTTAGTTCAACAGTGGGGTGGGGTTAAAAATAAGAGTGGATAAATCGTAATGCAGATGAATAACTAGAACAATTACCATGAATTATCGGGGATTAAGTGTAACGTTTATATTATTATTATTATTATTATTATTATTATAATATATATATATATATATATATATATATATATATATATATATATATATATATATATATATATATATATATATATATATATATATATATATATATATGTTTGTGTGTGTGTGTGTGTGTGTGTACATCGGCTGAATCATTCAATTGATTTTGACTGAGTTATAACATTTAAAACCTTTCAGTTGGATTTAATGTTGCTCCATAGCCATTATTACGGGAAGGGGGAGGGGTAAGGGAAACAATTTTGGGATGCTTCGAGTTCGAACTTGTTCATTATTTATGAAGAAAACCGTTCATAGATACGGTCAGCAAAAGAAAGGGTATTGTGTATGAATAAAACATATTCCATTTCTCGATGAACAGAGCCTAAAAGTACAGCAATTAGCATGGGGGTCCGCGAATAAAAATGTTGGAACCATTGTCATAGAATGTTGAAGACTATGTGCATCATTTATATGTTTAGCCACACTGACGCTGGTTGTGAGCTGCATGATCTAAACCAATTTTTGTTGTCCAGAAATGGCAAATTCAGAGAGCGCGGCACATCCTTCCATCACATAATCCCACAAAGAACATCAAAATCTCTGTACTCACCATAAAAAATATCTTCTTGAAGATTTAAACAGATTCACTCAAGATAACGATTTAACGTCTCAGGAATGACCGTGTGCAACTAGCAAGCTTTAGAATTTTAAAGCCAACATGTCGAGAGCTATCTTAATTGATCCGCTCCGTCCCGGGAGTTTGGAAACATGTTTATCAGTTTCAACTCAGCCGCGAATCCGAAATGGCAATTACACCGTATTACCTCTTATCTGATAGTTTAAGAACTAGGGGATTTAAAATATACCAACGGTCTAATCTCGTATCAGTAAAGTGAATTTACTAGAAAAGCGTCTATCATGGCTAACATACGCGACAACTTGTGAGTTGTTTTACGGGGGATGAGGGTGGAGTTGGTGAATTTTGTAAATGGTTTAATTTCAAACACTGTACACAGTCTTATTCTTGTTTAGGATAGCAAAACGCAAGGCAGATGAAACAACATTTATATAATCTGATTTAATAGCAAGATCAGAGACTAAAAATACAATTTATATAGAAGTTATTCACCAGATCAATCATTCAATCAAAAACGTTTTCTTGTCGTTTATGTTTTCAAAGAAAATATTTACGGTAAAAAAAAACTCCAAAAAACTGAATAAAAATTCGTCTTTAATTTGATGGTGAATAACTTAGTATGTTTTTCTCACTGCTCATTTCCATCTTCTTTTTCAGATCGTCTCTGGTACGCTTGATATGCGGACTGTACGCTCTTCTCATAATCGTTCTTAGCACTGTATTCGCTACAGCTACCTCACTCACCGCCAAGGAGAGACAACATCTTTACTATCTGGAGGTACATGCCTTTCCTGATTTTCTTTTCATTTTTTTATGTTTTATTTTATTGAATGTTAATATCCCATTATTATCTCCATCAAATAATGTGTTCGCTTACTACTCTGGAGATTTTCATTTTATTATAATATTAAATGCCATATCATTTTTCTATTTACAACACGTTTAAAAATTAGTATCCCATCATTTGTGGCTGCAACGTCTCCCTCGTAGTAAGGGAGGTAATTGATTTGATTTAGTTACGTTATTTATGGAATGACCTCCCTCGATAGGATGACCCAGTGTGAGTGAAATATAGAATATCAACAGAGACCTGGACAAGCTTATTGTGAATAAATAAGACACACACCCCCCCCCCTTAGACGAGAAAAATAACAAATTGTATCAAAAACATCAATAGTGGTAATTTCAATTAAACTTACATGATATCAACATGATTTAATAGCAGTATCTAATTTTGATTTATTTCATCGGCATAACAAGTGGTGAAAAGAGCGCAATGTCCACGACTGATTGCATCACCTTCATCTCGACCGTGTTCCAAGGTTTCCTATTTCCTCGAGTCTTCCTTTTCCGACTGCTTCGTCCTGCTTGGACTTCCTTGATTAAACTCTGTACTCGTCATTTCCCCCTTTCTGACTGCGCTCATTGCTTCTCCTTTTTCGGACTTCACTCGTCACTTCTTTTATTGGACTCCGTCTTCGGACTGTCGAGCCCCCTCTCCTTCGGAAAACTGTTTCCGTTAAGGACAAAAATATCCCTAATTCGCTATATGTACCATTATTACAAAACGCTAATATTCAGTTTATAACGAACTCACCCAAACTGAAGACATTCCTAATGTAGGACCAAGCAAGCAAACCAAATGCCTTCTCAACGTTAATGTAATGCTAATAAAGTCAAGAGTTTTGTGTTTTGCAGCGTAAAATATTTAATCATACAATGTTCTGATGTTTTCCTCAATACATCTGCTTTTAATAAAATCAGTCTGTTTTTCGTTTATAAGGTGTGATAAGATGCTATTCGCTCGATTAGCATTACAAGCAGGGGCTATTTTAAATGATTCAGCCGTGTTATTGGTCTCCAGTTCTTTAGATATTGCTTTGGTTTCTCGCTTTGTAGCATACAAGTAATTATTCCCGCTATATGTGTTAACATAGATTATGGATGGGATACGAAAAGGGCATAGCCTACTGAACATGGACTGTTATTGTTTACCATCTGGTTCAAGCATCTTACTAATTCCTTGCAAATTATAGTTCCTTATAGTAATAGTTTTTCCAAGTTATCTCGTTTTTGGTATATCCACATTCATATTATTAAAACTTTTATTTAAACTGATGGAGTCTACTTTCCTGTAGTTGTAAATTGCTCAAAATAGTTAATAGTATCTTGCATTATTTCATTTCTAGTTATTGTCTGTGCTCCGTCTTCCCTTATTAACATAGACATAAATTTACGAACATGATTTCTTTTCTAAAGGGTAAAAAAAATAGTAAACTTTACTTCGTGAACCCGTTGTTTTAATGTTCTCTCTTTCTCGCCTATGGCTGAATAAATAGTTTAACCCGTTATTTATATTAGTAATGCATCAAAAATAACCCGTTATTTATATTAGTAATGCATCAAAACACAATTGATTATTTATCACAAGTGGCGTTTGACATTCATCATGTGAAATCTCAAGTGGGTTTTCTATAGATTGTTCTACAACATGCACAGTTTGTTTAACTGGTTGTACGTATTCTGCATTTTAAATAAAGAATTATTAAACTTCCAAATACCTTCTCCCTTTGGAATTTGTTTTAGAATTCAGATTTAATTGACAGCACAGGGCGGTCTTTTCTCTAATCAGGTTCGATCAAAGCTTCCGTAACATCCAATAAAAGATTTCTAATCTAGCTTGTTTTAAAGGGTTTGTAGTTCTCCAAGTATACCTTGTAACATCCATGTCCACATATCAGATACAATTCATAGTATGGTCAAGGATTACTGCATTAAGTGTATTAAACTATCTATGAGTCTATAGAGGGTTCATGGTAACATTAAATTCACCTGCAAAAATTATAATTTCATTATGTACATGAGAGATATTCCATGCTAAACCGTCATTGAAGGCTGGTGTGTCTATAATTATATATATATATATATATATATATATATATATATATATATATATATATATATATATATATATATATATATATATATATATATATATATATATATATAGAAAGTATAATTTGTATATTTAGGCTTTATTAACGATACGTTTACTTCCGACTTTGTAAAGGGTACTGTATGGAACAATTTACCATAATGCTTCAGGCAGTACGTTACCTAGCTCCTATGGAATTATAACAAGCATTACAAGATTCCAATATCAAATAAAATTCACTACAAATCCGCTACATATTTCATTACTCTTAAAGCATTTCAGGCAAAACAAGCTGACATCGAGTTGAAGAATATAGTATTTATCATTTATGGCAGTGATATTGTTTATACAGAATTTCCCAAAATCATGAATGTATTTAATTATATTTTGCCCAGCGGTAGGTTACAAGGCTGCCCCCACCCCACCCCCCTGCTGCCGGAACGTTAACGAAAATAAGCAGAGCGTCTGGCAGGGTGAAAGGGAGGGGGGGGGGGGGGAGGAGAAGGAAACTTTCAAAAGCTTAAATTAGAATAATGTTTATTCAGCCTAACTGTCCTGTCAGAAACGACGTGAAATCTATCTTGCTACGCTAGACACTTTGCCCCACACCAACCACGAAGAAATGTTTTAGAAATTATTGTTGATCTACAGAATAAACTTTAATAATGGTCATTTTGAAATAAGCGGCATGTACTATGGCAGCAAGATGTTAAATCAATGCGATAAGAAGAATGAATAAAATGTGAGTAAATCCACAAATTTGTATTTCTCTCAGTTTGCAATGTACATTGAAGATCTCGTATAGTTCATTCTATAATGATTGGAAAGATACAAACAGTTATAGCTGTTATGGAGATATCATTTAGATTTAAAAATCATTGTGACTCAGCATACGAAGTACCTCTTACAGGTTCAGCAAGGGTGTCAGGTTCTCCGCGGGGTATGAGTGTTATTCGTATAATATTGTATAAACCCCATTTGTCAAAGGGTAAGCGTTACGTCCCACTTTGTCAAGGGTATTGTACAACATATAATATAAATACTAGAACCCACTCCCCTTTGATACTCGTTATCTAAGAGATGACCGCCCTCGGTATAATTGCCCGGTTCGAGTAAGAGAATGTATACGTTAAACTGAGCAGGTATACTGAACAAACATCTCCGAGCCCCCGTAAAGATAAAACAAACAATTTAATCAAATACATGCACAATTATGAAACTTCCTTTCATTAGGAATACACGCGGTTTAGAAATAAACTTTCACCGAATTACAATAAGATTTGAAATAGAATTAAACAAATTAGCCGTTCTATTACTGATAGTTAAAAATCATCATAGGATCGAGTGGTACAATCGAAGTCAGTGCTTTGTTCGATTTTCATAACCTGCTATGTCTCGGTCCACGTTCACTGTTACATCCATTGTTGTTCTAGAAGTCCCTTTCTCTCTCTAGATAATTTGCACTCGTGGATGTTCCGCTTGATTCCGGACTTGTCCACTGTCTCGTGCGTACACTGCAATGTTCCTTTCTCAATTCTTTGTCCAATGTTTACGTCGTTCTTCGCGTAACTTCACGTTCTTCCCAAAAAAGCTATTTTCTTCCTTTCAAAAGAAAATTAAAACAACCTAAGTCTCTCGTTACAATGGTTACAGTTGAGACCGTCCATTATTCCTGGTTCGAACAATCAGATATTTATATCAGTGATAGCAATTTTAAGGCTAGTAATTAACTACACGTCCTCAAATGAATGTAGTTAAACCAATTGTTAATTCGTTTTGCCTTTACCTAATACATTACCATACTACAAAGCGAGGCGTTGAATTATGGCTCTGCCTTAAATTTCCACAGTACATAAACCGTATACACTGTCGCTAAATCATCTATGAAATCAAAATTCGGTGAATTCACATGTATTCTTGTAAATCCCTTTGTAACGTAATACATTAAATTCTTAGAGCACAATTTTTATTCAAACAATATGATAAGTTTAAGAATTAACGTAAAACTTCCTATTCATATTCAGCATAGTGTTTTTACGACATAAATTAACACTACGTCATTCTTAACTAAGAATTAAGGTAAGAATTCCAATTCATAATTCAAAAGCACTGCTGGTTTTTTACAATCGTAAGGAGGTGCACATGAATGAAGACAGAAAAAAATGATCGAAAATTGAGACAACAGAGGAAATGTTAGTTCTAAATGCTAAAATATAAAAAAAATAAAAAAAGTTAACGTTGCTTCAAGTAGCAATTGCACAGTGTATATTAACTAATTCCATTCGTAATACTGAGTTGTGTTTTAAGCGTTCAATAACGGACGCTGCAGACATCCTTTTATGTGATTAAGTTTGTAGATTTTTAAACCTCAGAATTCATAATTCAAAAGCACTGCTGGTTTTTAGAATCGTAAGGAGGTGCACATGAATGAAGACAGAAAAAAATGATCGAAAATTGAGACAACAGAGGAAATGTTAGTTCTAAATGCTAAAATATAAAAAAAAATAAAAAAAAGTTAACGTTGCTTCAAGTAGCAATTGCACAGTGTATATTAACCAATTCCATTCGTAATACTGAGTTGTGTTTTAAGCGTTCAATAACGGACGCTGCAGACATCCTTTTATGTGATTAAGTTTGTAGATTTTTAAAACTCAGAATCTTTCACATTTATCTCCATCAATACAGTAACACTAACTGTAATGCTAACTATTCTACATTGTTTTAACTGTTCGAATAGACCTTTAGCCATTGATGATTGGCGCCCACATACTAATTTTCGGGTGGAAAAGGGAGCAAGCATATGGTAGTCAACAATTAAGTTCTACTGATGTAGGCAAAAACATGTTCAGAGGTGGAATTCGGGAGTGCGATGGGCTAGTGCACCCCCACCCCCTTGTACCTATGTGCGGGCGCCCATGCCCTTGCTAGACCCTACTTGTTAGTGAGCCACGTGCGTGGTGCGGTTGAACGAGATTACATGCCGGTAGAGGCTTAATGAGTATGTCACTTTTAAGGCAAGATATTAAAGTGACGTTGATTTGTGAAAGTCTTATATTTTGCTTTTGCATAAGTCATGAACATGGTGTTTTGACATCGAATATGTTAAATGACTGCCAGCACAATGGTGTGCCACCAAAACCCATAAAACTAGATAGTATGAATCTGTGTGCCATCATTCCAAATAGGAAGATACAAAATCTATTTAATGCAAGTCTTGTAAAATTTTTGTATCTGGTTACTGGTGCTGGCAGTTTTTAGTGTGCGATCTGAATACATCGAAATACCTAATGTGTGATTTGAAGGATTGTATATTTTGCAGATCTTCCTGGTGTATCTGTATGTGACATCCTTGCTGATCTTAGTCTACTTCCAACTAGTCATACTCCGTGGTGTAAAGGTCAAGACCAGCTACTTTGAGACCAACATAAGGGTGACAGTTCGCCCTGACGGCAGCATTGCTAAATCTCCCACGGCTTCTCCCCACCCTAACCGCCATTTTGCTCTTCCTGAAGAAGAACAACCTCTAGATAACGGAAAAGAGGAGCAGATTTCCATATCCAGCCGGCACAGTCAGCTCGTGCTGCCAGCAGATGGCAGCGTTGCGCACGTGGGAGAGGGCATCAATTTTTACCTTAGGCTGGGCGCTTTAGGCAAGCTATTTATTTCGTATTTCAGAAACATAATGTAGGGTTAAATAGGAAATATGGTAAATCGTCTTATAAATTCAAAGCCGTCATTTTATACCTTTGATCAGGCAATGTTAAGATCAAAGAACAGTGGAGAATGGAATAAAGTAACCTAACATGAATACGAAAACAATGTCACTTTCCTAATAATGTATTGTTTTCCATATTTATCATTGAAAATTCAATTACCCAAATACTTATACAAAGCCTGCATGTAACTGTCTTTAATTAAGAATAATTATTTAATATAAATTAACGTTTCTTATTATCGCAATACCAGATGCCAGAATACTTAGTTTGATACAAGATTTGACAGCCACTATTACTGCTATTTATTTCCCGGTGATTACTTAGATGTTGTTAACTTGTGTTTTGACAGCTTTCGCGTTTGGCAGTGTGACACTGGATGGCTTCCACATCGCTTCCTATTTTGAGACTCTTGGCATGGAGTCCTGCAATAGCTCCATCTTCATTTTGGTCTATGTCATGCATCTCCTCTTTACTTTCTTCCAGACCTTCTTTCTTTTCAAGAACCACAAGGTAACTATTATAACTAGTAAGGCTTTTACGTTTATGTGGAAGTGTACACTTATACACCATATACATGAGATGTACCTATATATATATATATATATATATATATATATATATATATATATATATATATAATGTACCTCAATGTTTCGCCTCAGTACCTCAATGTATCGCCACCATTACTCAATCTAAACTGGACATTATTACATCGCACTTTCGCAAGTAAACAATGGGGTACGACAAACTCAAATGATATATCTGTAAAAACAATTCAATCCGAATTGGGTCCATGATTATTCATCTGTTTCACACGGCTACCTTACGTAGAATCATCAAACATTTTCTTAAAACAATTGTTAAATTTGTCTTTCTGATTTATTGATTGTAATTTCCTCGCGTCAATTACTGGCTGTAGATTATATTAACTACTATTGGATATGTATATCAGCTACAGTCATCATTCGGCGTACTACTCACATTATTGTGGAAATTGTCAAGGATCTTACCAACGACCACAAGATTTAGATCCTTTCACTACGTGTTTTTGTAACCGATTCCTTACATTATTTGTATATGTCAGCCATGGGATCGTGATTCAACCTGTTTATCACTAGTTTCGTTGTCAAAGTCACTTCCTTTGTTTAACGGTCAAGGATGTTTAAGATATTCCGTATTTTCGCATTATTTAACCTTTCTTCACACCGTACCTGCCGAAGCAAAAACGAACACTTCCGTCATTTAATCAAATTTAACTAATACAAATGATCGCATCTAGGTGCTATGGAGATGCTGTACCCATTGACGATACCTGGAATGTAAAGTGAGTTCTAATATTCCATTTCAGTTGGTGATTGACAAGCAAAAAGCCCGTGTGCGTTTTGGTATGATGCATCTTATGGCAACCAACATCGCCGTTCTCCTCGTAACTATCATCACAGAAACTGCCGAAGATTATAGATTGAAGAACTACCAAGAAAACAAACCAGTTAATGTTTCAAAAGGTATGTATTTTGTCTCAAACATGTTCCTTGATTTCTCGAGCAAAATGAATATGAATATAGGCAGTTTTATCTTATTTATACAATGTTTTGGTCGTCAGTACCAGTAAAGTCTTTTTCTTTTTAAATGTACCACATTAAATATACGCACCCAAACATTTTAAACTACATATAAAGTACATAAAACTTTGACAATAAAAATATATGTTAATTAATTAATTCGGACAATTATATATTTGTACGAAATGGAAATTATATTAATCGATTGAACAGACGAACAAATCTCCAGATATATGCAGGCCTTCAGTTTACTATAAGTATTTACATTAGAAGGTACTGTCAAGATCCCCTCTGTCAGGCAGTCGTGTCTTAAGCAATCACTTTTCATAGATCATCAGTAATCGATATTGTAAGTTTCAAAATCTTTGAAGCAACTAACTGTATTCATAATATTAGTTTTCTGCTTTCTATGAGGCGACTGCGCATAACAGCTGTGGAAACATTTATTTGTTTTTTTGTTTTTTTTATAGATGCAGTGAAAAGCTGTTATGAGGATCTTACATTAGCCAGAACGTCGTCTCCATACCTTTTCCCCTGCATAATCATCTACAGTATCATCGCCGCGGGTATTATTTACCGTCTGTACCAGTACATTGGCATGAAAATCAAACAACGATGGCCTAGCCACACCTCCCTGACGAGTTCAGTGCCCCAAGGTAAATGTGCTGTGTGTTTTAAAATACATGTCGCTCATTAAGATACAACACGTGTTCCTTATAAACAATATATCAGGTGTATATTTACGGTGAAGGCAATATAATGTGACAGCTGTAAATCGAGTTGACTGTATATGATGTATCATTAATATTAAAGATATTTTAATAAGTGCATTATATAATATTTCCTGTGTGTTTAATAAGATATTATGCATATCCAGTCAGATATCTCATAAAGTTTATAAAATATCTAATATAATGTATTTTGATCAAATAAGATTACAAAATATCTTATATAATGTATTACCTATCTTATAAAATGCATTGGATGCTTATTACATTACATAAGATACCTTAATTAGCCCAATTTACTATGTTTAATATCTTAGACTTAATCAGATATCTTAATATATATTATATACTTTATAAGATATTTATTAAAAGTTTATAAAATATCTAAAGATATCGGATAGCTATATATATATATATATATATATATATATATATATATATATATATATATATAATATATATATATATATATAATCTTATAAGGTTATAATGTTTGTATATTTACAAGATGCTTTAAATATGTCTTTTAGATAAAATTAAGGTATCATTAACGTTATTACATATGCATTAAAACGGCATATCGAATATCTTTTAAAGTAGATATAATGTACAGCATATAAGATATCAAATAACGTTAATATGATAAACATACATTTTAATTTTGTTGTTCATAAGACGTCTCACAAAGTTTTTAAACTACACTAATAATTAGGAAGATATGTTGTAAACAGTTAATTCTGATATCACATATTTTTTAATGAGATATCTTAAAAACTGTGTGATATTATATATAAAATAAAATTGTATTTATGATGTCTTATAAAGTATATAAGATATCTTACAATGTTTAATTGATATCGTATAAAATGTATGACATATCATAACAAGTTTATAACAATGATGATACGAAATTTCGGTGTATATAGTTTATACTATTTGATGGACTAATGGCATGATATGGTCGGATTTGGAACCTTTGTACAGCTGAAAGCAAACATAGTTAACTTTCCTCCTTTACTAGTAATTTCATCCGTTAATATCTTTTCTTCCTGAATGTCCATGATAAGATTTATGCCGAGCCAAATTATGACTTGCTGTTTTCTTATTCTGTTTTTTCTTTTCTTTCTAGTTTAATGATTTGTTCTTGTAAATTATAAGAATTATGTACAGGTGAAATTTTATACAGTACAGTAGAAAGTTATGTCGTCTCCACAAGAGAGCATATTTTTGACCGTGTTCGATGCGAGAAGTTGTAAACAAAATTATTTCCTTTTGAGAAACAATTTTTTAGATAAAAATCTAGATATATTGATGACTATCGTGTGAAACTTTTTATATACACCTTCATGTATTTACATACTGAATGTGTTATTTCATATTTATTTTATCAGGAGCTACATCTATTGATTGCGAGAAGGCAAACAAAGGTTTATTCCTGGGACTTCTGGTGGCTGTTGTGACACTTATTGCCATGGCAACCTTTTTTGTCTTCGAGAATCGTATATCAGACCCCAACACCGCCATCAAAGTTTTTTTTGTCACAGAGATCGCCCTAATGGTGGTAACAGCTCTTGGAATTGTCTGGGGATACGTGCGCCTGGCCCGTTTGAAGTTCCTCGAGAACTACTTCTTCACCGTGGATTCAGTCCTCCTGATCGTAGCTTTGGCGGGAACCTACATCTATCTTTGCTTCATTCTTATCTCTGTCGCATCAGGGATTGGCTCCCACGGTGTGACTGGAATTCTCTCTATCATCACCATTATCCTTGCACTAGTCCAGGCGACAATGCATACCATCTTTGTCCTGGATGGATTATGTCGCTGCGCGGAAAACGATGCACAGATGGCACAAAAACCAGGTCGGGCGGTTGTTACTTTCTTGCTTGTATGTAACCTAGCGCTGTGGGTGGTCAGCATGTTTGAGGTGAAGAAAACGCAAGTCGTACAGATTCATATTGATTTCTATGGAATTCTTGCTTGGAATATTATCAACCACTTGTGTGTTCCTCTACTCATCTTTTTCCGGTTCCATTCGGCCATTTGCTTGTCTAAAATATGGTTCAACGCCTACCAGAAGGAGAAACAGATATAAACATCGTGAGAATATTTTATCCTGGAACATTTAAAGGCAGCAGAGGTTGATGGGATATTTTGATTGTCGTCACGTGAAAGAAAGTAAAGTACTAATGTGGAACCTATGATTACAATCGAGGATCAGCATTTAACGATGGAGAAGATTTTGTATACCATCAAGTGGTGACACATGATGTACCCATGAATCGTAAAAGTTACAATATTGTTCCGGGGTCCGTCTCAGGCATTTAACCTTGTAAAACAACACTGCTAATTACTGATATTCTTAACTGTATTTTAGTTTCATGTGTTCGTGTAGATAGATTAGTCCCAATGAATAATTCTGTGCACGTACAATGGCTTGTTTCTCGTGCGTACCGTACTGGACCAGTTTGTGCTCGTGATGGGATTACAAATATTGGAAAATATTCATTACGTGTCTCCTTGATTTTTTTTTCTCAAAATTTTGCGCCAGTGAAAGTTTCCAAAGGAATATATGGGAGACAAATGTCATAAGAGTGTGCGCGCAAACACACACACACACACACACACACACACACACACACACACACACACACACACTACAAGCAGATGGAGATTTTCATGAGATTAATTTTCTTGGCTGATTATAACACTGTATAACTAGTATGCGTTGGTTCAATATCGAACAGGTCTAGACTTGTACGGTCGTGTTCGTATCTCTTTCGTAAATCATCGTTGTCTCAATGATTTCGCTGTTGAGGGAGGAGGGTATTGCTTATTTTTATGTGTAAAGTCCTATCTCCAGGTTACCAGGGATTCTGGCAAAATAATATCGATTATTAATCTGGCAACGTAGAGAAAACCTATATAGGATGATTTTATTTGACCAAAGGACTACATCATTGGATTTCATATATTTTGCTACTTAGAATTTTGTCATCGGGTTTATTTTTAATACATCGCCATGAAAACTGTATTTGAATCAAAAGCATACATTTTGGGAAGTGTCAAATGAAAACATATATGTTCGTTTCTTTTTTAATACAAACCACCTAATCAGCAAAATTTCAAGCTATGTTTTGCATCAAAAAAGACGATCATGCAGTTTGTTTCGCCAAATTTGAATATCTACCTCTCAGAATATATTTAGTTCTCAAATTCATAACTTTTTTTTCCTATTTCATTCATGAAAGAACATACATATATTCAGACATGTTAACTTTGAAAGCACAAATCCTTTTTAATGTCTGTACATTATGAATTAGTTTTATTTTGTATTTAAATGTAAATATATAACTATTTCATGTAAGTCACGTTTAGGAAAAACATTTGATGTACAATTATATATTTCTTAGAACAGTATCAATTTTTGTGGATTTATGATATGTAAAAATATGTGAGAAACTGCATATGACAGTCATCGTCAGAGAACCGGACAGGTGCTCGGAATGGACTCTGGTGACATTTCATAGTTGTTTTATGTTACATTGATTTTAATATTTAATCATTCTAGTACTTATGCGGCATGCCAGCGAAAGTGAATCTGTGTAAGAAAGCAGTGACGACAAAACTACTTTTGGACATGCCAACGAAGGCAAAGCTATGTAATGTACATTTGAAAACTAAATCAGATACATGAATCTAAAAAAAATTATCCAAACTTGTCTGACTTTGAAAATGCCGTTTCATGTTCGATGGTAATAGAGACGCCACCGACGGAAGCCTGTTATGTGCTTAATTTGGTCAGCGTTTAAATAGATAAATCAATATATATATATATATATATATATATATATATATATATATATATATATATATATATATATATATATATATATATATATATATATATATATTCTTTGAGTCAAGCAAGTCTGTGAGAACCAAGGGTACAATCATCGTCGTCATCATCTTCTACCACAAATCAACTAATCAATGAATAAATAAGACCCCAAATTTCCCACCCCTATTGTCCCGATGCGCAAGGCTGCACGTTCTAAGACGAGGCTAAAAATTGATGAGCCGCGGTGACCCATTGGTCAGCTGGCCGGACTCTGGACCGAAAGGGTACACGCGCGACAAGAAAAAACAATTATCAGATCAGTCCAGATGGTCTGCTTGTCATATACTTAGGCAAGGCACTTTTCTCCACTTGCATCAGCGGTAATTAATCAATTGTGTTGCTGTGTCGTAAAACACCCAAACCAAACGCCTATGCCAATTGGAGCTAGAGATTTTCCTTTTAAACCAACCATGTAAATTGTTCAGCTCAAAATGCGAAAACTGCACGATATCTGCGATTTCGGAGTCTTTCCGTCTCAACTGTCTTTATTGCTTCCTGTAGATCTGAACCACATTTGTTTCGGTGATGATGAAAATCTGTAGTGAAAATCAGAGAAAAAGCGACAAAAAAGTCGCAAAAAATAATGGAAATATAACAAGTCGTGCGTAGTGTTCTGAAATAATACAAAATCTGGCGCTTAGTTTACTGATGAGTTCATATTACCAGAAAATGACATGCGCACGAATTCCAGTGATGTTAAGTATGTACTATTAACATGACCGCATGTGTTGCACGGTGCCGTGTACATGCTATTGTCCAGACCAGTCACTTGTAAACACGTGCTGACCAATACGGTTCATTTTACCATGTGTTACGGCTCTTTTAAATCGAGCTTCTTTTCTTTAAGCTCAGAAGGACATGTAGAAAAGATGGAAACAGAGATGTCGAATTTAATCACTATAAAATACAATATCCATCCAGAAGTCCTAAATATTTGTATCGTTAATTTTGTAATTTGATACTTCAGTTTATGTTTTCTACACTTTTGTAATTATTCCTTACATAAAGTCAGTATTTGTACACATATTGCAATATTGTAACAATGCAATTAGCTTCAGGTCCCTGATCAGAGAAATGGGCTAGGAATATTCTCAAATACAGAGTTCAGGAATTATGACGTCTAGTATAATGGCAATTATGTAATTCCGTGTTATATTGTAGTATTGTGTAATATATTCAATGTTTAATAGTATTATGTAATTGTAATACTAACGTTTAGATTTCATGTATCCTAATTTTGTATCGAATAAATTATTCTTGTACTTCCTATGTTTCTTTATCATCGTCTATGTAACTGAACCTTTACGCTTTTCTTTAGCGTAAAATGAATAGAAAACTGAACCCAAAACACATTTTGCATATATATATATATATATATATATATATATATATATATATATATATATACACATGGCCATACATACAGACAGACACATACATACATACATACATACATACATACATACATACATACATACATACATACATAGAACCGAATGTTCACGTCTTTCGTTTTTAATACGACAGTTGTATATAAAGACGGATGTACACATTATGTCATGAACGGGATCGCATGTAGAGTTTGCATCACTCTTTGGATTTGTGTGTGTGTTTGTGTGTGTGTTTTGAGGTATAATGGGTTTTTTTTCGGGCGGGGGTAGTATTTTTTTTTTACTTTTCGCCCAAGTAGCCATACAAAACTTGTATGGTGACATTACTTCAAAACGTAGAATCCCTATAAACGAAATATGTAAAGTATAATTTAAATTTGAACTTCTTTAAATCAAGCAAACAGCCCTGATTCTGACTTAATTGTCAAACTCATATCGCTCTTATCTATGAACATGATGGTGAAGGGGTTACCGTATTTTAGTCCGTATAACACCCATATATAACTGCAAACAGCATTTACATAAAATCCGCATACGCGTTTTCTGCCGAAACGCATTTACACGTCATATCAAATATGTTTTTTCGCCCACTCGGGCCAGAATATGCATTTGGTTTACATTTATTATAAATACCCTCTTTTACACTTTTTAGATTATTCCTTTTAAAGATACAGCGTGAATTTAATTAAGAACAAATAGTGATACAAAGTTGTTTTATTAACTGCATATGAGAAGATCATTGCGGGCGTCATTGGAAACATGTGAACAAAGCACCGATGTGTGATGCGAAAATAAGGATTTGATATCAGTATCGACCACAAGGTCAACCAAACAAGAACGAATGAGCAAGAGATAAAGACCTAAATTAGTCAACAAACAATGCGCCGGCAGATCTTGGTCTAGACTGTTCATTCTATTCATGTTTTCAAGTTACCTGCTAGCTCATTTTTGCTCTTTTCATTTTACCCCTGATTTCAAGAGATCACCGTTGTTCCTTATCTGCTGTCGTATTCACTTTATTCTTTCTGCACATTATTTAAAATGATTGATGTTTACCATTTTCTTCTGCCATATTCTACGAGTTTTTGTTCCAGCTACATCAAGCGATCAGCGTGTCTGCTACCGTATTGTTCTCTATTCCTTCAAACTATCATTTCAGATGATCTGTATAGACCATGATCCGCCAACGCATGTAGATTCTGATTTGCTGATGCATTCTTTTCGTTGTACCAATTATTCCCGATGATCAGCGTGAACACTGATTTGTCAGCGTGTTATGCATCTGACTAGGATTTACACTGATGTGTCCATGACACAGATCATCTGCCGTGTTATAATGAGACCGTAGATGTAGATCTTATGTTATTCGCAGTTGGATGCGCTTCTTACATATCAAAATGCGGGCATATCTTTTCAATCCGCCATCCTTACAAAACATTATCGGCAGCAGCATATCAAATCAACGTACTTAAGAAGACTAGAAAAAGAATGAACGCTGATGGACGTCATGCATACAAAAATAGTTTCCATACCATGAAGGACTGGGTAGAATGTTTCAAGCCATGACTATTCTAAATAGAGTTTTCATCAGAAGACTTCGTATGATACTTGTATGTATGGTCTTAAATAAAACTAGTGTCCATCTTACATCCGGTATATATCCTGTTATCATATGCTCATTGTTTTATCCGTTAACTTTGCATTCTCAGCATCGTTCTGTATTTTACGATACTGAACTCGCGCACAACTTCATATTGCACTCATCAAGGAACTACTTTCTATTGTAAACTAACAATGGACGCAGACGCAGACACTTTTGATTTGTAAACAAATCATGTACACACACATAGCAGGTGGTTTACGTTTTGGTCCATTCAATTTGTTTCTGAATGAACTAAAGCAGATGTTTCGTGGACTCCCACATACCAGCTGCTTTGCTAGATTCCGCGTTAACCTTTTTGGTACAATATTTCGGATTTAGGCGGCGATAGACGCCAGATTTCATAAAATTTCTGGATCCCTTCAAATAGCATGCAAGTGACAAGGCATGAATTGTCTTCTTTAGCTGGTAATAAGACTGGAAAAATATACTTACAGTTTTACATCCTGAAATTTCTCAAAATGAACTTTCTAAGTTATGCATGTCCGAATTACATGAGCCATGTAATGGGTTCTCAAGCTTGATACAGATTTCGAAAA
Organism: Unio delphinus; assembly: GCA_029339505.1. NCBI lineage: Eukaryota > Metazoa > Mollusca > Bivalvia > Unionida > Unionidae > Unio > Unio delphinus. The sequence continues at coordinate 1,604,534 of JAQISU010000337.1, forward strand.
TGTTCTGTAATTTCGACTATATTCCAGGTGCAATTACATTCTTCTTAATGAAAAAAAAAAAAACATTAAATTCCATAGTGTCTTTTTGATAATTGCCATTGAAAACCTTCATAATGTCCCACACACTTGCAGATGTCAACACGCTTCTCTCTCGCTGTTTCAATCCGATGTATTTCATGTACAATTGTCACAAATAAATTCAGTCCATAATCATGAAATTTCGTAGAATCGACAAAAATACAAAAATCTATTCATTATAGATTAAATGGAAAATTTGTTGCAATGAGCATTCATTCACAATATGAATCCAACTTCAATTTTAAGTAGACCAAATGACCATTTTCTTTCGAAAGTTTATGTATAGCGCGCGACGAAGTTCAAATATATCTGGGGGAAATTACTTTGTTTCTTGTAGTGTAGTTTGTTTTTATATAATTATGTCTTAGGTAGAATAAGAAAATGCGCATATAATAAACAGGTTACTTACTGCATTTGTATGGGAACATATGAATTCGTATTGTAGAATGGATATACTGCACTCCCAAGATCGTGCAGTATTGCCTTCCGAAAATCTCGTTTATATTTTCCCATACAAATGCAGTAACCTATAATAATCGATACTCGATGAGGAAAGTCAGATAAACATTGGGTCTTTATGTATTCAAAACCAAAAGTGCGCCGATCTGAAGTGCAATTTAATCACATTGACAGCCATCTTGGATGAAGTTTGTCTCGCTACTCTTTCTAGATAAAAAGTCATATCGACATATAACCGCTCCGCTGGCCAAATGGTTATAGCATAAGCCTCGAATGCGGATTCGAACCCCGGCCGAGGCATATCAAAACCTGCTTCGCAAGGCTCTCATCAAAAAGAGGTTAGTGTTATGACTAGTCGGTCTGATGTCAGGATAATGTGACTAGATGAGACATGATGTTACATGTCTGCAGCCTGATGCCCCAGTGCTAGACATCGCTATAAACTGCCACACTGTAGACATCGTAGCAATATGACTAAACACTTGTTAAAGCTTCGTTAAAAATGCAGATCTCTCTCTCTCTCTCTCTCTCTCTCTCTCTCTCTCTCTCTCTCTCTCTCTCTCTCTCTCTCTCTCTCTCATAAACACACACACACACACACATACACACACACACACACACACACACACTTATCAACATAGAGTTTTCATCGGATGATGTCTGAATTCGGGAGGGGGGGGGGGGCCTTTGGGGGGAGGGGGGGCTACATGTCAATGATGCCGATCAGATATCCATTATGCGGCCATTTGGAAAATCTCGTAAATGAAAATGGTGCCGATTTTACACCTAATTTAAAAGCCTTGCTATTGCTAAGATATAACAGAGATACTTTCAAACTCCCACCAGTTAAAATATGTAGTTGCATACTGAATTCCTGGAAATTATTTCGGTTGGGTGATAGCAAATAATGTTTATAAATTAATAAAATCGTTTAAGAAAGTAAATTACAGAACTTTTAAAATCCATAGCTTATTATTCATCTGCACAACATGCTCGGCGTATCCTTATTTTAAAATGAATATTTCGTAGAATCTGATTTTCACACGGAGTGGTGATTTGAACATCTGCTTTAATTTCAAAATATCAAGGTAACATGAACTAATTAGAAGTGTATCATTAAGTCATCTATCCGTGTCAAAAATGAATAGCGGAGAAACCCCTTTTACACTACTGTAAAAGACGGAATATTAGTTGTCTCGAGGAAACAATTTATTACATTTTTTAAGCAAGGCCTAGACCACAAGTTTGCCTCAGCAGCAGTAAATTAAACTATTTTAATCATATTAGTTGGCAAGGTTATCTTGGAAAAGTTTACATTAACAATATAAATGATTCTAAAGTGGTCAGCGTTTATCTAATGTAATGAAATCGCGTATCACGAGATAAACGTTCATACCGGTTGGTAACGTAGCATAACTTACAAGCTTCCGCCCCGATAAGAAACCTCTGGATAAATGTGTTTAAAAAGTAACGTCTGAATCGTCCAGGAAATACAAGTGTACCTTGAACGGCATATGTTAAGCCGCTCTATGTTTAATGCTTCTCTATGATTCTGTGTTGGAACCAGTATGGCATGATAAAGCTGAAGATTAGTAGCGAACGGGTCTTAATGTCTCGACCTTTGGCAAGGTATGCGGTCTTGAACGAAACTTATTATTCAGATTTTCTTATTAGACTTACCATGACCATGGAATTTGCTACATTTTTCTTGATCACAAATGCAAGCCATTCACAAAGTTTGGTTAAAGCCTAATATAGAACAAACGTTATCCCACATAACTAATTTTGTTCTCTGAGCCGTAATAACTGTAATATTTGACTCATTGAAACCACAACCATTAGACCTCTTCCTTGCCTTACCCGAAAGCTTTCAACTATCTCTGATCATGGTACTTGGTCCAATACCAAGATTATTAATTCAAAACTATTTCTCTTCTACCAAAGCATGTTATTAAAAAAAAAAAAACAAGAATATAATAAAAAGAACAAAATGTGATCCAAATATGCCAAATTAAAACTATTGAATAAAAAGAATTTAATGTTTTTTGTGTATTGATATTTCCAGTTGTACGCTGTAGTTCTGGTTGAATCAAAAGTCAGATATTAGCAAGAATGTCTACAACAATGTGGGTGATCTTACATAGCAAATTCAGCTGTGCCTTGGTCATTCTGGATTTCAGCGATTCTCGTTGTGAGCGGTTCAGCATTGTGATGACATTGCTGGTATTCCTTTAACGATTATTGGTATATTTAGCAGCTCATAGCTATCCCACTTCAGCTTGTGTATCTGACCCTTGGTATTGCGTTTCCAGATGGTTGGGCATTATTCGAGGCATAATCTCACGAGAGAGAAGTATGCTGGGTTCTTTAATTGCTAATTCGAAGGCTGTGTCGAAGAAACCCTAGGATACTGTTCCTATTCATAACTATCTTGTCAAAATGGTATTTCCACGACAGATCTTTAGATATTTCCACTCCTAGGTACTATACAACGTCCTCAGTGTTATGTTTTTGCTCCTTGAGTGTATAGCTGGAGTTGAGTGGAGACCTCTTGCCTTATAATCAAAGGAAAGTCATATGCCATATTTTCTCCTACTCTTAAAGTTTAATCAGGTCATCTTGGACATCTTGCAGTTGCTCACAAAGTCGATTGACTATAGTCATCTGCAAGCATGCTCGTGTTGGACTAAACGGTAGGTGGAATGACGTTAATGAAGACCAGGAAGATCCAATACACTACCTTGCGGCACGCATGCGAGGACTGGTCCAGATGTTGCTCTGTCAACTGTTACTTTCTGTGACCTGCTTGTCAGGTACTCCCTTATACATGACAGAGTGTTACTCTAAATGCCGTACTTATCCATTTCCGATGAAAAGGTTCTTCATGGGTGACACAATTATAGGCCTTGGTGGAGTCAAGGACCGCAAGGTCGTACTGTTTCCCTCTGTCTAAGCCTTTTGATAGCGCATTGTTAATAGCCTAGTCTCGCAGCTCCTCCTAGCGCGGACGCCATGCTGTCTGTAATGGTGTGAAGCATCGTGTTCCTAACTATGGTGTGCTCTAGCAGCTTACAACATATGCATATTAGAGAGACGGGGCGGTAATTACCAGCTTTACATCTTTACCTATTCTTGACATTGGCTATCACATTAGCAGTTTCCATACTGCCCGTACTAATCCAGTTCAGATGCGCTTCAGGAATATATTGCACAAGAATGGAGCACACTCTGCTATCATTTTTTTCTGAAATCTTGCTGGCACAAGGTCAGGTCCGGATTCCGTGTATGGATTTAGCTTCTTTAGTAAGCTGCCTACAACCTATGTCATTACGTTTATACCTGGCATGGCGGAGAAGGTTTCTCTCTATGGGTGGGGAATATCACTCTTTTTTCCTGTGTGAGGGCGGTTTGGCATTGCTTACTTAGTATGTTGGCCCTGCCCTTTGCTTCGACGTAAAGATTCCCGTGTTCTTTCAGTGCAAATACACCATACCTGTATTTTAAAGTTACTTTATGCCGTTCCAGAACCGTTTTTGTTTGTTATGTTGTTGTTCTTGTTCTGAGTCTCCAACTTTTATAATGTTTTATATGTATCGCCAGTATGCTTGCCGTTCCAAGTTGCTTCATTTTAGTTTTGGACTCAAACTCCTGTCTTTAGACTTCCCTGTAACTTTCCGTCTAGCGAAGAACTCGTTGCGTTGTCTATGTTGTGATTTCAGAGATTTATATCTCCAAGGCTTGTTGATTTTGTTTCCAACAGATTAACTTGGAAGGGATGTATTTTATCCATCAATACCTTAAGTTTCCTCTCGTAAGCTTTCCCCATGTAATGTTTGAAAAACCTTTTCGGTCTCTTTTACGAGAGGTTCATAGTATCAAATAGCTCTCACGAATTTGATTTTAGTTTGCTTCTTTTAGGTTAACATCACAAGGACACTTCTTTATATTTCATTTTACGTAAGCAAGAACCAATAAAGAGTGGGGGTAACTTCAGATTTACTGATGAGTATCATGTTGTTAGTGAATATGAGGTCAAGGATATTGATGAAGATTCCGTGGTTCTTGTATGTGCATTGACAACTTGTTCCAGGTAGGCATCTTTGGTAACCGTTAGAAGCTGTTGGCTCTGGGCGCTGTTTGTAGCATGTGGTACCGGGCTCTCGCTTTCCATTCTGCGTCTGTGATGTTAAAGCCAACTCCATATACAGATGAATCTTTGACAGACAGATCTGGTGTTGCTCTAAGCAGCTAGGGTCAGTTTTGGACAAAGGTTTGTAAAATCTAATATAGAGACAAACCTTACTTTGGTCCACTCCATCTCACAAACACCTCCAATGAGCTCCTCGGGTTCAGAGTTCGAGTACTGATCCGAGACCAGTATAAACACATCACCCACTTGTATGTACAATCTTTGGAATAAACTATGAAGTTAAATGGGTAAACGTTAGCTGAAAGCACGCTTCTTGTCTAGTCAGGATTATGTTCAAATACTGTTTACTTGCGTTGATATCATGTTGTTTCACAGTTCTTTCTTCCCGAATCCTTTTAAACAATCGACAATTTACGACAAGATCTCTCAATGCTTGATCGAGTTTCTGCCCATGAAGCTGGAGTAGCTATTAATGGATTCAGGGAGGGCTGTCTCCTATTTTCCAGTTCATATTGAAAGCGCTTCAAACTTACGTTGGTCAAGTCCTTGAGGACTCCATCTACTATACCCAAACATTCTAGATGGTACCATACTTCGCAGGTGTCACAACAGATGCAAGGTGTTGACCATTTACATGATTAATTACAGACTCCACAAGATGCCCCGACTGGCCGAGTGGTCAAGAGCTCACTCCGTTACGGGTCATTGCCATCTCACCTATGTCTGCGTGAGTTCGATTCCCAGATTCGGCCAATGTGAAAGCTTGCCAGTAGCTTCTCGTGGGTCGGTGGTTCTTTTCAAAGGTTTTCCCGGGTTCTTCCTCCACCATTAATACATTAATAGATGGGAGTCAAAGTTGCTCTAGTCAGAGGATGGCTAGACAAGGAAGTATGTCTACAGGGTGAGCGGGAATATTTTCACCAAACCAGACATCTTTCTACCCTGTGTTTTGTCTAGCGAGCTACCAGAGGTAACGTTATACAGCTAAATAAAGAGATGAGTTTCACCCAGTATAAAATCACCCTACCTTGCTCTTTGCATGATAAAACAAGGGGCATGCAGCCTGAACCTGTATCATCCAAATGTGTTCTAGCCACCAAAGAACTTATGGCTGGAACAAACAACATGGAAGGGACAACTATGTATAACCAGTGGTGACAAAATCTTTTACCAACCTTGATTATGCTAAAATCGTACTGACATTGATTGGGAAGTAGACATTTTCAGCCCGAGATCAACCGTAGCGAAAGCAAAAATCCAAACAACCACTAAACAAGCCAACATATCTACAAAAACTTCAAAGGGGCATGAAGTTGAGATACTGGAGTCATGTACATCAACTTCACTCCACAGCTCTGACAGCAGAGATTAAGAGATCTGGTGCCATATAGAAATTACTCATGGCTTCATGTAAAATTTGGACATATAAGTCTAGTACTCAAAGATCTAACTGTAAAATACATACTTCTACCAGTCTTCAAGACTTTTGAGTTTAATTCATATCACATGTACGTGTGTCACAAATGCAGAAAACAGTGACAGAATGAAGCAATCTTCAGCTACAGCAGATCCTATCAGGTCCAAACACTTGAAGCTGTCACTTACTGGCAAACATTAACAACTTCCTATTCTAGCTTTTGTTATTTTTTGTTTTGTTTTAGGGTTTAATGCCATTTTTCAGCACATGATAGGCTATACATGGAGGTCACTATTATTGGTTTAGTAAGAACCAGGGTAAAACCCCGGAAAGAACAAATGACCCACGAGAATCTACTGGCAAGCTTTCTCACATAACTACATTAGCCGAATCTTAGACTCGAACCCACGCTGACAGAGGTGAGACAGCAGTGATCCAAAACGGCAAGCACTTTAGACCACTTGGCCACTCGGGGCCCCTCCTATTCTAGATAATGTCAATCTTTCAAATAAAGAAGGAAAAGAATATCAAATTAGTGCCGATGTCTTGGTGAATATGAAACAGCTAGAGTCTCACAGGTCATATTTAATTTGTCAAGTCTTTTCATGCATTAATGTTTTCAGGTCACAAAAATGTCACAAAGAGTCAATGCAAACAGTAATTATCAATGCATAATAATCTGTCTCAGAGAGATGCCTAACAATGAAAGTAACCCATCACTGAATGTAACTCAACAATGTAACCCAAAAGTGAATGTAACTCAACACTTAATGTAACCCATCACTGAATGTAACTCAACAATTAATGTAACCCAAAAGTGAATGTAACTCAACACTTAATGTAACCCATCACTGAATGTAACTCAACAATTAATGTAACCCAACAGTGAATGTAACTCAACACTTAATGTAACCCATCACTGAATGTAACTCAACACTTAATGTAACCCAACAGTGAATGTAGCTAAACACTTAAAATATCCCATCACTGAATGTAATTCAACACTTAATGTAACCCATCACTGAATGTAACTAAACACTTAATGTGACCCAACAGTGAATGTAACTTAGCATTAAATGTAATAGAGCACTGAATGTAATCAAACGCTGAATGTAGCTCCTGGTTCCGATCCCTGGCCGAGTCATACCAAAGACTTACAAAAATGGTACTAATAGCTGCCTCGCTTGGCACTCAGCATTAAGAGGTTAGTGTTAGGACTGGTCAGCCTGGTGTCCGGATAATATGACTGGGCGGGACACTATGCTACATGTCTGCATCATGATGCCCCAGTGCTAGACATCACTATAAACTACCTCACTGCAGACATCATAGTGATATAAATGAAAAATTGTTAAAGCTACGTTAAAAATCCTAATCATACACACACTCCAATCATTACATTACTGTCAAAAGTATTTTGATTTGGCTCAGTTCCAGCACGTATTCTGATTGTTAAAATAAATTTTTTCTTTGTAAAAATGAACATTTTGAGGATTGATGAAGCAAGGTATGCAAAGCATTTGTCCCAAAGCCAGGATTTTATTGATGAGTATTATTATTAATGCCTAGTCAAGATGTCTGACCTACTGCAGCACCGAACAAATGAGGTAAAATGAAATCATGTAGACTAAACGATAAGATGCCACACAAAATCATATTTTGATTTAAACTTCTAAAAGGCAAATGTCAGTTTAGTGTAGGAAGCTGTAACATCAAACTGCAACTTCCTTTCAAAATGGCATTTTTTAAAAGCACTAACAAGACCCAAACTTCCTCTCCTCTTAGGCTGGTGAAATCCAATGCCACTCAATCTTCTAAAACTGTTTATTCTTGCTGCTGTCTTAACTCATGAACAGTTATCCCTTAGTGCCAATGTATAAGGCACATCAAATTTTAAACAGCATGGATTGATGCAGTATGTGCCAGCATACCAGAGTTTAACCCGCTTAATTACATTTATTAGTAGACCTTGATCAATGGGCACATTTTGCAGTGGAATATTTTGGGTCTACACTCTTCACACTGGAGTATGCATACAATACAGTAAACTTCTTTAAACAAAAACAAAATGGATGGTAGATTTAACAACTAAGTGGTTTCTATTTGGAACTGGTGCCCTTGTTGTTTAAGTAACATCTGCAAATCACATTAGGCTTAGTTGACAGCTAAAGAGGTTAGTTAACTGTAAACAAGGACATTTTAGTCAGAACTGAACAAGGTCACAAGAAGCAGTTGTCTTAATCACACACTTACAAATGACTTTAACTCCCATATAAAAGTGGGTATGAATCTTCATGTCTTTAACTCCCATATAAAAGTGGGTATGAATCTTCACATGACTTTAACTCCCATATAAAAGTGGGTATGAATCTTCACATGACTTTAACTCCCATATAAAAGTGGGTATGAATCTTCACATGACTTTAACTCCCATATAAAAGTGGGTATGAATCTTCACATGACTTTAACTCCCATATGAAAGTGGGTATGAATCTTCACATGTCTAGAAAAGAGTGAATCATCACATAGCACCTGGACTCAACAAGAATTGTATATGCATGCAAATATATACTATGTGTGTGCATTTGTGACTTGGATTTTTAATGTAGATTTTTAAAAAAATTCAGTCTTATCACTACGATGTCTGCAGTGTTGCAGTTTATAGTGATACCTAGCACTGGGGCATACTGCCACAGACATGTAGCATGATATCCACCCAGTCACATTATCCTGACACCAGGTCAACCAGTCCTAACACTAACATCTTAGTGCTGAGATTCCAAGCGAGGCAACTGTTAGTACCACTTTTATAACTCTTTCGCATGACTTGGCTGGAGTTCAAACCCAGAACCCCCTGCATCCAAGGCAGACACTCTAACCACTAGGTCACCAGAGCAGTAAGCGTGTGTGTGTGTGTAAATGGTGCACACGTCCATGCTCCTAAAAACACCTAATCAATATTTTCTCTTTAGGCAGGTATGAGTGACATTCCTTTGCATAAGGTCTTAGGTCAATCAGAGATAACAATACATTGATTCTAATTTGTCACCCAAACATTTTAAGCACACAAATTTTTAAAAATTCAGTTACAATTTACATAAATCTTCAATACAACATACATGTACTTAAAATCTGCATTAATTCCTGATAAACAGAGCCCAAGTAACTTTTGATCTCTTTTAACTCTTCAATGCTTGAAAAATCAACATTGTAAGTTACTAACCGATTTCTTTCCCACATATGGGCCTGGGATTTGAAAAAATTTCTGACCGCCAAATAGCTTGAAAAAGTTGTTCTTTTTTCTGATTTGCAGCAAAATGGAATTATTCCATTATATTAGCTGAAACAGTTCAATAATCTTGAAGTGCAAAGAAAGAAAATCCGAGACTCTGAACACTAACCCCATAAAGGTTAAATGGTACATCCAATATGGCAAGTGAAATATCAATTAATGTATACAAAAGGTTTAGCTACATTCAGTACATCAATACACTAACACAACATTTGTGCTTATTTTGTTTTCTCATCTGCTGATGCAGTAAAGTCCATTGACCATTACATTACTAGAAATGATGGTTTATATATTGGCAGCCTGACAGACTTTCAGACATAATGTCTACCACAATCCTAAATGCCGCTGTATATCATACAAAAATTCTGATCATCATCAGTAACTATTTTTCAATCATTTGTAATGAAAATTTCAGTATGTACTAAAACTAAATTAATTCATACTGGGTATGTGTCAAACAAACATAAATTGAATTCCCATGATATGCTATACTAATAAATGGGTATGGTTATGTCTGTTTTTTTTACATGCAGGGGAAATAACATATGCCATGAGGAAAGATACAACTTGAGATTATGGTGTCATTTGCATATTTACAGGAAAATAATTTTAATTAGAAATTTAGTGACAAATCATTTACATATTTTATCTAGTATTTTAGTGAGATCAAGAATTTTTATTTTATTTTGGGAAATTGTTTTGAAAATACAGAAAATGAGTATTGGGTATACTTCACTTCAGCATACAGGGGAAGCAATGGTTGGTTGCTACAGCAACCAAAAACTCCGGCCTAGAATGTGTAAAAACCATAACAAAAGTACATATACTATTTTTTTTAGCATTCTGTTATAATAAGCCTACTACTTTCTTGCCAAATCAATCATGTTTTGAAATTGTGCTAATTTATGATTGATAAAAGTGTGAGGTTTCTAATTTTTTGGCAAGGATTCTCCAGTTCCACTAAATATAGACCCAGCAGTATTTTGTTTTCAGTGAAATCTTTAGAATGAATATTAAAATGCAATAAAGCTCTGTCTTAATATTCAGAGATTGTATTTTTCTTGAGTTTATGAAAAAGTATTTTTGTCTAACATTTTATTTGTGGAAATTTATACCAAGTGGACTGGTTACTATGATAAAATATTTTTAAAAAATGCAACAATTATATTAAGATGTTTTTTTTTTACTTAATACCATTTCACAGTGCAAGATAGGTCATGCATGGCACCAAGCATAACTGTTGGGTGGAAGAACCCAGGAAAACCCCTGTAAGAACCACCAACCCATGGAAAGCTACTGGCAAGCTTTCTCACATCCCGAAACTGACAGCAGTGAGCAATTCAGACCAATTTGCCACCTGAGGCCCCACTTTTAAGATATTAAAGCTGAATGCAAGTATTCAAGTTCAAAAGAAGTTGAAAGAAAGCAGAAAACTGATAAACAATATATACATAGGCATGAAGGAAAAAGCAGTTCAATCAATCAAATGCATATTTATTTTACTTAGCTACATATGCATGTAAGCAAAAACTTTCTTGTGAGACCACTGCTTTGAGCGACCACATGTCTTCAGAGGCCATGTTCTTCCTGCACTGATTTATTAGCTATATAGTTTGACCCGTCATGAGAGACCACCTCTGTTGAGAGACCATAATATTTTGGCAGAAGGGGTGGTTTATCAAGGCATGTTTTACTGCATTTAAGCATTGCATAATTTTGATCTAAATGCAAAAAATATGCTACAAACTCCACTGATGCTGGACCAAGCCCTCATATCCTAAGAAATTTATTAAGAAATATTGAGGTCAGATTTCAAATGTGTTAAACGAATTTCCTATCAATGCAAGCTTTAAAATAAGTTGGAATTACTGTACTTAATCATTGATTTATTATTTTGCATCATAGATGCAAGCTGATTCTATAGTAAAAGACTTAAGTTTACTTACATAAAACAAATTTTGATTTATTCAACAGACCTAAAGACCCAAGTGTGCTCTTGTTTTAACCCTACTGTTTATTCTTAAAAATCCACAAAAAAGAAATTTGCTACTTAATCCAAGATATGTTAAATAAGCCATTCCATTAGATCTTTCTGGATGCAATATTTTCTCTGCTACCTCCCAACAAACCTTTCTGTATATAAGCCATGTAAATGCAGATGTATTCAAGACTTCAGAATGCACTACAAGTTCTAAAATCCTATCATCAGTAATAGCTATTAGCAGCACATAGATATATATTAATTGGCTGATTTAAAATATAATGTGAGTTATAAGATTGAAAATAAAATGACTGTGTGTAAATTAACTTGAAAAAATGAAGTACTATTTAGCAATGAGACTGAAGTGTGAGTAAATATTTTTCAGCCAAAGAAAACTCTTGATCACAATGTAAAAAAAAAAGAACAAGCAAGCTTCAACCCATCTAAATATTCTTACTAAATAAAAATGTATACATGAAATTAATAAAACATAGCAGTTTTAAGTAAGTGATTTTAGTGATCAGGAGAGTGTGGGAGGGATGATAGAAATGTCAGAAGGGAGAGCATGAGAGGCAAATATAGTGGGATTATTCCTTCATTTCTACCATGTTTGAATATCAGGTACCAAATATGCCAAATCTTGAAGAATTATTAAACAATTTGAACTGCTGAATACATATTTAATTTTAGAAAATGTCTTCATAAACCATGAAATAGTCCCAAATATCAATGTCTGAATCAAAAGTAAAACTCCAAAGTAATGAAAGGTACTTTCATCTTTCATAAAACTAATTTTGTGGATTAGGAAGGTTAGTTATGTGATTAATCTGGCATACAAGATGTTTTGCTTTTTGGAGACAGCATCGGCCTTATTAAACATGAGGTATGATTTGGATGCAACCTAAGTCTTATCCTTCTGTCAATTTTAATCGACAAAAATATTTGCTGAATTTTCTAAATCAGAAAACTCTCTATCCTACCCCCTCATTATCGATGCAGAAGAATTTGAAATATGTTCTTGGGAGTAGTAATTAAATTGCTACTGATTAAAAATAAAAATTATATCTCTGAAAACCTAAGATGGGGTTGGAAGGGCGGTGGCAATCGAGCATGACATCAACATTGGTGTGCAATATTTAGTATATGTGCAGTTTTAATGGCTTTGAAATCAGAAATGCTTGATTCACTGCTATTATCTATACACCTTGTGAAATTCACAAATTTATGAAATAATTTGATTTCAAACTGATTACTGAAATTAAATAAGAGATTTTAAATTATTGAAACATGTTTCTCTAAGGGCAAATCCAAAAGTTTACTGCAATAAACAAGCATGATTTATTAATGGAGTTGTGTAGAATTTGCTGTGCCATGCGACTAACAGTGTTTCCTTCTTTCTAACAATTTATGAATATACAAGAACTTCATTTGTATATTTTGTGTGCTAACGATTAGTGTCATAATGTACTAATAAATTTTCTTTAAATATTGAATATATTAATTTTTGATGAATTAGTGTTTCTTGCTCATATCTATTTGCGGAAATGATGGAAAAAAAACTTGAGAAGCAAACATATAACAGAAAATATTCTTGGCTAGAGCTTCATTCCAAAGTCTGAAATTTGCTCTAATTTTCCTCTTTCTTGGTGAAAACTTGATACCAGTAAACAACTAATTCAAAGAATTTCATAATCCCATGTATATTATCACAAATTTATAATCTGTATCATTCAAAATTTGTAATAACATCACCTCGCAAAATGCACAGTGCAGAGCACATTTACAAATGGCTGCCACATTGTTACATAAAACTTTGGAGTTTAGACAGAACTGCACATTTGCTTTTATCATGCTGATAAACTAATTATTTGATTCATATTTATTTTCTAGATTCATTCTCTCGTACATATAAGTGATAGTTTTCCATAAAAAAGAGTATTCGGTATCTTAATCGGATTTGGCATCAAAGGCGTCAAAAGACATCATTATACAGTAATGGTTTAAAATGCAACAATAGGTGCACCAAGTGGCTGAGTGGTCTAAAGCACTATCTGTTACAGATCACTGCCATCTCACCTCTGTCTGTGTGGGTTTGAGTTTCAGATTATGCCAATGTGGGTATGTGAGAAAGCTTGCCAGTAGCTTCTCATGGGTTGGTTGTTATTTCCAGGGGTTTTCCTGGCTTCTTCCTTCACCATTTAATACTGGCTGCCATGTATAGCCTATATTGCGCTGAAAAATGGTGTTTTTAAAAAAAAAAAAGAGAAAGATATATTGCATATGTTTAGGAAAGAAAATGGATAGAATTGAAAAAAGTGGAACATATAATTGAATCACTTTTATTATTACAATACATATAATATTTATCAAGAACATAATAACTTGCAGCCAACTTCATAAAATATCAACATCAGTGTGATTTTCCAAACTATGATTTGCATATATATTTGACATTAAAACAACTAATGCTCTTTGATCAACAAATATTGTCCCATCTATTTTATGGAGAGATAAGAGAAGATAGTGCGTATTTTCATGAATTGTAAATATAACAACATTAATTTTGACTTTCTTCAAGAATTTTGCCATAACTTCTTTCTCCCTTGCCAAGAATATGTAAGGGGAATGAAAATGTTATATTATCAAATATACTTAATATATAATTCATGCTTCTTCTGACACAAAATGTTTTAAGAGTCAGATGACATCTTTTTGTTTTAAAATAACATTTACGTCATTATGTAACATCATAAATGATATGCATTGTCATAACAATTAATAAGTAAAATAATAAAATAAAATAAAGACAGTTAAAAATTTAATTCTACTGCAGAACGGATTTTCAATTTAAACTTTTTTTTATACAATTTTATATAGTGCATATTTACTTGTGCAACAGCTGGATCAAACTGAAAACTGTATAGACCCATTAATGCTTTCACACAATGTACCAGCAGATGCAGTTTGTTAATGTTAATAAGAAGAAAAAACTAAACAGATCCTGAACTGCAGTGCACTATATGAGGTCAGGGTCAATGTTTCTTTCAGCTTAACTTGACTTATATGTCAGTATCTATGATACCCATGTTTGTTCATCAAGGCAGTTGAATTCTGCATTTAGGTCACTATGACAGCTTATTTGAATTCCATGAACATATTTCCAGTATAGAATATAAACTCTTTAGTATACTGCTCTTTATAGATTTAAGTTAGCAGCATTTTCTTCAAATGAAAAGCATCAGAATAAAAATAACAGACCATGATATCTGTCCAAATAGATATAGCAAACAATGATATCTAAGTAGATATAACAACATAAGGCTTTATCTGTCAGAGTAGATATAAAAGACAATACCTGTTTATGTAGACATAACAGTCCATGATATCTGTCTAAGCTGATACAACATACTATGATCTCTGTCCAAGTAGATATAACAGTTGTCCAAGTAGAAATAACAGACCTTGACATTGTCCAAATAGATATAACAGACCTTGACATTGTCCAAATAGATATAACAGACCTTGACATTGGTCAAATAGATATAACAGACCTTGCCATTTGTCCAAGTAGATATAACAGACCTTGACATTTGTCCACATAGAAATAACAGATGATATGTGCCTAAATAGACATAACAGACTATGCTATTTGTTCAAGTAGATAAAACAGAGCCTGATATCTGCAACTTTTAAAGAATGGTCTGGCTATTTCTAAATAGCAAAGTTCTGTGTGAGCACCTGGCACTCTGATTCCCTTTTCCAAATATTACAACTCTGTGTGGACACCTGTCATTCTGGGTCCCTTCTTCATTTCTTTTATTTTCTTCTTATCTTTGATATCTTTCATTCTTTTCACTGGATCATCGGTATTCTTTAGTATGCTCTGCAAGTAAAAGTAATTTTTCAGTAATATTTTTGTTGTATTACACAATTTCTTTTTAAAGAGTATATGTATACTGAATTTAAATCTCAGCAATTTATCAATGACAAAACCAAGATTAGAACTCTTCTGGATAATCCCAAATTACACAAATAAATGGATAATTCCAAATTACACATATAAATGGATAATCCCAAATTACACAGATGAATGAATGATTTTTATTGTTATGGCATTTTGTGTACACATTCATGACACCTAAATATTCTAGTCATTTATAAACCCTTTCCTAGAAGAAAATAAAACAGCAACAAAATAAAACCCAAACCACGGGTATGGCCACAATGCTGGAAAAACATATCCATGGGTCCTTGGAACTAAAATTTGATTTCTCATTTTAAAGATTAATGAAGTTATAAGTGTGTAAAAGATTCATGTTTTCAATGAATATATTACATAGGTTGGTTTTTGTTTGCAGAACTTATTACCAACACTAAAACAATGCAATTCAGAAATTTGAATAAATGTATTGGTTGATTATATATTAGTTTGTAAATGTATATATGTCAGCTAACTTGAAGGTTGTTGACATAAAACTTTTAGATTACTTACATATAACTTATAGATTACTTACACACAACTAATAGATTACTTACAACTCATTTCTTATATACAACTAATAGATTACTTACAACTTATAGATTATTTATATACAACTAATAGATTACTTACATACAACTCATATGCTGCTTACATGTAGCTCAGTTGCTGCTTACATGTAACTCATGTTGCTTACATGTAACTCATATGTTGCTAACATAATTCTCATATGCTGCTTACATGTAGTTCATATGCTGCTTACATGTAACTCATATGTTGCTAACATATTTCTCATATGCTGCTTACATGTAATTCATATACTGCTTACATGTAACTCATATGTTGCTTACATGTAACTCATGTTGGTTACATGTAACTCTAATGTTGCTTACATATAACTCATATGTTGCTTACATTTAACTTATATGTTGCTTACATTTAACTCATATGCTGCTTACATATATCTCTTATCTAGCTTACATTTAACTCATATGTTGCTAACATATATCTCTTATCTAGCTTAAATGTAACTCATGTTGGTTACATGTAACTCTAATGTTGCTTACATATAACTCATATGTTGCTAACATATATCTCTTATCTAGCTTACATGTAACTCATGTTGGTTACATGTAACTCTAATGTTGCTTACATATAACTCATATGTTGCTAACATATATCTCTTATCTAGCTTACATTTAACTCATATGTTGCTAACATATATCTCTTATCTAGCTTACATGTAACTCATGTTGGTTACATGTAACTCTAATGTTGCTTACATATAACTCATATGTTGCTTACATTTAACTCATATGTTGCTTACATTTAACTCATATGTTGCTTACATGTATCTCTTATCTAGCTTACATGTAACTCATATGCTGCTTACATGTAACTCATAGGCCACTGATGATTCAACTGATAGGCGATTTACATATAACAAACACAAAGGTTGCTAACTTATAGTTTTTTAAGTTGTTTATATAACTTATTGGCTAGTAACTATGTGTTCTTACACATAACTCAGGTTACTCATGTTCTTCAAATAAAAATAAAATGTTACTCACATATAACTCATAAGTTACTTGCATATAACTCAAAGGTTAAAACCAAACTGGTGAATTAAGGTTAGAGCTTTGTTCTCTAAATATTTCTCATGGGTACTAATGGGGTGAAATATGTATCTGCTTGCCAGCTGAAACCTTATTCCAAGTTTGCAAACATGGATGCTTTTCTCTTCGGATTTGTACCTCAAGAAAACACAAACATCAATAATCACTCAGCATCAACCCTAAACAGATACCATTCATATTCACATGTAGGTGTGATTCAACTGCAAAGAACATAGACCCAGACTTGTCAGTGCATAATGAAGTATCAAAGCAGTATCAAAGCAGGGTCAATGTTATTCATGTTACTGATTAGTCTTAGTAAATAACAAACCAATATGATGCAAAAACATTATGCACTGGCAGATCAGGCACTGTGTTGTTTTTGGATGGAATTCCAGTGTATTTGGTATTACAATAAGGTATACTTTCCTGTATGTTGTACCTATATTACTCCTTCAAGAATAGAACAACATACTGTTAGCACATGTATTTTCTGAGAATTCAATTATCACATTTAAGAATTACCATATTGACTAGCTTTTAAGTATATTCCAATTACAATCTGCATGGATACATATCTACTGTCGCATAATCTGCTGACAAATCTGGAACAAAGCAATTTGTTAGGAGTAATCAGTAGAACAAACAACATAGACCCTGATCTGCTGGTATTGCAGAACATGGTCTCTGTTGCTTGCAGTTGAATTCAGCTTATAAACATGTATTGATTGTAGTTACTCCATTTAGCATCGTTTTTGCCATGCTTGTATTATCTACTGCTAACATGGATCTGGTAATCCAATGACTTGATTATATTACCTTGAATGGAACTCATTCTTGTTTTTTTAAATAGGACAATGTTGGAACAGCCTGTGTTAAATTGGATGCTGTTAACACAGCCTGTTGTAAATAAGTTACTGTTGGAACAGCCTTATTAAATGAGACATTGTTTGAACAGCCTGTGTTAAATGATGCACTGTTGAATTAACCTGTGTTAAATAGGATACTGTTAGAACAGCCTGTGTTAAATAAGACACAGTTGGAATAGTTTGTGTTACATGGGACACTGTTGGAAAGAACCTTGTTAAAGGAGACAGTTTGAATAGTGTGTTACATGGGACACTGTTGGAAAGAACCGTGTTAAAGGAGACAGTTTGAATAGTGTGTTACATGGGACACTGTTGGAAAGAACCGTGTTAAAGGAGACAGTTTGAATAGTGTGTTACATGGGACACTGTTGGAAAGAACCGTGTTAAAGGAGACAGTTTGAATAGTGTGTTACATGGGACACTGTTGGAAAGAACCGTGTTAAAGGAGACAGTTTGAATAGTGTGTTACATGGGACACTGTTGGAAAGAACCGTGTTAAAGGAGACAGTTTGAATAGTGTGTTACATGGGACACTGTTGGAAAGAACCTTGTTAAAGGAGACAGTTTGAATAGTGTGTTACATGGGACACTGTTGGAAAGAACCTTGTTAAAGGAGACAGTTTGAAAAGTGTTTTACATGGGACACTGTTGGAAAGAACCGTGTTAAAGGAGACAGTTTGAATAGTGTGTTACATGGGACACTGTTGGAAAGAACCGTGTTAAAGGAGACAGTTTGAATAATGTGTTACATGGGACACTGTTGGAAAGAACCGTGTTAAAGGAGACAGTTTGAATAGTGTGTTACATGGTACACTGTTGGAAAGAACCGTGTTAAAGGAGACAGTTTGAATAGTGTGTTACATGGGACACTGTTGGAAAGAACCGTGTTAAAGGAGACAGTTTGAATAGTGTGTTACATGGGACACTGTTGGAACAGGTTGTGAGCTTTAAATATTGCAAACATAACTGCTTCTAAGACATATGCAAGTATACAGCCAAACCTGTTTTCAGCAGTATCAGTAATCTCCATGAGATGGGAAATTGGCCTCTGAAAGTCTGGTGGCTGCTTAAAAAAGTTTCATAACTATAATTGAGTTCATTTTGTCATTGACAGCAGTGCTATAATAATTTAGTTCATTTTGTCATTGACAGCAGTGCTATAATAATTTAGTTCATTTTGTCATTGACAGCAGTGCCTTTAAGACAAGGTTATTGAACCCTGCATTTATCCACACAAACTTTTTAAAATAAAACCATCATAAAATCAATCAAGTGCCAGCTAGAGATGTGCTGTATTACTGGTATACTGGTTTACCACAGTATTCTTCTCTGGTGATATTTTTTCACTGTACTGGTGTAGCAGCCAGTTCTTTCCACAAGGGAAGAAAAAAAATCAGCTAGCTGGTTCTTTCCCACTACACCACTACATAAGTAGTTTCCATCAGCAAGGAATGTATGGAAATTGAATCTTGTAGTGACTTGAATGGTATTAATACACTGTCTCCATTAATAATGACCAAATAGTTAAACAATTATTTTTAACAAAAACGGTTGTGTCTGTAAAACATCAATTGGTTTTTAATTAATATAAATATAGTTTTATTTTTACATACCCACTTAAATGTTATGTAGCTGGATCTGGCATGCAATACAAATGTTTAATCTGATTCCATATCATACACCTAGCCATGAATTACTTTTACAACTTGAAATATTGCATAACAGCCCACTTATAAAATATCCAAAGTGATTTATTGCTATACATTTTTTAAAAATGTAAAAATTACTGCACACATTTTAAATTTTAAGAAATGCAGTCATGTCTGGTGAAAATGGCTGCTGGAGATAAGGGGAGAAAACCATAAGTAGCAATGAGCATTTTATATTATCTAGGCCAAAAAATTAGAGTTAGGTTGACAGCAATATCTTGGGGCCCTGTGTGGCCAAGTGGTTTAAAGCATTCACCATTACAGATCATTGCCATCTCACTCTGTGTGCATGGGTTCGAGTGTCAGGTTCAGCCAATGTGGGCATGTGAGAAAGCATGCCAGTAGCTTCTTGTGGATATGTGGTTCTTCCTCCTCTACTTATACTGGCCAAAATGTATAGTCTATCTTGTGCTGAAAAATGATGTTAAACCCTACCACAACAACAATATCTTGAACAGAATGTTTGACAACAAATTCTCAGATGCAAGGTGACATCAAACACAGAGAGACAGACAGACAGACAGACATACAGACAGACAAAGAGAGAGCAAGTACTTTGCCGCTGAACTGATATTTTGTATTGAAACGTAAAAAACCAAAGAATGGCACAGAGATACATGTTACGATTGAAGGCAAGGTTAGAAATAACTCCACATTCAGAGAAACATTTACCCCCCCCCCATTGTTTAACTCCCAAGAGACATTCCATAATGTCAATCATCTAAAATACCAATCTTATTCAAAATCCATTTCAGCTTTAGAGTTTTAAAAAAGTGCTATACAGAATTATACATCTTTAAGGAGCAGATTTAAGTGGAGGGACTTAAATCAGTCTATTAAAATTACAAAGGAATCAAAATTGTTTATTAAATCAGACGATAAAACTCACAAACATTTGCAACATAAAGGTAGACATATATATTGCTGAGTGCTTTTGAACATGATGCAGTCTTAGAATAATTATGTCTTGTTTCAATAATGTTGTTGAGGTTTTTTTTTTTTTATTATTGTGCCACCTACTAGGAATTGTATTTTTATATACGTTTAAAAATTTTGTTAATATTCAAGCAGGAAAAAAGCAAGAGATGAATAAAATATTGTTTAGAAATATTCTTGTTTAAAAAATATCCAAATGATTCTCAAAAATCAAATCTGCATGTTAGAAACAGACTAAATCTACATTTTGTAAAAAAATATAGTTAAATTAACACAATAAATTCAATGCATCAATAATTTCTTGTAATAAAAATATAAAAGACAGTTTGAAACTACTGTAAAAAGTGAGCTTTCTGCATAAAATTATATATATATATATATATATATATATATATATATATATATATATATATATATATATATATATATATATATATAGACACACACACACACGACGTAGGGTTGTTATACTGGGCTGGTGATATTAAAAGAAACATTGAAAAGCAAATTCAGCAGTGGTCTCATTAAGATCATACTGCCTGTTAAAGGGGATTTTCAAGTTCAATGTGGGAGTCATTGTGCAGAAACTAAAGTGCATGGTTCTGACAATCAGTGCCTATAACACTGCTAAATGATGTAGAATGCTATCAACTGATCCCTGCCTCTTCAACATCAAGCTACATAACACATGGTGAGATCCAATTAAAATAGTGTTTGTGCTGAAATGAAAATGACCTTGTCTTATAACTTGGGACCCAATCTCCTCAAAATGCTGTTACAGTCAAATCAATACTAAGCTGTCTGCCAAGGTCACATTAATATCAAGAGGTCTAACAAAGGTCACGTCACTGTCAAGCTATCTACCAAGGTCATATCAATATCAAGTTTTCCACCAAAGAAGACCATACAATATCAAGCTATCAAGAAGGTCATCTCAATGTCAAGTAGTCTACCCTATCAATAAGTCTATATCAATATCAAGCTGTCTACCAGTCCTGTCAATATCGTGCTGTATACAAAGTCATATCAATATTGAGCTGTCTACCAAGGTCATATCAATATCAGGTTGTCTATCAATAAGTCTATATCAATATCAAGCTGTCTACCAGTCCTGTCAATATCGTGCTGTATACCAAGGTCATATCAATATCGAGCTGTCTACCAAGGTCATATAAATATCAGGTTGTCTATCAAGAAGTCTATATCAATATCAAGCTGTCAACCAGTCCTGTCAATATTGTGCTGTATACCAAAGTCATATCAATATTGAGCTGTCTACCAAGGTCATATCAATATCAGGTTGTCTATCAAGAAGTCTATATCAATATCAAGCAGTCTACCAGTCCTGTCAATATCATTCTGTATAGCAAGAAGGTCATATCAATATCAAGCTGTTGAGTTAATAAAGTGAAAATGAAAACTAAATCCTACTTAGCATAGGACTGGTTGTTATGTAAAACATAGCCCATGGAATGATGTAAAAGTAATATGGAGATTTCCATTATGTAAAACATAGCCCATGGAATGATGTAAAAGTAATATGGAGATTTCCATTATGTAAAACATAGCCCATGGAATGATGTAAAAGTAATATGGATATTTCCATTATGTAAAACATAGCCCATGGAATGATGTAAAAGTAATATGGAGATTTCCATTATGTAAAACATAGCCCATGGAATGATGTAAAAGTAATATGGAGATTTCCATTATGTAAAACATAGCCCATGGAATGATGTAAAAGTAATATGGAGATTTCCATTATGTAAAACATAGCCCATGGAATGATGTAAAAGTAATACTGGAATTTCCACTATTATGTTAAATACAACACATGGAATGATGTAAAAGTAATATGAAAATTTCCATTATAATATAAAACATAGCCCAGGGATTTCCATTATTATGTAAAATATAACACATGGAATGATGTAAAAGTAATACAGATTTCCATTATGTTAAACATAGCCCATGGAATTATGTAAAAGTAAAAAGTAACACAGAGATTTCCATTATGATGTTAAACATAGTCCATGAAAAGATGTAAAAGTAAGAGATTTCCATTATAATGTTAAATATAACAGATGGAATGATGTAAAAGTAATACAGAGATTTCCATTATAATGTTAAACACATTGTGAAGGGGCAAATTTCAGTCGATCTATTAAATTAACATTTGTTGTGGCCAGTGAACCATTAGTTAGATTTATGGAGACACGCTGTTTCAAAGGGGGGTCTGTAGAGTCGAGTGCTACCATTGTACTAATTAAACCTTGTTTACTCAGCAGCCCGACTGACTGCTAGCGCAATTTTAAAGTTTCATTTCTCATGAAAAGTGTCAGAGTTGAGAAAACGCAGGGAATCTGTTACTTAAAAACAAGCATGTCATATTGACCATGATGTAAGCGACTTTTAGAGAAAAGCAGGAGAAAATACATTTGATTCTGATTGGTCACAGTTAAATAAGGGGTGTGTTTTCACATGAAAATTCGTAGAACATAATAATGGCCTAGTGAAATTAGAAGTTAGTCTTGAAATTGCTCTGTGAGAGAGAACCAGGGGTAGAATTATTTAGTAAAGGCTCCAGATGTTATTTTAGAGAAGTACATTCGTTAAATCGTGGTCCAGAAAAAACTGCCAAACTAAGGGAGGGACACACCAAAAACACAAAGGGAGAAAATAGCATTTTTGGGGAAGATCGTGAAGTTACATGAATAGCGACGTACACTTTGGAAAGGGAATTTGGAGACGGAAATTGTAGTGAACACATGATACAGTGGACAAGTCCGGAATCGAGCAGAAACATCCATGAGTGCAGAGTATCTAGAGATTGGACGAGACAGGGTCTTCTAGAACAACATTGAATTGAACAGTGACGGGATCGAGAATAGCAGGTTATGAAAATCGAATAGGCATTGACTTCGATTGTACCACTCGATCCTATAATGATTTAAACTATCAGTAATAGATCGGCTACTTCGTTTAAATCTATTTCAAATTTTATTGTAATTCAGTGAAAGTTGTATTTCTAAACAGCGTGTATTCCTAATGAAAGGAAGTTTCATAATTGTGTATGTATTTGATTAAATTGTTTGTTTATGTTTACAGGGGCTCATAGTTGTTTGTTCAATATACTTGCTCAGTTTACCCTATCTATTCTCATACTCAAACCGGGCAATTATATCGAGGGCGGTCATCTCTTAGATAACGAGTATCAAAAGGGAGTTGGTTATAGTTATTATTATTATATGTTGCACAATAACCCCTTGACAAAGTGGGATGTAACACTTACCCTTTGACAAGTGGGGCTTATACAATACTATACGAATAGCGCTCATAACCTGCAAGTAACCTGACACACAGCTCATGGAATGATGTAAAAAGTGTAAGACAGATTTCCATTATAATGTTAACATAGCACATGGAAAGATGTAAAAGTAATAGAGATTTTAATTTTAATGTTAAACATAGCATACAGAATGATGTAAGTGTAATAAACAGTTTTCCATTATAATGTTAAATGTAACAAATGGTATAATGTAAAAGTAACAATTTTCCATTATAATGGTAAACATAGTGGATGGAATGCATTAAAATACAGAGACTTCGCATCCATCATCAGCTAGTCAAATGACTACCTCAGCTTATCAAAATAACAGCTCTCATCAGCAATCATGGGCAACAGAAGCAAAGTAAAATTATCCAAGGAAAAGGATGTTATTATAAGATAGTTGCCTGGTAACTGAATTAAATGTGATCTGTCTTTCAATAATAAATTGAAGCCTGTCATTAGATTTTACAACATTATGCATGGATTTAAAGACAACACTGTTTCCTACTTCTTTACATCAATAGCCAAATAATGTAAATCTGAATAAGACCGAAATACTGTAAAACCTGTCATGTGAGAACACCTGTCTTGAGAGACCACTGCTATGGGAGATCACCTGTCTTGAGAGGTCAGGTTCTCTATGCACATTTATTATATAGCATTATGACTTGTCATAAGAGGTCACCTGTCTTGAGAGACCATTAATTTTTGGCAGAAGGGAAAGTCTTTCAAGACAGATCCTACTGTATTTTCGAAATATTTCAAGAACAATATTCTTAGACGGTAAAATGGTTTGCAGCCAACTAAATTATGACTAACTGTTATTTCTAACCTAATGGATATTGTCAGCATTGGCCACAAAAATTGGTTTGATCCTTTATGGCACAGCAACACAATCAGGTAAAATAGTGCCATGTCAAATGACCTAAAGTGTCTGTGTCAAGAAAAGTAGTGAATTGCTCAAGGTCACAGACTGATAGCCACTGCTGGCTAATCTGTTTGCAGGATTTGAACCCACACCCTTTCAGTCACAAATCCTGCACACTAACCATTCTGTCACCATGGCCCCTAAAAAAAAACGTCAGGTAAAACCGTTAATATAAAAAAATGCACAGAACCAAAAGCAGGTACCGTATATTTGAAAGATGTAAATTTTGTAACTGCAGTGCCATATATAATCAACGACAAGTTGATTCCAACCAAAACTTGCAGTTCCAGATCTGCCATCACATTAAACATCAACAGATACAAGTATAGGCAGTTAGAGTAATCAAACAGTGTAAACCATGATCTCCCAGTGTATAATACACTGATAAATCATGGTCTATGCTGATTGCAACTGGATTTGAATTATATGCAAGTCTATACATGGCAATCAAAATAGCATCAAGATATATGTTAAAAATTTAGTGATGCCAGGGAAAAAGCTGAATGCCATCTGCTGTGATTCCATGAAACGGAACATAATATATTACTTCAAAGTATGCTTTGCTAATAAAAAGAACACAAATACATATATTCCGGAATTGTGACTAACATGGAATCACAGAAATGTAGGCACATCTTTATTATATTAATTTTCTCAGAGTGGAATGTCATGGATTCCCCTCTTGAGCAATGGTAATGCAATTTGAATGATTAATCTACACCTGCCACTGATGGATGCCATATGGATGTCAAGGTCACATATTTTTCTACCATGTGACTATCAACCTGCAAACTTAAGACTGCCACAAGTACATGTATAAGCCCACCAAAGTAGCAAATCAACTATCCAAGTACACTTCTTTCTGACAGGGTGACTTGTTAAATGCAAGGACACTACCTCAGTCTGGAAAATGTCCTTTCATTGTGTATGAGACATAAATAAATCTGCTGTAGTCATGTTTAGAGGAAGACATTATTTGATGGGAATGTCTATACTTGTGAAGTTGAAAAATTCTGAATGCTTGCTTTTGCCCAGTAAATAAAACTGGATATCGAACCTGGATGTTGGGTATAGCATTTTTTCTCTAATTCATGTTAAATCCAGATACACATGTTAATGGGCCGAGGTTTGATGATATTTGAATATTCCTTGCATATTTAATCATTTATGCATCCGCACTGCATATAAATTACAAAATTAGCCATTCCATGACAATTTGTAAGAAATTTCCAAAACCCTTGCTAAAAGTGACTTGAAAACTAATGGAAACTTAATGATATGATCATTCTCACAAATGAACAATTAAACAGCTTTATTTATTGACACAGTCAATTAAAGGCAAACATGAAGTTATTGTTATTGTAGAGTTTAACGCCATTTTTCAGCACATGATAGGCTAGACATGGCGGCCAGTATTAATGGTGGAAGAAGAAACCCTGGAAAGAACCACCAACCCACGAGAAGCTACTGGCAAGCTTTCTCATGTACCCACATTGGCCGAATCTGAGACTCGAACCCACACAGACAGATGTGAGATGGCAGTTATTCGTGACTGAAAGCGCCTTAGACCAATCGGCCACTCTGGGCCCCCAAACAGGAAATAGACATGAACATTAACTGCCTACTCCCAGGCAATTAATTAGACTTCTGTAAATTGTTGTGTGTGAGTGTGTGTTTTGGATTTTTAAGAAATCTTTAATAATTTTCAGTCATATAGCTACAATGTCTGCAGTGTAGCAGTTTATAGTGATTTCTATCACTTAGCATAATGCCGCAGACATATAGCATCATGTCCCACCCAGTCACATTATCCTGACACCAGGCCAACCATTCCTAACACGAACCTCTTATTACTGAGTGCCTAGCGAGGCAGCTGTCAGTACCAATTTTATAAGCCTTTGGTATGACTTGGCTGGGATCTGAACCTGATACCTCCTGCATCCAATGCAGATGTTCTAACTATTTAGGCCACAGTATATGTCAAAGTATTTGTAATAAATGAACCAATTCAACTGAAATACCACAGCAATTACCGTGGACCTAAATTACAGTTTACAACAATGTAAGTACATGTATATTTTTCATTACAACATTTACTTCTATGCTTACATTATGAATCATTTTTCGTTTACATAGTATGTATATTCATATTAAATGCATATCATTCACATTAAAAATCTGAGAAAAGCTTAAATTTCATTTTTAAATAAAATGATTTTGAATCAAACATTTTCATATTTGTGTAATGAATAAAGAATTCAGTGGGACCAATATACTTTAAAGAAAGTTCCTTTATTTGGGAGGAGCTAGCTCAGTCAGCTGATATATTATTAATGCTGCTTTTAAACATTTATGGAGAAAAGAAAAAGAGTATTTCCTTTTTAATATTTTTTTTAATTTTTATTTTTTATGGTTTAATGTCATTTTTCAGCACAATATAGACTATACATGGCGGCCAGTATTAATGGTGGAGGATAAACCTGGAAATTCCAGGGAAAAAACCACTGACCCATGAGAAGTTACGGGCAAACTTTTTCACATACCCACATTGGCTGAATCTGAGACTTGAACCCACACAGACAGCTATAATTTTATAGCAAGGACTATAATATTAGATCAGTTAGTGTTAATGTAGTGCCCAATAACTGATTGGCAGAGCAACTACTATGATGTTTTCCAAAAAAAAGATTAAACTACAAAAATAGATAAGGTAAGGTTACTATATATAAATGCTATAGATTTGCTAGATGAACAAGTAAATTTTGACAAATGTACATACGAACATAAACTATAATGAAGATTTTCCAATGTAGACTTTATAACTTTAACGGACTGTCACTAACTTTTATATATATATATATATACTCCAGTAAGATCTTTAGCCGCATCATTCTTCAACGCATCACAACAGCTGTGGACGGCATCCTACGCCAGGAACAAGAAGGCTTCAGGAAAGGTAAATCAAGCATCAACCACATCTTCACACTGAGGCAGATACTTGAGCAGTCTCATGAATGGAATGGATCCCTTTATGTGGTCTTTGTGGACTTTGAGAAGGCCTTCGACTGCCTGCACTGAGACTCTATGTGGAGGACCCTACGACATTATGGCATCCCCAAGAAAAGTGTCAATGTCATCAGGTCCCTGTACGAGAACTCCGAGTGCAGAGTAATCCACAACAACCAACTCACTGAACCATTCAAGGTGGAAACCGGAGTGAAGCAAGGATGCATTCTCTCTCCAATTCTTTTCTCACTGGCCACTGACTGGATCATGCGCCGCACCACAGAGGGCAAGAGGCATGGAATACAATGGACGTTGACCTCAATGCTGGATGACCTGGACTATGCTGACGACATCAGGTTGCTGGCAAGCAGACACCAGGATATTCAACAGAAGACACAACAGTTGGTACAGACAGCAAATACCATAGGTCTTCGAGTCAACATAGGGAAGACAAAAGTCTTGAGGAAGAATACTAGAGTGGGCAACCCAATCACCATCAACGACCAGCCTCTGCAAGAACTAGACGATTTCACTTACCTGGGTAGTAAGGTCGCCACGGATGGAGATAGCACAAGTCGTCACAAGAATCGGCAAGGCCAACCAGACCTTCGCAATGCTGAAGCCCATATGGAGGACAAGAAATCTCAGTGTCCACACGAAGATCCGTATCTTCAAGAGCAACGTGTTGAGCGTCCTTTTGTACGGCTCAGAGTGTTGGAAGTCCACTGTGAACATAGAACACAAGCTCGAAATGTTTCAAACCAAATGCCTGCGACGCATCATGAGGATCTTCTGGCCAAACATTATCTCAAATGAGGAACTTCGGCACAGAGCGGGTGCAAGCACCATCTCTGAGATCATTTCAACTCGGTGATGGAGATGGCTCGGCCATGTCTGCAGAATGCCTCCTGACTCACTACCAAGGGTGGCACTGAGATGGACCCTACAGGGGAAAAGGAACCATGGCAGACCCAAAGAGACCTGGCGACGAACAGTGGAGAGAGACCTTAAGACCAGAGGCCTCACCTATCAGACCGCCCCTGCAATAGATGCCGACAGACGGAAATGGTGCTCCCTTGCTGTTGCCTCAAGCACCAGACGGCGCAGAGAGGATTGATTGATATATATATATATATATATATATGTATATATATATATATATATATATATATATATATATATATATATATATATATATATATATATATATATATATATATATATATATATATATATAAACTGGCAGGAGACCATAAGACATTTTGATTAAGTCAAAACACACTGACTAAAATGTAAGCATTTGTGTCACAGTCCTAATCTGATGCATTCCAGCTTAAGATGGCTGACCTCAAACTAACTGCTAAAGAGACTTGACTACAGACTAACTACTAAAGAGGGTTAAATTCAAACTACCAAAAAAAAGAGGGTTGACTTCAAACTTACTCCTAAAGACAGTTGACCTCAAATTAACTACTAAAGAGGTCTGAAATCAAATTAACTACTAACGCGGGCTGACCTCAAATTAACTATTAAAGAGGGTTAACCTCAAATTAACTACTAAAGAGGGCTGACCTCAAATTAACTATTAAAGAGGGCTGACCTCAAATTAACTATTAAAGATTGTTAACCTATGACTAACTACTAAAGATGGTTTACCTCCAACTAACAAGAAAAAGAAGGTTGACCTCAAGCTAAGGTCAAAATCAGACCAACCACTAAAGATGGTTGACCTTAAGCTAACAACAAAAGAGGGATGAGCTAAACTAACTACTAAAGAGAGTTGACCTGAAGCTGCTAAAAAGTATTGACCTCCATCTACTAAGTGGGTATGACCTCAGTCAACTAATAAAGAGGTTTCAACAAGGAATTGGAAATCATGTTTTATAATAGTGAGTTCATAATCTGAGGAATGTAATAATAATTTAAAGAAAATACTACATGATCTTCAAATACAAAGCCTAATGAACAAAAAACCATTTAATGTCACTTGAAAGCATGGTACAATTCTTAAATGATAGGATGTGTGGATTTAAGGGAAAAAATCTAGTACTGTTACTCATGCATTCAAGGATAATGTCATGAAGTCAAGAATACTGTTCCATATATGAAAAGAGTACAGAAAATACAGCAATTTATAAGATTTTTAATTACTGTTTTTTAATATGCAAATAAGAACAAAGTGTCCCAGTTTTGAGGAGTAACACATTATGTAATGCAACAATGATTCTACTGTTGTAATTACATAACAAAAGGTCTGACCAAAAATAAGTTTCTGGACAGAGAGGTGGAAGTGAGGAAAGAAGAACGGACACTAGAGAATTACATCACCACTGCATATATAACGATATCAAATGTAGCAGGTAAATGATGATGAAAAGAGAATATTTAACAATTCAACCTTGTTACCCACGCCCCACAACCTTTCTGAGCACATAAGTCGAATTAAACTTCCAGCTTTTAAGTTTTAGTGACACACTGATTTTCTTTTAAAAAAATTTAAGCACAAAGAAGTTTCCAAAAAATATTCCTAACTTTATTTCTTCTGTCAAATACTGAATTTCAAAGAAATGGATTTCCTCCAAGTTTTGTACCAGAGCTTGTGTAGTTTACAGCCTGATTTTCCTTTATGTGAATTCAGAGAAATTAAGGCCAACAGTATGCTAACACTACAATCATGTTTTAGGGGCCCCGATTGGTCTAAAGCATTCTCTGTTAAGGATCATTGCCATCTCACCTCTGTCTGCGTGGATTCGAGTCTCAGATTTGGCCAATGTGGGTATGTGAGAAAGCTTGCCAGTAGCTTCTCGTGGGTCAGTGGTTCTTTCTGCAGTTTTTCAAGGGTTCTTCATCCACCATTAATGCTGGCCGCCATGAATAGCCTATCGTGTGCTGAAAAATGGCATTAAATACTACAACAACAATCATGTTTTTTTAGAAAGTTCTCATCACCTTCTGGGTCATTCTTTTTGAAACACAATGAGAATTAGTTGCAATGTTTTTCTCTAATATTTCCCATTGCATGATCAGTATATGGAGTACAATAAGTGTCAAAAAGCCTAACAAAGGGTGGGAAAGGTCAAAGAAAATTTGGGCTAAAGTATTTTTTTTATTCACTTGAAGTACTTACTTAGTATTTATACTTATTGTTCATTTTATTCTTTACAAATACAATGGATAAATTTCAATTTTTATATTTATTTTTTGTTGGAAATGTTTATTATTAAAAGCATGAAATATTTAACCCCATTGTTTTCAATGGTTAATTTGGGATATACTCCATAAATTATTGAGGTTTTGAGCTGAATATGGGACAGCAAAGATAAGAACTACAAAAAACAAAAAAAAATCTTCACAGACCAGAAGAAATAGGATAACCCATATGTAACCATTACTGATGCCATTTGCTGCTATGCTTTGAAATTGAAGCCGCAAACCCTGTAACCCATGCCACTGCACTCTGATGGGAGGGAGAGAATAATTTAATTTTGTGTTTGGAAATATTCTGTACTGGTTAGGCAACATTGCAAAACAAGCAGCACATGTTAACAAAGCACAATGTTGACAGCTACACAAATGGTAGAAAGGTGAAGAAGGTAAACATTAAACAACCTCCATCCATGCAACAAACTGCAGTTTGACTTCTGTTTGTCAGAACCTATTCATTAAATTTAACCTAGGGCAAAGCAGACTGTGCCACATGCATTTATGTATTTTTTAAATGAACAGGATACAGTCTACCTTTGCTAGTCCAATGGAAATGGTTCCTATTAAAATTCTCAGGTTAACCAAATGTCAGAAAATGAAATGTTAAATGACCTGAAGTAAATTGTTCCTGTGTTGGTGTGGAAATAAAAAAAAATTCATAATTATTAAAAAAGAAAAGAAAAAAAACCACCCAGATTTTGATCATTAAAACAACACATCAGAATCCTGTGTACACAAAGAGAGAAAAAACAGATGATCAGAAAAACAGCAGGATCTTCAAACCTTATATTAAAATGGATGCATTTTTTTTACACAATATGTTGTGTAATTGTGCAACATCAAAAATATAAATGTTAATTTTTACACATTTGTGTGTGATATCAATAACCAATAAATAATGTGTCAATGTTATCTTTACACATTTGTGTGTTATATCAATAACAATTGTAAACAAGTATATGTGGCAGTAATAATTTAGTAATTTCTTTAATGACACTGCATATATCTTAGACAGGGACTCAGCATTATATTGCAGTACATATTTAACACAGCAAATCATCTACGATGACTGCAATTAAGCACAAGGAAGAAGCTCAATTAAAAAGAAACCATTAAATATTAACTCTGTTCTACAATTTATGTTTTAGTATAGGGGAATAATACTTCACACAGATATGTTGTGTAAAAACAACAAAAATACCAATTTACCAACTACCATATGTATTTTCTTCTAAATCAAGTCCAACTGCAAACTGCACAGAACCAGATCAGCAATCACAGTATGTGCTGGCAGATAAGGGTTAATACAGTGTGTTGGGAGTAATCATTAAAACAAACAGGGTCTGTGTTGTCTGCAGTTGAACCCAATTTGTAAACAAGTATATGTGGCAGTAATAATTTAGTAATTTCTTTAATGACACTGCCTATAACTTAGACACTTTGGAAAATTAAAAGATGAGAAAAGTTGGTGTTTCTAATTTTGGAAAATATTTTATAGCCAAGGATAAAGTTTCAGAAAAAATAAACAATTAGTGTTTTTCTTGCAAATGCATATAATCTTCACCCTGTGAACTGCAGTATAAGGTTGAACTGGATGATAATTGGAACAAGTTGCTCCAACTTAATGGTCCTATCTTATAGATGTCACTAGAAGCAGACAGATGGATAGAGATTTGCATATTAGCATTTAAACAGTATCTCCATTGATATAGTTATACCAAGAAAAGCAATAATTGGTTGTTTATTGTGTACAGGTTGCTTTTGAGATAGCAAGTTATTATGCTTATCATCAAGCAATGTGTTCTATATAGTGTTTTGCCTTGCACATGATCACAGGTTTCCTGCAATGTTTAGTAGTGTTTCCAAAATCTTTACCTTCTTGTGTGCCCTAAAGGCATTAATCCATGTCTATGTTGGCTCTAGCAGATATCAAAATTGCTAAAGGCATCAATCATTTTCAATTTTTTACACAAGTGACCTAAATTGCTACACGCATCAATCCATATCTATGTTAGCACTAGCAATGACCAAAATTGCTACAGGCATCAATCCATGTCAATGTTGGCACTAGCAATGACCAAAATTGCTAAAGGCATCAATCCATATCAATGTTGGCACTAACAGTGATCAAACTTGCTACAGGCATCAATTCATGACTGTTGGCATTAAAAGTGATCAAAACTGCTAATAGTATCAATCCATGTCTATGTTGGCACTAGCAATGATCAAACTTGCTACAGGCATCAATTCATGACTGTTGGCATTAAAAGTGATCAAAATTGCTAATAGTATCAATCCATGTCTATGTTGGCACTAGCAATGATCAAACTTGCTACAGGCATCAATTCATGACTGTTGGCATTAAAAGTGATCAAAATTGCTAATAGTATCAATCCATGTCTATGTTGGCACTAGCAATGATCAAAATTGCAAAAGGCATCAATTCATGTCTATGCTGGAGCAAATGATCAAAATTGCTAAAGATTCGGATTCTGCCAATGTGAGTATATGATAAAACTTGCCAGTAGCTTCTCATGGGTCAGTGGTTCTTTCCAGGGTTTTCCCAGGTTCTTCCTCCCTCATTTATACTGGCTGGCATGTCTAGCCTATCTTGTGCTGAAAAATGGTGTTAAACCCTTATACAACAACTGTCACACGGGTGAGAACAATTGTTACTGATAGAAAAATATTTTTGTTTTTCAAATCACAGACACTTTGACCTTTGACTTTCAAATGCCAAGATCGATAAGGTTTCTTCTTACCCCAATAGCAAGCCATCCATCAGGATTGGTACTTATAAATGATAAAGAATTCATGTTACTGTGCAGAAACCATACTTCTTGTTTCAGGCAGTGAACTTAATTTTGGACTATTTGATCCAGAAATTAACAGATTCTTCCATACCCTAAGATCAAGTCCGATACAAAGTTTTGTAACTGTTGATTGTAGAGAAGCTGAATTATTGCGTAGAAGCCAATTTCCATCTTTCTTTTACAGTGCCCATCAAAGTATGATCTCTTAACAATAAAAAAAGGGTTTTTCCTTATTCCAAGTGCAAGGCGTCCACAACGTCTGGTATCTATAGATGGTGGACATGAGAGATACTGCATGAAAATTAATTTGTTAACAGACAGACATTCACAAAATACAACAGAATTAGAAACTAGACAAATACAACTCCTATCAAACATGAGTCAAAGGAAGAGATATAAAAACCGATAAAACATTTGGATTTATTAAGAAAGAGATAACCTCAAATTCTGTGTGTGTGATTTGGATTTTTAACATGGCTTTAAACCAAAATTCAGTCATATTACAATGATGTCTGCTGTGTGGCAATTAACAGTGATGTCTATTACTGAGACATCATGGCACAGACATGTAGCAGGATGTCCCACCCAGTCACATTATTTTGACACCAGGCCAATCAGTCCTAACACGAGCCTCTTAATGCTGAGTGCCTAGCAAGGCAGCTGTTAGTACCTTTTTTGTAATACTTTGGTATGACTCGACCAGGGTTTGAAACCTATGACCTCCCACATCGTTGTCGCACGCTCTAACCATGATCTCAATTTAACAGAAAGTACCATTCTAATACGTATGTCATGACTGGTATTATTTTAATATAGCACATGCATATATAATGTGCTTTCTGATTCACTGAACATAATTAGACCATATATACTCAATGTTAAGTGGGGTCTAAATTTAAACAGAATTGATTCTGATCTGCCAATGTATAATACACTGACAGATCAGGGTTATGCTGCTTATTCTACCGAGTATCCCGAAAAAAAAATTGCACAGACCCTGATCATGCATTGGAATATATGGGTCTGTACAATTTGCAGTTAGATCATACTTATAGGTGAGTATATGAATTACACATGATAACTCTCCCTCTGACATACCGTATATACATACCCATAAGACAAGTCCAACTGCAAACCACACAGACCCAGATCTGATACTGAATGATGTGTCGGCAAATCTGTGTAGTTTGTTACAGTTAGGAGTAATCAGTAAAACAAATAACATAGACCCTGACTTTCAGGAATAATTATATATGGCAGATCATGATCTCTTGTTTTTAGCTTAAGCAGGTAAAAACTACTCTACAAAGAAGGATTACATATGTGGCTATATTTCAATCAATATTTGTCAAATTGTTTCAGAACAAGGAAGCAATCTCTTTATTTAAGGATGTTGACTGCATTTTTCTCTTGCAAATATATACTTTATTACTAATGTATTACCACGAAAACTCCAGCTGCAGCATTAAAACCACCACTTACATCCTCAAAAGCAGCACTGCAAATTCCTAAATGAACCCATTAAAATGCATGATTGCTAAGCTATACTCATTGCAGGATATAACAGAGTCAAGAATTTGAAATGAAACAAGATATGTTGTATGCAGCTCTCCCAAAATTGGTGCAACCAACCTCAAAGCCTTTCCATCTAATGTTGCCATTTTACAGAAATGCAAGATACCAGTAACCAGTGATTGAATGGGTATTGTTCACAGTCCACTGAAAGATAGCAAGATGTTTTTCTAATGATCTTTACTTACTGCTTTCGATGACTGGGCTTCATATGGATTGACATACCCTTCCTCTTTTGGTATCAGACCAATTTCTTGAGACATCTGCAACAAAAATAAAAACGAATGATTTCAAAAAAGACTATATTTCCATTTTAAAAAATTCCTTAATAAACTTGAACAAATATTTTTCTTATCTAAAGCTTTTTTAAATAAAGAGAAACAAGCTTGACCACATGACATGCATCACTTTAATAATATAAGACCAGGAAATAAGTGTAACTATAATTAAGAGTCCGTAGTTAAGTTCCCCTATTTAAACCCCAAAATATAATAAAATGATTGTACATTTTTATACCCACAATGTGTATTATTATTATTATTATTATTATTATTATTATTATTATTATTATTATTATACTCTGTTGGTTAGCTATGCAGCTACTAAGATGCAGTATTCATTAAACTTGTGAACTATTCCATTGTCACTACAATCTTTATCTTTGACCTCTGAACCAAAATCTTTAAGTTTTCTAAAATGCCAAATAATTTCCAATAAAATAAGCCACTTAATAATCTTGGGCTGACTCTTCCTAGAGACATTGTAACCTTGACCTTTGTTATCATGAATCTGGTAATGTCTTCACTGTCCCAATTGCAAGTCGTTTGTATAATCAAGCCAAGATGAAAGATAAAGAACTAAAATTATTTTGCAAAGTACATTTTTATTTCAGTCTTTGTACATTTGACCTATCAGTATATTTGATTTAAAATTCCTTTGTCATCTCAAACACAAGCCATTCAAAAGGTGACCATAGCTTTGGCACAGGACTTGAGTTACTTTGCAGAAACTTATATCTTTGACCTTTAAACCCTAGAATGAATGTTTCTTCCTTGTATCAAGCAAAAAGTCCATAATGAAGTACTTAACATATGTTTTATAAAAAATAAAATGTTGGTCACAGAGACCATTTTTGGTTGTACAGGTACAATAAGGGATTAATGCTCATCCAAGATGCATCCCCTCCACAAGTTTCATAACTCTAGATATCATAATTTGTACACATCATACAAAAAAAACTTCATGGTCATGAACTTAAAACCAAAAAATTTAAATGTAAATGTAGGTCATGTAGATACAATCATCCAAATTAATGATTCTAGTATAAACAGTTGAAAGGCAAGTTGAACAAAACTCAGTGAAGCATGAGAGATGGGTCATAGTAAGTTATTTTTGTGGTGAGGGTGGAGGGTGTAATACTAATAAAGATGTATTCCCTGACCAAGATTAATGGTATAACAACAAAAAACTCACTTGGCCATGAAATCAACACAAAAACTTAACTATACCATTACAATTTTAAATGCAGGTAACAGTGACCTATATTTATTATACGAGTATAGTACTAATAAAGATTTGTGCAATCATTTAGTTTGATAAAACTTTCATGAACAGCACTTGAAATAAATTTAAAACAAAAAACAAAACCTATGTCAATTAGGTGTGAAATATTGGTCACAGTGACCTATGTTTGTTAGGAGACTGTAGATATTCATCAAGCTGCATCCATTACCAAATGTTATGCCCTTAAGTATAATAGTATTCATGCAGTCATATAATCTGATGATTCTAACAGTGACTGAGAAATAAATTTATAATTAAAAAAGAACCCATGTCAGTGAAGTGTGAAATCATGGTCACAGTGACCAATATTTGAGAGGAAGTTGAAGTACTTTAAACGATGCATCCATCACCACATTTCATGCTTCTGGGTATAATAGTATGTGGTCATGAGCTAAATGCAAAAATGATTAAACTAAGCCAGTTAAATCTGAAATACAGGTCAGAGACCATTTTGCATGATTGTACTAACAGAATTGCATACAATCATGAAGTTTGATGATTTTACATAACAGAGGCCGAGAAATAAACTTAGAATGCAAGGTTTGTCCAGAGTTCATGAATCATGAAATAAGGGTAACAATGACCTACTTTTATGATGAGGATATGGTATACATTAAGATACATTACCCTCAAGTTTTATGATTCCAGGTACGACTATATAATGTGTGTAAACCTGAGCTAACACAAAAATTACACAAGATAAGCTTATGCATGTACAAAGTTAGCACACACACACACACACCTCCATTATCCCTCTTCTCAGCAGAATGGCAACTATAAAATCTACTCCAGACTGTTGACTAGGAATTAGGAAGACAGAATGGTTCAGATACAGTGATGCTGAACATGTTTATACTGATGGTAACTCTCCTACTTCATAAAGGTGACCTAAAAATATGCATCCACCTCTGAAGTCAAGAGCCCATCCAGGTACATAGCTTAATAAAACAGATGGGGTATCTTGTGACAGGTAAGTATGTGATGATCTTATGTTCCAAATATGCTTGAGCACCAAATGATCCATTAATAGTGATAAAATCTTTGGTGAAAACACTGCTGCATTTATATCCAAAGTAGTGTACTTGAGGAAAATATTTGATTCAGATTTGCAAAATAAATGCTTTATAGAGGGAATGGTTCCTCAGGTATGAGATATTTGAATTTCGGATGACTGGACATCTTGATAATTATTACATGATTACAGGCACTCAAGCCATTCATTTATTACTTTCTGATATAAATATTTATTTTTCCAGCATTCTATCCTTTAAATCAGTCAAAGCAGAGTCGGAATAAAGCAGTTTGCTATAGTTTCTTGAGGCAATAAATTAAGGACAACCTAAACAGCAGAGGTGATTAATTTAGTTGAAAAAGAATTGCAGA
This sequence comes from Unio delphinus, assembly GCA_029339505.1. NCBI lineage: Eukaryota > Metazoa > Mollusca > Bivalvia > Unionida > Unionidae > Unio > Unio delphinus. Next base: position 1,642,820 of record JAQISU010000337.1, read on the forward strand.
CAACCATGCTGTAGTCTGACTCCACACTGACTAATGTAAAGTTTATAACACTAGAAAAGCAAATATTTATTACACCAACTAACACTAGACAATTATGTGTGACAATATGTTTGAATGTCAAGCATAAACAAGAAAAAGTAAGGATATTTGTGAAGACTATTTTGTTCTAAATTACCTCACCTTTCACATGGTAGGGGACATGGGCCCCACATTTTGCATTTTTCAAATGAACATTATGTCAACATTTTCACATGAAGTTAACCAAGAGATGTGATCCCATGTAAACAGGATTGAATGTCACAAACTATGATGTCACAATAAACCCGCCATTAATTGTTGTTGTTGTTGTTGTAGTAGTAGGGTTTAATGCCATTTTTCAGCACAAGATAGGCTATACATGGCAACCAGTTTTAATGGTGGAGGAAGAACCCAGGAAAAACCCCTGAAAGATCCACCGACCCATGAGAAGCTACTGGCAAGCTTTCTCATGTACCTACACTGGCAGCACCATTAATTGGATAAAGACTGTAACTATCTTTTTCAAATGCAATGATTAGACTTGACATCCACTTTTCTTGATATAATTTAGTGCCAGTATGCTATCATAAAAGTCAAAAGCGATCAACAATTTTTGTTCAGAAATTTTGTGATAACAACTAATATGCAGATTAATCATTGATCAGAAAAGAAGAGCATTTGGTAAAGCTATTTTAGTATTTAATTTTAAAACTGACAACCAAATATAATACATATTCCATAAAATACACAACAACAAAAAAAATTATGAAATGGTCAAATCATTATGTCTCTATCGTATTAATTTATGGTAGCTTATCTTCCGTAATCAAAGTTTTCTAGATCCAATTCATCTTCACATTTTCATAATCAAAGTTTTCTAATTCCAGTGCATCTTCACATTTTCATAATCAATGTTTTCTAATTCCAGTGCATCTTCACATTTTCATAATCAAAGTTTTCTAATTCCAGTGCATCTTCACATTTTCATAATCAAAGTTTTATAATTTCTACTCATCTTCACAATCAAAGTTTTCTAATTCCTATACATCTTTGTGTTTACACAATCAAAGTTTTCTAATTCCTATACATCTTTGTGTTTACACAATCAAAGTTTTCTAATTCCTATACTTCTTTGTGTTTACACAATCAAAGTTTTCTAATTCCTATACATCTTTGTGTTTACACAATCAAAGTTTTCTAATTCCTATACATCTTTGTGTTTACACAATCAAAGTTTTCTAATTCCTATACATCTTTGTGTTTACACAATCAAAGTTTTCTAATTCCTACACACATTTTCATAATCATAATTTTTTAATTTATATGCATTTTCACATTGTCATAAAAAAAAATAACACCAGAATAAACAACTAAAAAATGTAGTTTCCTGTATGATGATTTCACTTATTACAGAAATATTCTCAGTTTTATGCAGCCTTTCCTCAACTACTACATAATTGGATAAGAGTAGTAATCTACTTAATGGCTATTTGCAGTAGTGACAGTGTCGGTGTGATTTCAGAATGTATTGAAGCATTTTCAAGTTCTTGATATTTTTTTGATATAATGTTTCTTGACAAAAGCAAAGAAATCATTTTAGGTGGAAATAATTTTCAAAATTACTGATTGCAATTATAAATACCTATGCTGCGGAAGCATATAATTTTAATTGTTTTCATCCGGTCAACATGCTGGTGAAAAAGAGCAAGAGAGATTCAACTGATTATAATTGGGATTACACATTTTTCAGAAAGTATGAAATTTAAAAAAATAAAAATAAGATTACAGATTTCATTAAGTTGTAGAAGAGTGCAATCTATGTAAAATTAAAAACAAAAACATCTGCACCAACACAATTTAACAAATCTAACAATAAAATTAATTTTTTTTAAATGTTTGAAGAAAGAAATTTCTGAAAATACCAGGTGGAGTAGTTTTTTATGGGCTCCATCAAATATTTTGGACTCATTGCAGAACCAGACAGCCCAGCTAATGGTTAGCCGCCACTCATTGTTTTTCTTGTAGATGGCGTGCACTATGTCCGGAAGCCTCAAGACAAGGTCCCCAAACATGGCAGTGTTCTCCAGAACTAGGGCTACAGCTGGAATGGAAAGCAAATTAATTAGATACATATCAATACTAGGTTCCTTAAGCAACCTGCATTGACTGAGATCTGCCTTTTCATACTGCACCAGCAGATCTGGGTCTATGCAGTTTGTTAGAACCAATCAGTAAAACAACCAATATTGTGAAATATCAAATTTTGAATAATCATTGAACCTTAAAGTTGAATGCACTGAGCATTAAGATATTATCACATTTAGACCAAGAGAGTCTTTGTGAAGAGTTATTTCAACCTTTATTCTTAATTTCTTCCATATCAGTGATAAAACTTCAAAGGTGACAGTGTTCTGATTCATTGAAATTGACTGGATATCTTAACAGTTTTGCAAAATAGACAGCTGAACTTCTGATCTGTCTCAAATAGTCCTGCTTCAAAGGGAAAAGTTATAAGATTCTGACTGATGAAGGAAATGATTCTCTTTTTAGAAACCACTGCTTATGATAAGCCAATTGAAATTAAGACATACACCATGGAAGTAATGTGAATTTAAACTGAAAACCGTGATTGAAATTTTTCAGTCCAAAATTTTCTGAGACAACATTGGCTTCAAGGAAGCCTAAGAAAGAATAGTGCTTTCCTTGTTAACAAGGGACCAGGTGTCTTTCTTGGGAGAAACACAGATGCACAAGTTTAAAGTTAACAGCTTTATGGAACGCAATTTTAATTTGACATAATATTCTATTTTTTGATTGTCTGTTGTAAACAAACTTGTTTAAAATGACTAAGTTCTATTACCTATATTTAGAAAAATGTTGATGCTAGAGTTGCTATGCAATTTATCCTTTAATTTTACAGTTACTAGTTCATTAGCAGAATTGATTGCATGCGATCCAAATGTTCTTATGTGCAAGATTTATAGGGTTATATGAAGAAGAAAAAAATGAAATAATTTCTTTTGTTAGGATGATGCTGATTATCACGAGTTAACTATAATTACCTATTATATTTGCTATTGTAATGTTTAAATAATCTGGAAGCGAGTAAGGATCTGTGATTTTTATGCAGTAGCAATCGAACATGTAGTAGCATACAGTAAATTTTCGATAAGAGAACTCACATGGTAATTTATAGCAAGCTATTACTGTAGTAGGCTTTATTAAACAGTGTCTGAATAGTTAGTGTGTTCTGAGTAACGTAAGTGAAGGAATTTTATGTTATGCCATTTGTAATTTAAACGAATTACACTGTTTACCTGGCTTGGTACACAAGATTTCAAGCTGACATTTTCTCAGACATACAACAAAAATCAATACTATAACCAACAAAATATTCCAATAAAAGAATGTTATATTGAAGCTGTCAAGTTAAAGAACATTTCCATTGCCATGGTCTTGAATGTGTGATAAAAAGCTGATCTGATTCATAAAAAAATCTCCAACAATAATAACATTATGGGCCAGATAAGTGAATGTCAATAGACCAGTGTACATACAGATAGACAGACATGGCCATATGATGATATGCCTGACTTATGATACACATGTCAAAATATTGTCTTTGATCTAATCTATCTCAAGATCTTCAAGAAACAGGAACATTTCCCAATTTCCAAACTGTAATCACCAACCTGACTAATATACATGTATGCCACATAAAAACTCAAAATAATTAAGTCTTTGATAGACAAATTAAATGATTTATGCTGGCTTGTTCTGTATACAACTTGACCTGCACAATCTCCAGCACTTTGCAGCTAGTTTTTTTATCTACAAGGTTAATCAACATATCTCCATAAAATACCATCATCTTCAAATACAAACATACCCAAATCTCCAATATCATTAATTGCAGGACCCCCCAGGAAGCTTACAGGAAGTGAAACCAATGGGTACCAACCTTTAATATAATAATCATAACTGTGCAGAAGTCAAAACCCTATGCCTCCATGGGCACTGGAGTCAAGAGGTCTAACAGACACTGCCTGCCAACAGATAATAAAATTACCTTCCCCCTGCCTAATCTGGCTCATGTCCACTATTAGTCCCATTAATCATTAATTGAGGCCATTTATATATTGCCAATATAAGTACATATATAAGTACGTGATTTATAAAGGCTCCTACCAAAGCTGACCAGCTCTCTGTCCAGCATGTATAATTTACATATATCCTGAACAAGCAATTTAACACTGGACATGGACAACTGAAATTCGGTAAACATGCAATACATGCAGACATCCTAATTAACATACAGAGCCACTTTTAATTCAAGTCCAACAGTGAAAAAAATGATGATGTCCTGCAGATCTGTGCTTTTGTTGTTTGTTCTACTGACTACTTCTAATAAACTCCATAGACCCAGACTGGCAGGCTGGTTTTGTTGTTTGTTCTACTTACTACTCCTAATAAACTGCATAGACCCAGACTGGCAGGCTGGTTTTGTTGTTTGTTCTACTTACTACTCCTAATAAACTGCATAGACCCAGACTGGCAGGCTGGTTTTGTTGTTTGTTCAACTTACTACTCCTAATAAACTGCATAGACCCAGACTGGCTGGCTGGTTTCTTATTATATAGGTCTATGCAGTTTATATTTGGACTTGATTACTAGGTGAGAATACATGGTAATTATCAACTAACTTATGGACAATAGCTTGAAAATATGTTACTTCTACATCCAAGAAACCATCAATCACTTAAAAATGTATATTTATAGGTCTGACGTGCATTTGCTTAAAGTCTTCTTTCTGGAATATCCATCCAAAAAGTATACATCACTACAGTTACATAGAATTGTATAGATGAAATTACCCATACCTTATTTAGCTGTAAAACAATACATTGGAATTTTAAAAATTTATATTATAAAAAATTGCATCGATGACAATCATATACTTCTGAAATAAACACAGAAATCGCTATATTGGTGGCTGGTGAGATAATCTTTCAGATAATATTTTAGATAATATTTTCCACCACATCAGTATACTTGCACAGTGGATTTAAGGCAAGTTCTAAATCAGTCAAGTTTTCCCAAAGTTCTTGTATACTTTTCAAGGACAATATAAATTTCTTTCATAGGTCTTTTGCTGCAATTACTTAACTTTCATTAGCATTTTTCTGTTTTAAAAGTTAGTAAGAGAAAGTCACAACAAAGTCATTTTCTTAGGATCTCTGCCTCAAAGTTAAGCACTATGATATGTGTAATTAACCTTGACACAATGCTGATGACATAATTTAATAATCAGGTCATTCCAGACTGTCTGTTACAACTGCAAAGGAGAATATCCAATATAAATTTTAAAATGTCTTAAAAGTTACTTGAAATGGGACTTATATTTTTAGACTTTCAGAACATCTTTGACCGCAGTGGTTGTACTTTTTATTTACTCATGTCAGTCTTTGGACTTTGTGAACTTGATAACTTTGCCTGTAGTGCAGTTATACATGACTGTAAAGCACAATTTTAAAGTTTTTGGGGACAGTGTAAAACACGAGTTGCCTTATTGCAGTATGAAAATCGATGGTTTTCTGAAATTTTTAAATATTTTTGGACACTGTCAACTTGACTTGCTTGATTACATTGGGGGTATACATGTTTTCAAATACAAATCGAGTTCTCTAACTGTATATTCATTGTTCCTGTTTTGTTTTTGCTGGTTTTCATGGAACCTTTAATATTACTGATTATGTCATGCCAAGGAAATGGGAGATGGAAGTGCCTTTCCTGTGACCTGGACAAAGAACCATAATCCCCTCTCCTGCTAGGGATCTAACCACTTAATTTTGCAGTTGGGAAGGGGTGTGTGGAATTTTCCAGCCCAATAATGAAGAAAGAAAAAAAATCACAGCATAAAAGAAATCGCAGCCATTCCTATGTAAATTAAATGGCCAGATGCTAACTGCATCTAAGCTACATCCCAGCAGTTATGTAGAGTCTCAAGCATTCATATTAACTCATTTTGATCAATATAGCCCAGAAAGTTATGATATAGTAGAACATCTCTTTAAAGAACCTCTCTTTTGCACAAACATTATGGTCTCTCAATCTCATTACAAGTTATAACACTTTTTAATCAATAAATTGGTGCATGGAGAAAATGGCCTTTCAATACAGGTAGTCTCACATAGCAATAATATTCCAAGACCAATTTTATTGCATATATTAACATACAATTAAGTGTGTGTGTGTGTGTGTGTGTGTATGTGTGTGATTTGGATTTTTAGCATAACCTTTTAAAATTCAGTCATATTACTACAATGTCTGCTGTGGCAGTTTATAGTGATGTCTAGCACTGGTGCATCATGGCACAGACATGTAGCATCACGTCCCACCCAGACACGTTATCCTGGCACCAGGCTGACCAGTCCTAACACTAACATCTTAGTGCTGAATACCTAGTATGGCAGCTGTTAGTTCCATTTTTATAGGTCTTTGGTATCATTTGACCAGAGTTCGAACCTGCGACCTCCCTCATTTGAGACGGATACTCACATACATGTGAAATTTACATTCACCATTACACAAAGCACTAGCTGATTTGGGTCAATCCAAATCAAAATGCATAGACCCAGATCTGCCAGCACTTTATGTGACAGAATTCTTATTTTCTATGATGTTAGCAACTAGCTCTGACTTATATATGAGCACATATGTTACAGAGTGAAACCTGCCTCATATTCATACTTCATACCCAAGACAGCAGGTAGTCTGGAAAAGATGTGAATGCCCTTTACAGGTGTCAAATGTTTTAATAGTTTGTTGACCTATATTTGGAATATAATACATTTCAGAAACATCCTTCCTTGATATTTTTTTTTTTGCTTCTTCCTTTCTTTTACATATGAGGGATCCATCATTTTACAGCTTTCAATTATCATAGATCATTTTTATCTTTTCTTGCTTCTTCCTTTCTTTCAAATATGAGGGATCCATCATTTTATAGCTTTCAATTATCATAGATCATTTTTATCTTTTCTTGCTTCTTCCTTTCTTTCAAATATGATGGATCCATCTTTTTATAGATTTAAATTATCATAGATTTTATCTTTTCTTGCTTCTTCATTTCTTTCAAATATGAGGGATCCATCATTTATAGCTTTCAATTATCATAGCTCATTTTCATCTTTTCTTGCTTTATTGAACAATGTATCTACAAATCAGTCTGATGTCGGGATAACCAGTTTTGAAATTTGTTTTAGAAAATCTCCCCATTTTTTATGTCAAATCTCAAGCACTTTCCTTAAGTGCTTACAAAACATCAAAACACCATTAAATACAAGATGATGCTAAGAGAAATCGCATATGACAAAAAAATATATGATGTTTCAAATAAACCCGGATGTTGTTCACCTCTAGCAACATATGAGGCATTGCCCAATAGACTAAACCAGTCAACTCAAAACAGAACGAGGTATAAACAAAACTAAGTGTTAATATAAAGAAAACTAGCCAGAACATAAACATGGCAACTCTGTTCAAGGTGAATTCAACCCTTTCACAAACTACCAGACTTCCTAATCCAACCAAATCCAGTGATTAGATGCATTCCAAGAATTTCAATAATTCCATCCAACTAGCGGTCAGAGAGAGTTTCTTGAAATGAGAAGTTTACTATCTTTACTTATCTGAACTGGAATGCAATAAATTCTTTATACTGCAAAGCAGTGCTAACAAATTCCTGCAAGAACAGGATTTGAAGTCAATAAATCAACAAAAAACTTACACCCACACATTTTATTTCAAGTAAGTAAAGATTATAATTGATATAACCGTGAAGCAATAATCTACAACATAGCAAAATGCATTCCTAACAAAACGTATGCATGTAACCTTGTAGATCATGACCTAAACGAAAAATCTGACATGCAAACAGATATATATATGTACACTAAAAATAGAATTGCTCCAGATTTGAAACTTCAATATATATAAACAGTAAAACAGATAAATTAAAAATTTTCTGCTTAATATCCATTCAGAGATTTATCAAAAACAAAATAGACACTGCATAAACTTGCTTAAAAGTCAAGACCATCTTCAAACAACAAAGACCAGGTCTCGGCAACCTATGACATGCATGACACGAGGGCATGACAAGAAGTTTTGTGTGGCATGCAAAAGGCTGCCAAAAGTCGCTGTCCAGTCTCATTCCCTCTCTCAGAAAACTGTTTCCTCAATGACGTTAACTTTTATAACTTGTGCATCCAGCACCAAACCCTGTCTTTCTTCCAAGACAAGACACCTGGTCCCTTTCTTGTTTAACAAAGGAAAGGCTTCCTCAGAATCAAACTTATCTCTCTCAGAAAATTTTGGACTAATGAATTTCAATCAAGGTTGTCACTTTAAATTCATATTACTTCATTACTTTTAAGATGTAAACCACAATTTCACTCTGGCCAATCATAAGCAGTGGTTTTAAAAAAAAAATCCTAAGACAATCATTTCTTTTATCAGTCAGAATCTCTGAATTATGTTATATAGCTCTTCCATTTGAAGAAGGACTATTTGACATGGAATGGAAGTTCAGCTGTCTCATTCTCAAAACCTTGCTAAGATATCAGGTCCTTTTAATTCAGTTGGAACACTGGCCCCTTTGAAGTTTTAACACTGATATGAAAGAAATGAATAATAAAGATCTGAGTGACCCTTCACAAAGATTCTCCTAGTCTACTTGTGATAAAATATTAATGCTCAATGCATTCAACTTTTACCGCTCCGGTGGCCTAATGGTTAGAGCGTCCGCCACGGAAGCGGGAGATCGTGGGTTCGATCCCCAGCCGAGTCATACCAAAGACTTACAAAAATGGTACTAACAGCTTCCTCGCTTGATGTTCAGCATTAAGAGGTTAGTGTTAGGACTGGTCGACCTGGTGTCAGGATAATGTGACTGGGTGGGACATCATGCTACATGTCTGCGGCATGATGCCCCAGTGGTAGACATCACTATAAACTGCCTCACTGCAGACATCGTAGCGATATGACTGAAAAATTGTTAAAGCTACGTTAAAAATCCTAATCAAACAAACAAACAAAACTTTAAGGTTCAATGCTTATTCAAACATTCACACAACCATTGGCATAGACCAATATCTGCCATATCATAATGTGCCAGCAGATCAGGATTTACATGGTTTGTTTACTAGTTTTTTTTTTAAAAGACCCAGATTTGTTGGTGCATTATGCAATGGCCGATCCAGGTCTTTTCAGTTTGCAGTTGGACTTGATTTATAGATGTATATATATGGCAAAACTATACTGATATCACAATGCAATATATCATACCATTAAAAAATACACTGAAGACACTGACACCCATTCCCACAAACAAATCTAAACAATACAAATTCTACAATAAACACAGAATTCTGCATTTGAAGCCTGTCCATCTCATTTCCATTACCTACATTCCTGGCCTATATAACTTTTGCAGAATAAGCATTTTCACTGGTTGTTTAATGTTGCCTAGAGTTAGTCAAAGGTTATTGACCAAGCACCTGTTCATTCATTGATTGTTGGAATGGTTTTCAAGTTTGTTCTAAATGAGCTAGAACAACCCAGAACATTTCTAATGGATGAAAGGGGTCACAATGTCTATTTATTTCCCAGTATTGATTGGTGGCAACTGTGTCCTCAGTCAAATCACCAGAAATATTTTGACAGATGTTTCTCATAGCTGAATTCAAGTCTGCATGAAATAAAGGGTTTCAAAGTTATCAAATGAATTTTAGTTTATTTGTACAGTAAAACAAGGGACCAATCCATATGGTTTCTAAAGAAAAGTAGTATTTCAATAGTTTTTAATCACGTTCCATGCATTAAGAATCTGGTCTTAATTGACAGGTGGCCTCCTAAAAAGGCAGTTATCTTTCAAGTCAGGTTTTTTCTTCTTCTTAAAATATGTTGGAAATATTAACTTGATATTAAATAATTTGTTTTGCAAAGATTGGTGTAAGTGAAGTTGAAGCAAAACTACTGATATCACAATGCAGTTTTGTGTCTTTGCTGGGCCCTGGTATGCTAAAAAACACTGTAAATCCGACTTACTGGACTATATCTTGTTTATGTTACAGCCAGAAAGTCATAAGTATGCCAGACCAAATTCAACATGAAGCAATACATCTCGCTTTTTGCGAGTGCTCAGGACATTTCCATGTGAAAGTCTTTTGGCTGAAGCGAATGAACTACCTCTGTCTCATCAAAGTTAAACATTATCTTTACAATATTCGATAAAATTAATATACAGAACTAATATTAAATCCATACTGGACTACATTTATCTTATGTATCAGCCATAAAGTCTTACCTTAGACGCCAAAATTAAGATCCAGTCCATTAAACCCCGCATTTGCATCTGTTTTCAAGCCCAAATAAAAAGAGGACTTCTCCTGTGGCCTAATGGTTAGAGTGTTGAATGTGGGAAATCATTGGTTCGATCCCCAACCAATTCATACCAAAGACATACAAAATTGGTATAACAGCTGCCCTGGTTGGCACTCAGCATTAAAAGGTTAGTGTTAAAACTAACTGGCCTGGTGTCACGATAATGTGACTGGATGGGACATTATGCTACAAGTCTGCAGCATGATGCCCCAGTGGTAGACACCACCATAAATTGCCACACTGCTGACATAGTGATATGACTGAAAACTGTCAAAGTTACGTTAAAAATCCAATCACACACATACACATATACATACATTATCCCAAATGAATGCCATTCCTACATTAGAATATAGTCCAGCCTTGACAATACAAAAAAAAAAATGACATTTCAAAATTTAAAAAAGTCATTTTTTCTTTAACACCTTTCTTTAACAATCTAAAATAACCCAAAGAACTTATTAAGCTCTTAAAGAAAAAACATCCGAGACAAATTCTTCCGTTATTCATCTCTTATAATGAACTTCTCTCCAAATTTATGAACTGCGCATATTTCCCAAGAGGTTACACATAGAGCTCAAAGGATGGTACAATGGTGGCCGCAGCCTGCATTAGTAGAGATCACAGAACAAATTTTCATTTGCAATCATGCTACTTGTCTGTGGCATGATGCCCCAGTGCTAGACATCACCATAAATTGCCACACTGCAGACATTATAGTGATTCTGGCACCACTGAGGAAAGGATGAGCCGAGAGATTTGACTGATTGGTTAAGCTAGTTAAGGGGTGTGTTTCTCACACGATTTCCTAGGTTTTAATATCAATATCTTCAGCAGAAGTCAGTGCAATTGATATTGCACAGAATTGTATCTAAACAAAACATTTTAAACTCCCATCATTTTCTGTAATTCATTATCACTACTTCAGTCAGTACATAAGAAAGTTGGAAAACCCATTATTGACCAATATTCTCATGAACATATTGAGCTGTGTAACTCTCACAATTGATAGTACTGTATAATGTTGGTTACCCAGCCATATCAATATCAAAGGTATTAAAAGACCAGACAGTGCTGCAAAAATAGTCCTATCTCTACAACCATCTGATCTTAAAGTCCCCAACGCTGATTTTAAACCTGGTTTTAAAAAATTCTTTTTTGGCAAATGGCAGGCTTCATAGAATGATGCCATCATTACCAAGTTGATTTTAAACCTGGTTTTAAAACATCCTTTTTTGTCACGTGGTAGGCTTCATAGAATACTACCAAGCTGATATTTAAAAATACTTTTTTGGCTAGTGGCATTTGTAACGACCCACATTTTGTATCTGTCACAAATTAGTTTCGACTACATTTAAAATGTATAAACTTTGCATCACTAGTACAATATGCGCTATGTATGACATCATGGCAGTGGAAAGAATAATTTGTTTGTTTTTAAATGTTTCAGCCCCAATCCGCACTCCAGCTCACAATCACAGAGCCTACATGTACATTCAATATTTTCAGGAAACATGATAAAGAGAACCATGAACCTTCTTCATTTAACTGGCGTACAGCAAGAAAATGATTGATTACATTATATAAAAAGTGAAAATATAAAATATAACATTTAACGAGTGTCCAAAAGAAACAAAGCGCATTGCATGATATTGCTGTATAAGTTGTCTTTAAAAACTAAGAAAAAAAGTGGGAGAATTACATTTACATTATTGTGGACAATCTGAAACATAAATTAAGGTGTACTGACGCTGAAACAATAAATTGCTAGGTACACAATGAATGTTGCAGTAATAGAAAAGGAAACATTGATTTGATGTCAACATCCCAGTTAACACATTAACTAGTGGAGTTTTTTGCATTTTCACATGAAATGCGAGTAGGAAACACATTTTGGGGACTATTTCTGAATACATCCTAATACATCGACTTCCAAGCAATACTCCTTTAGACCATTGCCTAGTTGTGCTAAAACAAAGTATGAGCAGAAGGTGAAAAGTTGGGAGTTCTGTTTTTTTCTGCCATAGATCTGAGGCTATAAAGTCTAAAATCTGGACGCAAAATCAGATTCCGACCATGGAAGAATTTTGGGTGAAGAATTAAAAAAGTCTAGAAATTAGGTTTTTCCCTCTGTATTTTGTAGTGCAACTCAAATTTACAGATTATTTGTATCATTGTAGAGCTAAATCTGTCTACCTTTCTATAATACCATCACCCACTTTAGTGTATCATGCATGACTTTGATGCTACAGACATTGGAAGTAGGCTACTACCTCATGCCCCGTAAACTTGGTGCTTTGGGTTAATGTGTTAAGACATTTATCAGAGAAGGCCAGAAACACACTGACTCAACAAATGAGAAAACATTTAGTGGATTAGAGAATTACATATAATTCATGCAGAAAATAACCAGTCTCCTGGACAAACATCATACGATGTTTTTTCATCTTAAAAATGAAAACATGCACTTAACATATTAATAAAAAACTTTCAAAAATAACATTTTCCCCCCATTTTTATAATCCAGATATTCTGGCCTTAATATCTTTCACAACATTCATTCCACTACCATTGTGACATACATGATGTGTGTTGTACATGTGATTCAAGGTTAAAAAATATAATTGTGGTTAGTGTTGTCCAGACACAACTATTTCAGAAAAACATGAATAATATTTGTAATTTTTTTTTCTCCATCAGATTTGGAAAGATTCATAAAATATTGTTGAATTCCTAACAAGCTTGCTCATGAATTTCTGTACATTCCTTAACTAATTTAATTAATTAATGAAGTACAGGTAGAGTAAAAAATAAAGTACTGCAGTACATACCACTGGAGAAATATATTGTAGTAAATTGTATACTTGGTAATATTGCACACAACATTGAAATAAGTACCATAAATACTAATAAGTATCAAGTAAGTAGTGATGGGAATCGGTCAGAAATTCACAGTTGATAATCGGTTCCCCTTAATCAACTGATCATCAATTATAATGGGTTATGAAGAGCAATTTTTTTTTTTAACTCAGTTATATCTTTCATCAAGAGTTCACTATGTTTATATATGTACAGGAGTAATCTCTGTTAATGACATGTATACTTTAACCTGACAATAATATTACATTGTGTGTTACTTTTGTTCCTCAACTTTGTTAAATGAAAGCATAGATGATAAAAACGTTTTTTCGTTTTTTATTTTACCTCGAAAAACAAGTTTATTTACGTTATTTTTTGCATTTTTTATATTTGGTATTTCCATTTTTTTCCATTGGCCATACAGGCGGTCCTCTGTCATTCTCTACATAACAAATATCGATCAATAATGAATTTATGATGCTAGCCTACGATACTTTACGTAAACATGCTACAACATAGTGCTGATATCTGGTAGTGTAGGCTAGGCATGTATACATTGGAAGATGACTCTGTGTTTAACCTTTTGCATAAATATTGTTTTTTGTGTTGCCTAAAAACTACTGCAATGTTTTTTTCTTCACTTTTTATTTATTCTGAAAAAAATGCGTTTTTTATGTTTTTATTTTATTTTAACGTTTTATCATCTATGACTGAAAGCAACATTTTATGGCTTATCAGTCATATGTAACTGAAATACTGCTACAATTCCCCAAAATTCTTTTGTATCTATGTGATGTGTTTATAATTTAAAGTACAGAAAGAGATGATATTCTTGTTTGTCATTTTTTATAAACACTACAAAAGATGTTGCAATCTAACTGAAACAAATCAACAAAATTTGTTTAAATTTATTAACTTAACAATTTAACATCTTGACCATGTAGTAATGACTATATGTTCCTAATTATGAATCGCTAAGGTTTTCTTTATTTGTAGTTATGAAGGGATTAATAAATTTCAGGTCAACTTTAGTGGCTGGGAGTTTTAAAAACCTTTTTGCTTTGCAAACACCTAAAAAGTAGTCTCCTTTTACACACAATCAATTATGGAGTTCACAATCGATTATCTGATTGGTTTGTTCAACCAACTGATGATTGATTATATTCAATAATCGGAACAACACTACTAGTAAGTACCATATATACTAGTAAGTACCATACATGCTAATATATACCATATATACTAATAAGTACCACACAAACTAATAAGTGTCATATATACTAATAAATACCACACATATTAATATTTACCATATATACTAATAAATATCACACATATTAATATATACCATATATACTAATAAGGACCATACAAACTAATATGTACCACACATACTAATATGTACCATATATACTAATAAGTACCACACATACTAATATGTACCACACATACTAATATGTACCACACATACTAATAAGTACCACACATACTAATAAGTATCATACATACTAATATGTACCACACATACTAATATGTACCATAGATACTAATAAGTATCATATATAATAATATGTACCACACATACTAATATGTACCATATATACTAATAAGTACCACACATATTAATATTTACCATATATACTAACAAATACCACACATTAATATATACCATATATACTAATAAGTACCATACATACTAATATGTACCACACATACTAATATGTACCACACATACTAAAAAGTATCATATATACTAATAAGTACTATATATACTCATTTATCAGTCAGATCAAACTGCAAAGATCAAAGACCCAGATTTGCCATCAAATAATGTGTTAACATATCTGGGTCTATGCAGTTTCTAAAAGGTAATCAATAGAACAAAGAGGCACTCTGATCTACCTACACATTATGCAATGGCAGAACAGGTTCTTTGATGTTTTCAGCTTATAGGCAAATATCTACAGTCTATGTAACATTATATGATTTTCAAACTTGGAGAAGCCATTAATCAAGTAGTACAAATCTCTATCAGTACATTCTTAGGGCTATGTGAGATCAATAAATGTTATTTGTAAAGATTACAAACTTGACATATTGGTATATACACTACTATTTTTATCTCTGTCATCCAGAATTTCATCTGTAGAAACTATCTGTATATTATATATATGGCAGCTGTTCTTTGTCCATACCACATATAGAGATCTGACTAACCCCACATCTGGTCTTTCTCAAATTTTAATAATGGAAGTATTCACTAAACATTCACTGAGGTCATGCAGTTCCCCAAGAAACATTACCTGAAAGGACATGATTGTTTTTCTTCCAATGTCCGTTTCAAGTCTTGAAAGTGAAAATGACCAAAATGACCAAGCACAGCTAGAGGTCTTTAGAAAGGTGCACATCTAATGTAAGGTCAAGTTACGTACTGTATAACCCAAACTACACTCATCAATCACACAGCAAAAAACAAAAGAAATAAAAGATATTTAATATTATAAAGTCTTATCTAAATAACCAGGATAATCAGTGAGGAAAACATTTAAAAATTAGTTTCTTAAATACTCTAGCCCTATGCAAGGAACCAAACTGCAGAGTGTGACTTTTAGAATACTTTTAAGCAGCTTAGTGACAACGACTAAGTTTGAGTGCTCATTGAACTGCATGGGTCTTTGAGTGAGTGTTCCCACAGTGAGGAATTATTGTCATTTCCAATGATGCGTGGAATATTTTGAACTTGTGCTTATATCCTAGTTAAACATTGTTCAACCCACCATAGCAAAATCTCCACATAGCGGTCACTCCATGTACATGTACATTTGTATGTCCACCAATCAATGTTAAAGTGTTCTATGTGGTCAGTTTCTAAAGTGTTCCCAATTATTTTATGTGGTCAGTTTCTCAAGTACTGCTCACTGAGTCATGTTTCTTGACACCTGGATATTGATGTCGACAACCCCAATTTACCATAAGCTCTGCTGGCAAGGTATAACTTAATATTCTTGCCATGGCAATCTTCTTGTACTGACTGAACATGCCATAATAGAACAGAGACTGTGCATACTGCTGGAATAATGTGTTGACAACTTGTGGGTAAATGCTTGTTTTGCATAATTGGTATGCACTTAATGGTTTCTGTATGCATTTTAAGTGCATCTGCTTGCAGAAAATAAACAAATCAACTGCATATAAACAGTCCTGTTTGTGCTGTCATTATCAAACAACTTACAGCTGTACAGTAATTTGTAAGCAGTCCAGATTGGAACATGATTAGCAAAAAGTTGTCTAATTCAAAATCCACACACACTTTCAACACTATAGACCCTTTCATGTACAGTCTTCAAAAGCACAGACTATTTGATGCACACCCAGCTGCCAACAACACAGCTCCCTTAATGTACATCCAACTGCCAAACACATAGGCCCTTTCACATCCATTCAAGAGCCAAAAACAGACTCTGACCTTCCATTATACAAAGCACCAAAACATCAGAGTCGACACTTTTCATTATGCATATGATTTCAGGTGTGCAACTAGACCCAGATTTTAAAAGATACCATACACAAGTTGTATTGACATATTCATGAAGACACCCAACACAAGTTGTATTGACATATTCATTAAGACACCCAACACAAGTTGTATTGACATATTCATGAAGACACCCAACACAAGTTGTATTGACATATTCATTAAGACACCCAACACAAGTTGTATTGACATATTCATTAAGACACCCAACACAAGTTGTATTGACATATTCATGAAGACACCCAACACAAGTTGTATTGACATATTCATGAAGACACCCAACACAAGTTGTATTGACATATTCATTAAGACACCCAACACAAGTTGTATTGACATATTCATTAAGACACCCAACACAAAATGTATTGACATATTCTAGAAGACACCCAACACAAGTTGTATTGACATATTCATTAAGACACCCAACACAAGTTGTATTGACATATTCTAGAAGACACCCTACACAAGTTGTATTGACATATTCTAGAAGACACCCTACACAAGTTGTATTGACATTCTAGAAGACACCCTACACAAGTTGTATTGACATATTCGAGAAGACACCCTACACAAGTTGTACGAGCACATTCTAGAAGATACCTTACACAGTTGTATGGCATATCCTAGAAGATACCTTACACAGTTGTATGGCATATCCTAGAAGATACCTTACACAGTTGTATGGCATATCCTAGAAGATACCTTACACAGTTGTATGGCATATTCTTGAAGATACCTTACACAGTTGTATGGCATATCCTTGAAGATACCCAACACAAGTTGTAATTAATAAATGCAAGTCTTACTCCTGCATTGCAGACACATGTGTAGAAGAAATTAATTCCCCCCCCAAAAAGCATCCACACTATGATAAACATAAAAAAGTGCAACTGTACTGTACTGTCTACTCTCAATGGTATTGTTTTTTGCAATTATAACATCAGGGTAAGCAGTCATTACAGGAAAATAATTTGAAACTTATTGGTTTATGAATAAAATGAAAGCATTGTTTGCTACATAAACATCTATACATTCTTTTACATTCATGGAATGGAATGATCTTTTTCTGGATGAAAATGTATGTGACTGATGACATTCATACAAGGAAAGTTAACAAATGAAATAAACATGTAAATGATCAAAGAAAAGACTCATCTCCTCAAACATTACAATTATTTTTTAAAAATCCAATCAATAGTGTAATTCAAATAATAAGTACTCTAGTCTATTAAATTTATAAAAACAACATGAAGCATACACTTTTAAAATCCAGTTAATAATGATAGTAAAACCCTGCCTTTGTGTTCAAGGGAGATAACTCAAAATGCAAAGACAATAATGGAGGAGTACCTAGAACATTGATCTTTCCTTCATTCAGAAATAATTACTAATAAAAATAATAATAATAATAATAATAATAATAATAATAATAATAATAATAATACCTTATATATAAAGGGTGACTCATTCAGTCAAAGTCTATTTGATGCCCTCTTTACAAAACATGTAACAGTCTGCCTAATACACAAAGATAATAGTCATTACATGTACTACATGTATATATTTTCTTTCTTGTGCAATAATGTATGGCATTATGCACATATATTTATGTGATAAATGTCATCAGATTGTTGTTGCCCATTCATTGTAAAATGTTTAGGATGATACAAGAATGAAAATATAATGTAAGCAAGACTGGTAATCAATATGATAGTGATCTTTCAACTTAAAAATTCTCAATCGCTAATCATGTCATTCCTTAATTTTGTGTGCAAGTAGAAGGAATCACGATTACCATGTCATTTATGTATTAATTATTCTTAATTCAATACACAGTGTATTTTACATATTAATTAATCTTAATTCAATACACTGTGTATTTTATATATCAATAATTTTTAATTCAATACACTGTATTTTATGTATCAATTATTCTTAATTCAATACACAGTGTATTTTATGTATCAATTATTCTTAATTCAATACACAGTGTATTTTATGTATCAATTATTCTTAATTCAATACAGTGTATTTAATGTATCAATTATTCTTAATTCAATACACAGTGTATTTTATGTATCAATTATTCTTAATTCAATACACAGTGTATTTTACATATCAATTCATCTTCATTCCATACACAATGTATTTTATGCATCAATTAATCTTAATTCCATACACACTGTCTTCTGACTTTAATATTAATCTTAATTCCATAGACAGTTTCTTCAATGTATCAATTAATCTACATTCCATTCATGGTCTTTTTACATACTAATTAACCTTAATTCCAATTTACATATCGATTAATCTTCATTCCATACACTGTCTTTTACACATCAATTAATGCTAATTCCATACACAATGCCTTTTACGAATTAATTAATCTTAATTCCAAAAAACATTGTCTTTTATGTATCAATTAATCTTATTGTTTTATAATTATTTTTTTGCAGCAAAATACTCCAGCACTTCATAAAGAAACAAATTAAATATACTATGTTATTATTCAATTTTTTTTTCATTCATTAAGCAACAGTAATAAATTCTCTGGCCTGTGGGAACGTCCAATTCCAGGATTCATTCCAGGAATTTATTTCTCAGGGGTCCTATTTTTGACACCAAAATTAGATCTACCAACATTCTGCCTGCCACTCATGCTAGAATCATACTCTGCTGACAACTTGGACATGTTATCCAAGAAAATATGTAAGGTTGCCATTGGAAATACATAAATTTCACAACTGTTCGAAACTGAAAGCATATCTGCAAAACACTAACAGAAATCTTATATTTGGACAAATTCACATTATGGGAAAGAATATGGTGAAGTCTCGACAATGTGGCATTTCTAAAAATGGTACATAATACAATTAGAATGTTCCAAACATTGTGGAAGGCTCTAATGTACTGTGCTGAATAGGTTTATGAAGCAATGTTTCAAAGCAAACATGCATGTATGTGGTCAATTGATTAAACCTATGATAAGACAATGACTATCAAACATGTTTTAACCTCATTATATATTATGGTCTAGCCCATGTGACTTCAATTCATGTATTAGGCACACACTGATAACCTGGCCACTACACGATTCATATCCACCTAGTAAAATCACATCAAATGAAAGAAAATGGGGTTACAACTCTATGTACTTGACTCATTCAACAGCACTGTCTCTATATTTCTCTATATGTCATTTTTATATCGATAATTTATGCTAAACATCAATAAAATGATAGCCTCTAATTTTTGTAATGAAAAACAGACATGGCTCTTTGACAGTTGTTTATCTTGATAAATGTCCAGATATGGATATTGATAAAAGAAAGCATGTCAACTTTACATTCAAATAAGAAACTGTGGTTCAAAATTAAATAAGACTGAACATTGATGCGGTTCAAAAAGTAACTGCTATTTCCCATTTTCCAATGATGTGGTCTTGACCACCACACACTAACAGTGATTTTCCTATTTTATTCCATACAAAATTATTACCTTCCCTGACTGTTACATTTTCTGGAAATGGATCACCTGGTAGATATCCCATCTCTGTCACATTCACTTTGGCTTGACTTAAAACCTGTAATACATTTGAGAGAATGAAATACTAAAATTCAGCTAATAACTATCATTTTTTTTTTCATTATAAAATATAATTTTCTTACTGAATGGTGCTACCATAAGCTAAACACTCTACTAAAACAATTACAACATTACCATTCAAAGGATATTGTTCCATTACCAATTTCAATATTACCACCACCACCAAAGGACAATGTTCCATTATCAATTAAAACATTACCATTCAAAGGACAATGTTCTAACACCAGTTTCAAAATTACCACTCAATTAATCTTGTTCCAGTACCAATGACAAAAATACCTCTCAAAGGCAACGTTCTAACACCAATTACAACATTTCCATTAAACAGACAATGTACTAATACTGATTACAAACTTAGCACTCAACGTTCTAACACCAATTACAACATTTCCATTAAACAGACAATGTACTAATACTGATTACAAACTTAGCACTCAATGGACAATGATCCATTATCAATTACAACATTACTGATTATTAACTACTTACAATATGCATGGATTATTATGATTTAAAAAAGCCACCAATTATAATGACCAGGTACTGTAAAATATATAGCATAAGAAGTTGAGTGGTATTTTTTTCATTTTCGAAGACTATAATTACATCTTTTTATATATATGCATCAACGATGCAACTTAACAAGTGCACATCATGTCATGTTGCGAATTCTGTACCTTATTAATACATAAATAGCACTTGTCAAGAAATGGAACTTTATAGGATTGAATTTATTATGACTCCCAGGTAAATTTCATATTTACATAAAGAATGATCACAAATCATCATTTGAATTCTTTAAATTCATGATGATTATGATAGCACTCTATAGTTTCATATTTTGCATAGGGTCAGATTTTTAATAAAAAAATCCCTAATTTTGCTTTCTTGTCAATACTATTTTAAAAAAAAACTTGTATACGTAATGTATCTAAGGTTTATTAACAGAAGTTTTAATTCCATTTATTTTGGTGTAAGATTGTTGAGTTTAATATGGTTAATAGATTATACAGTTTGACCCTATTTGAGATATATGCATATAAAAAACTGCTGGACATTTGATGTAAATTATAAAAAAGAAAGCCGATAACATTTTTAAAACTTTTATATACTTTGTAATTCATTCATTATACTCTCGGGAGCTGTTATTGTCTAGACTGGCAAAATTCATTTTCCTTCTTGCAATAACTGCTCAAGATTGTGTTCTTTAGACTACTTCAGGATGATTTTTAAGCAAATAGTAGACATTTTTATTATCTGCATGCTTAGATCATGTACAATTTCCATAAGTACCAGACCATGTACAATTTCCATCTCCAGCCACAGTACAGGAAAGTAACATATCATATGCCAACATTCGCTCCACTCTGCATGTTGTAAAGACAAAACAACTTCCCCTTGCACCTGTTACTCTCTCAGAATCAAATAATATCTGTTGAGTGCCCCCTGTACCATAAATACATGTACTGCATAACTAACCATGATATTAGCAATTTGGAACACTTCCATGATTATCTCCCTTATTGAAATACAGCATCATCGATCTTGCACTGCACATTTTTGATCAATTACACATATATTCACAATTTTTCTTAGTAAATTTTACATATGTCTAAAAGTAAGTTTTGACATCTGAATTTGTATAATCTGAACCTTTCTGGATATTTATTCATTTATTTTTATTTTTAAAAAGTTTTTATTTTTAATAAGGAACATTAGCTTAAACATTTGCGTAATCAGTTGATCTATATTTAGACAATATTTTCTTATTTTAATAGGAATATTACTTAATATATTTCAACAGAAATATGAAATCGCATAATTAGTACTAATACAAATAATAATAAAAATGATGATAATAATAAAAATGATAATAATAATAAAAATGATAATAATAATAATAGTAAAAGTTTGAGTATGGAGCCACTGAGGCTCTTTCCAATAGTTATCTGTTATATTGATAAAGCTGTCGAGTGTTTCTCAAGGCTTTAAACAAATGCTGTTAGTTACTATTGATATAGTCATTGAGTGTTTCTCAAGATTTTGTTTGAAGTTAACCCAGATGAATTGAATGAAACATTAGCCAATGTTTCTATCACCAAGCCCTAGTTTTAATATAAAATGTGAACATTACAGCTTTATTTGTAAATGGTTCGATCATAATACACTTATTAAAATTAAGAATGTTTGTCCAGATGCACACTACAACTGTGATATCAGATGCACCTGAAATTAGAATATTTTATCAGACAAATATGATTTTAGGACTGGAAATTATCTAGAGGAAATAATCCGAGTCGTTGTTTCATCCCTAGTCTCAGTCTTTCAGTAAGGATTGCCAGCTTCATCAGGAAATCAGAGTTTTTTTTTGAGCTCAAGTTTAATTTGGCCTTTACTCTAAGTAGAGTTTATCTGCCATGAAGAGCACTGAGATTCACTGAATGATCACCAAGATAATGGAAGCACTATCACGTAAGAATATGCTTATGTGTTTATCATCAAGCATCAGATGCATTGCTAAATAAACCAAGACCATTTTTGTAATATCTACAATTACTGTCAAGCGTTTCCTCCTAACACTTTGCCTTTTCCTCGGCACTTTAGAATTAATATACAAAACATCGAAACATTTTTTTTTCCTAACAACAAAACCTAATTTTTGCACACGTTTTACCTCAAACAGAGCTTTAAGCATCTTGTCCACAAGCTTGTACATTTTGGCATAATCTCCAAACATCTGGATGCGTTTCACTGCTTCAAGCTGCATATGTCTGTGCTTCTGAAACAGCCTTTTGTCTTTTATGTAAGTTAAGTAATCATGATATCATATTCACATGTAAATTAAGTATTCATGAAATTTAATTCCAAAGAAAACAATCAAAATGTAAAAGAAGTTTAATCTGTAGCATTTAAAATATTGGAAGTATCAAAACAAAATCTGAAAAAAAAAATGCACAAAGAGGCATACAAATTTGTTTTTAAAAACACCTGATGTGATAACTGATTTTTTTTTTAAAGACTCATACCCATACATAGCAGCATAAGATTTACTGGATCATTTTGCATGCAGCTATATATATATATATATATATATATTCATTCTTTTATTTTGTAGCATGATAATCATTTCCAAAAGGTTACATTTCATGTGGGGAAATATTGTAGAAGTATAATTTTAAAAGACTGACATTTTAGTGGGCCCCAAGTGGCCAAGTGGTCTAAAGCACTCACCTTTACAGATTACTGCCAACTCACCTGTGTGGGGTGGGGTATCTGGCTCAGCCATTGTGGATATGTGAGAAAGCATGCTGGTATGTTTTCGTGGCTTGGTGGTTGTTTCTGGGGTTTCCCAGGTTCTTCCTCCACGATTAATATTGGCCACCATGTATAGCATATCTAGTGCTGAAAAAATGGCAGTAAACTATATAACAACAACAACAACAGTGTACATCACCTAGCAAGACTATTAACACTGCCATGTACATAACACACTAAAGCTATTCATACTGTGCAATGTCTATCTGATAAACAAAAACATATTGGCACCACTGTATGGGATACAGTTGTGTGGAAATAACTAGTATAATCCACAAGGCATCCATTTTAGCAAGATGTATGTTAACTTGTGACGTTGTTGTGTTTTTTTATTGTCCATAAAAGCATACACCAGGTGATATCTTCCATAAAAAATATACTACCTTTTTCTAATCATCTACCTTTAATGCAAAATATGTAAGTCATTAGTTAAAACTGGTACAAAATTACACTCTTGGATGTCAAGAATGCTGCTTATAATATAATGGATAGATAGCAGTCGTGTGAACCGATGTTGTCCAGTTCAGTACAAACGTGCCACTGGAATCGAGACAATATCATTTAAAAAGCTGATGCATGGTTCAAGGATACACATTTCCTCTGGTATGATTTTTCCCTTTAAGTTCTCCTTTTCTGTTTTTACAACCGGTTCGGCGACTATTCCATCCTCCAGTTTGTGTTTCTCGCCTGCCGTTTCAGAGTCTTTGGTGTCACATTTGACGTCCATCACTAGCAACAAAACAAGAAACAGTGAAAACATTTTTTGATATATCCACTTGAACAAGATTGATACCTCAGGGAACTGAAAAAATATTGAAGCTGCGTATGTGAGCAAACGCCTAAATAGCTAAATTTTCTTATCCACAGTCTACTTATTGAAAAAACACATTTTCTTCTGAATAGAATCGGTGAGCTTGTACACGTTATTTATTTGCCACAACCAACCAGAAGTACGCACGTGTGTTATACCTCATGTACATTGAGATTCCCCTCTTGGCCAGAAAGAGGTTGACTCATTTGGAAACTAATGAATGATAGTAAATTGTGGGGTAAATTAAGAAAATGCCGAATGAAGAGTCAACAGAGGTACGTCACTAAGAGATTCCCTAAAAATGGCTGACGTGGAGTTTCACAAACAAGAGGTTTCTGTTTTTTTTATAGATTGAAATTCGTTTTCTTATTTCGTCAAGAGCACGGTTCAAGTATATCTTTAGTATAAAAAAGAATCACCAAATATGATCAATGTTTAATGATATATTTGTTCTTTAGGGTTGTTAATAGCCGAATTTGCACGAGTTAAGTCTAAAATACATGTACAAAAACTGTGACAGTTGTACCAGTGCCTACCAGGCTATCTCAACGTGAAAGATAGGGAACACAGAGAGATGTTGAGAGATGGGTTTAATGACAGAGTAATTTATGTTTGAATTAAAGTTTATCAGGATACTGTTGTTGCGATACAACAAATAAATGATCAGGTCTGCTGACGTGTCGACCCTTTTGTATTTGCTTACCCTCCCGTTTATTCGTACCACCACCCATCGAATTAAAAGCGAAAAGCATTAAGGATATAAAGCAAGACTTATTCCCTTAATTCATCAATTTATAATGTTTAACCTGCTTGTCAGTAGGTATTTCTATAACTGTCATCATATGGTGACGGGACGGGTTTGTATATTGGCCTCTAACAAATTTCGTATATTAAGGGTATGGTGTGACTCTTTCAACTATTATTGTGTAATTATATATATATATATATATATATATATATATATATATATATATATATATATATATATATATATATATATATATATATGAATTAGTCTTTCTAGCTTGTGTTTTTCTTGAAATCAGTGTGAGGCATGCACACAGTCACTGCACAGTATGTAGCAATTGAAATACCAATAATCAGCTAGGAAGCAGAGCTAGCCACTTAGAGCAGTAGACACATTGGTTCAAAGGAAGTAGAATATCTCAAAAACTGCCTGGAAAACAACTTTTTTGAATTGCATTTAATCTATTAAGTACACAATGTTTTTCAAAATTATCACCCAGGGAAAGGGCTGGTGTTTGCACTGTAAGCATCACATGTTCTCATAAATGGCCTTCATACATAAGTTTGGGGCTGGGGTGCATCACCTATTAATTATTTAATTTTCACTTTTTCAGGTCAAATTAATGATATTTTTATGTTTTACTTAATATACCTATTTAAAAAATGTAAACCTTTTTGCTTCATGTATTTTATTTATTTTTAATGAATTTTTATATTCAGAAGGTGTTTTTTTAGAACAATCTCTGCGCAGAGCAAGAAGTTGTAAATGAAGAGCTTAATCATGTGATACTTATTAGACACCTTGCTGTTTATAGTATAAATGTTTTAATATGTGTTTTAATATGCCTTGATATTATGTCAGTTATTTGGTTTATGGCATTGATACATAGAGTATGCAAACAAATGATTTCCCTTTTAATTATTATGAGATTATATAGATAGTTGGAATGTTTTATATACAAAGGTCAGCCTGGATTGGTGAGTTTTTTTCAGATGGGGAGGGGGTCACTATGGCACTCCCTTAAGTACATGGCACAGACAATTATTATCATGATAAAAATATTCTCAGATTTTTACTTGGAAAGTCTTATATGTGCAGTCTTTAATTAACTGAGTTTTCGAAAATTACATGCTGGAGAATGTGTTCTTGATTTAGTCTCTATGCATCAAAAATATTTTTGAAAATATTAAACCAGTACTTGCCACTTAATGCACAAGGGCATACTTGTTCATTGAGCAATTGTTATCATCGGATACATTTTGATCATTGTTTAAAAATGGAAAAATGGAAAATGGAAAAATGGACTGCAACCATTTTCTTTATTTAAAAGTTAACTTGCGTTGCACACATATATTAAAGCAAATACAGGATATTTGATTTTGTAATTTTATAAATCACTGAATGAGAAATGTTCATGTATGTTGCATTTAAAATATTTATTTAAATATGTTAGTTGATCTGCCATTTTACAAACCATCATTTTTTTCCAACATGTTTTTTAAATTTTTCTATGAGTAATGTTTACAGCAGCATCACTATCTTCTCCATATTTAAATCTATATGTCATCATGCCAGTGGGACAGATTTTGATTCTGAAAAAGATTTGACTCACAGATTTATCCTTCAAAATAAGTAACTAATTAGATATGCTATGTTTTCTGTATATGTTGGGACACCACAGTAAAGTTTTTCTGTATATGTTGGGACACCACAGTAAAGTTTTTCTGTATATGTTGGGATACCACAGTAAAGTAATTTATGTGTACTGCATGTTCTGGGACATATTTTTGTTTTTTAGTCATGAATTTTGTGATATCTTTTTAAAAATGATTAATAATAGTATCAGTTCTAGGATTTAAATATGAAGTCATTCAAAACTTGCACTCAAACTTAGAATTTATTAAAAATAATAAAGTAAGAACTAGTCAGTGATATTCACACCTTTTTTCCTAAGTGCAATTGTTTGAAGAACAAATCTGTATAAATGTAGTTGCAATATTGGAGGTTTGCAGTATGCACAAAATACTTTAAATTCAAATATTTCTTTGTTATCATGCCACTATTCCCATCAAGGAATGCATAAAAGTATGGTGAAAACTGCATTGATCTATTTTATTTTAATATTAATTACATGGTATTATTAACAACATTTATTTAGATTTCAGTAATATAAAATATTAAATATTATTTGCCACTGTATGAAGTGTTAATCAGTAATTACTCGTGAGTGTTTACTCATAAAGTATATTGCTTCCATTTTATACAAGTCAAAATGACTCGTGTATGTATTGTGTGATGTTTTGTACACTGTCTTTATTGCAATAAAATTTTTAATTTGAGTTGTATTTGCTTATTCGCCAAGTAATATTTTCTTAGTTATTGGCCAGCACAAAGTCCAGAGCTTATAATGGAGGCACTCACTTTTGTTTTCCAACTGTTTGATCAAGCTACAAATTTTATACTTGCTCAGAAATGTCTGCAAATACTGGTAAAGAAAATAGAAGGTTGGCTTCTTCAGGTCAACCTTCTTTGTATATGAAAAAATCAGCATACTTTAAAGAACATAAAGTTGGCATCTTGGGTTGACTTGCTTGGTAAATAAAATAACCTTTTTATTTGATAGCTCAAGTTGAAATATGTTTGATTTACACTATATGTGTCTTTTATCACCATCCAATCTTTTATTGTTTGACACCTTGTTTTAATAATTGATACAAACAGGCATTGATATCTGCATCATACAAGACATTATTGTTCTTGATGCATACCTTTGTAACTTGTGTTCGCATAAATATTGTAATAAAAATATTGTAATTTGTGCCCACAGGGGAAGCAATTAATATTTTTTTTAATTTGGTAAAATATTGTTAACCTGGATATAATATACTCTTGATTATTTTGTACCCATGCTGTGTCATGTGTGATTAACTGGTGCATTGAAACAATAATTATTTCTCTTTCTTGCTTGTTTGTAAATTTCTTGGATCCCTGTTTTCAGTTTGATAACATGTTGAAAACTTAGAGGAGAATTAACATTATTCATTTAAAAGAACGTGTCTAAGAACATTATGTTAAAAGTTTTTATTAATTTCCTTTGGCAATAATTTGCATATGAAGATTAAAAACTAAAAATTAAAAAGAACAGTGCAAGGTTATTTCTTTCAACTAACTTCATTATTGATGATAAAAAATGGTATAGAGTCTCAGGTTAGATATTGTTCAATTGGAAATGATCACATTTACTATGAATAATTCAAAATGATACAGAACAACATTTTAATAGTTACATTGTTGATAAACATTTACTGCATTGTGCTGTGACAATTTTAAGCAGGTGGAAGAATTTTCAAGGTGCACAGCTGCCACCAAAAGTGTATTTTAGTAATCCTGTGTGATTGTGGAAAGAAAACTCTCAATTTGAAGCCATGATCTCTCTGTTAATTTTTATTTTGAGATCTTCATTGTTTCATTCACATTATTTTCAGGATTTAAATGATGTCTCTTTGGAAGGAGATATAACTGTACCAGGACTTAAAACAGAGGATGATGAGATCTCTACCCTGGATGAGCCTGTGAAAGATACCATTGTAATGAAAGCAATTTTTTTTTCCTTCAGTATATTTCTATGGCCTTCAAGTTAAACAAATACTAGTCACATTGAATTTTGTTAACTAAGCAAAACAAAAAAAGAACTTTGTAGAAAGGGTTATATAGTATATACTGGTAATTTTTAGCTACAAATGAAATAATGCAGACTTGTATGGTATGTTGATCAGAAAAGATCCATCCGCATAAATGAGCTTCATCAGTACAGGAAACTTTTAACTTGGTATTTGATGTATTTCATGCTTTAGATCAGCTTACTGTGGACCAATTTTCGGTGCAATTAATGTTTATACCACACAGGCTAGACTAGAGTTTCTGCAAAGTCCAAGAAAAAAATATGCAGATATTATTTGGTTTAAGTGTCTGTAGCTAACATATTGTATGATCACATTGATAGTGCATGATTGGTTCATACTGCTAATGTGTCACAATGGTTTAAGAGATGACTCTCTTCAAGGTAGCTAACATATTGTATGATCACATCGATAGTGCATGATTGGTTCACACTGCTAATGTGTCACAATGGTTTAAGAGATGAGAGATGACTCTCTTCAAGGTAGCTAACATATTGTATGATCACATCGATAGTGCATGATTGGTTCACCCTGCTAATGTGTCACAATGGTTTAAGAGATGACTCTCTTCAAGGTAGCTAACATATTGTATGATCACATTGATAGTGCATGATTGGTTCACACTGCTAATGTGTCACAATGGTTTAAGAGATGACTCTCTTCAAGGTAGCTAACATATTGTATGATCACATTGATAGTGCATGATTGGTTCACACTGCTAATGTGTCACAATGGTTTAAGAGATGAGAGATGACTCTCTTCAAGGTAGCTAACATATTGTATGATCACATCGATAGTGCATGATTGGTTCACCCTGCTAATGTGTCACAATGGTTTAAGAGATGACTCTCTTCAAGGTAGCTAACATATTGTATGATCACATTGATAGTGCATGATTGGTTCACACTGCTAATGTGTCACAATGGTTTAAGAGATGACTCTCTTCAAGGTAGCTAACATATTGTATGATCACATTGATAGTGCATGATTGGTTCACACTGCTAATGTGTCACAATGGTTTAAGAGATGAGAGATGACTCTCTTCAAGGTAGCTAACATATTGTATGATCACATCGATAGTGCATGATTGGTTCACCCTGCTAATGTGTCACAATGGTTTAAGAGATGACTCTCTTCAAGGTAGCTAACATATTGTATGATCACATTGATAGTGCATGATTGGTTCACACTGCTAATGTGTCACAATGGTTTAAGAGATGACTCTCTTCATGGTAGCTAACATATTGTATGATCACATCGATAGTGCATGATTGGTTCACACTGCTAATGTGTCACAATGGTTTAAGAGATGAGAGATGACTCTCTTCAAGGTAGCTAACATATTGTATGATCACATCGATATGGCATGATTGGTTCACCCTGCTAATGTGTCACAATGGTTTAAGAGATGACTCTCTTCAAGGTCACACAGATGTAAAATTTAAGTTTCATAATTGGTATTTCAACAAGTCACATTTAATTTAAGTAATATGGCTAAAGCTATAAAATGAGGTCACACAGATTCTTTTTGATTTAAGTGGCATGGTTGGTGTCACAACAAGTCACATATATTGTATAATTTAAGTGACATGGTGAAAGCATTACAATAAGGTCACAAATTCTGTATAGTTTAAGTGACATAGTATTACAGGAAGTCACACAAATTTCATTGTTTAAGTGACATTGGTAGAGTGTTACAAGGTCACATTATATTTTATGGCTAGACTTACAAGGTTAAAGCATACAAGGTCACGCAGATCCTTGATAGTTTCAGTTACTATCACTGAAACTCTTTTATAATGTTCAATGAAAATAATGCCGATCTGACATCCATTATGAGTACCATGATGGCCATCTTGGAAATCTCATAGGTGCTCATGACATAATGACATTGGATTTTGACTTAGTCTTCAGCTGTCATGCTGTTCCTCCTAAATGGAAATGGCCTTAATAAGATCTCCAATGTCATGGTCTTTGTGACTAACATTTAAATTTTGTTGTCAGTTGTCATAATGACATGGGATTTACACTAAAAGACATTTTGTGATACGTAGTTTGTTTTCAATTATGCGCTTGAGTGGAGACCTACAATGTGGCTTCTTTGGTAGATATATTGACAATCTTGTTATAGCTACTTTTGAGAAACTTAATATGATATCCAGTTGAAGGGATAGTTGCATTGATGTATGGTTTTCACAGAAACATATCTCATCTTTTTAGCTGGTTTTAAATGTGACCTCCAGAAGTAATTGAAAATTTTAAATTCTACTGCTCCTAAACGGATTGCTGTACCAGCACTTGAAAAACAAAATATAACCTTTCCAGCTATATATAGTTATTCCTGTAGCAAACTGATGCAGTTATAACTTCCAAAATGGCTGCCATGATGGCCATCTTTAAAATCATCTTTCTCTATGGATACTTCCCTAGAATGTAGCTGGTTTTGAATGAGTATGGCGCTCTCCTGACCATCAACATGGTACCAAATATCTTGTAATAATATTTATAAATTGTAACTGAAATTTTCACTAAACACTTGCAGTATTTAATTGATTTTAATGAAAAAAATGCATATCTCACCAAGAGATTTTTTTTAAAAATGGGCTTTTATTTTTGTTCTTTATTGGACTTCTGGACATGATGACTTGTACAGTTGATTTTTTACTTTGTTTTTAGATTTATTCCATTGAAAAGGTTGATAGGCAGTACTCTAGTATTGATTTTAAGCTGAATGTCTTGACTTTGGCTTTGAGATGTACAGGTTTTAAAGCATTATAGCACAAACATGTATGAGCTGATTTTTAATGTAACACAGTTTGTTGATGTCAGATGAATATCTTACATGATTTCACTTTGATAACATTTTTGAATCTTCCAAAACTATACATTTTAGTTCTACCTAAACTGGGCATGTGAGTATAGCTTGATATTATACAAGACAAGTTCTCTGATTTTCTATCCATGACAAATTGACAAAAGAAATGATCAGCTTTTGGATTACCAGCAGTTCTTTTCAGAGAGTAGAGTGTCAGTCCTTTCAATGGACTCTTTGTTTGTTCTCAGTTTAATGCATTACATTTTGTAGGACACAATCCTGTGGAACAGCTTTCAAAAGAAAAATTCCCTCCCTCAATTCGGGTCACATTATGGTTTCCATGAGCAGTTCTATAAGAAGGGAATAATGTTTTTAACTTTATAATTCAAGCATGTTTTGTAATCCATCTATTTCAGCTTCGAGATGTACGCGCTGTTGGAGTGAAGTTCTTCCATGTTTTGTATCCTAAACAGAGTAAAGCATTATTGAGAGAATGTAAGTAAACACACTTTTGCCCTGTGATTTGTACTGCATTATTTAAAAGTAACGATTTTTGTTTTCAGTATAGAAAATGCTTTCCATAAAATACTCTTAGTTTCAATATCAGTATTACATACCTGTTGTTATTGCATAGCTGGTTATTTTCTGGACAGAGATATGGGGGACGTAATTTGGGGGGAGGGGCAAGAATCAACGTTCCCTCTTCCCCAATCTGGTTTTGCCCCATCCCTGAATTTGCATGTGCTGTAAAATTGCTATAGCCTTTATACGTTGCTGCCACCCCCCCCCCAATCAAATGTTGCCACCACCCCCCCAAAAAAAAAAACAAATTGAAATGACGTCCCTGAGAAGATACCGAGAATGTTTGATGAGTTTCTCCCATTAAATGAATCAGAAGATTATAAAGCACTGGGTTGCCCCTGATCCACCCCACAGTTACCTTGCCCATGGACACTGTCTTTCATTCTTTTTCCCAGTCACAGAATTTAATAGCTGCTTTATTTACATCAAAGAAGAATCGCTTTCACTTCATGTGTTAGAATAATTTAATTTTATATGTATTATCTTCATGTGTGGGATGTACCCCTGATGAAATTTTTCTGTTCAGATTGAACTCTCTCTCTCTCTCAGCAGCAGAGAGGGTGAGCCGGACAACATTTTTAGACAAGTATTCACTGAAATCACGCTTAAAATCAATGAAACCAATGACATCAGACCCAAAAGTCAATGACATCAGGTCTCAAATATGTGGGTGAATCATGGATTAGGTCCAAAAAAAATTATGAAAAAATCAATGAAATCAATGAAATCAAAAACTTTTCAACTATTACATTTTTTGGGAAAAAGGGACTACAACGTCGTTGTCACTCACCCTCTCTGCTGCTATGGGTTAACCGAATATTTGATCCAGTCCGATACGATATCGTGTTCGAGGGTCATGTAAATCACTACGACGAAAATCCTTTCAGGATTTCACAAATAGACTAATTTGTAAAACCTCCTCTTGTAAATCAATCAGATTATTAGACTGGTCAGTGAGTTTGAAATTAATTCTGGTTAATGAATTATTATGACATCGCATATAGACTGGATTCACCGGGGACTCAATTATTAAAAACCCTGGAGGGGCTGTTGGTGCAAATGAATACAAAATATACCCCTGCTGAGCTTGATTTGATCGTTCTAAATTTATTTGATAGCTTCCTTCGATTACATCACATACTAAATTGAGCGCAATCACCGTTGAAATATTCACATTGAACGGAGCAATATGCCTGCCACCACCATCTGGGTCATTATTATGGGTCAGGATTTTTATTGTTTTTTTCCATGCATCATGAATTATTTTAAAACCATCATCGATGGCATCACTGAGAGATTTTTGTAGTTCTAAGAGATTATACCCTGGTAGTTTGAACGCATGAATATCTTCTACGCGTATATTATACTTCGTTGCAAATTCTGTTCTCGTTATAGGATTACTGTCACCTAATACCACTTGAATGATTTGCAAATGAAATGTTTCCATGTCATTGATGATTTTGTTGCATGTTTCTACGACGCTGATAAATTCATCTCGGGTGAGAGAGCCAGATTTAAGAGATATTAACAGCAGCGAAAAATCATTATTCATTGCTGTGAAATTTTCATCGATGATATCTTGTCGAGTTGCGTGATATATTGGGTTGTTGTACTTTTTCACTACAGTGAAAACTATCAATTCCTTGTATTCTTTATAACTTTTTACTGGATTATCAGATTTTGTCCTGTCGGTGATATAATCAGTTTTTTGTGGTTCTGGTAATTTAACGGTTTTTCCACCGGGTGGTAATTCAGGCCATCCTAGTACGGTTCTTATTGAGCTTTGATAGATATCTACGACGTATTCTTCTGAGTTTATTTCAATGGCAGATGATAGTGTTGGTTCATGAACTGTTATAGCGATTTTTGACTCTACTCCAGTAATCGATTTTATTCTACGCGCGAATTCATTATTGATTTGTTCGATTTGGTATGATCCGGTTGGTATGGAAACAACATTCCAGTCTGGGGTGCCGTCTGGTTTATTCTTATTTGCAAATACCAGTGAATTATTGGGTTGTTGACCACCAAATGATTTTGACCTAATATTTGGCCAACTGTGGTATACTCGTAATTTTGCTAGCGCTATCTCCTTCACTGGGACTGGAGAGGGGAAATTCACACTGAATTCTGGATTCGTTGAGGTTATTGAGATCATGCTTGTTTGTACTGGGTTTGTGTTCTCCACTATTTGTTGAAGTAATTCCATCTGTGTTGTCATTGTTATTATATTCATGATGTATTTCTAATTTTGACATCGCAGAATCATATATATCTACCATCGCTGAAAACTCACTCTCTGATATAATTGTATCATCGAGCGATGACGATATCAATGAGGATAATTGCGAGTATGCAGTGGACACAACATGAAATTGAATTATGTAGTCTTGTAGTTTCCGTTGGCTGCATGAGGATATTTTTTTTGTGATTATTGAAATAATTCCAGCGATTGTTGTTGCCGCAGAAATGCAAATTGGAACAGCTATCGGGGCCATCATTGTCACTGAAGACAGTATAATACCAGCTCCGGTGATTACACCACTCACAGCGTACACAGTAACATCAATTGCGGTAATTCTCCTGCGATATTTTTTAATTTTCAATTCATACTCCTCAGACAAGGTTTTGAGTCTAGTTTGATACTCTCTGACCTGATCATAGCGATATTGCGATGATGAAATCATTTTTTATTTTAAATACGCTAGCGTTTTCAATTGAAACCGTTAGTGAAATTGCTTTGCAATTTTCAACTTAAATCCGCTACGAATTCCACATACCACGTTGTTGTAACACTAACCAAATGTTTATCAGTAGCTATTAACGTGAACTGTTCAGTTGTATTCTTGTCGATGATCGTTGAAATCGTATTATTGACCCCGGATGAACTGGACGATGAAATATTAAATTGAGTCGTTCTCACTATTGTTAATCGATAAATACCCTTAACTGTTGCAGTGATGTCTAATTTGTTGTTTTCAGGTGTCCACACAAATGATCCATGTTGGATTGTGTATACTACGTTGTTGGTTTTCTTATGAGGAATTTTTGTTTTTTCAATGGCTGTTATCATCCTCGAAAGATCACCTTTGATGTCTTCGATGGAAGTTTTCGTCTCATCAATGGATTTTTTAATATCAGGGAGTTTTAGTTCAATTTTATCTAACGGGGTTCCAATAAATTTATCAATGGCGTCGGTTGTTGTTTTTGTTGCTTCGTTGATAACCTTTTGATCATCAACAAACGTTTTAATTTCAGCGATAGATGGTGTAACTACAATCGGAGATCCAAAGAACTTATGAACGACATTTCTACGGAAACTATTGTAGTTTCTTAAATGATCTTCAAATTCTTTATCGTGGTTTGTAAATCGATCTGTAATCGTCGAAAAAAGTACACCCGGTTTGAGTTTACCCTGATCGGAAAATAACGCAACGGTGTTCTCGATTGCATTTTGTTGTTTAACTAAAATATCATCCAGAGAAATATTACTAGATTTCAATTTACCCTGTTTGTCTTGAAATACAACTATTTCATTCGGGTCAACACTTGTTAAGTTCAACGTCTCAGCGATTTCATCTTTAATTTTTTTTGTTATATCCTTGATAGAATCAGAGGTTGCAGTGTCATCGGGTTTGGGTTTCAGAGGTCTTCCCCAAATATCAATCATGATATTTTATATATCTCTCTCTAAAAAGCGATTACTAGTGTAGTCATTTACGACAATGTGTGGTGGTTTTCCCCTTGGGTTACCCAAGGAGTTAGAAATAGCGTCAAGGACATTTAATACTTCACTGCCGCATATTGGTGGGTCATTGATTTGTTGTGTTGGTAGCGTAGAATACCAAGTCTTCATTGGAAGGGTTTTTATATAACGCATAAACTCTTTTGGTGGGGCTAATCCATATGAATCAAAATAGACAATCCCACGTGGATCAATAGCGTATGCAACCCAGTGAGTTCCAGGTCCGGTGCTGTTATCGAGATTAATAATACCTGTTTCAGTTTTGTTTGGTTGATGTGGTAATTGATCTTTCATAAAAACACCTCTGAAATTTTTAATCACTAGTTTGTTAGCAGCATCCATTAAATCAAAATTGGACATTGGAACCATAGATTTCTGAATTAATAAACCGTTCCTGGTAGTCTCAGGCCTGATCCGTGAACGGATCTCCCGCTGTACCATGAATACGGGGTTCCTGGTAGTCTTAGACCCTTTCCGCTGTACCACGAATACGGGGTTCCTGGTAGTCTTAGACCCAATCCTTGAACGGATCGTCTCTTTTTTTTATATCCTTGTCCAGTTGCCTTTTTCAACGCCATTCCTGCTGCAGTACCAACGGCTCCTAACGCCGCTGCTTTAGCCACCGCTGGGGCTGCTGCTGCAATCAATGCTGGTAACGCAGCAAACAATGGAAATATACCACCCGTTTTCATCATATTTTTAATAGCAGCCGCAGAGAGAGTAATCTGAACTCCCTTTTTATCCTTGAAAGCATCATTGAAATGTTTCACCTGACGAGTTGTCAGCGATAATTTATTTTCACCACCAGTCATTTGATTAGGTTTCAACGTGATTGTGGTTCCACATTTTTTAGCCGATTCTGATTGCAATTTTTTGATTTGACCAGGAGTTAACGTAACACTAATAACACTATATGACATTATATATAATTGATTGATTCTAATTCAATGAAAAATCGTTCAAAGATTTTCTACTGGGGCATCTACCACTCTCATTCTTCCACCAACACCTTCGAGTAGCATTGATTTATCACTGAGAATGACAGCAACCGCTCTATAATCAGCAATAGCACCACGAGTCACATTAGCTCTAAAGTGTATATCAACGACAGACTGTCTTGTCAAATCGAGATGTTCCAGTGAGAAGTAGTAGATCGGGTACAGATTCTTAAAATCAAATTGTGATATTTGCAAACCAGTATCAACATTTTGATCGCGTGCCATAAATGACAACAGACGATGATAAACTCGTGCAATATGATTTTCTGTGTAATTAAGTTGTATATCCTCAGATGGTTCCTGCTGGCCGTTTATTCTCAGTGAGACGTCTTTCACACCTAATTGATCAAATATCATATGACTGAAGAGTTGATTGCCAACTCGTGCGTTATCCTGTAACGCAATAAATATATGACGTGGCGCAGAAACGCCTTGCTTTGATGCTAGGTTCCAAGTGAATAACCCGTTGATATTTGATTGCTTCACATCTGTACTCACGGTTAGCCAACTCAACAACGACTTTCCTCCTTGGTCCATAAATGATAGTAGTCGTTGTTCTGCGGTGATTGCTGGAGTCAACACTGGCATCCACAATGATATTTTTGTTAAAATGACTTTACCGGCATCATCATTTACATGTGCTGCAGCTGGGTTTGCTGGAATCCTCCAAATTGCGTCGTTATCATCACTCTTTCGTACAAGCGATACTGTATGCTTCGCCCCGTAGATAACTTTTCTGACGTTTCTACAGAATCCAAAAATATGATGCAGTGGAATCGCACATGAAAATGGTTTACGCCCTACTCCCAACATTGCGTTTCGTGTTGCGGCTCCTAGATTGAAATTAGGATCGTTGTTTATAATCATATCCTCGATACCAGCAGGAGCAGGAGGAGCAGCACGATCATTTGGTCGTCTTATAATAAATGGATTTCCACCAGCGGTATTCTTACCATCTTTTGCAAACATCATAGAGGGTCCTGCTGATCTTGTATAATCATCAGAATATCTCGCTAACCCTATGATTGTTGTAGCCACATCAACATCACGATCTATGGATTCAATTTCTTTTCCATCAATGAGATATCTAGCACTCTCAAATAGCGCCATAATACCATTATTGACAAAACCGACTTGAGTACCAACTGGATACGGTGCTGGTACAGCAGTAGTATCAGCAGCTGTTACAATTTCTCCTTCTACTTCAATAAATGCTTCACAGGGCAAAAAGTATTTACTGGTATCATGGACTTGAAGATCAATTCTTGCTCGACTATTTGAGTCTATGGCATGATAGGCGTAATATTGATAATCGCGTACAGAATCATCCTTGCCAACTGGGGCGTCTATATCAAACGCTGGATCAGATGATTTTTTGAACATTTTATTCTATTTATCAGAGTCTAAATCGGATTTTCCATTTCATCGTGAAAAACGCTAGCGTTTTCGACGTAGTTTTTTAAGGCCACTTCCCGCTATCATGTTTGCAATATTACTTTGGTCTCCTTGATTTACCATCGACGCTAGTTTTTCATCTACTGCGTTATTTATTATTTTACTAACACTTGCAGGCATTTCTTCTGTAGACGGTAACGGTTTCTTTTTTCGACTCACTAATGATGTTATTTTATCCTTCGCAGTTGAAAATGCTTTCCCGGCAAGATTTCCAACAGTACTAATACCCTTATCACGAATAACATCAATGGCTTTCATTGATAACTGTTTAGCTAACGGCATCACTTTTGGAGCCATTCTTGAAAAGAATCCTAAAATGGTATTGCCGAGGCCATCTCCGTAGTATGCTCTATAAACTGGAAACCGTGAATTAACTACATAGACTGGGGTTGGTTTATCATGATTGTAATGGATGATCATTATTATAAAAACAATAGTGTTTTCAATTGTTATTTAATCACTATGATACCCATTTGCTAACTCGTCAATGAAATCTCGATAGGTTTTGATATCCATGATACCGCCGGCAAATAACCGTCTACAGATATCAGCTGCTTCATTAATTATTTCTGGAGAGTTATTTCCAGCTCGTTTTCCTCCGATGAGAACATCTAATCGTGATATATCATTGATAACACTATCAGGACAAATGTTTCCAATCCTTGGATTTCCTAATCCACTTCCGCTATAGCCAGCTGCTTCATCTAGTTTTTCTAAATCCGTAGTTTGTAAATAATCATCATCATCATCATCATCACGTGGTATTTGTTGTTTTTTAGGAGAGTAGAGTACTTTCTTTGCAGGTTGCTGTCGCTTTCTTTGCAATCTTGGCGGTTTTTGTTGTTGTTTAAACTCTTCGTATTGATTATACACGTGATCCACCGCATTGATATATTCAATGTATGATGCACTATCTGTCTTTTTTTGACCTTTTTTAGTTTTGATTTTATAGAATATATCAGCCCAGTGAGTGAAATTCTTCACAAACTTATGATGTTCTGGTTTCAACATTTTTTTTCTGTTTTCATAAGA
This sequence comes from Unio delphinus, assembly GCA_029339505.1. Lineage (NCBI taxonomy): Eukaryota > Metazoa > Mollusca > Bivalvia > Unionida > Unionidae > Unio > Unio delphinus. The sequence continues at coordinate 1,682,465 of JAQISU010000337.1, forward strand.
CGTAACAACAAGCGTAGGAATTTCTGTTGGATCAGTCCCATCAATTTCTGCTAACCCTTCTTCGTTAAATCTCATGCGTAAATCATCTACTGTTCTCTTTGATTCCATTTGTTTTGTTTGTTCAGTTTTCGCTGCTATTTTTTCAAGTTCACCAATAACAGATTTTCCCGTCTCGGGACCATCTCCCAGTAAAGCACGCTCTACTCCTTTCGTTGCTGTGGTTACTGGTTTAAACAACTCTTCAGACCCCAGAGCAAAATCAGTTTGTAAACTCTGTCGTTGTTGCAGTTTATTTCTTACAGAGTCGCGAATTGGTATAAATTTCTTAATTGCATCTAGTCGCTCACGAGCCAATCGGGTTGTTAATGCCTCATTGACCATTATTTGAAATCGCAAACTATTTTTCAATTGTAAAACACTTTCTCCACTTTTTTGACATGTCAGATAATTTTTTAACACAGTCATGGAAGCGTTATTTCATCGTGAGACACCTTCTATCAATGATGAGGAAAGTGTGGAATTCTCTAATAAAATAATTAATACCACAGTTTCCTCACTTTTGTTACATGTCGGATGATTTTTGATATGGTCATGGAAGTGTTATTTCATCGTGAGACACCTTCTATCATTGATGAGGAAAGTGTGGAAATTGTATATAAAATAATTAATACCACAGTTTCCTCACTTTTGTTACATGTCGGATGATTTTTGATACGGTCATGGAAGTGTTATTTGATTGTTTTGACAGCTCTATCATTGATGTTGAAAGTATCAAAATTGTATATAAATAAAATAATACTGATAGTTTCAACATTCTAGTTTTGACCAATCTGACACATCGTCATCGATTTTTGACATCCCCCTTGAGGGTCGGCTAAAAAAATGAGGGTCGGAATGATAATGGTCGGGCAATCAAAAAATGATACGGGTCGGGCAATCAATGGTCGGGCAATCAAAATTGTTCATTTTCTTGAATTAATGCTCGTAAGTTTCTAATTTTAGAGTTGACTTCTTTTTTCAATTCGTATTCGTTACCTAATTCTTTTCGTATTCCCTCTACGATAGTATACAACGGGACGAACACACTGATGTCACTGGAAAATGAAAGAGAGTCTTTAATAGAATTCTGAATTTTTTTGATGAGTGCATATTTCTTGGGTAGCATATACTTGTTAGTGCTAACTCCGTATTCTATATCCTGAAAATCAGACACAATTTGGTCAGGATTTAATCCATCTGATAGTTTGATATCCTGATTTTTCAATTTTGCTATTTCAACTATGATGCTATTCATGTTTTCAGAATTCATTATTCTATAAGTATGACATATCTCTAATTGGAAATTATGACGCATTAGACATAACTAAATTGAACTTTTTGCCCCGTCTTTTTTGAAATAGCCGATCGATAAATCCCCTCTGCAACTTTTCGTACTGACGGTCTACAAATATCGAAAAATTTACCGGCTTCACATAATGATTGAAATATTTTTTCTTCATTAGTTGTTGTATTCAAAGATGTCACAGGTCTCTTCCCAACCGTTTTGCAAGTGCCAGCTCTTCCTCGTTTGGAATTCTCACTCAGTGTGATAGCCTGCAGATTGGATACAGAATTATTCTTTGGATTAGAATCCTTGTGATAAATAACAAAACCATCTTTGATCAATCCATTAAAACATTCAAATACGAAACGATGAATGAGATAATTTTTCGTTTCTTTTTCCCCGCCAACAGTAAACTTCAAATACCCTTGATTATTCACAACACCGACCGGTTTCTTTAGTCTACGGTTTCTGACAGTACCATCACTGGATGCTTCATATTTTGTAATCACTGGATGTGGTCTGAATTCTTGGTCCATATATACTATTCTATTGTTTGTCTAATTCAGTGTTTGGTTCAATAATTACATCACTGGAAAATCTTTCGATATAGTCTTGCGGGGTTCTTATGATTTTATCCTTGATGTTGTCAGGGTCAAGGGCTTTTTCAGGGTCATAATTTCTGATGGATTGTCCATTTTTTATTCTTTTATCATAATAACGCTTCAATTCCCTATATCGCTTACCACCACAATCACTACACAATTGTGATCTTCCCTTGACCCCAACCCCACATCGAATACAGGGTAACGGACCAAGACTTCCACGTCGAAAACTTTGCATATGATACCTACAGTACTCATTTTTTCTGCATGATTTGTTACACGGGGTTACATTTCCCATCATGAGCCATTTGCAGTGATTCATTATACATAAAACTTTCATTTAAATGTTTGTTTTGTATATAGCATGAAGGAGTTCAAGAGATTGACTTCGACAAATGCTAAATTCAATGCTGATAGAGAGTTCAAGAGATTATTGAAAATCAATCCTAGATTTAATCTCGATAGACCAAAAAAACGTCAAAAACGTCCAAGAGAGGGAAACATGAAAGAGTTTAAGAGATTATTGAAAATCAATCCTAGATTTAATCTCGATAGACCCAAAAAACGTCCAATAGACGGAAACAAACGTAACAAACGTCCAAGAGACGGAAACATGAAAGAGTTTAAGAGATTATTGAAAATCAATCCTAGATTTAATATCGATAGACCCAAAAAGCGTCAAAAACGCACAATAGACGGAAACATGAAAGAGTTTAAGAGATTATTAAAAATCAATCCTAGATTTAATCGCGATAGACCCAAAAAACGTAACAAACGTCCAAGAGACGGAAACATGAGATCATCATGGAAGGATGCTCAATTCAATCTTGATATAGTTTCTAATACACCCAAGAATAAAATTCTTGATAAACCCATCAGAGACTGTTTTAATGAATTCAAGCGTGATGGAGCATCTTATTGTTGGTCCACATTTCGAATTGATGGTGTTGTTGACGCTACCATGAATGATGAAAAAGCAGCAGCGATCATTTCACGTGTTGGGGAAAAAAGTCATTTTTTCCGAATCAAATTCATTATCCGTGAAAATGGCAAATGGATTATTAAGGATAAATTTGAACCCATTCTCAAGGGTAAAAAAACTGTCACCGTGAATCAGGATTCCAAACCGGGAATTTTGACTGGAATTGATAAACCCTACTACGAAAGATCTTATCCTGTCACAGCAGTTGTTTACGGGATCTATCCGCTCAATGAAAAACCTGATATTGCAAAACTAGCACCCATGAAATATTCGACAGGGCTCAATTGTGTAGCAGAACGAATAATGGAACACTTCACAAATGCATCCCGGGGAAATAAACTCACTGATCTAAGACGAAAAAAAATAACCGAGTGGGAGTTCACGGTAAAAGAGCATGGGGCAACAATTCAGGATATAACTAAATTAGAAACATCATTAAGATTTCCAATATCTGTAAGAACAATCACCGGTGAAGTATTAAAAGAACCGAAATATCAATCAAAAAAAGGAAACCCCATTGAAATTATTGATCATAACGCGCACGCGTGGTCATCTGCAGTAACAATATTTCCACGGGATAGAACCGTAAAATATCTATCCCAAACCGAAGAGTTTTTTTCAGAGCAGAAATTATTTGATGCTATTTACCATTTGAGTAAAAACGATCCTGTGTCAGCGTGGCTATTTCATAGTAATTCAGACGAGGAATGCAGATTTGATCAGTTTGTAAGGCCTAACGGAGAATTATACCGTACTGAAGAACTGCAGAATCAAATGAAACAACTAGCTAGTGAGTTTTCTGAGGACGGAGAAGAAGACGATCAATTATTAGCAAACTGTTTTACAGTACCATCCATTGCAGCGCATTTTGCTAGAAAGAAAAACGCGTGGAAACCAACACGAAGTGAGTTTTTATCAGATGTCAAATTGTCTTGTCTTGAATACGGCCACGGCGGATTATGGAACACAAAATACACCTCTGATTCCGTTATTTCAGTTGATATGATTGCGTGTTATCCAGGAAGTTTTCTTGGGTATGGAGAATGCGAGAAATATTTCAAACGATTTGGACACCCTACACACGAAATGACCCGTGTTGCTATTAATGGACCACTTCCTGATTTTGATTTAACCGGATTCGCTTGTGTAGTATCATTTGAAATGGCTGAAGGACTTCATCCGTGTAGTTATCTTTGGATTGGTAAACACATGTCTGAAAAACACTGGATGCCAATAGTGTTACTACGGTATATGCTTGATTGTAAAATGTTAAAATCATTAATTGTCAGTGAAGCAATTATATCCTATCGGGCACAGAAATCAGTCTGGTTACCACAACCTGATCTAGAAAAAATAATTAGCGAAGAGCGAAAACTGTTTCCTGATTTTAATGAACAACAAATCATGGATTGGTCCAGACAGTTATTTGAAATCAGAAACAATGAAGCAAAAAATCTTGGACGAAGAATAATCTGTAAATTTACCCAAGGTGGCAAAGATGATAATACGAAATATTCTTCACGATTGATTATAGACAACGCTGAATACGATTTTGTAATGGCGGATTTAACGAATAAAGGCCTATATGTCAATCGTAAGGACGCATTTATGTCCGATGGAACCAAATTGGGTACAATTGTTACCTACAATGATGGATACCATCCGCAGTACACACATTTGAGAGCTTCTATGCTCGGTTATGCTTCTATCAATCTGTTTTCAATGATCAATAGATTTCCTACCACCGCAGTTAGAGTTGCTACTGACTCATTTTACATAAATAGCAAAATGGCTGATTTTAAGGCTACTGGCAACGAGAAATGGGGATCATGGAGAATTAAGAAAGAAATGATTCATGATTATATTCCATCAGCAGATGTTACCATTGAAAATAATTACTTAGAAAGCAATCAGTGTTCAGAATTTTCTAGTGCACCACCGATTTCTGATCCAATATGCCTGTATAAAACAGTTTATTTAAACGGCTGTGGTGGGTCAGGAAAAACAACCCGGGTAATTGAGTTATTTCGTCTTGGTGGAAATACTTGTATTTCTACTAACATGATTGTGCTAACACCAACTCATAGACTTGCAAGAGAAATGATACAGAGAGGGGTAAATGCTTGCACTTATCACAGCTTTTTCCGATGGAAGGGAGATAAATGGACTCCTGAGCGCATGGGAGAGAAATTTATTCCTGAATTCATCATGTGGGATGAAATAGACACAGTGTCCGAAGATGTCTTAAAAATATTTCTTGAGTGGTTGTTATTAAAAAATACAAAAATCGTTATGTGCGGTGATCACGGCCAACCACCACCATTTGTCGGTGCATCTCCCCATGAATGGCTAAAGGGTTTTGTAGACTATTATGAAGAAATTGATACCGATCATAGATCACTTGATAATGAATTAAAAGAATTGAAGAAACTAATTAGATTACAACCGGATAGAATCCAATGTGAAATAACCCGTGAAATAATTTCGGAAACTCCCATGAATGATTTCTGGGAAGCGTGGAGACCAAATGATTTAATCATTGCAAGTAGAAAAATAGTCAGAGACACACTTCAGATGAAGTTATTTGAATTGCATAAACAAAAATTTGCAACACTTCCAGTGCCTCTTTGTTATAGGCCATCGGATACACGAAAACAGAACATCGAAGTTGATATTCCAGGACAAAGTGAAAAACAGAATTTAGTATTAAATGATATTGTGCTGGTTGATATCAATGTTGTTGAAGATGCATTGCGTGCTAATAAATCCCCGTGGACGCTAGGATACGCAGCAACAATACACTCTTCACAAGGATTGACTATATCGGATACAACTCTTTGGATGGTAGATAATCGCATAGAATGGTCGAATTTAGTCTATCTCGCAGTGTCTAGAGTACGAAAAATAAATCAACTTCGAAGAATTGTCTTCGATGATGAAATCATTGGCGATGATAATGACACCACAATAGATGATATTATTGATAAAAAACTCTCCGGTTACAAACAACAGGACAAAAAAAAAACAACGAGAATTTGATATTGATGCTGAATTAATAATCACTTTGAAGAAACAACAGAATAATCACTGCGCAAGTTGCAATTGTATAATGCGTTGGCAGTATTCGGATAAGGATCCTCGCCAATTCACCGTAGACAGAAAAAATAACAATCTCGGTCATGTCAGAAATAATGTGATGTTGACTTGTCTTGAGTGCAATAGACGCAAGGGTGCTAGTTAAGCCCATGGGGTGGCAATTGAGTATCCTCGGGTATCACTTGTAATTGTTGTCTAGTAAAACCCCGTTGAGGGGCAGTTGAATCCAGTTTATAGATTGGAGGTCTACCCGTAGATCGTGTTATACTAGATATCTTATGCGTAGTGACGCTCCAAATAGGATCAGTAGCCCTTTTTCTATCCCCTTCAAGCTCTCCTGGTTCGTATAAGTACCTCACAATGACATTACTACCAAGAATTGGTTGGGAAACGCTAAAATCTTTTTGTGGTTTTTCAGGTATCGACTTCTTTTTAATCGCGTTGATAGGTTTCATGTTGATGGTTCTAGTAATCTCGTTATTCAGTGCAGTAATCACAGCTGGTAATCTCTTCACCCATTCACGAGATCTTTTTTCTTGGATGAATTCTTTTGCATATTGATATCCAAATAACCGCTCAGCAAGGGTTTTATTAAATCGTTCTACAATGGCCTGATCACGATGCAGTGCAGTATGCCCTCGTCTGATAGCGACATTGTGATATTTCATTGTAGATAACACTGCACCCTGAAATTCCTTGCCCGGGTCAACTTGTAACAGATTTGGCCAGTGCAGAGGACCTCGTCGATAAATCCTTTCAAATGCAGAAGCGACTTCAGTAGCCGATTTTGTTTTTAACTGTTCTGCTTCTTTGTATCGACTTGCAATATCAACTACAGTTAACGCATATTTGTAACCACGATCATGTGGCAGAAATAATAGATCAGCCTGATGAACTTCATTGGGTCCGGTTACATCAAAATGCGAGAATTGAATTTGTTTAGGCGGTGGTAGATAAATTTGCCATAGTGCCTGTTTGGATAACCAATGAGCCGCAGTGGTTTTTTTCACTTTTGCGGCGCTAGCGAGTTTACTGATTGCAGCGTTACCCTTCCAGTATCCTCTTGGGGAATAGTAAATAGATTCCATGTTGCTATTAATTACCAGCACCTAACATCAATTTGCTTTTCATTGCCGATTTTATCAAAAAGGAAGCCAATTTTTCTTTGAAGGATTTATCAGTGATAGCATTTAACGCATGAATTAATTTCACATCTGCTAGATGCCTGTGTTGCAAATTGCTGCTTTTATAAGCAACATCATGAAGGTGACAGGCCTTATCAATAGCGTTTATTGGTTCCTCACCGGGTCGGGGCTGATTTTGATCATTGAGTCTGATATCAAGTCTTGTTCCCGGTCCACAATAACTATACCCTGGAAGGTGTTTTTCTCCGGGGTATTTTGCCCATGGGGTTCCAGGGAGTTTTGCTAATTTGGCAGCGATATCACCTCCTCGTTTTTTTTTAAAGGTTCCTTGGGTTCCTTGGGTTTAGAAACAAATCTAAATTTCTTTGTACTACACTGTACGCATTTACCAGAAAGCGCTGATCGGTTATTTTTAGTTGTAATCGTCGTCAAGTCATCTGTGCCAGTACGCGCCTTACACTTCACGCAATATAGATCCATAATTTATGTATAGAGATATGAATATAATTGATTTTTCAGCGACTAAAACAAGAGAACCAGTGAAGCATCATGCAGTGCTACCAAACTCTATCCGCGCAATTATAATCGGGCCATCTGGATCCGGTAAAACGCAATTGTTGCTCAATTTAATAATGAGATGGATGAAGTGGGATAAGTTGTATTTAATTGCCCCTAGCGTAGACGACCAACGATGCTATGAAGTGCTAAAAGATTTTAATGAAAACGCTTCAGAGATTGCTGGCGAGGATGTTATTGAATTTATAACCGATATTGACGAGGCGCCATCCGTGAATAACCTCGATGGAAGTATCAACAATTTAGTGGTATACGACGATGTCATGTTAGATAATCAAAAAAATCCTGCTAGAATATTTTCCCGAGGCAGGCATAAAAACACAGATGTGATTTATGTCACTCAACGATACACTCAGATTCCAAAAGTGATTAGAGATAACTGTAATATGCTTGCTGTATTCAACGGCGTTGATACACATACGCTACGAAATATTTGGCAGACATGGTGTTCTGATATGGACTTCAATCAATTTAGAAATTTCTTTAGTCATGCTCAGTCTGCCCCACACGGATTTGTAACAATAAATTTACATGACCCTCGAACACGATATCGTATCGGACTGGATCAAATATTCGGTTAACCCATAGCAGCAGAGAGGGTGAGTGACAACGATGTTGTAGTCCCTTTTTCCCAAAAAATGTAATAGTTGAAAAGTTTTTGATTTCATTGATTTCATTGATTTTTTCATAATTTTTTTTTGGACCTAATCCATGATTCACCCACATATTTGAGACCTGATGTCATTGACTTTTGGGTCTGATGTCATTGGTTTCATTGATTTTAAGCGTGATTTCAGTGAATACTTGTCTAAAAATGTTGTCCGGCTCACCCTCTCTGCTGCTCTCTCTCTCTCTCTCTCTCTCTCTCTCTCTCTCTCTCTCTCTCTCTTAGGATTTTGTTCTGGCACAAATTGTGTACTATCTTGCAATTTAATATCTCACCACACTCAGGTGTTAGCAGACAGTTTTTGATGACAGTTCTAGCTAGGGCAGTTATTTAGTTAAAATATCCTTATCCTAATTGGGTCAATGGACTCATTTTGATTCATCGAATTATTCATTGTAACTGACATTCCTTTATTGTGAATGGTGTTATTTTGACAACTCAGAAAAGAAGGTCACACACCACTTTTGCTCTTTATATTGTGTGTTTGGTTATCAAATATCTATTAATTCTCATAACTATTATAGGACAGTTTTTGTTTATATAATCCTTTTTGTTTTGCAATATTACCAACAGGTTTTCTGCTAATTCAGAAATCCTCAGCTTTCTTCAGATCTCATACAAGGATAACCATTGTCTCTTTGGAGATGCTTAAGGTTAGTAGGCCCCCTCCCAATGGAGGTAACAAACAGATGGAAAGAGAGTTGTACACTCCTGTAATGGAGGAGCAGCACACTTCCTACTCCATTAAGACAAAGCTAGTCGAGCCCTTCAGTTACAGAAGAGCAGCAGCCTCTCCTTTACACAATGACAGAGAGGGATTTGCACCCAGGGAAGTTCTGTCCAGAAGGGTAGAGAGTCAATTGGGACCCACCACACCTGCAAGGGAGGTGCAAGCACCCTTTATTTGCCTATAGCTTTGTGCAGGCTAAAAGTGAGTTGTGCTCCCACCACAACACCCATATGGGGAGAACAACACTCTTTCAGTCCCCAGGTCCATTGTCTGTGACTGGATCAAGCCACACAATAAGAGATTGGAGACGAGTATTCTTCAGGTCTGAGTTGCCTGACTGGTCACTGACCAGGGCACTCTGTACCAATAACCAGTAAATGTACTACCAGTCACTGGTTATATGATCCCCTTCAGTATAGGGATTGGGTTGATACCCCCATCTCCAGTCTGCCATTTTATCCAGCTGGGCATTGGGTCATATTCAGGGAGAGGATTGGATTGGCATCTCCACCTCACCCCTGTCCCATCATCCCTCTAAATCTTTTCGGGATCTAAAACTTTCCACTGCATGGAAGTAATTGGCCATTTTGCTGCATGCATCCATGGTTTTCAAGACCTTGTTCATGCAAATATCTTTCAATTGATGCCACTAAAATGCTTGTGTGTTCATTAGTACTTTCAAGACTGGACTATTTTTATTATGTCTGGTTCATCTAAATATCTACTCCAGAGACTTCAACAAGTAAAAAACACAGCTGTGCAGATCATCCTTAGAGTACTGCAATCAGAGCACACCTCTCCACTACTCTGTATCATACATTGGCTATTCATTTGATCCAGAATCAAACACCAAATTTGTTCTCTGTGCTACGTTTCACCAGCAGACTTCAGTCCTACATACCTACCTGCTCACCTTTTTCAACTGCAAGAACAAACTTAAAGACCTAATAATGTTTCCTACCTTAAATATTTTCAGCAAGTTTTTATGTTTTCTAATTTTGTTGTGTTTGTTTTGTTTTTTTTGTAGTTATATCATTATATATGTTGTAAAACGCTTAGAGCTTCTAAAGATTAGGCGCTATACAAAGTCATTCATTATTATTATTGTTCATGTCGTAGAGAGGTTGAGTTTACAGGCTGTGAACCATCAGCTTCTTGTTATGAAGTTGAGTCAAAGGAGAGGTCAAGTGGTATACCACCTTCTCCCAAACACCCCAGTAGGGTAGAGGTTTACTCTCATGCAGTTACAGGTTCAGGTTCTTTTTATCCCAGTCTCCACTGTAGCAGAGAAACATTGGGTCTTAAAGTCCAGACTTCCTGGGTAGAGAGCAGGGTAGATTTATCCGTTTTTTCTCATTGATTTGCATAAGCTTGATACAGAACAGGCCATGGTAGCATACCCTTTGGGTCCCCTGCCGCCTCTCACTTGTAAGTCAAGTTGGCATAGGAGGAAGAGATCTGGTCTTTAAAAAAAGCGATAAATGAAGTTTATACAGTTGTTTGCTCAGTGATTTTCAATCCAGACCTTCATGTTCTGGTGACTTTAAAGTTCCTTCAAGTTTGGAGAAACTTTCTGGGGAAACTCTTGACCAGATCTCTTGTTGCTTCCTCACTCAGTTCTGATAAAGAAGATTTCCCATAGGTTTAGCAAGGACTGATTCTTTACCAGACAATGTAATGTGTGGTCTGTCCCCACCTTTTACCTTGCATCCCTTGGTTGCTACATCAGGTGATAAGGTTCCTAACCGTTCCTGGCCTACTAAAAACGCAATTTGGATGCAGAAGCAGCCTAACTGGGTATTTCTGTAGAGACCTGGGCTAACCTAACAGTGAAAACACTGTAATCCTTGGAACAAATGGCTAGATCATTAATAACTGGAGCCTCACATGCCAACCTCTTTTCAGCAGCCTCATTCAACCAGCTAATGGAGGAATTTCTCTCCAATTGCACTTCATGAAGCAGCGACCAAACTTCTAGGCCTGCATTATCCTTGTCAGTGGAGCTTATCCACCTCCAAAGAGATGTTGTTCAAGACATACACTCAAAAACAAAAAGAACATTTTTAAAGGCTGCTCCCCTGGAGGCAGAGGATCTCTTCACAGGGCTCAGTTCCTTCATGGTAGCTTAGGATTTAACAGACCAACAACATCCAAGAAGCATCACACAGAGTGTTTACCAAGGTAATTGGAGTAATTGCATACATTTCAGGTGACTAGGTATCCTCATCTTACAATAACTTGATGATTGTATGATTCACAATGTTGTCATGTCCATGATCCAGATGAGTGAGCCTCATTTCCTGTCCAAAGAGCAAGTTTGTATAACACGACAAGTTTTTTTTTTAAAGCTTCCATCAGATGCTTCACTCCCAGTTGAGATCCCCAGTCTCAGTTGTACATATGTTGGGCATGATCATGTTGGTCCAGTTCAGGCTTTTATTTAATCTTGCAGCTTCTTAAAGGAGAAGTAAAGGTAGAAAGCATCACTTCCTGTTCATTAAACTTTCAATTGATATTTTAAGCTATCACCATTTGATGGTGGTTTGTAATAAATATCAAGAGATCTTTTCAATCCCTTACAAATATGGACCTTTCATTCATGAAAGTTAAAGTCCATTAGGTTCAAGTCTTTGCTACCTCATTGTCTATAAAACTTGTTCGTCTTTAAAGAAAGTGATGAAAACCATGTTTTGACATTTTCATGCTACTTTCTCTTTCTTTTACCTTTGTTAGCTCACCAAAGCAATGCATATTTTCCCTAAATGCAATTGATTTGGCTATAATTATAAAAAACATACTGATGCTGATTTAGTTATCGTAGTCTCTTGAATGTAGGTGAATATTCCTTGCTTTTGGAAATACAGTCACTGAAGTTTTTCTTATAGACATCCCATGGATGCTTTTTTCCAAAGGGGGGTTGATGTTCGAATACCTGTTTGACAGAAAATGTTTATAAATTACATAATTTTGATATTTCTAACTGTCATCAGATTACTCATGTACTGTTTTAAGTATTTGTACATGCCATAATGGATATATACAGATCTATAAGACTTAATAAGGTTTGAATTTCTTGTGGGGTTTTGGGGGTGAGAAAAGGGGGAGTGCGTTTATATGAAAGGGGCTTCTATTAGAAAAACTACTGCATGGCACCTCAACAAAAAATAACCTGACAAATGAGCGCAATGCAAAAAGAGCGCAAGATGAAATAGCGCAAATAATATTAGTAATTGAAAGTCTTAAATGCTTACAATGAAGTGTATTAAAATTTAAATTTGAAATCACTTCTGCATAAATTAGGTAAATGTTTAACTAAAATAGAATTATTACTTAAAATGACGTAAAAGGAATTTATTGCACTTCCCCTTCTGTGACTCGATTTTTTCCATGTAAATTTTTTGTACAACTATTATAATGTAACTTAAATAGGAATTTTTAACTATATACACGTCCAACATATTCTTTGATCGCTAGTCTGTTTGTACCAACATTTATAGATCAAAGCTTCCATCATTTGATAACATCTCTATATAAATATTTGATCTCTTGTACTTGATAGTATAGCTGCAAACATCTTTCTTTTGCAGAATAATGTTTTCTTTATTTTTTTAATATCTACCATTTGAAAACTTCTAGATATAACTTTTTGATCTCTACTCTACAGGTTAATATAATTTAATCGGCGCTCTTTTGTCGGCACTCTTTTTGTGTTGCGCTCTTTTGTTGGCGCTTTTTGTTGTGCACTCTTTTATCGGGTCTCCCTACTGCATGTATTTGTGGTTTGGACCTACGAGACACTATACAGTAATGAGTTTGGGGGAAGGGGTGGTAAGTTAGGATCGTAGTAAATATGTTGGGTATTTAAAATGACAAACAATTGAACTTCCTTGTATTATCTTTTGATTATGCTGTTAAAAAAGCATATATGTAACAAATAACAACAGTAGCAGTGAATGTGAGTTTGGAGATAGCTGTGCTGGACTAGATTTAAACATTTGGTTACATTTGTTTGTGTGCCAAGATATTTAGTTATTAGTTGATGACATGTATATATCAAAAGATCTGACATATACCTTTTAAATTTCATGTTGGATTAACATATATTGTAAAGCTTTGAAATTCTAAATGTCTGAAGTATTGATTTTACCTATTCCATTGGCCATGATCAAAGAATTTAGTATTTATTTAACTACATATGATATGTAGATTGAATGTTTGCATGAAACATGTTAACCATGTTTCTGTTTTTTCAGGGGATTTGTGGGGTCCATTGATCCTTTGCACATTCATGGCAATGTAAGTATGGTAGGAAAGCATTCTAATATGTCATTTTCTTGAGTACATGCAACATTAACATATTCGGGGCCCAGAGTGGCCAAGTGGTCTAAAGCGCTGTCCATTATGGATCACTACCATCTCACATATCTCTGCGTGGGTTTGTGTTTCAGATTCGTCCAATGTTTGAGAAAGCTTGCCAGTAGCTTCTCATGGGTCGGTGGTTCTTTCCGGGGTTTCCAGATTCTTCCTTTTACCGTTAATACTGGCCACCATGATCTTGTGCTGAAAAATGGCGTTAAACCATAAACACTAAACAAACATTAACAGATCATTTTTTTCTTCATTTTGGAATTCATAGCCAAAATAATGAAGGACCATTAGGATCTTTATAAACAAATAATGTAATCGCCTGTAACTGGATCTAACAATAGATAACATGGTTAGAAAACACGCACACTACTATTTCTGTGTATTGACAATTCGTTCCTGATTTGTAACTTGAGACATTTTCCAAAAATTTCAGTTTTCACTTTCATGAAATGTAGACATTTTTTGTTGTCCTGCATATTCATTAGTCCAAATAATACCTTTATATATGGAAATATATTTACTGTAGGTATAAGAGACAAGTTTCATTCTTGTCATTGATGTTGCTGTATTGGAAGACACGAATATGTGACCCATACAAAGTATTGTTGCTACAGCAAACGAAAACTATGCCTGGAGTCATTGCCTGTGTGTTCAGTCTGTATTAATTGTTGTGAGATATATCTGACGAGAAGTGTAGATCAGGGGTTTAGCTTTGGTTCTTGAGTAGGAGTGTGGAAGAGTTTCCATAGCTTATTATGTAGAATCAATGGTGTTCAAATTGCAGTTTATCCTTTGGGCAAGGTACTTTAGTCCAAAGGCCTCTGCACCAAACCCATTTATGTTTCAATGGTTTGAAAAATGAACAAACAACCAGAATCAAGGCCAGAGTTACTGTTAAAATGAATAGTTGTGAGACTGTTTAACTGTATATTGGAGAAATATCGAGCTCTTAGTTATACTCACTGGCATACATAATTTACTGTCAAACACACTTTAGTAATACTTGATTAGATTGATAATCTGTCATTCTTATTCAGGACATTAGCTGTCAGAATGAGCCTTATTCAGGACTTGGATAACTTTATTCAGGACTTAAATAACTTTATTCAGGACTTCATTAATTTTATTCAGGACTTGGCTTGATTCAGCTTTATTAGATCTTCTACACAGTTGCTGTGTTGTATTCATAGCTGAGGAAGTTCAAGCTGCTACAGACATTGATTCTAAATGGACTTCTCGTATACTTTTTATATACAGAGTAGAACTTTCATATGCCCAAGCTGTTATATAAAGGAATTACTTGTGCAAGATCAGTCCTACACTGCACTTATTGAAAAACATGCTCATTTCTTTATTAACTTATTGAGACATTTTCCAAAAGTTAGTCATTCAGTAATGTCACCTACTACAAAAGTGTCTTGTAGAGCCATCAACTCGGGGAGAGATTGGATGTGAACTTACTTTGCTGTGACTTCTATCCTTGATTATACAGGTAAAACCTGTTATAACACAATTTGTTATAACGTTATTTCACTTATAACATGATGACATCATGGCTCCCATTTTTTAATTTAAGGTGACCACTCTGAAGTATATTTGATGTCTGATGAAACCTAGCAAACAAAATAAACTTTGTGATCAAGAAGTTAGTTAAAACTGATGACATTGAAATTTTGATGTAAACATTTTCAATGGGGAAGTTTCTCAAAAGATTTATTATTGTGATCCCACTTATATTGCGATGATATTCCATTTAAGCCAAGCATCATGTTATAACATAACATATTTTACCTGTGTAATGAAACAGAAAAGTGATCATACAATTATAAAAAGTATATTGGCATATGATTGCTGAAAGAAATGTGGCAGATTAGGTTATATCAGATATTGAAATATGTATTGTAGTGAGATTGCAGGGTATAAACTTTGCCAAACATAAAGCATTACAATTGGAACACGGTTCCTCTCTATAAATCATTCTAGACTTACCTGTTGGCATGGAAACTTGAGCTAGCACAAAACAAAAGTTTAGCTTGTCCTGAAAGTCAGATAAATAAATTTGTAAATCTCTGCTTTTTATAAGTATATTAAGATTATTGAAATATATTTCAGTGTTACATTTTCTCATATATAGCTGTTCTTCTGAAAGAGTTTGTCAGAGTTTAAAATACTTTTGAGGTTATTTTGCTAACATCAGAGGAAGTTTTCTTTTGTCAAGTGAATCATGAAAATATATTGCATCAGATAGGTGAAAATACCAGTTTTTCAGCAGTGAGGTGACATTCATATATGACATATATTATGCCTTTGTAACATGCACCACTCTGATGGCCAGCGTATCTAAAACATCCACCTCAGATGCGAGAGGTTGCAGGTTTGATTCGCAGCTAAGTCATACCAGAAACTTATAAAAATTGTACTAGCAGAAGCCTTGCAGTAAAAGGTTAGTGTTAGGACTGGTCAGCCTGGTGTCAGGATAATATGACTGGGTGGAACATTATGCTCTGTTGCATGATGTCCCAGTGCTAGACATCACTATAAACTGCCACACTGCAGACATCGTAGTGATATGGCTGCAAAATGTTGGCTAACTAAAGTGTACAACGAGTTGAAATAGCAGATTTCTTTCGTTAATGTAAGTTGTTAGCAATTAGGTTCTGCTGTATTGTGTGCATGCACACAGCAGATATGAGTTGTAATAATAATTCTCCTGTTTCAAGGTAACAAAGGACATATGTGGAAAGAAAAGTGAACGATCATAGTGGGAATATTGAACATGGCTCCCAGTGATTGACATTTTGGTGGGTGACATTCTTTGCTCATAATGTTGCTGAGATCTGTTGACAAAAGTTCTTCATTGAAAAATAAAGTTATATAATTATTTCTCTTTGAAAATTCACTAATCGCAGACTAGCATAAAATAATCCACCATATTTTCAGAGAGATTATGACAATACCTCTTTTTCTCTCTGCAGGATGCTACAGGGAGACTCAGGCGATGTAGATAGTACTTCAGATGGGGGACCAGAGTTTGCAGAGGTGTTTGTCATCTACTGGGTTGGTGCTGTCATTGTCACAATGAACAACAAATTATTAGGAGGAAACATGTAAGTCTGGACCCTGTTTCTCAGCTTGAGGAATGTATCAATTAGTCTGGACCCTGTTTCTCAGCTTGAGGAATGTATCAATTTCACTAGAGTGAAAAGTAATTTTTTGAATTAAATTTCAAATAATGGGGATGGGATTTTAGGACATGATATAAAAGATCTGACATTGCAGAAATGAGACTGAAGATTATAATATTAGTCATGTATCATTTGGGGGGGGGGGGTAGTGTTTATAGCAGCAAGGCGAACAATAATTAAGGTCCTGTACTTTAAATCTAAAGGGAGACGCCTTCTTAATTTCATGATAATGCACTCAGTTTGCATATTTTAATGGTCCTAGGCTCATTAACCATTTCTAGTGTGTGTAGGTTATACCTGGTCATCCATTCTGAACCCCTTTTTATCGCCGGATTTCCAGTATTGTTTGCTTCTAAGACTCACTTACAATGGAGTATGTTTAGAATACTTAAGGTAATTAATTTGACTTTTTTGTTGAATAAGATAAATAAATATGATTATAATCATTCTACATCACAGTTGTCAAGCAAATACAATAAAAGAAAAAGGCAGTAAACACATGAATATAAATAATTTACAATTAGTGCGAAATGAATTTCAATACTCAAAGAAGTGAAATATATTTTCTTTAATATGTTCATTATAAAAGGGTTGTAAGAAATTATTAATACAACAGTGTATTTATAGGGGTCCCTAATTTATTATAAATATATACATTATATTAGAGTAATAAAAAAGTTAATAATACATCAAGGTAATTATAGGGGTCCCTGATTTATTATAAATATGTACATCATGATAGTGGTGTGACAAATAATTAATACAAGAAGGTAATTATTAAGGTCCCTGTATTATTAATAATGTGTACCTTATGATAGTGTAAAAAAAATTAATAATACATCAAGGTAATTATAGGGGTCCCTGATTTATTATAAATATGTACATCATGATAGTGGTGTGACAAATGATCAATACACGAAGGTAATTATTAAGGTCCCTGGTTTATTATTAGAATGCACATTATAATAGTGTAATACAAATTAATAATACATCAAGGTAATTATAGGGGTCCCTGATTTATTAATAATACGTACATCAAGATAGTGATGTGACAAATAATCAATACAAGAAGGTAATTATTAAGATCACTGGTTTATTATTAATGTGTTTTACTGTACATATGATCATATATAAGATGATCCATGACTTAGCATAATAATCATATAGCTCAAAGATGTTTCGTTTCCACTACCGATTTCAAAGCATTGGTTAAATAACTATTCTCTGAGTACTTGGGATTTCTTCCTATTGTATTGCTTTATATAAAGATGATGGGCTGGCTGTCCACAGTAATTGGGTTTCTTTACCTATAAAATTACCTCATACCACTATCTAAACCCGTATTCACGAAGCTCCACAATATCAGTATACACTCAAGCTCAATATTGTCTGATAATAGATAATGTATCTTTTAGACCTCAACGGAATGAACTTTTTTTTTTTTCATTATTCCATCTTTGATGAGGCAGAGGTATATAATATAGCAACCTCACATACATTTGTCTCTCTGTCAATCCTTCTGTCCCGAACACTATCTCATTACTGAAGTGTGGTCAAAAGTGTTTGGATGGATCATCTTGAAGATTGGTCAGTATTTCGGCCATTGCCTTAAGATATGCATATTGACAGATCACTTTGTTTCTGCAATTGTTCTTAGATTTATTTCCTTTGTGGCTTTACAACATTGTATTTCACATGTGCATCTGTTTCCAGTTTTGCCATGAAACTTGGTAAATGTCATTTAATCTCAGTTTTCCTGGTTTATTTATAAAAGATATTGCCATTTTTTACCTTCAGCTGAATGCAGTTTATGACAATTTTGTGATCACAACAGATAGCCATTGAAATTTGGGAAGTGTTATAATCATCAGCTGATTATGTGCATATCAACAAATTCCTGTGCTTCTGCAAGTTTCTTTAGAGTTACTTGCCGCTTTTTGGACCACTCCAGTGTCCTAAGTAATTATAGCATCCACTATTGGATGCAGGAGGTCACAGGTTCAAGCCCCAGCTGAGTCATATCAAAGACTTATAAAAATTATACTAGCAGCTGCCTCGCTTAGTTCTCAGTATTAAGAGGTTAGTGTTAAGACTGGTTGGCCTGGTGTCAGGATAATTTGACTGGGTGAGACATGATGCTATATGTCTGCAACATGCTGCCGCAGTGCTAGACATCACCATAATCTAGCACACTGCAGACATCGTGAATGAAAAATTGTATAAGCTATGTTGAAAATCAATTGCTTGCACTGACAAAAGCTTTCTTTATTTGACTTGGCACATGGTATATGTATGAAAGAATCTTGCAAACACAAGTTTTCTCATAATTTTCAGTGGATTATGAACATGCTATGGTCATCATTTAAAGTACGCGTATCAACAAATCACTTTTGCAATTTGATTTATTTATTGCCTTTTATGTCCAGCAGATAAATGCACTGTAAGAAGGAATCTTGTAAATGTCTTGCAGATTTTTGTTAATTGCTGTGGGGAAAAATGCATCTCAAAGTCATTATCTACAAATATACACATTGACAGATCTTTGTGCTTTTTAAATGAGTTTTTAACAAGAGTTGTTACCTTTTTCTGTTTACACCTTGATACGGTGCATAACAGAGTCTTTATGAATTCAGATGTTCATGCAGGTTAGGTGGATTGCCTTGAAATTCAGTAGATACTCTCATCATTGACCATCATTTCCCTTGCCCTATTTTTAGATGAGTTGTGTTCTTATTTTCTTACTATAGATTCAATACGAGGTAGGGATAGATGGGATTTATTAATGTGAGCAAATTCCTAACCATTCTAGTGGTTTACAAACTTAAATTAGTCTTCAGTTATAAATATTTTGTAAGTAAATCAGTGTGTACATAATTACCTACCACTTTTGAGCTCTCACCTTGAACTTAAAATATAATTTAGTTTTTAAAAATCCTTTTGTAATATCTGTTATATGAATTCATTTATATTTTCAGCTCATTTTTTCAGAGTGTATGTGTACTTGGTTACTGTGTCAGTCCACTTGCAATATCCTTGATAGTCTCGCGTCTCATCTTACTTGCTCCTGAACAAACTACAGTATTGTTTGTCATCAGATTTCTTCTTGTGGTCCTTGCTTTTGCCTGGTCAACATTTGGTAAGCATAGTGTTGTTTTTTACTTCATTGTAAAATAGTGTCTAGGCTAGACCAGGCACTATTTGCCATTGAAACTTCATTTGTTTTAAATGATTAATCATTCTGAACTTGGAAGTAGGTGATTCTACAAAAAAGCTGTAAAGAATGTTTTGATTCTGTAAAATAACAACTGTTGGAATTTTTATCGCACACAAAAGTCACAATTACATTATTTTTTAATCCAAAATTAGTGTGATTAAGTGGATATTTGATATAATTAATAATTACTTTTCAACACAGACTCGAGCATATATAGTAATTTGGCTAACAAGTTATTATATATCATCATTTTTACTGAACAATAGTTAGAAATGTGCACATAAATGGAAATAAAGTCCCAATCAAGATTTACTCCCTTAAACAAATCAGCTGTCAAAAACTAGTTTAAATTCAACAGAAAGATGTGGAAACGTTGCATTCTCTATTCAGCTAGCTTAGTGCATATTAAAACTTGAGACATGTGGCATGAAGGTAACATGAGAGTTTGTTGTTATAGGGTTTAATGCCATTTTTCAGCACAAGATAGGCTATACATGGTGGCCAGTGTAAATGGTGGAGAAAGAACCGGGCAAAACCCCAAAATGAACCACCAACCCACAAAAGCTATTGGCAAGCTTTCTCATCAACCCACATTGGCCTAGCCTGAGACTAGAACGCACACAGACGAGGGTAAAATGGCAGTGATCTGTAATGGTAAGTGCTTTAGACCACTCTGACACTCGGGGGCTCAATAACATGAGTGAAATATGGCAGGTCATCAGTGTTATCATTGGGTATTTGTAAGGGTTAACATCGATATCATATGGGCATTATATCAGGGTTATCAGTGGAATATTGAGGGCATTATGTCAAAGTCATCAATGTTATCACAATAGCATCTTATCAAGGTCATCAATACTGTCATTAGAACATCTTGCTGGGGTCATCAGTATTATCATGGAGGCATCATAGGGTCATCAATATTAAGAGAGAAATTTTTTTCTGGGTCATTAGTGTTAATATGAGGGCAATCAGTGTTAATATGAGGGCATTCTGTCAGGAACATCAGTATTAATTTGAGTGTATTGTGACAGGCTCATCAATATTATAATATGAGGGTATTGCTCCAGGATCATCAATGTTATCATGGGGGTATCATGGCCAGGTTATTATTAAATAATTTAAGGGAATTAGTGTAATCATGAGGTTATTTTGTCTTTGTCATCAAGGAGTACAGTGTCATCGTTGTTAATATTAAGGTAATGTTATGACTCTTTGGTCTTTAACAAAGTAACAGATGCAAAACCAGCAACTATAATCAACAAATAAATTTATTTTATGTTAGAAAGTGAAATTGTAAGAGGAACCCGACAGTCTTGTCAATTAAATTTCAAATAATCCTAAAGTTTATGTCGCAAGTTAAAAACTATAGAGAATTCTGAATAAATTACAGCATTGAATGTGCTGATGTACCATTAGTCTTGATGTTTCACAATAATGTAATCCAAAATATATATAGTGACTTTTATATTTTAAAAAATGGCAGTGAGCACTTTGTAATTCCAATGATTAATTTAAATAAATGTTTCCTCCAAAATTATATCTGAACACAACAGTAAATAATTCCACAAACTGAACTTAGAAGAGGAAATTAAATTTTACATCAACCTTATAAAAAGACCTACACAATAAAATGACCAGGATGTGGGTCAAATGTTTGCTTTCAGAACATTCTATGTTTGTAATTAAGTTTAGACTGTGAACTCAAATATCAGTTACCAATTTTTAACCAATGATAAAAGTCAGGTACACCATAACTACTTTACCCTCATTTACAGACAATGGTCAGATACACAGAATCAATTAGTATTGTGTCAGGGTCATGAATGTTATCATGAGGGCATCACATCAGGGTCATCAGTGTTAATGAAGGCATTATTTTAAGATTATCACTTTTATGGTTTTATGTTGGTGTCATTAGTGTTATCATGAGGGCATTGTTCCAGGGTCTTCATTGCTAATATGAGTTTATCATCAGTGTTATGAGGGCACCTTGTCAGTGTTATCAGTAATGTAAATATGACGGTATTATGTCAGGGTTATCAGTATAATGTAAATATGAGGGCATCATGTCAGGGGTATCAGTATAATGTAGATATGAGGGCATTATATTAGGGTTATCAGTATAATGTAAATATGAGGGCATCATATCAGGGTTAACAGTATAATGTAAATATGAGGGTATCATGTCAGGGGTATCAGTATTATGTAAGTATGAGGGCATCATGTCAGAGTTAACAGTATAATGTAAATATGAGGGCATCATGTCAGGATTATCAGTATAATGTAAATATGAGGGCATCATGTCAGGGTTATCAGTATAATGTAAATATGAGGGCATTATGTTATGGGTATCAGTATAATGTAAATATGAGGGCATCATGTCAGGGTTATCAGTATAATGTAAATATGAGGGCATCATGTCAGGGGTATCAGTATTATGTAAGTATGAGGGCATCATGTCAGGGTTAACAGTATAATGTAAATATGAGGGCATCATGTCAGGGTTATCAGTATAATGTAAATATGAGGGCATCATGTCAGGGGTATCAGTATAATGTAAATATGAGGGCATTATGTTATGGGTATCAGTATAATGTAAATATGAGGGCATCATGTCAGGGTTATCAGTATAATGTAAATATGAGGGCATTATGTTATGGGTATCAGTATAATGTAAATATGAGGACATCATGTTATGGGTATCAGTATAATGTAAATATGAGGACATCATGTTATGGGTATCAGTATAATGTAAATATGAGGGCATCATGTCAGGGTTAACAGTATATTGTAAATATGAGGACATCATGTCAAGGGTTTCAGTATAATGTAAGTATGAAGGCATCATGTTGAGGTCATCAGTGGATAGAAATTAATTAATTGTTGCATGGTCACATTTCTATTGAAGCTTGTATCTAAGTTAAATGAAGAGTTTTTTTATGGACAGAAGAGCTCAATTTAAAAAAAAATAATGATTATTCAGTTAGGGAATTTGCTATTTTCCAGATGATTTCTAATGATTTACTGAAATCAAGAACCTGGTAGATCAGTTGGTAGAACATGTGTCTTGCAATCCAAGGATTATGGGTATCATACCATTATGTAGTCCTACGTGTAAGGCCTGACGCTGATATTTATGTTTGGGGCGTCAGGGTCTTACTGCCTAACGAATAGCACTGTGTAATGTTTTGAACTCTACTGACAGGAGAATAAGAGGTGAAATTTTCATGATTATCACATACTTGGCTTGTTTTGAACTCTACTGATAGGAGAATAAGAGGTGAAATTTTCATGATTATCACATACTTGGCAATAAATATCAACATTCATCCACATATTTAAGAGTTATTGATATACTTATTTTGTTGTCTTGATCGTAATTGACTCAAAATCTGACACTAGCAAATGAATGCATTTTTATGTTCCTTTGACACACATTTCAGTTGGTTGCAATGCGATGGTGGCTGAGGAATGCCGAAGTAGGTTTAAAAAAGGCCATTTTATTTTAACAAAACCAAAGTATCAAGTATTTGAACAACAAGCAACATTTCATTTCGTTCAAGAAATATTTTCCGATTGGAACCTACTTGAACATACTTCGGCATACCTCAATTACTGTCGCATTTCAACAAATTAAAATGTATGTCAACTGAACAAGAAAATGTGTCTGTTTGCAAGTGTCAGATATTGATTCCACCAGGATAAAAACAGCACAGTAAGTATATTAATTAAACATAATTTAGTGGAAGAGTGTCGTAATAGGTTACCAAGTATGTGCGATATTCCTGAAACTTTGACTACTCGGAACAGACTACACAAGGCCATTATTCGGATCGTACGACATAGCATTTAAACAAAATCAACATGTGCTATGTCTTCCATGTAGGACTAACCATTATGCTTCATTGTATTTTTAAGAAAGCCACTCAGCTCCCATTTTCATTTAATGATGCAGCCAGTAATGTGTTCAAATTGCCATTGGAACAAATTTTTAAAACTTGTTCAAATATAAGCCTACCAGCCTTTCATGAAAATTTGATGTCAAGGAAGACAACTCAAATTAACGAAATTCTTAGATGGACAGAAGTTTTCTTCCCTAAACAGTGTCCTGATGATGATACCTATATAAAAGTATAAAATGCATTTAAATGGAAACCACTAAGTAATGTTTCCAGTTTTAATATAAATTATATTGTGACATAAAGAAGTAATATTAGAAAGATTTTTAGAGTATTCAATTAAAAGTGTGAAGTATAAAATATTGGATAAGCAGTGAACCTAAAAGTAGAAAGTGCCGAGCTTAAAGATTTTATCACATTTAGACCAGAGTTGTATTTAGGAAGAGTCATTTCGATCTTTATTCTTAGTTTCTTCCATGTCAGTGTTAAAACTTCAAAGGAGCCAGTGTTCCGATTCAATGAAATTGACAGGATATCTTAAAACAGTTTTGAGAAAGAGACAGCTTAACTTCCATGTCAAGTAGTCATTCTTCAGTGGGAAAGGTTATCTAATGTAGTTCAGAGATACTGACTCATGAAGCAAATGTTTGTATTGGGATTTTTTTTTTTAGAAACCACTGCTTATGATTGGCTGAGTGAATTTAAGGCGTACATCTTGGAAATAATAGGCATTTAATGTGACAAGAGAAAGTTGGCTCTGGGGGAAGCCTAAGAAAGAACAGTGCTTCCCTCATTAAACAAGGGGGGGACCAGGTATCTGTCTTGCAAGAAAGACATGGTTTAGTGCTGAATGCACAAGTCCTAAACTTAACAGAGGGAGAAGGAACTCGAAAGTCAGAAAAAATGAAAGAAAAGTGAAAAGTGACGTGTGAGGTCCAAAAGGAGAAAGTGATAAGCAGAGAGTAAAATATAGGAAGTCCAAAAAGGAGGAGGCAGTTAGAAATCAAAAGACTAGAGGAAATTGGAAACGTTGAAACAGTAGATGCAATCAGTCATGGACATTGTGCTCTTTTCATCACTCATTATGATGATGTAATAAATCCAAAATGGACCGCTAATAAGTCCTGTTGATATCAGTTAAGTTGAATTGAAATTACCACTACTAATTTGTTTGATTAAATTTGTTATTTTTCTTATCTAAGGGGCTTGTATTGCCAATAATCTTGACCAGTTCTACGTTGATATTCTTGCTTTCACTCACACCAGGTCATAATATCAAGAGAGGGCCTTTCCTAGATAACATAGCTAAATCCAGTTTACTACCCCTCTTACTAAGAGACATTTACAAATAGTAGAAAGTTCCATTTGTATCTTACATATATTAGAATAACTTCAAACCCAGCCATCCTAGCTATTATTATTCTCATCACTTTCATCGCTATTTATAATAACTTTAGTTTATAAAACTAATTATTAGTTTTATAATAATTTTTTCCATTTCTGTTATGTTAAAGTTTTGCAATTTATGACAAGTCACAACATTAGTGTCTATGAAAATACATATTTCTGGATTATACAATATTTAGGCAAAGGACATCTTCATCCGAAATACCAAAAAGTATTGTCCGGATTTTACATGGGTACCCTGACTATCTAATGGTGTACACTGCTATGATGCTCGCCTTTACATATCCCTGTCATCTGTTTTTGTGAGTGATAGTCTTGGGCTTGGAGAATGTGGTTATGTGAGAAAGCTTGTCAGTAGCTTTCCATAGGTCAGTGGGTCTTCCCCCGAGTTTCCCAGGTTCTTCCTCCGCAAAGTATACTGGCTGACATGTATAGCCAACTATCGTGTGCTGAAAATGATGTTAAACCCATAACAGCAGCAGCATTTTAAATTGACGTTAAGATTTAGTGGAAATATATTTAGAGCCAGTTACATGTATTATCTATCGATTACTGTATTTGTTATAATTGCATAGTTTTTTTCTTCTTTCCATTTGTAGCATCAACAGCATTTTTAGCAGATAGTCAACCGCCTGGAAAGAAAGTGCTGGCAGTTTATCCAATCTTCTTATTCTATTTTGTAATAAGCTGGTTGGTCATTTCCCATACTCACAGCTGAGGATAAGAAGCAGTACAGATCGACAAAACAAGCATTCCACGCCTCCATTTTTTGCAAAAGGAAATCCATAATGTTTGTTCACAGCCATTTATATTTCTTCACTGACATGTTAAAGTCTACTATTCAACAAAATCATAAGATATGTGTGCACGTTCCATCCCAAATTTGTTTTTACCCTACTCACTTTAAATCTAGCATATAAATTCAGTCATCACTGACTTAAAATAATCTTAGGTTTTTCTTTGCACCATGACAAAACACTATTGCTAGTGTTATAGTGCTATAACAACTGGCCAACTCATGGGCCCCAAGCGGCTAACTGTTATGGATCACTGCCATCTCACCTCTGTCTGCATGGGTTTGAGCCTTGGGGTCAATGGTTCTTTCCAGCTTTTCCCCCCGTTTCTTCCTCAATCTTTTATTCTGGCCTCCACATATAGCATGTCTGGTGCTGAAAATGGCATTGAATGCTACAACAACAGGCCAGCTCTTTGGTAACTGGCTTATATAAATTATTCTTAGAAACGGCTGTTCACACTTGTGTAACACATCAACCGGCTGTTTTATATTACATTATGTTATAACTTTCATTTTTTTAATTATATTTTAATTTTTTTGGGCAAACGCAAATCTTATGTTTATTTTCCCAGTCAACTTGTTGTTGGGCTAGTCAGTTTTTATCAAATTTGCCCAGCTATGACAAGAACACTTTTGACCATTCAGTTTGGAATTCATTTTCCTATGACAAACAGTCTAGTATTATTTTGGTACCATATTGTAATATGTACTGAGTCATTTGATTGAGAAAATAATTAATGTATATGGTTGTTTGTACATATGTAACATAGGAATAGGTACATGTACATTTTAATGCATTTCTTTAAACATAATAAATATATATTATTCCTTAAACACAGAATAATCTTATTTTCTCAGCATAAAATAGCTGTCGGTGTTACAGACACAATTGTATTCTTCTCCATGTCGAGTCAAATAATGGATTTTGTGCATTTGTTTTTATTAACATTACTTACATGACTGGATATTGATGTGTCTAACAGGCATTTGAAGATGTGCATTTTATTCTCATTGCTGTGTAAATAATATCATTTTATTTATGTTATAGTATCATATTTGATTTTCCACCCATCATAAAAATGATCTTTTCATGCTTCTCATGTTTTCTTTGAAGTTTATTTTTATTTCTCTGCAAAATGTGATCATGGTTGTGTATTATTTTATCATAAAATAATATAGCTACAAATAAATTTGTGTACACAAATCACCAAGATTTACGTAATGGAATTTTAAAATCGACTACACAAGTTGTAAGAAATGAAACTGTTGAAGCTTGTTTGTATACAAGTTTTTACTGTTTATATAATTTAATAGCAGGAGTAGACAATTTAGAGCCATGCTCTTGATTTAATTTTGAATTCTTACTTTCTGCGAGATAAGCTTTCTTGCGCCATTGTGACAGTTCTTCATATTACAAAATCAGGGGTATTCTAGTACCCAGGGAAGGCATCTTTAATGTGGGGTACTCACCCATAGATGCAATCAAATTAGAATAAACATTTTAATATGAACTGTGTGAAATCATAGTACCCTGGCATGTTGTTTTTATTAAACTGCCTTACCTGGGTGTCATTTATGTTTAAATGGACATTAATGTGATTTCTGTTAAAAACTGGTAATGTTTGTAAAATGCTATGCAACTGCCGCCAAAAATTAACAAAATTAAAAGAGTACCATATACCTATATAATTATCTTTCTGTTGTATAAAATGCTCTTTCTTTTATCAGATAGTTATTAAAAAATGTTCTACCCATTTTACTTTTGTACAGGTCACTGTTGCTAAGCGATGTTACTTAGAAATACTAAATGATACATTCCACCTTATAAATAGGTATCCACTTTGTTTTGAATGCAAGCCACCCAGAAAATTTGGTCAAGAGTAAAAGAGAAAGACAAATTATTTATTTTGCAGAAATGGTTAGTCTTTTCTCAATCTCTGGGACCTTGATATTTAGCCTATTGACATCATAGTCAACAAGTCACTTTCTTGCCTCATTTGCAAGACACCCACAAAGTCTAGTGATGGCTTATGGCATATGAATAAAGTTACTGTCTTAAAAACATTCAACCCACCCAATCTTGAATTTTGACCTTCAAACCCCAAAATTCATAGGTCTTCCTTGTCTGAATAAAAAACTTATACAAAGTTTATTCCTGACATTAAGTACAATCCTTGGCTAATGTGGGTATGAAAAAGCTTGCCTGTAGCTTCTTGTGTTGGGTTTTTCAGGATTCCTCCTCCACCAAATAAACTGACCATAATGTGTAGCATATCAAACAAAGACTTCTATGCTGCTTTCTAAAAGTCATATAAGGTATGGCTAGATGGGGAGTATATTATTTATTGTGCAGAAAAACAAAAGTATCAATTTGTTTAACTGACAACTGATTTTTTTGGTTAATTATTTCAATTACCAATAATATCCTGACCTAATTAACTGCACGAGATTTCAGTGTCCATTCTTAAAGTTAATACAATTTTTAAACAAGAATCAACAATTAACTAAATGAACAGACGTTAGAGCCAAGTAAAATAATAATGAATAAATAAATGCACAAGATGAGACAAATTGGAAAATTAAAAAATATATGATTGCATATGGGCTAAGCAAATATTAATTTCATTCACTTAACAAAGACGAGTGGTTTCCGAAAATTATGTCCCACCTACCTACCTTTTCACTTGTCCCAGAAATTGCAAACCATTATTGTTAAGATTTAATGATATGTATGCACTTAAACCTATAGGAAGAACAAATTAAATAATGTACACAATTTTAAAAAGAGGTTTTTTTTAAAACATAGGCTGATATTACGTTTTTTTTCAATTTTTACTCGTGATTTTTAGATTTCCATTATCCAAGTATCTTACATTCACCATTTCTTCCTCTGATTTGGTAGTATAATTACTTCAAAAACATGAATTTATTGAAATTCAGACTTTTCCTTTTTCCTAACTTTTTTTTTTACTAAGACTTGATCAGATGATAAAATGAAATCTTGTGCACTGACATTCCTATAATTAGCAAAAGTTCATCACCATTCTTTTCCATAGGTGCACACAGCATTTCCATATTCAGAAAATGGTTTTCCATAGCTGTCTGACTGTAGGCAGTGCTAAATGGAGTTTTCATTCTGTTTTGATGGGGCCTTTCCTAGTGGAGCATCAGCAAATCAGGGATTTTTGGCACATTAAGGCACATCTTACAGTATGCTACACAGACCTTAAGTCCAAATCTGTTACGAGACTGATTGGTTCAATACTGAATTTTTCATTTCCACCAACGAATACACAATTTCCAACTGGTGCCAGTTAGGGATATTGCTTGGAACAAGTCTCTTTCAAGAAATAATTATCTCCCACTCCATGGCAGTCTTACATTTTACAACTCCACTTTCACAGGAAGTTTCCTTTAGCAGTTTTCATATTTAAGTTCCTTGCAAACTAATTTAGTAAAACCAGCAAAAATAATTTAGTAGTATAAACTCACCTTTAAAGTTGTCATGACATTTTGTCCTTTACATCAGGCAACTTCTTAATAGTGTAAATGACCACTCTGGTGGTCTAGTGGTTAGAATTATATAATGATACAGTCTGTCAGGGATGGTTTACGACCCTCTTTGGTGCTCCCTTGTTACGAACAAAGAATTCCACACTTACCTGTAAACAATGTCACACAACTGGCTTTGGCAAAAATAAAGCGTGTCACTGGTTTATGGCTATGTCAATTAACTGAATGGACAACTTACTACATTTTGACGGCGCAAAATTATAGCCTCAGGGTCTAACGTACACATATTGAAATCTGGTAAAGTCTACAACGTGACTGTTGTCATGACATAAATTTTGTCCTTTAAATCAGACCATTTCTTAATAGTGTAATTGTTTCACTTCAATTTGATATTTGACATTAAAGTTAAACCATTAGTTCATTCAATTAAAAAATAATCGCTGCCATGTGATCAGTTCATAATGGGTACAGATACTAATGTTAATAAAGTGTTTTTAATTAACTGATTTGACTCGAAGGATTAAAAGCAAATAGTGGGTAAAGAGTAAGATTAGAGTAAATACAACAAAGTAGTTTAAAACTGCTAATCAATCATAATGGCTATGCTTTCTTCACGTTTTTACTGGCCAGTAATTTGGTTGCTTTGCCCAATATGCAGTCAAGTGTTAATACAATGTGCACAATAAATTGTCTTCAATGTAACGTGTGATACAGAATGTAAATAAACAATAAGGAAGGGTTGAATCAAGTATTCAGTATGCCTGGAGAGCAATGATCTAAAAAGCATTAGTTCATGGACTGTATTAAACTCCTAAGAAAAAAAAAAAAATTCTGACAAGCTGCTGGATTTTCCACTACTACTGTTATATTCTCATCTATATATATATATATATATATATATATATATATATATATATGTATGTAGGGGACGAGACAGAAAATTGCTTTGAATGACCACCTGTCTCTAGCATTGATAAGATATAAATCAGTATTTTAAAAATTCCATGTTTATATTCAGATTTAAATAAACTGACTTTCATTTGTTTTAAAATAAAATGTGCAGACAAAAGTGGCAGTGTTCTGTTAACTCTTGTCCAAAAAGTAAGCCGACATTAGAGGTTATTACCTGTTGGGACGAGGAAAGGGCGAGTGACACCATGCTGAGAACTATAATTATACAAGATCTGCTGAACATACACTATTTAGGTGGGTGCAACTTAAAATTATAACTTAACTACTACTTGGCATTTATTAAACCACTTGGACATGTCTAATTAGAAACTAGTATAGGTATACTGTAAATATTTCATTTGCAAAACACAGACCAAACTTGACCTTTAAAACCAGTTTGTGGAAGATTGAAGCAATTTTGGCATGTGGGTATATCCTGAAATCAAGACTAAGGTCAGTGATCTCCTGTCCATGACATTAGGTTCAAGGTGAAAAGGCCATTGCATTGAATTAAGTAATTTGCTTAAGGCTAGCGTATTTAGATGTTAACTTAGCTTCTAGATTGGAATCAAGGTCAAATATCATAACAAAAACATGTAACGTACTTAACAGCCATGTTGTGAATATGCAAGCATGAGCATGTATAATAATAATTATACAACCACATCTGAATATGTTTTATCAAGAAATCTTCGATTGTTTCAATACTCAGCAATTAAAAACAAAAAAAGGGCAGAGCAAACAAATTATCATGGATCGTTATAAAATCTTATTAGTCTGAACAGCATCAGACCCAATCCAAAAGCAGCAGTATTATTTATTGACAAAACTTTTATTTCCTTCTACCCAGCATTTCCAATCGTATCCATGTCTGCAGCTTGGTGAATTTTCACCCAGTAAAATGTAGTTAAAAGTAATGCAAGCCATTTCACACCAATCAAATCAATATACTGCACAACATTGCTCATTCAGTACATCATGGAAAATGGTTGGTCCTGTTGCCTCAAATTCTACAGCCATGACATATGGAAGCATCGTTTCTCACGTTTTCCTATGATCGCTATCTTCAGTCATAATGCAGTTGCCACCCTTGCCATATGGCTATAGTGTACCAAAATTACGTCACACAATATGATTCTAACAATTCAACAGCAGAAATTTGTGATAGTTCCTTGTTTTTACATGTCATATTTCATTTCAAATCAACAATCAGTTACCCATTTCAGAGATCATACATTTCCATGGCATCCTTTATAGAAGTATTTATATACTACATGCATAGTAATTTAGCATTAAACAGAAATTGTGCTAACTGGCAGGATGATGCAGAAAGATGTGCTTTGAAACAAATTATTACAACATTTTGATCTATACTATACTTTTTACACTTGCCATCAGCGTTAACGTTTTGATTGTCTTCAAGAAGAAACAAAATCCTGAGAAAATAAATTCTTCTTGACAACATGTGGCTATGAATGATTGGTTTTTCTACTACAGCACGTACTCAAAGAAGGCATGACCAAAGGATATTTTTTAAAAGCAACTATGTACTTATGTAGCTCAAGTCACCCTGTTTGTATTTAACATACATGCCAACCCCTGACGAGGAATTGGCGTAATCCAAGTGGTAAAAAAGCGTAATCCAGGCGGAAAAAGCGTAATCCACATATAACATGCTAAAATTTCAATAAACAACGATTATTTGCCCTGCTCATCCTTTACTGTTTCAAGTTTTCATATGTAGCACTTTTAGCTTTACACACATCGACTATAAACCTTCTTAAGACGTTTCGCGCTAAATTTTAAAACATTTTCGACACGGCCGGAAATAGATGTCACGTGATGCTGTACTTTTTTTTTTTTTGTTCTTAATATTTAGATGATTCTGTTATATTTTGTTTCGGGGGTTTTCGGTTGCCTTTTTCTAATTTATCTGGGAAATTTTCGAAAGGGGATATTTTTGCTTACATAAATGCATAGGGTAAAATAAAATATACTTTTTAAGCGCTAAAATATATTTAGACTGGTGCTGCAAGAAATATGAATTAGAATATGGAATCTGCGAGTAAATATTAAATTTGGAAAACCAGTCTGCTATCTCCTCACTACGCATATAAATAAATATAAACAGAATCGAGGTCAACAGTAGAACCAGGTTATCTATAAATAGAACATGATACTATTACGAAAGTACACGGTCTAGCGTACTCTTATGTTGAAGTTACATAAAAGCCGTGTTTTCTAAAATACGGTCTATGGGATTAATGGGACTTTAATAATAACAAGAAAACAAATAATTGATTTTTTTGGGAGGTTGATGTACAGAAAAAGCGAAATCCATATACGTTTAAGCGTAACACGTAATTTAGTGACAAAAAGCGTAATGATTACGCCAAAAGCGTAATGGTTGGCATGTATGATTTAAGCTTGCAACGCTTGAAAAAATATTGGATTTTCATCTATTGAATAGTTAACTTTCAATGATCCCTTTTTTCCACATTTTTGTCTACCTGTATAGGAATGTTAATGGACAAATCATTCCGGTCTGGGTTAACTCCCTGCATTTAAAACCCCTTTCAGGTCAGTCCAAAACGCAATGATACTGAATGAAAATGCCATGCTAATGTAACATTTCATCTATAGAAACTAATTAGATCTTTTGTGCTCATTTTCACACCGATATGAAACCTGAACTTGTCAATGCACCCCAAATAGATTTAGTACACTGAAACTATGACACGATTCTTAAAGCAGGAATCGTGACAGTTTCCAATTTTCTTAGAAACTGCTTATCAATTTAAAAGCTGTTTAAAATATGAAAATGAACTGAATTTGTAAAAATGAAATATTTGCACATTTTACTTGATTTTTCTTTTTTAACTGTGGTTTATGCTGTACACCAGCCATCTTTATTGAATTTTATAATTTCTTGGTCTTCTTCTATGGTTTATATTTAAATTATTTAAACAATGAAGTCTGTCTGACAGTGTCAGTCGTTTTTACTTGACTGAAAAGTGTTAAGTCTCATCAAGACTTTTCCTAGCTTAGATATTCGTCCATATCAATGCCAAATTCACAAAATTTCTAACCACGCTTGCAAAATGTATTTTGCCTTTTAAAATAAAGAATAATGTCCAAATGGTTATAATTGTCATCAAAGAATAATATAATTTTTATTGGGGCACATTTCTCCAATTAACCGACAGGGTTACTTTTTCAGAATAGGAGGCACAATCTTATCTTTCATTTATAAAAAAAAAATTATGCTTTACCATAACTAATAAAAGCTACTGAATAACTGCATTTATTATTGGATTATAACTATTTTGATCAACACTATGTGAATAAAAGGCAACCATCAATAACAAAGGCATAATAAATCTAATGGGGCTATAAAATTTTATGTAATTGGGAAAGTGGACATTTAAAAATGGGAAATTATATGAATTAAAGTAAATAAATAATGATTTTAGTTTTAAAAAACCACAAATAACACACCAAGTCAAGTTATTCACCGCAGTCATTTACAATAGTATACAAGATAATATTTGGATCAATTGAAAAAGTTCAGTAGGAAATCATTATTATTATTATTATTATCATCCAAAGATGTTTGCTGTTCATTTCTGTATGTTCCAAAGTTTAAATTCATTTTAGGGCAATCTTTTGGTTGGTTTTGTCAAAGATGTTTTAAATGAAAGTAGAATGCTGTAAAGAAAACCACAAATGATGTAAATATTTCTTTACTTTTCTTCCAAAACTCCAAGATGAATGTGTCAGATTACATGTGCATAGATCACTCTTTTTCATTATGTATCAAATAAATGGTGTTGCACTGTCGTCAATGCATATTATGTTTATATCATTCATGTCTGAAGAGTACAGTACTGTTAGCTATATTTTGACTAAATTATTCAGTAAGTAACAGGCATGGATATCATTTGTAATGCTGTGAAGAACAAACTATAGTTGTTTAAACTTTAAAGACCTTAATACCAAGATGGTCTTGCTCAAGTTCCATTTTAGTGGGTCATGATTTTTACAGTATATCCATACTTGATGCTTGATAAACATTCAACCATTTTGAAATATTTTGTTTAGAATACTATTAAATTTGGTTTGAATCTTTATAAATGGGTTGCAGAAAGAAAAAAAACAAGACATGTTTTGCTCTTTCAGCAATGTTGGCTATATTTGTTGGCAGATCTGCCTCAAATGTTCAACACCCCGAAGGACTGGACTTCAGGATGTTGACCAATTGGTCACAGCTGGGATTTTTAAAAAAAAAGTTTTTAGACAAGCAAATGTTGACAGACATTACATGATGAATGATGAACAATGCATGATGGATGCAGGGATCAATTTGACTTGCAGCCTGGTGAGATGAAATCAAAACACTAGAAATTTTCCATGTTTTTTTTTTTTTAATTGGATAGCTAGTCTCTGAACATCAAAGAATTTAATCTTGAACAACAGTGGTCTTCTCAGACACGTAGATACCATCCAGGAACTTTCTGATGTCCTTGTTTTTCACCGTTGTTGACTGCTGGATGAGTGCAGCTGAAAAAAACACATGGCTAGTATGAGAAAATCAACTTTCGAAATAACCAGTTAAATCGCATGCTTATAAAATGTAGAGAATTTAAATGCTTTCTGAACTGCAAAAAAATGCACCACCTAGCCAATGCATAGCATCAGATTTCAAGATCTAATTGCACAGGCCTTTCTTTTATTGGACAATGTGTTCGACATTTCTGAAAGTGATATGACTATTTTAACAGATTTCTTAAAATCATGTTTCCCATGTTTTTCTAAATTAAAATTTCCAGGATGAACTTTCAAAATAACCAGTTAAATCGCATGCTTATAAGATGTCGAGAATTTAAATGCATTCTGAACTGCAAAAAATGCACCACCTAGCCAATGCATAGCATCAGATTTCAAGATCTTATTGCACAGGCCTTTCTTTTATTGGACAATGTATTCGACATTTCTGAAAGTGATATGACTATTTTAACAGATTTCTTAAAATCATGTTTCCCATGCTTTTCTAAATTAAAATTTCCAGGATGAACTTAATACTTTCAATGTTCACATATGACCATTACTGAATGCATTTAAAGAACATTTTGAATTATACAGCATGCATTTTCCAAATCTGAAGACGTTTCTCTTTTAGGACTCTCCAAAACATACATGTCACAACAGACGATCATGTAAGAAACCACAAAATGAGTCACTCGAAACAAATCTGATTATATTCCTATATTCTGGCATTTAATGCCCTTTCAATGCACAGAATACAAATTCTAACTTTGCTGACCTGTATTATATTGCTATGTATCAAGGTACGACAATTTCCAATTTCACTGCATTCTATTTAAGATCTGACACCATTGCTTCAAGCTACATGTCACCCAAGTTCAGCTCAGAGATTCAAAATTTGTCTAATCCGGGTTTCCTCCGAATACTCCATCCCCATTTTTTCACATTTGGACATTTAGGATGGAGTGTGGCTCCCAAGCAATTACATATGCTAACCAGCAAGCCTAGCAAATTTAAATTTATGAAATCGATAGAAAAAATTTTTCCCCCCAAAAATTACAAGTATTATAATTTTTATGTCTTTAATACAGACAGACTTGACAAAATTTGGCATAGCTCTAGCCTGGCTAAATATTCGCCATTTGCAGTAATAGTGATATGGCTTCACAAATTTCAAGGACGTTGGAAACATAATAGCCACATATCAACAACAAACTCTTTTTTAATGTTGTTGTACAAACCTTCATATATATTAAATAAAAGTCTGATACCTCTTGTAAAAATCATAAAGAACATATAATTCTCAACATATTTATTTCGAGAACAACTACAAGAATTTTGGCCAGTCTGATTCATCAAGCAGAGTAGTTTGGTTCCCTGCTTCATATGCTCCCAGCTTGAGAGAGCACATGTCAACGTGGTAGTCGTGTGACACAACAAAACTTCGGAAGTTAGTCTTGGAATAAGTAGAGAATTTTGTGCAATTTCGTTTTTGTATTTTTATTACATCTAATATATGACTTTCAGTTAGTATTTTTCTTCTACAATATTTGAAAATGACAGTCAAGAGATTCTGTGTGCTCACGTAACTAGCAGTCAAAATCGCTAGTACCAGCTCAAATTTCATCAACGCACTAGTTTTATTTATCATCTTGCAGCAGATTAAAGACAAAGATTTTAATTTCTGAAAAAATAAATAATGTTGACATAGATTGCATGCAGGTTTAACGAGTTAACAGCGTTTAAGTGTGCTAGCCCATCTGCTAAGTGGTGATGCATTAAAGCCACCATGTTGGTCTCTTATGATGTTAGGCTGGTTTTCATACCTTCCATAAATAAAAAAGGTAACAGATATCGTGCTGTCTGTGAAACAAAATCTACTAGATGAATTTACGCAAATGAGCATTTGGATTGCCCCAACAAAATATATTTATCGCAAGCACCCAAATTATCCATACTGTGACTGCCTAATATTCTGGTTAGAACTCAATATAGTTAACTAAAGATCAGTTCAGCTGCAGCTAAATTATATAATCCTCAATATCTGCAAAATTCAAGGACTTTTCATTGTCGGAAGAAGAAAAAATTATCATTTCTCCTGACCTTTCCCAGGCTGTATTGGAGCCTTGTAAAATTTCTGAGTACAATCTAAATTTTTTAAAAAATAATTTCTGATTTTATTGGGTTGTCACAGGGCAATTTGGTGGCAATTAACACCACTTCATGTTTATTTTTGTGCACTCTGCTTGTTTGATAATTGGAGGGATGAAAAGGTTTCCTGTACCTGATCTGGATACCAGTTCAATATCGTTTCCCTCCAACAAGAATTCGTCCTTGTTGCCTGCACTGAGCTTCACTCCTGGCAGCATATCGACACGACGAGTGAATTTCTCCCCCAAGAAGTTTCGGACCTCGCAAGCTGCTCCACTCTCCAGGATGGCAACGTTTATGGGGAAATGGGCATAGACAGATCTCATCTTATACAAGTAGCCCTGTAAATGACACAAACATTTATCACATTCTGAACTTATTTTTTTTTTCTAAAATAGAACAACCTCTATGGCAGGCCAGTACAAAATCAATCGTTATATATCCCCCACCCCATATAACGACTAAGGGGTTACTAATTACATCCATCCAGGCTCCATTGCACATTCTTCAAACAAAATGAAAGCCTTTTTCTAAGATTTTTCGAGGACTAAAAAGGTGACAAAGGTTTTTCCATCTCCACATCAAAAGAAACATTTGTGCTCTGAAACCAGGACTTAAGTCCAAATAACTTCAGCCACAAAAAATCTTTTCTTCTATACAAACTGTGTAATCAACTTACTCCACCAGTAAAAGTTAAAGTCAGATTTCCACTCATGCATGATCTGACCGTAACTGCTTAGGGGGCATGTTCTGGTGACCCATGTTATTACCATAATTGCTAACTGTATCAGCCAATCAGCTGAAGTCTCATACCTTTGTGTTTGAAAGACTGAACAGTATGGCCAAGAAGCATCATTGTGTGCCAAATGATTTTTTATTGACTTTAAAATTTATGACTCCTTAGTGGTAACTTTCTCCCAGTGATTACCACATTTGTGCACCACGTCTGCATCAATTTAACTTTCATGCTTAGTCAAAGGAGCATGACATGTAACACAAACAAGCCAATAAAATATGTACTACATATCAAGCAGAAGTACATATTAATTTTATCTTTACATGAAAATTAATTATGGCTTATACTCAATTACTGTATTCAAATTTGTATCTTGAGTATCCAGTCAATTTTAATACTTGCATGAAAGTAACATTTTGTTGTATGCACAATAATTAGGAAATAAAAGTTTTGGGTTATATTCTTTCAAACTGCGATGCAGTTATTTCCTTTTCCTAATTCAAAAAAAATTCTCAAATTTAGCCTTGATAAATGCTTGTTTTATGTTACAAGACATCAAATGTGTATCATAAACATGATATAGGGAATCCTTAATTTGAAAAAATGCACAAGAAGCTAGTCAAAACAGTTTTTAGTAATCTGGCATACACATCAAAATTTATCTATACACCAGGAAACACGACTGTGTCCAATATACTTTAGAAATGGACCACACACAAAAATGTTCAACATCAATATTATGCCTGGGTGTAGATGAACATGTGCAAATAGAATGGCGTGTACACAAACACTAAAATAAAATTACCATGGCGTGTACACAAACACTAAAATAAAATTACTATCTCACGCTTCCACAAAGGCAGGCATACAAATAACTAAATAAATAAATACAAAATAACAGCTGATCAAGGGGCATCAATTCCCGAATACAAGGCTGGAAAATGATAGATCATTCTGAGTAAATGCAAATAGTCAAATGTTTAAAAAAAAATAGAGCACAACTGCACATGACATATCCATGGTAAGCAAGTCAAAATCTGAAGCGGCAACTTCAGATCAACAATCTTTTTTTCATTCTTCTCAAAAATTGCATTGTATAGTGTAATACCTTTGTCACTCCCTTAATCATGTTTTCAATGTGACTGCATACAGTTCGAACTGCTGCCATTTCCTTGCGCTTGCCAAACCATTTCTCAACTTTGATGGATCTTTTGCTAACCAATGTGATGTCAATAGGAAGATGCCGAAATGTCCTGCTCAATGTACCACGTGGTCCAGTGATGGTAACTCTTCGGGCATTGACCTGTGCAGTGACTGAAAAACAGAAATTAAATAAATTGATATAACAACTCCAACTGTGCTAATGTAAAAATCTTTTGTAAATTAAAAAAATCCCAAGACTGAATTGTAGCGTGAAGAATTTTTTGTGTGAAGAATTATACAAATTAAGCATTCACATTGTTTTGGCTCAAGGTTTTCTCCAACACCAAAATCCACTTAAAAGTAGACATATTTAAAATTTTATACACAGGAATGAGGAAAATTTACTATCCAAAACCGCTACATCTTTCACATCAAGTGCAAAAATGTAGTTTCATTTAGTTTACTTGTTTACAGGAAAGACATGTTGCTATATAAGCTAATGTGCTGGGATTAAAATTTGAATTTGTTCTTGTGCAAAAAAATATGCAGAGTGCTGTTATGTGCATCGTATTTAATTTATATTTTGATTTAATTGTTTGTTAGTTTAAAATGTGTTTTATTCCATAACATGCTATTGTAATATAGTTTTATCTACTGGAGATATTTTCCAGAAATTCAATTGATTTTCCGAAAACTTAAATTAGGAATGATGTATCCATGTTGCCCTAGTTCCTTACCCTAATACTTCATTTGATAAACAACTTTTGTTTCATTCTTAGTGTAGGTTTCATAAAGAGTGAAACCGAGGCTGTTCTAGGAGTACATGACAGATGTAAATAGCGTTGTTGTTTGAAATTCTAGTCGTTCCATATTTTCTTTACACAATAGCCAGGGTTAAGTGATGTTTTGGAGATATGTTTCAGTGCAACACAACACACTTTGAGAATTTGAGATCAAGTGTTTTATTCTGTTTTGACTAGTTTTTTTTTAGTTTTATGTCAATTTTTCCTAAACTATTTTGATTCTAAAAGATTTTTTACCCTGAAAATATTTGTGCTATGATTCTTGCAAAAAAAGAATTTTATTGATATTTTCTTCAGAATTTAAATACCACACGATTTTCTTTTGTTCAACAAAGAACTGTTGACACTTCAATGCTATACAGGCTAGCATACATAGTCTTCCATTTTGGACTTTTGTCAGGACTCGAACTCAAATTTATTTGAACATTTTATTACAACTTCTAATTTTTAATTTTGGGATTATTATTGGATTATTTAACCAAAACATGTAAACATTGCCCTGTGCACTCTGCATCAAGTGAACCACCTGTAATTGCCTAGGTACCTAAAATTGTTAGCAATTTGAAAGGGCTGGAGGTGGGGTGCTATACTCTAGTCTGAAACATGCCTCGATTTCATTTGTTGCATTGTATTCAACCCCAAACCAAACCAAATGCAAGTTACGCATACATTTAAAAAAAAAAAACTTTCCAATCAAGTTTTAGTGAAAATAAGCAGTCAGTAGTTCTGCACCGATCTCTCTCTCTCTCTCTCTCTCAAAATGGCATTTATAGCCCATTTTAAGCTAATAATATTTGTTTTTTTAAGAGGTCACAACAACACACTAATCCTTTGGGCCCCAGCTTTAATCCGTTTAAAGTGTTGCATCTTGAGCATGTGATCATTAGTTTGCCACAACTTTTTTGTCATATTGCCCATTATCACTTTTGATCTGGAAAAAATAACTGAAAAAGATGCATACAACATTTCTTTAGTACATGTTCATTGCGTCCCAGATCAAATATTTGCATCCAAATACGCATAATTGTTTACGAAACCGCTGAGGAAGTACTCTCTTCCTTCAATCCAAAAACAAAAACAAATACACACATGTAACCATATCTGGCCTACTCGCCACTCATTCTAATTACTTTCTGTATTAGGTAGGATGGGTGTGTAAGTAATTTATATTACAATTTTTTTTACAAAGGTATTGGAACAAATGTTTACTTCTTCATGTCCTGAGGTACAAAGTGATTAATGTACAGTAAAATATCATCAGAATTCCATTCTTCAACTTTTTGGTGCTGCAATCCATAGAAAGAAAATTCACTTTGAATTGTAATGTCCATACTTACTCCCTTCTGGGATCTTGACAGTCTGAGTTGTCAGCAGGTTCTTCATTTTTTCCTGAAGAAAATTTAAAAAAAAACATGAAAGTCATCTGGACAAGTCTTCGCCACACTTAATACATCCATTTTCCATTACAAATTAAAAAAAATTATGTCAAAGCAAAATCAAAAACAATTTACAAGATAAAATAAGACTATAAATTGATATGCATGACAATTAGATGGCTTTAATATGTGATAAGGGTCACAAATATTTCAAGACGAAATGAATGATGATTACCAGGTCCACACTATGAAGCCGGAGAGACCTGTTGGGACATTGCAGAAAATCTCATGTTGTGATATTTACTGTGCTCCATAATCTTTTAAGCATTTTTAAATTATAGAATCATGGATGAAACATGTTCACCTCATTCATTGGTCATCTAAAAACTGTATATAACCATATAGTAAAATGACTGAAAATTGTTAAATGCTACAAAAACCAGGAATATCACTTTTTATTATAAAAAAAAAAATTGACAATTTTAACCGATGTGCCTTGCCTGAAATTGTTTTGAATAAAATGGTTCAAACATATAATCAAACAGGAAGATGTACTGTCAACAAGGAAGAAATAGCACATATAAGTTTGTTTTGTTTGATTTGAATTTTTAACGATGCTTTAGCAATTTTTCAGTCATATCGCTATGATGTCTGCAGTGAGGCAGTTTATAGTGACATCTAACACTGGAGCATTATGCCACAGACATATAGCATAATGTCCCAACTAGTCACAGTATCCTGACACCAAGCTGACCAGTCCAAACACTAACCTCTTAATGCAGAGCGCCAAGCGAGGCAGCTGTTAGTACCATTTTGTAAGTCTTTTGGAATTACTCATCCTGGGATCGAACCCATGAACCCCCACTTTTCCCGCAGACACTCAGAGTGGTTGTACATATAAGTAATAACATCATTCTCAAGGCTCAAAAGTTATGCATTATTTTTTTTAAAATCAATTTTTGGACCAAAATCAACACAGCATGTAAAATTTCTCAACTTTTCAATCACTAAATATGTATAAACTTTAGGGCTGCTCCTTTACCAAACATAATTATAAATAGGTATTAACCCCTTTGCCATCTTGACAAAAACATCATTATGTATTGTCTTTAATTCACTACCTTTTAGGAACAAGGCTGCACAAAACTGAAACGATAACAAGATTTTGTTTTATTCACATAGATCGTGCTTTAATTTCGGAGGAAATGATTGCAAGTTTATTTCTAACAAACAATCAGCTGATAATTTAACCCAAAATCTGATTTGAGTGAAGTTTGTTTCTTTAATGAAATGAATAAAAAATATATTAATATTTATAGCTTCAATTCATTCAAGATTGTTGTCATCTATTTCACTAATTTCAGTATTTCTTGCTGCCTTTGCATTTTAGCCAATTGAAATGTAGAATGCTTGTTTGAGAATTTGAATTTATTAGAAAAAAAAGACAGTAAGTAATGTGAAGACTAATATTTTATGACTTTAATTGGTAAAAAAGCGCCAAAAATGGGTGCCAAGTGATTCTGACTTGTCATTCCAATATTCACCAGTAAAGTGGTAGTCGCGCCATGAAATTTTTCATGAACATTTATTACAGTCTGGAGGTCAAAACATGCCTCTGACATTCATGGAGTCGATGTTTACAAAACTGTTACCTTTTCTTTACCTGTGATTTTCACAATTTAGATATAACCAGGGATCGTGCTGGGCTTCGCCAATGTCGCAAATTGCGATTTGTTTCCCTTACTGATGACAAAAATATCCCATCTGGCAATTTTTTGGGCAACAGACTTTTTGGTTATTTAATTTGTACATACAATCATGGATTTGGACTGGATAAATTAATAGGGAGAACGAAAAGAAGCCACAAATTTGACTAAGCAATGCATTGGAATCAATGTTACACAAACGATCCTTTGTTCGTATTGATCATCCAATCTTTACAGTGCATTGTTGCATGCTTATGCTGACATCTGGGCTGAGTACTGTATGCTGTGATACAGTCAATCATGCTACCGTACTATACCTACAACTGACCGACTTCTGAAGACACGAATAGAACAGATACAATTAATTGAATGGCTAATCCTTCTGTTTTTTATTTTTACATATACCAATACAATAGTTTTGCTGAACCTTCAAAGAAAACATAATCTTTGAAGTACTGACTACGGTGTATAAATACAAAGCAAATGGAAAAAAATCTCAATTACAATTATGTCACCAG
The DNA here is from genome assembly GCA_029339505.1 of Unio delphinus. Classification (NCBI taxonomy): domain Eukaryota; kingdom Metazoa; phylum Mollusca; class Bivalvia; order Unionida; family Unionidae; genus Unio; species Unio delphinus. The sequence goes on from JAQISU010000337.1 coordinate 1,725,901, forward strand.
TGCAACATTATCATGAGCAAAAGTTAGACTTTGCAATTTCATCATCTCATCCTAAGTTACAAATATTAGCAGCATTTGGATTTAGTGCAAATTCATCAGACAAAACACTCACTTAACCCGATGATAAACCTTGCATTCCAACATCATCTACATGTAGTGCTTCAAGTGCAGCACCACATTACGATGAACGGGGCAACAAGTCCCGAAAATTTCAAGACAGTAGGAAACTTGTCCGTCCATGTTCTGTGATGTATGTATCAAGGCAAAGTTCGTCAATTTATTTACAACTGGCTGTGATATTTTGAAGGAGTGTGTCACCAAACATGAATCCAGGCGGGGTAAGTAATATTTGTGCATTTTACTCATTGATCTTTTCCTTTTGCCATCAATCCTGTGTTACGGTTGCAGACTTAAACTCCACAACAAGAAATAGCACAAAAAAACCCAACAAATTTGCATTATTAAAAATAATAATTTTTTTCTCAAAATACAGGAGCGAAATATATATATATATATATATATATATATATATATATATATATATATATATATATATATATATATATATATATATATATATATAAATATCAGAACATGTATTATTATAAATGAAATATTTATGGCATACAAAATTAATGATTATTTCTATTTCAGGGCGGCACCCAACTCTCAAACCTCAAAGTTGATAAGCACACATCGTAGAACAGTCACAGAAGCACCAGTGAGTTTCAGCAGTCGTTGGCTGACGCAACGCAATTAGTTGATGAGATGGCTACCGAGGTCAAGGAATCTCGTGTTTCGTGTCATGCTTGATGAGAGCACAGATGTTTCAGTACATCAGAATTTGATTATGTTAGGTACTTAACTAGTTTGGTTGGCAGTGTTCAACCAGTGACTCAATTTCTAGGTATTCTTCAGCTTCAAACCGCAAATGCAGAATCTATATATTCAGAGTTGTCAGGTTTAATTCAGTCATTTGGTTTTAGTCTGGACAATCTGATTGGTTTATCAACGGATGGTGCTGCAGTCATGTTGGGTTGCAAGAGTGGTGTTGTTACCAGGTTGAAGAAGGCTACTTAAGGTTTGCTTGCAACTCACTGCATTGTACATCGGTTAGCTCTGGGTACAGACGCTGCAGCTGACGAGGTTAGATACTTGGTTAAGTTTCAATATGTGCTGAATACTATGTACACAAGTATTTTGCCTATTCCCCCGTAATATGTGTAGGCTTGAGGCAATTCAGTCAGTGTTGGAGTCTTCTCACATTCGCTTGCATCACGTATTCCACACAAGTTGGCTGAGTTTTGAAGGTAGTGTACAGGCAGTTGTTGATAATTTTCAAGCTCAAGTTAGTGTCTTCTTGGGAAACATGTCTGCAAAGGCTCTTGCTCTGTATAAACCCATTGCTCGTTTAAAATTTGTTTATACAGCTATATATATGGCTGACATTCGTTATTCATCTAGAAAGCATGATGCTTTTAATAACTGGCTCGACCATTTCAAATATTCAAGATCTGAAAACAATTTGCATACTCAAGACGAAGCTGTTACTTGGTCTCATTCGATAAAATGTTATTATTCAACATGTATACAGTTATATGGCGATCCAATTAGCATTTGATTTGGTCGTTGTTTGTAAAGGAAAACTATGAGTTTAAATTTTATTTAAGATGATACAAAAACTTAGCAGATTCAGTAAGATTATGAAGTCATTTTCATGATCATGTTTTACCTACAATGAGAAACCGGAAAAAGGTAGAAAACCGGATGTTCTAATGAAACACTGCTTTCAAGGTAACAAGCTGACTCGGATAACGACTGGTTTGGACCAAATGCCGGGCTGGTTCGAACCGTGTTAAATATTATTAAGTGTATTCGGAAACTTAAATGTGACGTTTATATTTGTTTAAAATCTGACATTTCTGTACAATTTCCAAAGTTTATTTCACTGAGAAACATTATCGTTACTAAAACTGAACAAATCTTGGAATCAGGGCTCTAAAACTATTTTTTTCTACACATACATGTATTCATTTTAGTATATTACTGCTTATGTTAGATTTATTTAGAATTCATCTTCTTCCTATGAATTGTAATATAGATTATCAGTGCTAAATGACACATCTATACTAAACAATTAAACATGTTCTTTTGAACATAAGATTTAATAAATAAATATGTCAATGTTTGTATTAGATATATGTTAAATTTATCGCCATACTGTGTATTGTATAAAGATCATACATCAATATTCTCTTAATTTTTTGTGGACCGTGATAGATCAAATATAATGTATTAATCTTGATGTAAAGCACACACACACACACACACACACATACATACATATATAACTGATGTTATCAATATCTCTCTCTTACCGGGGGAATTCCCATCATTTTTCAAAACTGCCATCATGAAGCCTCTGTTGAAGAAACCAACACTTGACCATAATGATTTAAAGAACTACCGCCCAGTTTCTAATCTCCCATTCATGTAAAAAAATCTTAGAAAAAGTTGTTCTAACCCAACTTATATCTCATTTAAATTCAAACAGTCTTTTTAGCAATGTACAGTCTGCATATTGCCCTTGCCATAGTACTGAAACTACTCTTCTGAAAGTATTTAATGACATTCTCTCTGCTTTAGATAGTGGAAATATTACAGTCCTTATAATCTAACATTATAGATGTTGTAAAGCGCTTAGATTAGGCTTTACAAAGTCCTCATTATTATTATTATTATTATTATTATTATTATTATTATTATTATTTTATTATTATTATTATTATTATTATTATTATTATTATTTATTATTATTATTATTATTATTATTATTATTATTATTATTATTATTATTATTATTATTATATATACAGGTCTCGAAATAATAATGTTTTAGTATGCTTTTATTCATCAATATATACTGGTCTGAGTATGTTAAAGTCTTTTTTTAATTATTTACGAAGAAGGTTTCTTTATGCTAAATAAACCTTATATACAAAAACAATTAGCACATTAAGTGATTTTCATTACATGAATTTATAATGCATTATTTAAATGTATGTTTATTGTTACTGAAGGTTGATGGTGTAAAAGAGCAATGATAAAAAAATAGCATATTAGTATTTAAAATAATTTTATCATTATTGTAATGGGGGCTATTCTGTATGAAACCTAACTATGGCTTTCTCTGAGTTTTAGATCTCAATCATTAGTTGACATGATTAATGGAAAAGGGAGGGGGATGATCACCAGCAAAATTGGTAGATGAATGAATGGAGTGAAGCCATCAATAGTCTCCACGTATTTCGTTATTCTAATCCAGGTTCTTTTCTATTATTAAGGGTATTTGGTGAAATAGTTTAGATGAGAGAGAGAGAGAGAGAGAGAGAGAGAGAGAGAGAGAGAGAGAGAGAGAGAGAGAGAGAGAGAGAGAGAGAGAGAGAGACAAACAGACAGACAGAGAGACAGAGAGAAAGAGAGAAAGAGAGAGAGACAGACAGACAGAGAAACAAAATAGATAAAAACTGAAAAGTCTAAAATTAGAATGACAGAGCAATGAAAAAAACCTAATTCATTTCCTTAAAGTGAAGTTTTTACTGCTGACAAAAAGAGCAAAGATAAAAATTCCAATTAAAATATCAGGTTTATTTAAAGTCAAAAATTAGTTAAATAAACAGTTACAATAAAGAGTATGTTTTTGATGGATAAATAATCAGGTTTATTTGAAGTAAAAAATATAGTTAAATGAACAGTTACAATAAAAAACTTATAAGAGAAATTAAGAAAGTATAAAATAATTGTATAAATGACATAATTAATGTGGACAAATACCATACCATCTTGGACACCAAACAGACGATTATATCTCGTTTAAATAACTTTTCAAACAAACAAAGTTGTTTTAACACCAAACAATTCTGACAGTACTAATCAATGTCAATAACAGCAAAGAGACCAGATAATGTAACAGTAAAAAAAAAAAAAAAAAAAAACCCAAAAATGTATATGCATACTGCAGCCGAATTATCCAACATGTGAAGAGGGTAGCCACATGTACTAACCAGTAAAATTGGTCTGAGATATACAGATCCTAAGTAAGCACTTTCTACAGAAAAAGGGTTTGTGGTAAATTTTGAATTTCAGTGCAAATAAGTCCTAAATAAATCACATCCCATATGAAATAAATACATCAACCAAATTACATATTAAATTGACATTCACCATCACAGTATAATACATTATAACAATGGAGAAACTAACATGGTCCATAAATGTTGACTTTTGGTTGGAGGTCCATATCTTAGTGTAGGTCTCCCTCAGTGCCATCAATCATGACTGGAACATCCTCATTTGTTTATGTTGGTATCTCTTGAGACTTGAACCTCGACTACTGTCTTAAGTTAAATATTCTTTATTGTTTAGTAATTTGATAATTGCATCTTTTTTTTAATTTACCAGCAAATATTAGTACATGGACTGGGATCATCTGCAAATGAATTGGCAAAACCCATATGACCAACACTGCTACAATAAAAGTACTTTTGATATCATGGCCAAGTTACTAAAGTTAATAATATTCAAGACCACAAAATATAATGCTAACTTGAAATAACTTTGTGATCATTGATTACATGGAAGTGTTATTATAGTATTATATGCATTATTATACAAACATATATTTTCACAAATCCAAATTTAATGCATTTAATACGAGTTTTAAATTAAATATTGTCAATTATTTTGAAGGTTGAAATGAAAATAAAATGGATGACATGTTCACAGTTTATTTAAAAAATAACAATTCAAAGATAACAGTAGATACAAATTTACCAGCAACAGCAAAATGCACTATATTATTGTTTTACTTGTCAAGTACTCTTTAAACATATTTAAAAAAATAATATAATGTGAAGAAAACACTATTTACATGACAAATTTTAAAAAAATGGGTCAATTTATATGTATTACTTCTTGATAGTATTGCAACTCAGCTGATTTATTAAAAGTTAACTTTATATTTTCTTTATTGATACATTGAAAAGTTACTTTGATTTTTCAAAATCCAAATGCGTAAGCTCGTATCTATTTTATTCTGATTTTGATCAGAATTTTGCTATTAACATTTAACTGTCTTGAACAGCTGGATATCAACCTTTTACATTTTCTTACTATGGATACGAAAAAAGTAATAACTTCTTTAGTAAATCAGGTATGTGTCCTCCTTTGGTTTTCTTTTAATATTTGACTTGGTCCAAATCAAAGCTGCATTTTGGGCCGTATTAGCCCGTAATGTTTGCCGAATCAGTCATGGGTCTGAATCAGCCATAGTCCGAATCAGCCATAGCACGAATCAGGTAGCATTTCGGTTTTCATTTCCGGAAGAGCTTTAATGGATTGACTGTAGACGATGCAATTCTGTTTTTAAAATGAAAAATATACAGCTTCTCGTTTATTTCCTTGCATTATATATAGTTCATGCAGTGTCAGAAATAACAGAAAATGATAGCGAAATTGGGTCAGACTTCAAAATAACCGGAAAAATTGAAGTTTTGGCTTCCAAGGACAAGGAGTGGTTGACCAATACGCAAATTCTGGTTGATGGTGGCGAATTCATTGCCTATCCTAGGTGAAGCAATTTTTTTTTTAATAACAATATAAATGTTACGAACTTAAGTTAACGAGTTTTTTTTTTTACATTGCATGGAACATTTGATTATAATCATGCTTATTACTTAGTACTGGTCTTTGCACTGAATGTTGTAATACGCAAGTCTACGACGTAAGACTTTATCCCTGATACATTCGATGATTCGTACATGTAAGACTTCGACTCAGATATTTGTTTTTAGCGTCTGGGTCCTACTGTCTAATCTAACGACGCTGTGTAGCTTGTACATCGTAGCGAAAGTAAAATTTAAAAGTAAATCTTACTGATTGATGTTTTTACTTTAATAAATTCAAACTAATAAATTCAAATTCTCACAAAAGAAATGGACCTGTTTTCACGTTTCGTTGGCCTATATTTCATTTGGCTGGAAAGTGATCACAGTTCGGCATGTCCAAATTGGGTTGAAATAAAATTCCTTAATGAAATGAATAAAACTATTTATGCCAATTGGAACAAGCAGGATTCGTACGGTCTTTGAGAGTTTGGGAAAAATGAGGTAGCATTTTCAAGGCCTTGAAAGTTTGGGAAAATCGAGCATATTACCCTGAGGTCTTTAAAAGTCTTTGAAAATTGAAATAAACCCCAATTTTTTTAATTTCTTTCCAGAATCAACCGCTCCGGTGGCCTAGTGGTATAGCGTACGCCCCGGAAGCGGGAGGTTGTCGGTTGCGATCCCCGGCCGAGTCATACCAAAGACTTACAAAAATGGTACTAACAGCTGCCTCGCTTCACGCTCAGCATAAAGAGGTTAGTGTTAGGACTGGTCGGCCTGGTGTCAGGATAATGTGACTGGGTGAGACATCATGCTACATGTCTGCGGCATGATGTCTCAGTGCTAGACATCACTATAAACTGCCTCACTGCAGACATCGTAGCGATATGACTGAAAAATTGTTAAAGCTACATTAAAAATCCTAATCAAACAAACAAACAAAACTTTCCAGAATCACAAATAAAATTATCCGAGGTTCGATTCGGATGTAATCTAGTTATCCTGGTTTCTTTCTTTTGATGACCTGTTCAGTTTAATTGCCGCCGCAAAAACAAAAAAGGCTTTATTTGGCCATCCAAAGTTGGCCTCTGCGGCGATTTCAATCGCACATGCACTCTTCATTAAAGCAAGACGGCTACACTTCGCCAAAGGAAGTCACAAATGAAATTGAATAAGGTCGTTAGCTTCAGATGTAGCTGGTTTTCCAGGTTTCTTTCTTTTGATGAATCATTCAATTTGATTGGACGAGTCCATCAGCTTTGGCCAATCAAAATGTTCATTACACTAATTCACTCTACGTAGAAAGTAACACGCTCGAGGATTCAAAATTTGTTTAGTCGATTTACATCTTCAGTGTTTAAAAATGCCATGTCTTTGCTCTTTCAACACTATCTGGCTTGAACAAGAGAAATACAAGAAATGGCTGCAAAAGGATAAATTATGTAAACGAAAGGCGTTTTGTACATTGTGTAAAATTAAGACGATCAACTTGGCTTCAATGGGAGAAGGAGCCTTTCCAAGTCATGCCAAAGATAAGTTGCAAATTAGTAACTACATACTGTTCATTTAGTGCAACAAAGATGCAAAAGTATAAGCTATTGGTAGTTTTGGGCAAAACACTCTTCGGGTAAAAAAATAAGATATTGTTTAGGTTGATCATTTAAGAGATACGGCAGAAGAGGGCCCGTTTAAATTTACTTATACTGTCGGTTTATTTACCGTATTTTGGTGTGTATAACACACACTTTTTTTACCTAATTTTCTTATCTTAAGTCGGGGGTGCGCGTTGTATGCAAGAACTAAAAAAAAAAGATTTTTTCCAGGTCGATCTGAAGAGGATGAAGGCACTATAGCCGGCTACATGTATCACATTCACTACTTCACTACTTGTGAAATATTAAATCCATTGTACATTGCATTGTGACTTAAATGTTTACCGGTACTAGCCGTATTAAAGAAATAAATAATGCTTACAAATAGTCTTGTTCTTTGATTGCTTATGTTGATAAACTGGTTTCATTTCATATCACTGTGTCAAATTTTGTTTTGTGCCTCGGCCGGAAATACATGTACATAACGACTGGCAACTTGTTCAAAAGCTGTTCAAAGTGCCGCATTGGAGCGGAACAAATACCACTGTGTGGATTACCGTACTTGTTCCTTAAATGTTCAGTACTGTATTCCATAACTGTTGATCTAATCGAATTTGTCTTCGTTTATTATTGGTTGAATTGAAATATAATATGTGTAGAATTCAACTAGTGTTAATGTTCTCATCAGAGCATCTGTAGGGGACATATTTTTTGCGATTACGGGTTCTTTCTTACGGGAACACTGATACGTTGTGGAACAAAATAATGTATGAAGTCGGAAAACATTTTTTTCCTCTTTGGAAAATAAGCTTATTTTATTTCTTATCTTAAATCATAGTATTTGAGATATCTTTGCGATTATACAGTGATCAATGGCTTCAATGCTTCGTTGACTCGGTGTGGTCTTTTCACGGTAATCGGCGCCAGGTAAGCTTTGATGCGCTCAACATAGTTACAATGCTTTGTCTCGGTGAGCAGTATTTAATTGATTCAGGACATACAGCAACGTTTCGAAAGTGATGACGACGAAGAGGAATTTGAGGGATTTGATGCAATAGATTGCGTCAACTAGACGAACCTTTAAAGGGCCCTTTTAAGGGCCAACAATAAAATCGGAAAGATACAATATCAATGTTGCCACTTTTTCATTCACTATCTAAAATGACCAACTGTTGTTGCACTATGAAAACGGAGCGAAATACCGGTAGTCACAATTTAAAATGCATTATATCACATGCGCGTTATATGGCAGAACTACGTTTTTTCCACTTATTTTGGGTCGAAAATCGAGGTGCTCGTTATACACACCAAAATACGGTAACATGCTTGAGGGACAAAAATCACTTTTGAAAATTTTGTTCTACATAATAATGTTAATATAGAAACATCCATAATAATAAAATTCAATTCACGGATAAACATTTTTAAAGTGCGCATGAGTACACTATAGTACAGTTAAGCAAAAGTTGTTCTTAAATTGCGAATAATTTTTTTTTTTTAAATGGCATTAACGTGTGCTGTGAAGCTTTCACTGTAGGAAGTCAAGTCATTTGATTATGCAAATAAAATAAAAGAATTAAAAAATGTGTTTCCAGTTGACGGCATGTCCCTGTTTCTCATTTCCGACCCTTGACTTTTTCCCCAATGCTATAAAAAAAAATTATTTAAAAAAATCACATTGCCAAAATTGATTTGCATATCTCTAGTCTGACTATACATCCCCGTTTGTTTGTACCCCTAGTTATCCAATCGGACAATCATCCCTTGACATGCTTCAATAGAACAGATGACAACCTTGATAAAGTGTTTTATTCTGTCCTTTCCAAAAGAAAGGAATATGTGGAACTTTGGAATGTTCTCCAGAAAATGTTGTTGTTGTCACATGGGCAGGCAACAGTGGAGAGAGGATTTTCTGTCAACAAACAGGCATCTGTTGAGAACCTCAGCAGAGAAAGCCTCAGAGCTCAAAGGCTAATCATTGACACAAGGAGAAAACCAGGTGGACCTTTGGAAATCGTCATTAGCAATGAAATGATGACATGCCTCCTCTGCAAGCCATAATTACCATGCCTATCAGTATCGGGATAAGAAGAAAGCAGAGGAGAAGGGTGAGAAGAAAAACCAAAAGGGAAAGAAACGGGTGTTAGCTTTGGATGAAGTGGAAGAAATTTAAGCCATAAAGCTGCGTCTTGAAGCTGACATTGCCAGTCTACATGCTTCCTCTGTACAGAAAGCAGAGAGGCAGAGTTAAAAGGACTCATTGTGCTTGTTACAGAGTCAAATGCTCTTAGGAGAAGAGCAGAGGAAAAGATGACAGTGATGGCTCTCTTTCCAAAATGATTGAAGAGTAAAAAAATCAAATATAATAATGCATTTAAAGCAGTGCTGATGTCTGTTAAGAGAACAATTTATTTTGTATTAAATCTGACACGTATGTTACATATTTCTGAAAAAAAAACAACGAATATTAACCTATCTTCCAGATCATTATAATACAATTTTAGGAAATTAATTATAGTTTGACTTTAATCGGTAAACAATATTGTATTTCATTTTGGCATTCGTTGTTTTCTCATATGACCTGTATACACAATGTTAGAAAAAAAGGTCTTGGAAATCTTTGTTTGTGGTCTTTGAAAGTTTGGGAAAAGTCTTTGAATTTATCATTCATAGTTGAGTATTAACCCTGACAAGCAATGTTTTATTTCAATCAAGAAACATATCCACCACATGAAACTACTTCAGCAGTGTTTTAGTTCATTTATGTTGTCACACAAGCAAATGGACCAGTTTTTGAAGTTTCATTAGACTACATTTCAGTTGGCTGGAATGGGGTTGAAGCTGGTAATACCAAAATTGGGTTCAGTTGAAGTATACTTCTGAAACAAAACAAATGAAAGTATAATATCAAAGAAAGTGTTTAAATAGCTTCATTTCATTCAAGATTCTTATCATCCTTTTAACTGATTTAGGTATTCCCAGCCAATTAAACTTGAAAACATGTCCACATTGCTGTTTTTTTTTTTGGCATTAAGACCACGACGCCAAAAATATAAATATCCGGATCAACGTCTTACATCTGGATAGAATGTAAGAGAGACGCCAAAAATATAAATATCCGGATCAATGTCTTACATCTGGATAGAATGTAAGAGAGACGCCAAAAATATAAATATCAGGATCAATGTCTTACATCTGGATAGAATGTAAGAGATCTGGAAAGTTCCACACATAAACTGTTTCAATAAAATTAACTACTTACTTTGGCCATTTATGCAATTTGACAAATTTGAAGAAAATCTCGGCATTTTATGAAGAATATTTTTACCCATAACTTTGAACCAGATGTGGTAGATGTATAATTTTTTTTTTTTTTGTTTTCTTTTAAGTTTTAGTTTTATAAAGATCCAAATATTGGTTTTAAAATCCACACAGAATTTCAAAGTTGAAATTTTGGCTGTCAGTACATTCATGTACTTACATTGTAGAACTAGAAGTACACCGTTTTTCCAGATTGTCTTTATAGTAAATTGTTTGTATTTTTCTAAGCTTCATGATTTGTAAATCATTTTGCATGATATTCTAGTTGAGAGATCACACAGGAATTTGTAAAACCACGCTGTTCTTTCATCCAATAACAACCATGTGGGATTCACCAATTTTCACTGATTTTCTCATGTCCACTGTAGTTGTATGGTAGATTCATATGCACCTTAACCATATTTTTTTAAAAAATTGCTTCTGCAAATGCTCTGAAAGTTTGCTAACGAGTTCTGAATACTGTACGTAGATTTAGATAACCTTATACCATTCTTTTCCACTTGAATGATTATGCTCAGTATTTCATGAAAGTTTAAGGCTTTCATGTAATTTTTTAACTGGCAAGGTAGTAAACTTAGATTTGAATTTCCTAACATTTGATAATAATACGGAAAAAAATGTTCTAAAGATTAATCATGAGTTCATATCTAATAGGTGATTTTATGTAAAATTTTCACACATTGATATGTTTTGTTGAATGAAAGTAGTCAAAAAAAAAAAAAATCTGCCCTTTACATAATAACACAATGAAGCATTAAAAATACATGTATTATTCTTGGAAAAGATTGAACAATTAGTATTGAATGAAATATTCTTGAGGCTTTTGATAACATTCCACACTTACAGCTAATCATCTTCCGTTTCTAATTTGTAGGAGTGATGGGTCATTTGTGATTAATGGTATGCCTTCAGGCTCCTTTGTTGTGGAGATCGTCAACCCAGCTTATATTTTTGAACCAGCTCGTGTGGAGATCACAAGCAAGGGAAAGATTAGAGCAAGAAAGGTTAACTATTTGCAGGCTTCTGTTGTGAAAACCATACCATATCCTCTAGAATTCCGTGAGAGGAGGAAAACCAACTATTTCCAAGTTAGGGAACAATGGAAAGTAACAGATTTTCTCTTCAATCCAATGGTAATTAATTCCAGTTTAGTCATTTTCTATTTAGTTTTGTTTAAAGAAAAATTAGATCAAATGACCGGTTGCTAACTTGGCATGTTAGACCTTCAGCACAAGGTGCTCATACTTTTCCACTGCACTTACTATGGCTTTCAGTGTATCACACCATTGAAATTGTAACTAGAATGTATATTGTATTTATTATATTGTATGGCCCTGTATTGCTGCATTTGAGATCTTTACAGCAAAATGTTTATGACCCAAACCTTAATTAAAAATAAAAAACAATAACAACAAATAACCTTTACTATCATTCCCCAACGTTTGTTCGAGTAACTGATCAATTAAAGTATTTTTTGCCTTTCCGTTAAGTATTATGGACATTAGTGTTGTTCCGATTATCGATTATAATCGATCATCAATTGGTTGAGCAAACCAATAAGATAATCGATTGTGAACTCCATAATCAATTGTGTGTAAAGGGAGACCACTTTTTAGGTGTATGCAAAGCAAAAAGGTTAGTAAAACTCCCAGCCACTAACGTTGACTTGAAATTTATTGATTCCCTTCATAACTACAAATATGAAACCTTATGATTCATAATTAACAACATATAGTCATTATTACATGGTCAAGTTCTTAAATTGTTGAGGTAATAAATTTAAACACATTTTGTTGATTTGTTTCAGTTAAATTGCAACATCTTTTGTAGTATTTATAAACAACGACAAACAAAAAGATCATGTCCATCTATACTTTAAATTATAGACAGACGCATCAGATATGAACGAAAGAATTTCGGGGGATTGTAGCAGTATTTCAGTTACATGTGAATGATCAGCCATAAAAAGTTGCATTCATTTAACAAAGTTGTAGAACAAAAGTAACAGTGTAATAATTTTGTCAGGTCATTGCCAGAGATTACTTCTGTACATTTATAAACATATTGAACTCTTGATCAAAGATATAACTGTTTAACAAAAATAAAAATTTGCTCTTAGTAACCAATTATAATTGATGATCAGTTGGTTAAGGGAAACCAATTATAGATTATGAATTTCTGACTGATTCCCATCACTAATTGACATAAAGTACTGTTGTTTTGGTGAAATCTTGTAGTACAGTTGCCTGAGAAAAAAATATGTTATTAGTTTTAGTCCTGATGTATAGTTAGCAGGGAAACAAATAGTTTGAGAGAAAAATTGTGAAGCATGGAAGGATAATTCTAAAACTGAAACAACTTTAAATGTTATACTGAAAGTGGCTCATTTTCATGTACATTTCATAATTTAATATATCAATATATCTTTTTTTGTGACTAGTTTTATCTGCTTTGAATTTTGTTAAAATTGAATTTCACATATATGTGGTCATTTGATTGAATCACATGTTTACATTACTCATGAAATTTATTGATCCAAGGCAACCGAATGAGGTTCTTAACGTTTGTTACTGATTTTTCAGGTCTTGACAATGGTACTGCCCCTGCTGATGCTCATGTTTCTGCCTAAGATGATGAATGCTGCAGATCCTGAGACACAAAAGGTGGGTAATGATTTATATAAATTTAATATCTACCATATTTACATGTGTATTTGTAATGTACCCAACTGTGAAACAAAATATATCTATACATGCTGATGCATAATGTGCTGGCAGATCAGGGTTTATGCTGTTAACCGGAATTTTCCTGGTAGTTCTGTGTTGGTCAACTGTTAGTTGTCTACTTGCAGTTGTTTGTTATCAGTGCTTCTCTTAAACTGTTTGGAGAAAAAACATTTCTTTAAGTTCTATTCGGAATGAGGATTATTATTGTCCAACATGCCCTGGGACAGTTGGCAAGCTTGAAATCTTGTCAGAACTACTTCAAAGAAACTGATATTCTTATTATATTTGGTCCTAACTAAATTGGAATTGATCTGAGATCCATTATGATCACCGTCTAGTTATTTCTATTCAGTGTGACTAGATTATCGCTTATCATTAGACTTTTTTTTTGCTTAGTTACATTTGAATGACAGTGCTCATATATATATATATATGTGTGTGTGTGTGTGTGTGTATGTATGTATATATATGTATGTATGTATGCATGTATGTGTGTCGTTTTCTTTGCTTCCACTTCTCCATGTTGAGCTCGCACTTCTCCCTGTTTTATTGAAAAGGGAAATAACCTCTCCCTTACATTCAAGTCTTGCTTTGCCCCAGTGGGGTATTATTTTGTTTTTATTGTACTGACAAGCATGATAACAGGTCCATTGTCAAATGTGATAATAAAGAACTTGTACTGTACTTGCAGATATCTTTTGAACATGCATTTGTTAACCAGATTTGGTGTTAGAGATTCTGAAGAATATCAGAGATGGTTTCAGTACCTACGAGTTAAAATAAAGAGACAGAATTATCATGGATTCCTGGAAATTCATTTTATTCTTGCAAGATGGAAGATACAATTATGAAATGTTACTAGTTATGATTGGTGAATAAGTGAGCAATGTAGTCTTCCGTTATCTTTTTCTTTTACATATTGTGATGACTTTGAGGGCTGGGTGTTATATTACTAGTTGTATTGTCAATGTTAACAAATTTAAAAATAAATTAAAATAATTTAAGCTTTTTAAAAATGTACTGAAATGTTTTTCAGGAGATGCACTCTCAGATGAAGGCCCTTAATGACAAGTCCAGTATACCAGATATGTCAGAATTCCTTGCGGGACTATTTGGATCTGACAGTAAAAAAACATCTAAATCTAAAGCAGTTCGTAAAAAATAACAAATGGTCACAACTTTGAATGAACATCACTTCATGTGAACTGAATAATTCTCCATCAATTTTTTTTATATTGTTTTTATTATTTTGGGACACATGATGAATGCATTTATACAGAAGTCTGTGTGATATACAATTTAAGAGAAGTATAGTCTACTTTTTATTTGTAGATTTTGACTTAAATTGTTTAACCCTGTACAAATTTATTTTTATCACTTGTGAACATCATTGATAGTTGATAAAGTGACTAAGTTTCTTCATCAGTTTCAGTAATTTAAAAGACATGGAGCAGTCACAGGCATAATGAATGTTTAATTGCAAAGAATGATTCCCAGATTTTTTTTATTTCATTTTTTTTCATGTCAACTGGATGATGTTAATAAATATCATTGTTACAAATGTTCCTTGATATTGATCAAAAACTTATTTATTAAAGCAGCAAAAACATGAGCACTTTGTTTCCTATCTTACCTTTATATGTCAATCGTTTTACTGTTCTTCAAGCTACTTGTCATACACTGCTGCTGTAATTTGATTGGTGTTTCCATAGTTGATCAGAGACCACTCTGGTGTCCTAAGTGGTTAATGCAACCACCTCTGATGCAGGTTCGAACCCAGGCAGAGTCATACCAATGACTTCTAAAAATGTTACTAGCAGCTGCCTTACTTGGCACTCAGCATTGAGAGGTTAGTGTTAGGACTGGTCATCCTGGTGTCAGGATAACGTGACTGGGTGGGGCATGATGCTAGATGTCTGTGACATGATGCCTTAGTGCTAGGACATCACTATCACCTGCCACACAGGAGAAATCATATGACTGAAAAATTCTTAAAGCTATGTTAAAAATCCAAATCTCACATACACACACTTGGTCAGATTACACTTATGGGAACATAATACATTGTTCAGTAAATTGAAAGTGAAGGATTTCTTATATCTTAAGAGCCATGGATTGGTCATCTGTACTCAGATACAAGTCATGTCCAACTGTAAGCAATATAGTCCCTAATCTGTTGGCATATGATGTGGCAGAATATTGGGATCTGTGTTAATCTGTTGGCATATGATGTGGCAGAAGATTGGGATCTGTGTTGCTTGTTCTCCAGATAACGCCTATCAATCTGCTCCGACTTAGATCTGCTAGTATATCTGGATCAGTGAAATTTGCAGTTTGACTTGACTTATAAGCGAGTATATATGATAATATGTTGGGAATTTTAAATGAGAGTTCATTGGAAGAAATTAATATTTCATATGCCTGTCAGTCAGATCACAATTTCAGTCAGGGCTGTATGTTTTCATATGTGTTGTCTTTTCAGATAAATTTTCTCGTATTTGCCTGTAAGTTGTCTTGCAGATCACAGATCTGTTTTCTCAGTAGGGAGGGTAAATTTTCAATTATCATTAAAATGGTAAAGAAATATATGTGGGGAACATGTAATTTAGAAAAGATATACTTAATATAAACACGTGGAGTATGCTTGTTCAACTCGGATGTTATGCATTATGTTAAAATTAGGATCGTTCCATTAAAACATACATGGTACCCAGGGAAGGCCCGTTGTAAAAAAAATGTATGTCATGGTACTCTAACAACTTGCATAGGTCATATGAAAGTGGTACAATTCTTATGTGCATCTGAGGATGACAACTCCGCATTGAAATGCCTTACCTGGGTCCCAAATAGGGCCTAACCGGAAATTGCCTTGGACATTCGCTTCGGACGAATATCCGGTTTTTCGGAAGTATTCACCTCTGCAATTAATACATGCATGAATGGTTACAAGTAAAATAATTCAATAAATATTGAACTTTTAAAAAAAAAGTTTTTTTAACACATAATAATTTTAGTTAATAATAAAAAATTTCATGTTATAGGCAATATATACGTTACACTAAAAATTTGAGCTTCGCATACGATAATGAAACAAACGGTACTCTCTGGAGTCGCATCTACTACTCAGCTCATGCGCTGATCCGGCAAATAGTACCTACATCCAAATAGAGTGGGAATCCGACCGTGTTATGAACCGAACCGTGTTATAAGCAACCATGTACAATACCAACACATTTTTGGATTTAATGGGGGGTACATAAAGACGGGTGCGAAAATGCATGGCACAATTACCATTTTTGATCAGTATATATTAAATGAGAAAAACATTTGCTGTGGTAACAGAAATTGCAGATATAATATATTACTTTATTCTGAGAAACATGCATTGGTTCATACACGTGTCTAATTTATATATACATGTATAATCTATTGCATGAAAAGAGTATCAACACCGTGTACTCACCAGCGAAACTTGTAACATACATTGAATCCATAATACAAATATTTCCATCGAAAATATCCACACACAGATGTAAATATTCAATAATTTTGTCACAGATCATTATGTGACTGAATTCAATGAAAAGAAAATAACAAAAATTACATAACGGGTGTACATAATTAATGATGAAATAGTACATGTCTGTAGATTAAATAATGGAAGCTAAAGTGTATTCTTATAATAACTACATGTACATCTCAGGATCTTTCTGTTTCTGAATTCAGTCATTGTAAATTTCAGCACATTTTCCCACCCAAGCTGCTAGTCAAAGTCCTTTGAACTTGCCGTCCAGCTATTGCGTCATGTTCTTTTGATGTACTCTAATAAATACAGCAGGCAGAACTGGCTGTATTTTAACCACTAAATTATATCACTGTAAATATCAGCACAGCTAAAATGATAGAGTAATCAACACTAACTTTGTCTCCCAGCTATTTGCATGTGTATGGAGGACTCCTGCATGGAGTGATTTATGTGTCCCAGATAAAAAATTTGCATTAAAATACGCATAATTAAGCGTTTCCGAGACCTCTGTGTTGTATACATTTTATACCATTACATTTCTCCTCTGTCAATAGTTAGTATTTTTTTAAAAACTCTGATTTTTAGCTGCTTTCTGCTAATGTCACGTTTGCTCTTGGCAAAGTCAATTATAGTTCTCAGTTGCAGAATTCGAATTTACTAGTCAACAGATTGCAGAAAACAACACCGCCAAGCCACGCACACGTTGGCAGCTTTTGTTTGTTTGATGCTGTATAAATCGTTTCCCCCTGATTTGAAAAAGTTTAGCTCGGCAGTTCACTTTGATGATAACCAATGTACTTAAATTAATTGATTTATACATTCTGGTGAGAATCTTTTATCAACCCCCGCATTGGCTGTTGCTTAGTTGTGTATGAAATTAAGAGAACATATATCAGAGATTATTAGAGCAACGATTGTATTCGGAATGCATTCAAGACAAACACAAAGTAGACACGATGGCTTCATTGCTCAGGGATCAGTAATAATATTGACACTAATGAGCTGTCATTTTTCAACAATAAACAAAGATCAAAGTTCTCAGTAGGCCCAGCAATTGGTTCGTATTTCCGATGTTTATTCTGGAACAAAACTAGAAGAAATTTGTTAATTTTTGAAATTTTAGGAGCCATACAATGATTATTTTATATTCGATTTTGTGTGATTTCCTCCCCCAAATAATAATACATTTTCTACACGTTTTTTTTCTCGCACTTTTTAGACAAGAATGAGAATGATAATTAAACTCTTGACGTATTTTATTTTTCATATTTAAAAGATTTTTTTTTTTTGTCTTTGAGAAAAATATCTGTAATAAATTACCTGAAATTTCGGGAGCCATGCCACGACCGTGTTATATCTGAATTCGTGTTATAACGGGGCTGGTTATAGCGGGTTCCCACTGTACTTGGATTCTGTACTCTACTCGGTTAGGCCCTAGTCCCAAATATTTTTCTGGAACAGCCCTTATGAAATTAGAACCTTGGAGTGATTTTTAAAAAAATCACATGGTAGCAGTGAGCACTTCATCTGAAAGAAAAATATAAAAGTGATGATCCTAAACCACAGCATTCAGAAGAACATACAATTTGTACATTGTAATAACATGAACATTAATTCATCATTATCATCAGTAATAATAATAATGATAATAACAATAATAATAACAATAATTCTGTTATTATCTAATCATACTGGTAACTAACAACACTTTTATTATAGCATTCACATCATTATATAATAATAATATTATCATAATATTATTGTTACATTTGTTGTGATCATTAAGGCTTGTACGATCAACTCCAAATCATCACCATAAACTGTTTACTAGTTATCTTTTATTTATAATTAAAATAATAATATTACTTTGTAATGTTTTACTACTTATTGCTCATAGTTATTAACCTTTTTCTATTTTTTTAAAAATTCGTATAACATCATTTCATACAGATCATCTTTTTTTAATTGTCAAATGTTGGACTATACACATTTGTCTTCACAAGTAATTATTGTTATCTAGGAAGATAAAGCAAAAACTGCATGACAGGAATAGATAAGTGTTGTCAAATTTTGTTTGTATAATTAAGGTTAAGCTAGCATGATCCTTTATTATAAGTACACATGAAATTTATTAAGAAATGAAAAAATCAGTAATCAAAATGTTACAGAAATACATTATTTTTCTGTTAATTGTTTTAAACTACAAAATATATGTTTATCATTGATGAACAGGTAAATGTCAAAATCATTTAATCAAAAATTTAATTACAAAAAAAATTACAAACATGCAGTCTACTTTGTACATCCAAGTATAAGGCAGTTCACAATGTACAGTCAAGCCTGTGAATAGAAATCACTCATGGAAAAAAAATGGCCAAACTGGTCTTTGTACGTGATGACCTCTGGCTTTAGATTCACCTTTCAAACTTGGTTTTCAACACATACCATGCACTGAAAAGCTTTTCTGTATATAATAATAATAATAATAATATTATTATTATTATTATTATTATTATTATTATTATTATTATTATTATTATTATTATTATTATTTCAGATAATTGGAATAGTTTTCTATTCAAAGAATTCACCATATAATCCTCATGGAAAAGTTGATTTGATAGATTTGTTTATGTCTTTTATTTCTTGTAGTACATTTTGTGTATATTATACAATAAAATGTAGGTAGCTCAGCATGTCCAGGAAATAAAGTCAGATGGGAAAAGTTTCAGAGAAATATTGTGTGGAAAAAAACATCACAATTACATACGTACACACATACTAATTTTAAGAAAATATAATTTAAGTTAGAATGAACTATTTCTCATACTTGAATTGTGTTACCATGATAAAGATTTTTGAATTATTAAATTAATATGCCTTAACTTTTGTGATAAATTCTAAACAATCAAAACCAAATGAGTTCAGGGCTGGACAAATCCACTTGCCTGATGTCCAGAATAAGCTAGATCAGTTCAGTTCAGCTCAACTTTATTATTAGAAACCTTTTAGCGAAAAATGTAAAACAGCAATTAGCTTTTACATTACATTATACTCAGCTTTGAAACGTCCTTAAATTGTATACGAAATTCTGTGAACTCCACAAACTACATTTAGAATTCTTCCTATGTTTAGATGCAGGTAATTATAGTGCTTGAAAATTACAATTTTGTCTTTTGAAAAATTCTTTAAAAGTGCTTGAATTTCCATATGTTTGTATGAGCCATATGTTTTGGTTAGAGGACATGTAGCCATTGAGCACAGAAAGCAGGTGGCTGTTGAATACAGGACATGTAAAAAGGATATATCAGTAGTAATAGCCATTGAAAATAGATAACTACTATATAATAAGGTGACTCTCAGGGAAGGTTAGACTGTGCAAGATAATGGACTTGCAAGCACAGAAGGCCTCTGCAACTTGCTTAGAGGAAAAGGATATTTGGACATGGAGCTTTTGGAGAGACTCCAATTTGCACATTGATCTCCAATATTGTTGTCATTGATCTCTCCATTTTCACCATCCAGAACCTTTATATTGTGTGACTGCTCAAGTGGCCTAGTTCTGTGGAGAATCTGCCTTGAATGTGCGTGTTTGAACTCTGGCTGAGTCATACCAAAGACCTATAAAAATGGTACTAGCAGTTGCGTCCTTTGGCGCTCAGCATTAAGAGGTTAGTGTTAGGACTGGTCGGCCTGGTGTCAGGATAATATGACTGGGTGGGACGTGATGCTACATGTTTGCAGCATGATGCCACAGTGCCAGACATTACTACAGACTCGCACTGCTGACATCTTAGTCTTAGAGATATGACTAAACAATTGTAAAGCTATGTTAGAATATCCAAATCACACATACACATGCACACACATACACACTTATATTTATATTGTGTATATATACCTTAGTAAATTTGTTGGATTCATTCTTAAATGCTAATTTGTAGTTAGGTTAGTGATACATCATGCCAGACCATCTTTTATACCAATACTCAGAAGCTGCATCAAAAGTAACTAAGTAGGTAGGGCATAAGATGGCTTTTGTGGAATTATTAGTTAATGCAACAAGATTAATAATTACTATTAATCACAAGCTCCTTTTGGCAATTTGCAAGGTGTTCAATAAATTTATATGTTTTATCACTTAATAGATTGTCTTAATTACAAACACCAAACCACCTTATTAAGTAATAAACTAGGTGATGATGTAAAACATAATGCAATAATTGTAATCTGAAATGTTCTTTCATCGATAAAATGAATGAAACAAGATTAATGAATGTTGTTGCATCATAAATACATGCAATACTTTGCATAATACCGTATATACTTGCTTATAAGTCAAACTACTGACAACAAAGATACTGGTCTGCTGTAGCAAAATGCACCTGCATATCAGTAAACATGTTGTTTGTCTACTGATTATTCCTAACAAACTGCACAGACCCAGATATGCTGGACCATTATGCACCAACATATCTGGGTCTGTGCATTTTGCAGCTGCGCTCATAAAAGCAAGTACAAATGGTATATGCTATGCAGATACATTTTTAAAAAATATTCTCTCACTAGAATCATTATATTTAGGAATGTGCAAAATGCGTAAAACCACTCACTTAACATGATCTGTCAGGATAATAACAAAATATAGAAAATCAATGCTTTGTTTCAGTCTTGAGATTTCTGTAAACTATTCCATCACTTTACCAACAAAATAACCTGAACACAAGGCTTACAGTGGTAAAATATTAGATGACCATTTAGCATTGTTTGAAAACATTTTAGAAATAAGGTAAAACTGTATATTTTAGTGAAAAGCACACTCGCGCATTTTTGATTATCATTGAAATTTTGCATTCTGTTTGATGATTCTTTGTTTCAAACTACATGGAGGGAGTCCTTTGCACTTGAAGGAAAATTAAGACAAGAAAACTTTAATAAAAGTATAAAAAAAATCTCAAAGTGTATTTTTAAAATTATTTCTGAAGATTTTAATTAGCAATTAACTTTTGAGGCTTGGCTAGAAATTATAGCTGATTAGACCAAAATACATCAAAATATTGCCTTCTTGAAATTTAATTAAGCCTTTGCTGCCTTGCGACTATTCCCTCTCATGGGAGTAAACCCTTACAGAAAATCAGGAGATGGAGTCCCTTAGGTAACTTGGCATTGTTTTCACTGTCATTTCGGCATGATGCCACTGGTGCCATGATGTATTGGTTTGTCCTTTCCCTTTAATCCATAAGCTTCATGGAGAGGGGTAATCAGCTGCATGGGCAACAACTGATTCTCCATATCACCCTGCCCAGGCTAACACCCTTGACACAACACGGGAAGCAGCAGTTTACCAGTTATAAGCCATCAGTGAATTGGCAGAGTCAGATGCCAGGGGTTGCTTCCGATGGCAGGAGAGAAAACAGGTCTCACTGGACAGCTGCAGCCCGCCTCAAGCTGTGCAGCCCCCAGATAATAAGGTGCTGTCCAGCCACAGTTTGCCAAGGAATAGAACTTGATATTACTGGATGACTTCAACACTAGAGTGGGTGCTGACCATGACACTTGGCCTTCCTGTCTTGGCAAGTTTGGCATCTGGAATATGAATGAGAAAGGGCAGTGATTCCTAGAGATGTGCTCGTACCATGACCTCAGCATCACCAGTTCATTCTTTCAAAGCCAGAGCATAAAGTGTCTTGGAGGCCTCCCTGGTCCAAACACTGGCAGCAACTGGACTTGATCATTACAAGAAGGTCTGCCATGAAGGGTGTGCTTCTTACCTGTACCTTCCACAGCACTGACTGCGACACTAGCAACTCACTGGTGTGCTGCAAAGTGAAGCTTCAGCCAAATAAAATACACCACTCTAGGCAAAAGGGTAAACCACACATTGACCTGAGTAAGACATCATATCCAGAGAAGGCTGAGGAATTAACTTATATGCTCTCCAAGATGTTTGATTCAGAAAATCCCATAGGATCACATCAGAAAGACTGTGTACAGCACAGCCACATGGATCTGGTAAGAAGAGGTCAAAGAACAATAACTGATTTGAAGATAACTGAGCCACTCTCACGCCAGCCATAAAAGAGCGTCGTAGAACTCACCTGGAATATGAACAACCCACCTGTCAGAGGGCTCTACATGCATATGGGTCTACCAAAAGCAACGTGCAGAGTTAAGCACGGCAGTGCACCAG
Organism: Unio delphinus; assembly: GCA_029339505.1. Taxonomy (NCBI): domain Eukaryota; kingdom Metazoa; phylum Mollusca; class Bivalvia; order Unionida; family Unionidae; genus Unio; species Unio delphinus. The sequence continues at coordinate 1,748,919 of JAQISU010000337.1, forward strand.
CGAATACTGACTTCATCTCTTGTCAGAGCATCCAGTCAGCAGCAGATATCGGAAACATAAGAGGCATGTATTGATGGCATAACAAAAGCAATGGGTAGCACCACTAAAGACTTCCGAAGGCGACACCATCCACGACAAGGGCAATCAGATGGAGCATTGGATGCGGTACTACTCTGAACTGAGCTCCAGAGAGAACCACGTGACCATCGATGCTATCAATACCATTAAAAACATATGGCTCGTGGCCGAACTGGACGAAAAATCTACTGTGGCAGACCTAAAGAAGGCCTATGAGAAAATGTCAGGTAAAACACCAGGTAAGGATGGCATCCCAGCCGAAGTCATCAAGTGCGGATTCAGCGTGCTGCTTACATACATGCTCGACCTCCTCTGCCAGTGCTGAGATGAGGGTGCAGTTCCTCAGGACATGAGAGACGCCAACATCGGAACCCTGTACAAGAACAAAGGCGATAGAAGTGACTACAACAACTACAGGGGTATATGTCTTGTAAGCATCGTGGGTAAAGTCTTCGCACGTGTCATCTCGAATATACCCCAGAAGCTTGCTAGTGTATCCAGAGTCGCAATGCGGGTTCCGCGCAGAGAAGTCTACAATCGACATGATCTTCTCCGTCAGGCAAGTGCTGAAGAAATGCAGAGAACAACACAAGCCCCTCTTCCTGGCCTTTATAGACCTCACCAAGGCGTTCGATCTGGTCAGCAGAGACGGACTTTTCACAATCCAGGCGAAGATTCGATGCCTTCCAAAGCTGCTAAGCATGATCCAGTCCTTCTACGATGACATGAGAGGCACATTACAGTACAATGGCTCAACTTCTGACCCCTTCAACATCTTCAGTGGAGTGAAACAGGGTTGCGTCTTCGATATCTTCTTCGCTGTCCTACCCAAGCATGCCACTGGGACGTCCACAGAAGGGATCTATCTGCACGCGCAATTAGACCGCAAACTGTTCAACCATTGCATGACTAAAGGCAAGGAGTAAAGTGCGTGAAGCAACCATCGGGGATATGCTCTTCACAGACGAAGGTGCCCTATCCATCCACACAGAAACAAAGTTACAGCACCCGATGGACCGCTTTGCTAAAAGCATGCAATGAGTTTGAACTGAACAGCATCCTAAAGAAAATAAACGTGATAGCTCAGAACGCATACCCCAAGCACCATCATCAGCAACTACGAACTTGAGGTAGTCAGTCAGCTCACGTACCTCGGCTCTACCATCACCAACAACATTTCGCTTGATCCTAAGGCCAACAAGCGGATTGGAAAGACATCAACAGCTTTCTCCAGGTTGTAGCAAACAGTGTGAAACAACAATATGCAGACCCTGAACACTATGATCTCCGTGTAACGTGCCTGCGTGCTAAGCATTCTCCTGTACTCCAGTGAAACCTGGACTCTGTACGCCTCACAAGAGAAAATACTGAGCGCCTTTCACATGTGATATCTCCGACGCATACTCGAGATCACTTGAGTTGCTTGAAAGTGCCAAGACTGCCAGCATGGTATCACTCCTCCGCCAACGTCGCATCAGATGGCTAGGCCATTTATGTCGTATGGATGACAGACGTATCCCCAAAGACCTTTGTTCGTAACTTGCCTCTGGCAAAAGGTCGGTCGGACGGCCACATCTCCGCTTCGAGGATGTCTGCAGACGCCACATGAAAGCCCTTGAAATCGATGTCAATATCTGGGAAGAGCTTGCTCTAGAGAGGCCCAGCTGGCGATATGCTATGATCATTGGTTTGAAAGCCGGCAAGGATAAGCTGTCATTGCTAGCTGATGAAAAGCGATATCGGAGGAAAAAGAAGCATCTCCAACACACATCAGACTAAACTTTCAAGTGCAGCAAGGACTGGCACTTCCCGTGTTCGCCTTCGTAGCCACTACAGACGCTGCACAACCACAAACGGGGACATCTCTCATAGGTGCACTCCCATCGTCTCTTGAGACTAACGATTGCCAACAAGCAAGCAAGCAAGGTTAGGTCTTGCAGCATCCGCGTTAATACATTATTGAAATGCTGTACTTCACATCCAAAACATCATAAATTCTCCACACATTATTTAATCTTCAAAATGGTCACCTACCCGTACAATTTAAATTCGCAATCATTTTGTGATTATAAATTACATGGATATGCTAGTTGTAAATGAAAGTACTCGCTGTATTTTCACAGTTATGCAACCTGGCACAGTTCGTTCAAACAACCAATTGAAATTTGGAACCATTTTACGTGCAGTTAGAATATGATTCTCCATTTCTATAATATCAAAACGAACCTGTTGTTGTAATGCCCGAAAACACCCAACACTGTCCGTATTTTACATATTTTCCAGTCTGCTTGTATTGTCTCAATAGCTTGGTACTTCCAACCCAATTTGATGGACTCACTCCATCACTTACATTAACCTGGGGGGGGGGGGGAGTAACAGAGCTACTTAGTTTTAAGACGACTATATAATTTAACCACCAAATCTCGGAAAAAATACATCTCTCTCTCTCTCTCTCTCTCTCTCTCTCTCTCTCTCTCTCTCTCTCTCTCTCTCTCTCTCATGTTGCCGCGCGTAATATGCCATTTAACCTAAGTGATAAATCTTTTCATCTCGGCTTATGATCTTTCCGCTATGGTAACGTTTGGTCTTTATATCACAATGGTCATTTTCTTAAAAGATACATATTTGATTGCTTCAGAACACAGCACAATAACAATGCATTCGTTCTGAACCATTGTGACATCGGTGTAACTCCTCAGGTATTACAGTCCTTCTCTCTCTCTCTCTCTCTCTCTCTCTCTCTCTCTCTCTCTCTCTCTCTCTCTCTCTCTCTCTCTCTCTCTCTCTACCGTTTAGGGTCGTTTTTATCCTTGTCATAAGGTTATCAAAAGTAATCGTAATTTTGAAGGTCTTTTCCTTCTGGCGATCAGCTGAGTTTCTTTTTGTGTTGGCCCTCGTCGTTGTTATTCTTAGTACAACTATATTTGTATGTGATGACGTCCGACATAATCCTTCACGAGCAGGTCTACGGATTTCACGTGTACTTTCTTGAACAATTTCTCCTTCGGTGATTCTGGTTCGGGTCCGGTTTCCAGTACCGGTCCTTCAAGTTCTGTGATTAATAAATGAATTATTAGCGCCCTAGATAACCGATTTATTTATTCATTTTGTGGTTGACGATTACCCGACAGAGTCTAGAGAATACCTGAAACGTCTATTGCACCCAATTAAACTGATAGGGAGTCCTCGCGAATACATATTTTAAAGATTGTAATAAATATAATTCTTAGATGCAGGCAGTTTTGTTCATTCTTTTCCTACATGCATATTCATAACTTAATATTATGTAATGTTTAATTAGTATAAAAGCTACACAAAGTCCATCACTAATTTTATCAGGTACGAGAGCTAGTTTAAGAGGAAAAATGTCCAGACCTTGCATTAAATATTCCAAAAACATGGCTTAGAAAAACCACTCTTCCTCTTGTCCTAACTGAATAAAAGTTGATTAAGCCCAGAGACGTTTCTGTCCCCTTGTCACTGGTTAGAGTAGATGCAGACTATGATAATAAATTTGTGTTTTCTGCCCCTAGTATACGCCGTAGTTCAACTTTGTTTATATGGCCGAAAACTATTGCTTTATAATATTTAGCTCAGTAACCGACATTCAAAAGCACTGAACTATGTTGTTAGAGTTACACATCTGTCATCTGATACGCTAAGAGCCAAATGATGTCAAAACTAATTTTGTTCTTTCTCTTTTGTTGTTGTCGTCTCTTCATTATATCAACGGTACTTTTAAGTATATGTAGCTTTATTAATGCATCATCATGCCAAGACACAAATAGATATTACTACAGACATTTAATTACTTTTCACAAGTATGTTACTAACTTGCATTCGAAAGATGTATTTTAAGAGTAACATTTATTGTTTGCCAAGATGGAATCTTCCCGTTAATAGGTACCCTTGAGCAGATGTATAAGAATGTATCCATAAAAATGCAGTCATGAAAGCACTGATGACGCAATTGAGAAGATTAAAAATCTATAGATGATATTCCGTTTCGTTTTAGTTGTTATAAGAAATGAAGTGTACACTTTGTATTGTCACGAGTGGTAAAGCCATGATTGACAATACAAAATGTTTCCACTCCATGAGTGAAATATTTTCTTATGTCTACTAAAAATACAAGATTTCTTTTTATAATGCATTTGTTAAGGCAAATGCTTTCGATTTTGCATGGATTTGTTTTTCCTGTCTATAACAATGAAAGTAACGACTGCATTAGATCGATGCAAAACCAAGTTCCAAAATTTTATAATAATAATAATAATTATACTAATTTTAGGGTAGTGACATTGTATACATGAAGAATGCATATAAAATGCTTCAAATTGTTAATTTGTTACACTAATGTTTGTTTGCATAAGAAAATGAAAAGACTGGTATTTTCCCTAAAGCATTTTCCTCTGCAGATCCATGATAAAGTACTTTATAAAGAACGTTCCAACAGAGTTCAGAGCGCAACATAATTAAACTTCTGATTTTAATATGAAGTTTACTTGCAATGATTTTTCCCCATTTTTTTTTCTTCTGAATTCAATCGAGGATATTTGTGTTTGCAAGCTTGCATAATATTTCTGTAACAGACGCTACATAAATATTTTGAACTTCACTTAATTTTGTTTCGAATTTCTCCATCGTTTTCAGACATGATTATGATTGCGACGGCATTAAAATCTCTACTTAAACAATGTTATTGTGATATGTAATATTGATCTTTTATTCCAGATGTGTACCGTTTGGTAGCTGAGGGTAGTGGTTATGCTATAATGCCTGATTAGCACAGAATATCGAATATTAACAGGTCCTGCCAGCAAAGTCACTAACAATCTGCATGATTCATGTGGAAAACTACATTTAAAATATCCAATACTTTAAGTCTAACTTTTGTTTTGGGGGTTCATTTTTATGCGTTCATGATTGCGCGATATCATTGATTACAAAACAGCCTTGATACAGTTTTAGATCTGTTCATTCTGTTTGGGAGAGAAACTATCACACACATACACACACACGGAAAATAAGAAAATGTATTGTATAAGAGATATCGCTACTACTAGCAATAACAGCGGTATCTCCACTGTGGCGATAAAAAATTCTCCCACTGATTGATTTCAGTATTTCATTACGAAACATATAATGCAATGATTGTATTGATAAAAGTCTCTTCAAAATTAAAAACTGAGTTTTATGATAATATTTTATCAGCTCACCAGAACTTGACGATTTTATAGTATTTTATCAGCTCAACAGAGGTAAATCTACACAGGAAATATTTTGATATAAAGATACATTTATTCTAGAGCAAAACCAGCAGGAGCTGTAATGAGTCTTACAGTTACAATAATCTAGAAATTGACAACCTGGCACGATTTTGCCAAACATAATCTTAAAAAATAATTCATAACAATTATCATTGAACTGATAGAAGCGTTTTAAGAGCCGACAACATCACTTCTGCAAATGAACGAATATCTGTTCATGAGAAAGGAAGAAGCCGTTAAACAATCATGGATTAGATAGGTTTTATGAGTGTGAAGTTTTAAATTTAATATTACTTTTTTTATGTAACCTACTGTTCTATTTTGTGTTTTTATTTCAGATTTAAATTGTATGTGTTTACATAGATTAGTCTATACTTAAAAGTTCTGCGACTCTCTCTCTCTCTCTCTCTCTCTCTCTCTCTCTCTCTCTCTCTCTCTCTCTGATGTCACTTTTATGACGTTGTTAGTGTAATCAATTGCATAAAATAAGATATATATAAATATATATATATATATATATATATATATATATATATATATATATATTAGCTTAGGTTTCAACGATTTAATAGAGATGATATACAATAATAGCACCTTGAAGTTAGTTTTAGAAAGCAATATTTACCATGGCTGGGTGTAATTTGCAAATCTGTATGTGTAGAATTCTATACTGAGAAGCCGATACTCAGCAAACAGTAAGGAACCGTGACACGTATTTATTAAATGATACGACCGTATGATTTATGGCGATAAAACGACAAAGTCTGGAGAAAAAAAAACAAAATTGCTTGTGAAGTTCAGATTAGAAATGTTGCAATTTTATTTGCAACCTCCCATGACAACTATAATCAAATCTAACATAGTAAGTACATCATGCAAAAACGCAGGCCAATATATAGCTTGTGTTTGTGTATGTACGCTTTTGTTCTTAAAAACTTTTTTGAATTTATACCATTTTAACTACGCAATGCAACATTCATCTAGATACACATAAAGTTAATTACAGGCAATTCATATTAAATAAAAATAAAAAGCCGTCTAAGTGATCTGTGACATATGGGTCTATGTATAACCACACTAGTAATGTGTATTTAAGTTTGAACCAAATTTATGCTACTAATATTGATTTGACGATCAATAAAATATTCAAACATTACATCTGCTGTTATTTATTTCAATACATAGAACAAAGTACCAAAATGTATACTAAACTTCCATTATATACTGAGGCAGCTAATAATGTATCCGCGATTCGCAGTCCACTCTGGAAGAGTCACTGCACTAATTCAACTCCCATAATAAATATATGGAAACACCATCATATTCAGCATTCAATAACTTAACATTTCTGTGTGCTAATGATCAGATCTATATTTCTCCATGCACAACAAGCTTCTGTGTGGAGAACGCCATATGAGCCGCGGCATTTTTCGTAGATACATATGCATGCATGAAACACAAGTTATTTATTCTGCACCAAATGAATTAGGTGCTACTTTTATATTTGAGAGGGGGCCCCGAGTGGCCTAAGGCACTGTCCGTTACGGATCACTGCCATCTCACCTCTGCGTGGGTCCGAGTCTAAGATTCGGCTAATGTAGTTATGTGAGAAAGCATGCCAGTAGCTTCTCGTGGGTGGGTGGTTTTATCCGGGGATTTTCCGGGTACTTCCTCCACCATTAGTATTGGCCGCCATGTATAGCCTATATTGTGCTGAAAAATGGAGTTAAACCATAAAAAACAAAACTAAAACATGTTTGAGTAATCCTAAGTCAAGCCTGTAAAAATACTAAAATTGCATCAACAGAATATTGTCTATATTTTTTTTTAATATCTTACAGATAGGGTACGTTCTCAAAAGATATTTTTGCTAAAATTTTACTTTTCGTTATTAGCCAATTTTGTACCACCAAACCCGTATATACTCTATTATTTATTCACCCATTTCCAGACTGGTTCACAGTTCTTCTGTATAATTATTACCGTGTGTCCTGGAAGCCCTCAGCAGCAACTAGCTGAGAATCACTATGCCTTCCTCTTTTTGTTACTTAGTACTTAGTCATGTCAGATAATGGATTTTCACACTGTGTATCAATAGTTACTTCGATAACGTCTAATAACGCATTGGCCACGGCATGTCGTGATTGTCAAATAATAAATCAGCCAAGAAATTATATTGTTCAAGATTCATACGGCATATGCTTTAATTAACTGTATTCAATTATTGAAATGTATCATAGGGATGGTGCTCAGATGATCTATCTTTTATCTATCTTTTCATCCATTCATCCATCCATCCATTGAATGATATGTCGATCTTTGATCTTTGTGCGTAACCCTACATTGTAACTTTTTTTTTCAAATGGATGGGTAAATGTTAAAAAGATACCTCTTTAGCTCAAATTAAATACTAGTTACGCCACGTTTGATCACAGGTTTTAATAAATGCAACCATTTATTGAACATATTTACCGAGTCATTTTTCTTCTCAATATCATCATTTTATTTGGGAAAAGTTTTTAGTCGTAAACAAGGTAGAGGGATCAAGGAATGATTACAACCACACCACAGTTTTGAAACAAAATGCGAATAAACGAAAGATCAAACAAACTAAAACTTTGGCGATTATGCTGACGTCATTGTAAACTGCATTTTGATTAGTTGAATTAATCGACAACGAAGGGAAAATACATGGAAGGTTTAGCGTCCTTCGTAAACTGTACTTTTTCGAACGGTTGATGTTTATTTTTAAACTATCGACAGCAGCTTCCTCACCTATTCGCATACTCCTCCGGAATGTTTATTTTATATCATGGGTGAATAACACCGCCCGTTGGCAGCATGCATGCCACCAATATATTGTGTGTGGCCTGCGCTCCGTGTCCGTATTTTACGCATGTGTATTTTTGCTTTTCTAATAAACAGAAAGGTTTCTCAGTGCGACTTGTTTAGGACTAATAGAGGTTGATACTGACCAATATAAACATTGGAAAAGTGCATCCCTGGTTTATGCAATCCGGTGTGGACCATGACGATTTCTAACACGCATTATTAAGTTCACTCTTCTGCTATGAGGAAATCCCTTGTTAATTGATTGTTAAATGATACATAATAGCATCATGCTGAATTTACAATTGTCTAGGTTGTTTGACAAGGGCCACCTTTAGATGTTTAAAGAAAGAACGAAATTATCAGATGATTCAATCAGTTATAAAAGTTATGCTCGAATTTTCCAGATTAAACACACGCACGCACGCACGCACGCACGCACGCACACACACACACACACACACACACACACACACACACACACACATACATACATACATACATACATACATACATACATACATACATACATACATACATACATACATACATACATACATACATACATATATATTCCATTTCATTTGTAGGGGCACCACTGATGACGTTGCGACAGTCTCTCTTAGCTTTGCTCTGTTCTCCACTGCTCTTTGCGAGTTTGCAAATTCCATGTCTGTGTGCTCTTTGTTGTTACCATCCCATCACTTCTTATGTCTGCCACATTTGTTTTTCTTTCCTTTTGTTGTTCCCTGTAGGATTGTCTTTAACAGGCCAGATAAGCGTGCGACGCGACCATACCATTTTAGTTTGCGATTCTTTACATAGCAACGTTTCAGATGGTCCAATTGCAGATTGGTTCCTAATGCGCGCCACCTCTTTTAAAGATGTGTTCTGAGTCTGAGAGTTTCGAGATCCTTGAATAACATCTCATATCTTAAGCATGGATCCTTCTCTTTAGTTCTGCTGTTCAGGTCCATGGGAATACGGGAATATGGACGTGACGTGGGAGCGCATAAGCTTGATCATAGGCCCATGCGTAATGTTGCTGTCTTTCCAAATAGGCTGCACCATAAGCAAAGTTGTTGTCTGCGCAATCCTGGAAAGAAACTCAGGTTTTGTCATTGGTATCGTATTTGCAGCCCCGATCGCACCCCGCACCTCGATCGAATATATTGATATGGTACTGAATACACAGATTAAAATTGTAATATCCCTCCATTATGCAATGATAACACTGACCTTATTTAGAATGGTTGAGTTACTTTCGTCTAGGTATCTCAACATGCCAGAAATATATATGCCAACACCATCTTCAGTTACAAAACAACACTAAACCCCCTCCATTCCCAACACACACACACACACACACACACACACACACACACACACACACACACACACACACACACACACACGCACGCACGCACGCACGCGCGCGCGTGTGCAGATATGCAATCAAAACTCCAGATTTTGAAGTCTCGTGGGCATAAAACTAAAAATTTAAATAAATGCCAAGCGATAAAATGGTTTTACATATGGTCATTGTGGTGTCCAATTGGAGGTCATATTGGTACCATTGCCATTTAGACCGAATATACAAAATAAAAAGTCTTTCAACGAAAACCCGATACACTGACGTTAATTTCAGGTGGGTAAAGATGGACAGATTTACACTACATGGATATCAACGTGATGATTGGGGTGAAATTCCACAAAGTTTCTATTTAAATACATCGAAAGCAAAGTAACTGCTGAAGTAAGTGACCAACAGGAAAAAGGTATTATAGTGTAAGAGTACACGTTACGGTATGGATGCTAATTATATATTTTGAAAAACGATATATAACAAATTAGATATTTTGAAAGACAATAAAAGGTTGTTTGAAGTAAAACTCTTGCAATTGTAAGTGGATTGTATATAACTTTCAAGAGAATTAAGCTGAATTTTTCCGGGTTTTATGCTAATACTGCATCTAACAATATATATATATATATATATATATATATATATATATATATATATATATATAAGCAGCAGAGAGGGTGAATCAGACGACCTTTACAGGCGTCGATTCGGTAATCTAAGGCTTCTTCGTAAAGCGTAAAAAAAAAAGGCGTCGATTCGGTAAATTGAGACCTCCTCGATGAATTCGTCAATGTCGCCATTGTCGTTGTCACTCACCCTCTCTGCTGCTATGGGTTAACCGAATATTTGATCGAGTCCGATACGATATCGTGTCCGAGGATCATGTAAATTTATTGTTATAAATCCATGCGGGGTCGACTGAGCGTTACTAAAGAAATTTTTAAATTGATTGAAGTCCATATCAGAGCACCATGTCTGCCAAATATTTCGTAGCGTATGTGTATCAACGCCGTTGAATACAGCAAGAATATTACAGTTATCTCTGATCACTTTTGGAATCTGAGTGTAGCGTTGAGTGACATATATCACATCAGTGTTTTTGTGCCTGCCTCGGGAAAATATTCTAGCTGGGTTTTTTTGTTTATCTAACATGACATCATCGTATACAACTAAATTGTTGATACTTCCATCGAGGTCTTCTACTGATGGTGCCTCGTCAATATCGGTTATAAATTCAATAATACACTCGCCAGCAATCTCTGAAGCGTTTTCATTAAAATCCTTTAGCACTTCATAGCATCGTTGATCATCTACGCTAGGAGCAACTAAATACAACTTATCCCATTTCATCCATCTCATTATTAAATTGAGCAGCAATTGCGTCTTGCCGGATCCAGATGGCCCGATTATAATTGCGCAAATAGAGTTTGGTAGCGCTGCATGATGCTTAACTGGTTCTCTTGTTTTAGTCGCTGATAAATCAATTATATCCATATCTCTATACATAAATTATGGATCTATATTGTGTGAAGTGTAAAACGCGTACTAGCACAAATGATGTGACGACGATTACAACTAAAAATAACAGATCTGCACTTACTGGTAGATGTGCAACATGTGGTACAAAAAATTTAGATTTATTTCTATGAAATCCGGAAATGTTTTTAAAAAAACGAGGAGGTGATATCGCAGCCAAATTGGCAAAGCTCCCTGGAACCCCATGGGCAAAGTACCCCGGAGAAAAGCACCTTCCAGGATATAGCTACTGTGGCCCCGGAACACGATTAGATATCAGACTTGATGATCAAAATCAGCCCCGACCTGGCGAGTATCCGATAAACGCTATTGATAAGGCGTGTCATGCTCATGATGATGCATATAAAAGCAGTAATCTGCAAAACAGACATCTCGCGGATGTGAAATTAATTCATGCGTTAAATGCTATTCCTGATAAATCTTTGAAAGAAAAATTGGCTTTGTGGTTGGTAAAATCGGCTATGAAAGGCAAATTGATGATGGGCGCTGGTAATTAATAATATGGAATCTATTTATTATTCTCCAAAAGGATACTGGAGGGGTAACGCTGCAATCAATAAACTCGCTAACGCCGCAAAAGTGAAAAAGGCCACTGCGGCTAATTGGTTATCCAAACAGGCTATATGGCAAATTTATCTACCGCGCCCTAAATAAAGCAATTTCTCGCATTTTGATGTTACCGGACCTAATGAAGTTCATCAAGCTGATTTATTGTTTTTACCACATGACAACGGTTACAAATACGCGCTAACCGTAGTTGACGTTGCGAGTCGATACAAACAAGCAGAACCGCTGAAAACAAAATCATCACCTGAAGTTGCTTCTGCATTTGAAAAGATTTATCGACGAGGCCCACTACGCTGGCCAAATCTGTTACAAGTTGATCCTGGCAAGGAATTTCAAGGCGCTGTTTTATCAGCGATGAAACATCACAATGTCACCATCAGACGAGGGCATACTGCGCTACATCGCGATCAGGCAATTGTTGAACGATTTAATAGGACTCTTGCTGAACGGTTATTTGGATATCAATACGCGAAGGAGTTTATTCAGGATAAAAGATCCCGTGAATGGGTTAAGAGATTACCAGCTGTGATTACCGCGCTCAATAACGAGATTACTAGAACAATTAACATGAAACCTGTCAACGCGATTAAGAAAGCGTCTATACTAAAAATGGAAATCCAAGGAATTTCACAAAAAGATTTCAAAGAACCAATTCTTGGTAGTAATATCACTGTTAGGTATTTATACGAACCAGGAGAGCTTGAGGGTGGTAAAAAAAGAGCTACCGATCCTATTTGGAGCGTCACTACGCATAAGATATCCGGTATAACACGATCTACTGGTAGACCTCCAATCTATAAACTGGATTCAACTGCTCCTCAGCGAGGATTTACTCGACAACAATTACAAGTGATTCCCGAGGATACTCAATTACCACGGCGTGGTCTTAACTAGCACCCCCTTCGTCTGTTGCACTCAAGACAAGTCAGCATAACGTTATCTCTGATATGACCAATGCTGCTATTCTTTCTGTCTACGGTAAATTGGCGAGGATCTTTATCCGAATACTGCCAACACATTATACAATTGCAACTAGCGCAGTGATTATTATGTTGTTGCTTCAGCGTAATTATTAATTCAGCATCAATGTCAAATTCTCGTTTTTTTTTTGTCTTGTTGTTTGTAACCGGAGAGTTTTTTTATCAATAATTTTAACATCAACGATGCTAGCATCATCCATTGTGGTGTCATCATCGAAAATAATTCTTCGAAGTTGATTTATTCTTCGTACTCTGGATACTGCAAGATAGACTAAATTCGACCATTCGATGTGATTATCCACCATCCAAACAATTGTATCTGATATAGTCAATCCCTGTGAAGAGTGTATTGTCGCTGCGTAACCTAACGTCCATGGGGATTTATCAGCACGCAATGCATCTTCGACGACGCTGATATCAACCAGCACAATATCATTTAACACGAGAATCTGCTTTTCACTCTTCCCTGGAATATCAACTTCAATATTCTGCTTTCGTGTATCCAAAGGCCTATAACACAACGGTACTGGAAGTGTTGCAAATTTTTCTTTATGCGTTTCAAATAACTTCATCTGAAGTGTGTCTCTGACTATTTTTCTACTTGCTACTATCAAATCATTTGGTCTCCACGTTTCCCAAAAATCATTCATGGGAGTTTCTGAAATTATTTCACGCGCTATTTCACATTGGATTTTATCCGGCTGTAATCTAATTAGCGCTTTAAACTCGCGTAATTGTTCATCAAGTGATCTATGGTCGGTATTAATTTATTCATAGTAGTCTACAAAACCCTTTAGCCATTCATGGGGGGATGCACCGACAAATGGTGGTGGTTGGCCGTGATCACCGCACATGAAAGCCATTGATATTATTCGCGATAAGGGAATCAGCGCTGTTGGAAATCTTGCAGGAAAGGCCTTTTCTGCCGCGAAAGATAAAATAGCATCATTGGTGCGAAAGAAACCAACAGTGCTGCCATCAACTACAGTGATGCCTGCAAAAATCAGCAAAGCAATAAATAGCGCAGTGGAAGAAAAACTAGCGTCGTTGGCTGCTTCGGTGACTCCGTCGCCATTGACAGCTTCACCGGTAACAGATAGCGCTATCATGAACGCGATAGCAGGATGTGGTTTGAAACGAAAACAAAAACGACGATGATTATAAAGAGTTTCACAATTGAAAGCACTAAATAATAATAACAATGTTTAAACGAACAGCTGATCCCGCTCTTGATATGGAAGCCCCAGTTCGCAAAGACGATTCCGTCCGCGATTATCAATACTATTCCTATCATGCAATACAACCCGACCTACGATCGCGAATCGAACTACAAGTTCAAGATACCAGTAAATACTTTTTGCCATGTGAAGCATTTATTGAAATCGAGGGAAAACTCGTAACAAATGTTGCAGCTGATACCCCATTTGCAAATGATCAAAATATCCGAGTTGGTTTTGTTAATAATGGCATAATGGCGTTATTTGAAAGTGCAAAAAGAAATTGAATCAATAGACCGTGAGGTTGATGTTGCAACAACAATAATCGGGTTAGCAAGATACTCCGATGATTATACAAGATCGGCTGGTCCGTCTATGATGTTTGCAAAGGATACCTCTGATAACGCTGACCACCTTCAATACATTAAAGTGTTAACAGCACAAGATACTGCAGAAGCAAACCAACAAGAAGCAGCTAATCCAGAACGTCGAGCTAGACCCGGAGCTGCGTTTGAAATTATAAAAGAAGTTAATGGTAATTTCAATCTAGGGTTTGCAACACGAGTAGCAACGTCGCAAAGACCACAACGATATTTTTCATGTGCGATTCCACTCCATCACATATTTGGATTCTGCAGAAATGTCAGAAAAGTCATCTATGGAGCCAAGAACACAATCGCGTTAGTGCGAAAAGGCAATGACAATGATGCAATTTGGCGTACTGGTGCCGCTGATGGTAAAATTGTTTTGAGTAAAATAGTATTGTGGATGCCAGTAATGACCCCATCAATTACCACGGAAGAGCGGCTACTTTCATTTATGGACACAGGTGGCAAATCATTGATAAGTTGGCTAACAACAACAACTGATGCCAAAGAGGATAATGTTGCTGATACATTTACATGGCACCTGGCATCAAAACAAGGCGTTTCAGCTCCACGTCATATATTTATAGCGCTGCAGGATCGGGATCGATTAGGCTCCCAAGAACGCAGTCATATGATATTTGATCGGTTAGGAGTCAAGGAGGTTTCACTGAGAATAAACGGACAACAAGAACTTGATTTTAAAAGCCTCTATCCGATTTATTACTTTTCGCTGGAACATCTTGATTTAACAAGGCAATCCGACGTTGATATACACTTCAGAGCTCGTATAGCTCCTGGTGGCGTTAATTATAGAGCGATTGCTGTCATTCTCAGTGATAAATCAATGTTGTTAGAAGGGGTTGGTGGACGAATGAGAGTAGTTGATGCATCAGTGGAAAATATGTAAATGAAACTTGAAGAGTTGCAAATTAGATCAATTGAAAGCATAAATGTGTTTTACAATAAAATGACATATAGTGTTGTTAGTGTCAATCTGACTGATGGTCAGGTCAAGAAATTGCGATCAAAATCCGCTAAAGAATGTGGAACAACAATAACGTTAAAACCAGCGCAGATGTCCGGCGGTACACATAAAATATCACTGACGGATCGTCAAATAA
This sequence comes from Unio delphinus, assembly GCA_029339505.1. NCBI lineage: Eukaryota > Metazoa > Mollusca > Bivalvia > Unionida > Unionidae > Unio > Unio delphinus. The sequence continues at coordinate 1,764,251 of JAQISU010000337.1, forward strand.
AACATTTCAATGATGCGCTAAAGAAACGGCGAGGGGTTCAAATTGTATTTTCAAAAGCTGCAATCGCGAACATGATAAAATCAGGTGGTATATTTCCATTGTTAGCTGCAATACCAGCATTGATTTCAGCGGCTGCCCCAGCAGTGACGAAAGCGGCAGCGTTGGGAGCCGTTGGGACCGCAGCAGGGATGGCGTTGAAAAAGGCAACTGGGAAAGGATATAAAAAAAAGGGAAAGGGTCTAAGACTACCAGGAACCCCGTATTCATGGTACAGCGGGAGATCCGTTCACGGATCCGGCCTAAGAATCCCAGGAACGGTTTATTAGTTGAAAGCCCAATGCTCCCTATGTCCAATTTTGATTTAATTGATGCTGCTAAAAAACTGGAGATAAAAAACTTCAGAGGGGTTTTTATGAGAGATCAATTACCGAGAAAACCTAAACGTGTTGAAACAGGTATCATCAATCTTGATAACAGTGGGATTGTCTATTTTGATTCATATGGGTTAGCTCCGCCAAGCGAGTTTATGCGGTATATAAATTCTTCGATGAAACTCAAAGAGTTTCCGATTTTTTATTCCACGCTGCCAACACAACAATTAAATGATCCACCGATATGCGGCCGTGAAGTATTAAATGTCCTCGCGGAGATTTCATCGTCACAGAAACCACCTCATCTGGTTGTAAATAAATACACGAGTGGGAAATTACAAGGTAATTTTAGAGAATTAATAAATTAAAAATACTAGAGTCTTTACAATAATGATTAATATTTGGGGACAATCTCTGTCAATGTTGAAACCCACCGCGGAAACATCTGCGGGTTCTATCGAGGATGTAAAAAAAAATAATTGAAGATGAAATCGCTGAGACGTTAAATTTAGCAAGTGTTGACCCGAACGAAATAGTTGTATTTCAAGACAAACAGGGTAAATTGAAAAACAGTAACATATCCGCGGATGACATTTTGATACGGCAGCGCAACGCCGCTGAAAACTCTATTGCGTTGTATTCCAACGGTGGACAACTTAAACCAGGCGCACTTGTGTCTACGATCACCGACGCGATTGCCGCCCACGGCCGTGAGCTGGATGATCATATACGAGGTTATAATAGTTTTCGCAAAAATGTCATACATAAATTCTTTGGAACCCCGCTTGTGGTTGGCATGACTCTCGCTGAAATTAAAAACTATATATCGCTATTCTTTTTTAACAAGAACGCGGGGAGGATGATGAATGAAGATGAAATCAAGGCAAATTATCTCGATATTTACACAGATATTTCTAAACTAATAGAAAATCTTGAAAAGGTACAAAAACCCACTAACGACGTCATTGTTAAGTTTTTGGAACCCCGCTTGTGGCTGGCATGACTCTCGCTGAAATTAGCGAGTTTATCGGCAAGCATACTCACAATGCCTACATCGCTAATAGTTTCTTTGGTGCCACAGCTACATCTACAATGACTCTCAAAGATATTAATATGTTTATGGTGAGACAAACAACACTTAATACCATCGTGGATAAATTTTTAGGAAGAACACCTGTTTCTGAAACCACACTGACAAGTCTGACCCTCGCTGAAATTAAAAGCGCGTTTGAACAAAAGCCCACCAGAGAAATTGTTAATAAGTTCTTTGAGGGCAGTAACCTCCAAGATATCACGACAAATTTTTCTAACATCAACCGGTATATTGAAAACCAAGCACAGCTTGGAATCAACGACCTTCTGATTTCATTCTTTTTTAGCAAGAGGGATGGAAGGATAATGTCTTATACCGAAGTCGAGGCAAAATATCTCGATATTTACGGCGATATTCTTAACCTAAAATACGATTTCAAAAAGGTAAAGATTCCGCATCACCACACGAGCGTTAAAAATATCGTGTATACGGTTAATCATGGAACCATGGATTGGATAAGAGACGTTTATACTACATTGTCCATCGGTATCGGGAGTCTCCCCGGCATAGCGGGCCCTAACTACAAGCCAACATGGGCCGATGGTATCTACAGGCTAACGTGGATCTCTATCGATCAATTTAATATGATCGCGGACGGTAAAACCTACTCTGGTGGCACCGCGACGTTAATTACGGATGGTCGCGGACAAGACTTTAATGTCGTCGCTGTTGATAGCTCCACCATTAGATCAAAAATAACTTGGTGTTTAGAACTTGTAGACGATTTTTCAGGCTGAAGCTAACATAACCTATAGGCCCGCAACGATGGCGAATAATTGAAAACACTAGCGGGTTTAAAATAACAATGACATCATTGACGGGGTCAACGAAATCAATTGAACCGATAATAATCCCGTTGACAGAGTCAATGGAATCACAATCGCATCGATATCGATATGATACCGTGAAAGAGTTTTCCGCGAACTTGAAATCACTTTCTGAGCGTTATCGTGAAAAAATTAAAAAATACCGCAAAAGAATTACCGCCATCGAATCCAGTGTGATGGCCAGCGCCGTGGTTATTTTGTCGACGGTGACCATGATGGCTCCGATTGCAGTTCCAATTGCTATCTCCGCGGCAACAACAATCGCGGCAGTCGCCACCGCGATAACTAAAAAGTTATCATCGTGTTCTCAGAAAAAACTCAGTGATTATACAGCTCGGTACCGGGTGGTATTTGACGCGTACTCGAAATTATCCGAGTTGATCTCGCTGTCGATAGAGAATTCGTTCATATCCGATGTTGAATTTTCCACGATGACCCAGTTGTATAACTCCGCGATGTTGAAATTGGAAATTGAAGACAGCGTTAATAATAATGTCACTACAATTCAACGAATTGCAACTGCTTCAACGAATCGCGGAGAATACCACTCCGCTACGAACAAGCATGATATCAATAACATCAACAACCCCTGAATTTAGTGTGAACTTTCCTTCTCCGATTCCAGTGCGTGAGATCGCGCTGGCAAAATTACGAGTGTATCATAGCTGGCCTAATATCAGATCTGTTGCATTTGGCGGTCAGCAACCCAATAACGCACTGGTGTTCTCGTATAAGAATAAACCCGATGGCACTCCAGCGTGGGAAACTGTTTCGTTACCAACTGGGTAGTACCAAATTGAGCAAATCGATGCTGAAATTCAGCGTAGAATAAAATCAATCATTGGAAAAGAATCAAAAATAGCTATTAAACTTTATGAACCGACGCTCTCGTCGTCGATCGAAATAAGCACAGAGGGATACATTGTAGATATCTATAACAGCTCGTTAAGAACAGTGTTAGGATGGCCTGAAAAACCACCAGAAAAATCCACCGCCGACTTAACCACAGACGTACAATCATATCATGAAATTAATCCCAGTTATCGAGATAATTTATCTGATATAAGAAAAGGAAGAATCACCGATAGATTTATATTTACCAATAAAGACACATTGCAATGGGATTTTATCATTAAAAGAACAGCCAACTCATCTGTTACTATTTCATTTACGCCAACTGACGTCCGTGGCTATTTTAATGAAATTAAACAATTATATGACACACAACTAGAACAACTACGGAAAACAAAATCGCAAAAACACGTTGAAATAATAAATCAACTTATATCTGACATGGAATATATCTATGAACTAATTATTCAAACAATAATTAATGGCAACAGCGACAGTAAACAACGATTCCTAACCGAATACAATATCACAGAAGACAATCTGCGTAATTTCAAGTTTCCCAAATACAACGCTGATGAACTAGCAAGAATTGTTAAAACCGATATCAAAGCGCTACAAAAATCAGATTCAACTGTCCTCAAATATAATAATGATCCAGATGGTGGCGGTAGGCATATTGCCCGGCATAATGTAAATATTTCAACGGTGATTGCGCTCAATTTAGTATGTGATGCAATCGAAGGAAGTTATCAAATTAATCTAGAGCAATCAAATCAAGCTCAGCAAGGATATATTCTTTATTCATTTGCACCAACAGCCCCTCCGGGATTTCTAATTATTGAAAACCCAATTAATCCTGTCTACATGCGATGCCATAATAATTCGCTAACGAGAATTAATTTCCGACTCACCGACCAGTCAGATAATTTAATTGATCTACAAGATGAGGTGCTAGCGATTAGTTTGTTTGTAAAGTCCTAAAGACTGGATCAAATATTCGGTTAACCCATAGCAGCAGAGAGGGTGAGTGACAACGACAATGGCGTCATTGACGAATTCATCCAGGAGGTCTCAATTTACCGAATCGACGCCTTTTTTTTACGCTTTACGAAGAAGCCTTAGATTACCGAATCGACGCCTGTAAAGGTCGTCTGATTCACCCTCTCTGCTGCTATATATATATATATATATATATATATATATATATATATATATATATATATATATATATATATATATATGCATAATTATGGTATAGTCCTTATGTAAACTACATTTTCTCACTATAGACCATAAGTGCACGTTTTCTTCTGTTCTCGAGAGGAGGAAAGAATTCCCGCACCGATTAGCAGGTCGAAAATATATAAGGCTCTAGCCAGGTAAAAGTAATGTTATCTCAAAAAGACATACCCTTTCTGTACTACCATGACGCACCAGTATCCTCTCTGTAACTCTTAATTTCCAGAGTATGCTGCTTGATATGAGAAAATTTGTCATAATGGATCAAGTGTGCTGCATCATCCATGGTGACCCAGATGTAGTTCGTTTTCAGTGAAACTCCCTTTTCATTTTTAAAGTAGTACATTTCTCAGTGAAATACAAAAAGTTAACCCTTTAAAGCAAAACATATCACCCCTTGTTTAAACTGAACCCTCACTGCCAAGAAACCCTCAATCTGTCCCTAATCATGAAACGTCAAAGATATTATATGTTACGTATTTTTCTGATCATGTACAACATATGAGTCCCAAGACGGGACTTGTACTCCGTTGGTCTGAAAAGAAATTCTTGGAAATATATGATACATTCATCAGCGATAACAAGATTGTCATATTTGCTGTGGTGGATATGGCTATTAGATTGGCACCATATTCATTTAAGACCAATAAGATATCATACTAAATCGTCTGGTGAAATGTCATGTTGATATGACATTTGTTTGAAGGATTAACAATAACAGGATTGTAAAGACTGCTGCCACAGTCGACATTGTGGCGCCATTTCCATTTTTAACCGAGTATAGATCATCACATATCTCTTGATGAAAGTGAAAAATACAGGTCAATACGAATAGTAATGTGAGTGGCGGGAGGAATAGTGACAACAAAATCTTCAAGACAACTCAATTGGCAGCCATATTTAATGTATGAGTGGAATATGTTGAATTAAGACCCATTAATACCTTACGAAATCTGGTGAAAACCTAGTGCTGAAACACCATACAATTGGGATCAGTAGAGATAATAATTTGAAGAAGGCTACAATGGTGGCCATATTGAGGAAGAGTTTGGAACCGTTTCAGCATGGAGCAGATATTCCATTCATGAGGAGTAGCAATAGCAAAATTCGCAACATTCCAACCATACTGAGTGCCTGCTTATACCAATTTTAATTTTAGACTTGAAATACATTATGCGAAATCTACTGTGGAAAACACTATACTGATAAAATGTTACATTATGGACGAAAAACAAAAACAAGATTTTCAACTTATTAGATACCAGAGTACCAGCTTTTCCTTGCTGAACCAACTTGCTATGACAAAGATTTTTCTGTCGTAGGCACCATGACGATATGGCCAAACCATCTAGAAGAGATAGCGATAAAAACTAGTTTACCATCTGACCATTGTATTGGTGATTTTGAGGTTCAGATTGGCGCCATTTTCATTTGCACCAAGTAGACAGCATAAAAGGTCTTTTAAAATTAAACACGATACTGATGTGAATATTCATTCAAGAGATGTAGTGATAACAAACTTTTCATGATCGCCACTATAGCAGAAAAATTGGATGTCTGAGGGGCGAAGTTTTATTTAGGACCCACAAGGCATCATATGTATTTTGGTGTAAAAGCCATCTTGTTATGACCGTCCATTCAGGAAGAGTAGTAAGAGCATGAGTCTCAGGAAGACAGCGATACTGAATGTTTGAGTGCACTATATCATTTGAGACCAACGAGTACTGGTGGGGATGCCGTGTTACGACGTTTCGATCAGTTGGAGTGGCATTACTAAGATATTCGAGATGGCTGCTGTGATGACCATTATGGAATTCCGATCTGCACTGTTTTCATATAGGACCAACTGAACACCAGGAGAAAGCTATTAGTAAAAACCACATGCTGGTATGAGCATCCATTCAGGGGTAACTATAACAGGATTTCCAAGATGGCTAGAATATTGGATATTCGAGATATACCAAGATCAACTAGATCATGGGATGAATGCATGTATAAACCTTCATCGCAGACCTCCAAGAATTTAGTAGGAGTCGTGATAAGAATTGTTTCCCTACGGCCAGATCAGGCCATGGTTGTCAGACCCCACCATAAACTCTTCTGATCTATGAATAGAAATAAAATAAAATACCAACCTTAATTTACGGTAGGTAAGGAAAGACAGATTGAAACTACACAAATATGAAAGTGATCACTACGCTTACCTTCCGCGCGAAGTTTCTATTTAAATACATCAAAAGCAATATGGCTGCTGAAATAACTCACATCTGGAGAAATATATTATTGTGCAAGGCTACAATTTATGTTATGTATTACATTATAAAGAATTAGATATTTTGAAGAAAATAGTTTGGAAAAAAAGGTTATCCAGAGTAACAATACACTCTTGTAATTCTGAGTGGGTTTTATATGACATTCACAAGATTGAAGTGCAGTTTTGTAAAGTTTCAGGCTAATACAGATTCTAACCATATTTGTGAAGTATTTAACAACATTTGTTTAGCCCTTATGCAAACCTCATTTTATCACTGTGAACCTTTTCCTGTTGTTCTTGAGAGGAGGAAAGAATTCCCTGCACCGATTTGAAGTTACGAAAAACCACAAGTAATTTGAAAGTTTTATTTTCTCACCAAGACATACGATGTTTTCCTTTACGTACTAACACGACGCATTATCCTATCCACAACTTTGTTATAATGGACCACGTTTGCTACAATATCCATGGCTTTCCAAAGCGAGTTTGGGTTCAGTGAAACTCCATTTTTCATTTTTCAAATACCACACTTCTCAGTGAAAGATAGAAATTTAACCTATTAAAGCAAACCAAATCACACCACTGACGGTTGGTAAAGATTTCTTGGAAATGAAGATACAGTTTCGTGTTGTTCACTACTTAGTGTTTAAACCATCTATGATATTCATCAGCGATAACAAGATTTTCACATTTGATGTGGTTAATACCGGATGCCAGATTAACACCATTTTTGTTAAAGACCAATACCACATTATAATCAGTCTTCTGGTAAAATGTCACGTTGATCTGACTTTATGTTTGAAGGATTAGCGATTACATAATTGTCAGACTGTTGTCATATCCACTATATCAGATTGGTGCAGTTTCTAATTAGGAGCACGCAGATATCATCAAATATATTTTGGTGAAAGGCGCAACACCCATATGAGCATGAACATCCATGCTGGGAGCGGAGGGGCGTGTAGTGACGGCACAAATGTTTAAGACAACCATCATGGCAGCCATAACGGTTACATCATTGACATCATGTTGCTTTCGTGCAAATTAGGTGCCTTAACAATCTCTTGAAACAATCCTGGCGCTGATATACAATCATTTTGTGAGAAGTGGAGATAACAAACATTTCAAGAGGGACACGCTATTTACCTCCTAATCCTAAGAGAGGACTCGATTTCGGAAAAAAATTATAATCGTTGAATGGTTCCACAGGCAAACCGCTACGGTAACAACATTTGTTTAGCCTTATGCAAACTACAATTTATCACGGTGAACCTTTTCCTGCTGTTCTTGAGAGGCGGAATGAATTCCCAGTACCGATTTGCTGTTACGCAAAACCACAAGGATATAGTAATGTGAAAGTTCTGTTATCTCACCAAAACATACGATGTTTTCCTTTATGTACTACCACGACGCCTTATCCTATCCACAACATTTAATTTCCAACGTTTTCTACTTGATATGAGTAAATGTGTTATGATGGAACACGTTTGCTGCATTATCCATGGCCTTCCAAAGGGAGATTGGGTTCAGTGAAACTCCCTTTTCATTTTTCAAATAGCACACTTCTCAGTAAAAGACAGAACGTGAACCCTTTAAACCAAACCAAATGACCCCATCTTAAAAATGAACCCTCAATGCAATACAAAACGGCATGCCCTGAATTATTTACAGGCTTAAATTGTGATGACCAAGACTGGAGCAGGCGATGTGTAAGAGGTGCTCGACCTGGGAGATGTCACCATTGGCCAAGTGCATTTGGAGTTTGAAAACAAGATACCTTTTCAGTGCTAACCAGATCTCTTGAAAAGAGAGACTGATCAAGTTGCCATTAATATAGTTGTGTGTGTGTTTGTTTGTGTGCATTCGCTACGCGCGTGCGCGCGCGCGTGTATGTGTATTTGTATGCGTGCGCTTACGTTTGTTTGTGTTTGTAATTAAGTTGGTATGCGTGCAAGTACCTTTGTGTTTGTGTTTGTGTGTATTTGTATGCGTGCTCGTAAGTTTATTTTGTATACATATAAAACCCTAATCACTTAACACAAAACCTTTAGTAAAAATATTGTGTTATTTAGTATTAAAAAATATTTTATGTAAGCACTTTCGTCCCTGTTGATTGTGTAGGTGATATGAGTAGTTGGTAAGAGGGGATGTTTTCCATTATGTCCTTGCTTGAGACATGAGGTGGAACGTACGTCATTCGCGCCATTCAACATTGAATATTCAAAAATAGCGAGTAACATAGAAAAGGATGGTGCGATTACAAGAGGCTGTAGATGACCTGGAGATGATGGAGGAATTTTTTTTATTATAATGGAGTATGATGAATAAACTATCCTCCATCTCAAAATGGAGATTAATATTTTAAAGAAGACGAAGGAAGGTTGAGAGAACTGATAAAGGGGGAGAAAAGGAGAAGAATGAGGATGAAGAAGATAATTTAAATGAGAGCCTGGAACGAAAAGATCGAAAAAGAAGAAAGACGAGAGAAGGAGGAAAATGAGAAGAAAAAGCAGAATGTGATGGGGAATAGAAGGAAATGGTGGAAAAGAAGATAGGAGAGATAGTAGTAGAAACCACAGGGCTACTCATATGTCACGAAACGATTTACTATCTTGTCTAAATTGTGTTACTTACAAAATGGTTTGTATATGTAAACCACGTGTATCTGTCTGCATTATCCCTACAGTAGCGCATTTGCATGGACATTATCATTGGCGCTAATGTGGCTCCATTCACTACTTCTGATAATGGTTTTAATCTCTTTACTTGGGGCCTTGTTGTTCTTGTTGTTGTTGTTGTTGTTGTCCTTGTTGGGGTTTTCAGCACAAGATAGGCTTTACATGGCAGTCAGTTTAATTGATAGAGATAGTACCCTGGAAAACCGCAGGAAGAACCACCGACGCACGATAAGCTACTGGCAATCTTTCTCGGATAGACACGTTAGCCGTACTTGGAACGTAAGGGCCACAATGTCTCTGCACTAGGTGTGTATAATTTACTTGATCTATTAGATACCGAAATTGCAGTCATATGTAAACACATGTTAGCAAACCATTCAGAAATATCATTGAATACATTACGTAAAAACTATACAAACTACTCTACAGTAGATACAATTGAGTGTGAGTTTTGTACTAAGGGTATACAAATCGGTGTAGCAATGATGCATAAGAAATATTTTGCATATTCTGTCAAAGAACTGGATTATAGTAAAGACCGAATCGTAGGAATTGAACTAAACATGGCCTTAAAAATTCCAGTTTTCATATTTGGCGCTTACCTTCCTTATAATGACAACCGTACGTTCTACCAAGAATGTATTGACATTCTGGAGTCCTTGTTCGTATAGTATGCTTCAGTTGGCAAAGCAATACTCTTGGCAGACTGTAATGCCCAATATGATGACATTTCCCAGTCTTGGTGCTCATGCTACAAAAGCCAATTACTAATAAACTTTATTGACAAAAGCAACTACGTGGTCCAGTACAAAACAAACTTTGAAAAAGAGACCGAGTTATACATTTGAGCCTCTTAAAACAACTCTTGACTATATTCTCGTTGGCAAAAAGTTGCTACAATATGTAAATGACAAGGTATTCTAACCCTCCCCATATACCCTTCCCATCATAGCACACATCTGACACAGGAGGCCGCAATACACCATATCTCTAAAACGACTTATGATCGATATACAAAGCCTTTTTGGTCAAAGGATGTCCTTGAAACACATAAAAGAGTTAGACAGTTTAGAAGGATATGAATTGTAAATGGGAGATCCAAGGGACTAGTACATGTTACCTACAAAGAATATAAGTATGACAAGAGCGAATTTTAAGAAACAAATGTAACAAACAAACTATGAATGCGTGTTTAATAATATAAATGAAGCAGCAGTGTTAGATATTATACCTTTCTGGAAATTGTACAGTAAACAACGTAATAGGGACAGAAAAATTTAAAGCTGTTTCGAACTAAAATTTAATTGAGAAACAGCATCTAATACACAATATATATATATATATATATATATATATATATATATATATATATATATATATATATATATATATATATATATATATATATATATATATATATATATATGTGCCAGATACTTGAACACCTATACAACCACCATAATGCTTCAGCGAGTATGTTATTCATTAGTTTATTCAATAAACCTACGATGAATAAAGAAACCGATCTTAAAGACTAAAAAATTGTGCCAATCTACAATGTTAACGAATGTGACCTTGACAACTACAGAGCTGTACCTTTATGGTTTGTTTGGTATAAACTATTTGAAAAATGTATTACACTTAATTCATGATAAAAATAAACAAAATGTTAAAAGTGCTAAATTAGCGGGGCTTTCAAGAGGAATTGAGCTGTATAACTACATCGTTTAACCTACACGACATATATATATATATATATATATATATATATATATATATATATATATATATATATATATATATATATATATATATATATATATATTGTACTATAAATGGCACTAAATCTGAAACTGTACCAATCAGACAAAGTGTCCGACAAAGTGGAGTGCTTTCCACGCTTCTATTTCTGGTAAATATCAATGATTTGCTAAAATTGTTAGAAGATTAAAAAATAGGAATAACCGTAGGATCAATTTCGTCTGGACACCCTGCATTACGTTTGTTGATATGACGCAAATAACGACAATCCCTGCTCATTTACAAGCACTGATTGATATCGCTCACTTGTACCCGGTAAACTGGAATTTTAAAATCAATGAAACAGAGTTGAATTATCATCTTCAAGTAAAACGATTAAAGAGAGATTTCAATTGTAAGTGGAGAATTGGCCCAAATCTGTATTCCTAATTCTCAAACTAGTGACACTTTGGTAACCCCATGAGCGCTGACACGAGTTGCGTAACTGTAGTGGAACAGGCCTGTACAAAGGAAGAAAATCACTATTCGGATTGGAAAAATGGAATCTAAATTAAATCTCTTAACCACTGTAAGTCTATATAAGAAAATTGTTATTCCAGCCCCACTTTATGGTTGCTAGGTTAAATCAAGATCGGATCGAAATCCATTAAACGATCAGAGGTATTACATCATTGTATTAAGTACATTCAAGAATTTTCTTGTAAGACCTGGTCTGCAATCAACTAAAAGATGAATGGAATGAACCCAATTGCCACTGAAATTCATAAAGTAAAACTATATTTCCTATACATATTAGGTAATATGCTTGAGAATACCTTTGTTTCTTTGTTTAAAAGAATATTTACAATGAGATTGTAATTCTTCCTTTGCAGTAATGATCGTAAGTAAGAAATGGGATTTATTCCATATATATATATATATATATATATATATATATATATATATATATATATATATATATATATATGTACGGCTTAGAAAGAATGGAACACCATCCATAAATGAATGAGAATAATCGCTTTAAGCACACCTGCTTTAACGATCCCTCTTTTCAAAGATTCAAAATATACATCATTTTATAAAACCCACCATTCTGTGACAAATACCTAGGTCAAACAAAGTGCTTAAACTAGTCAAATGTTTGTCCAGGTTTCTGGTAGCTCCATACCCATACATTACGACATTTCATAACTATGCATTCTGATGTTATTGCTCATATGCTTATCAATCATGTATTCGAAACTTAATGAATGTGGGATCTATTTTGATTGCATATAAACAATAATTTTTATGTTGTACTTGATGCAAATCTTCATAATATATCTGAGGAACAATATATAAGGTAATTATATATATATTACTCACGTATGGTTCTGCATTTTAAATATAATATTGCACAACATTTCTTTAATTCACTAAAGTCTTAAGAACTTCATTCAATTCTAAAATGTCTCTCTCTTTTTTTTAAGTGTATACAATTCAATATGGAATGAGTCTAAGATAGCCAAAGCATTCGTAACAGCGTAGGTAATGTAAGAGCAATTTTCTTTCTATGTCAAATAATGTAATTTGTAATTTTGTAATGTCTAAGAGTTAAAAAAACAGATTTGTTTTACAATGTGTAATTGATGCATATATTTAGATTATATTTGGTTGATTACAAGGAAGCCACACATTGTCCCCCCCCCCCCCGACCGGATTTCACTTCTAAACGTATTTGGCCTACAAACGTAATACGTAATTGCTAACCCCTTTATTTAGATTCTCATTATATATATCTTAGTACAAGGTATTCTCAGGGACACACACACACACACACATACATACATATATATATATATATACTCTACTGAGACTAGGAATCGACAGCAATGAATATATGGAAGATATTTTAAAGGTCAATCTTTGTTAACATAAAAGATGTATTCGACAAAATTAATAACTTTATAGCTATGGTTATGTGGACAATAAAACATATGCTGCATATAAATGTTAGCATTTTAAATTTAACAAAGAGAGTTGCACAAATACAAAACAAGCAATAAATTAAAGAATGGAGCAAAACAGAATTATTATCACAGCGCAAATATTGGAATTGTAAGCACTCAGTTGAACAAATTTGACAAACAACTAGACAAACTCCTGAATGGCATTTGAAATGTCACCATTACATGTAAAGTAAACACGTCTTATCGTTGGCTGTTAATGTGCTTTTATGTATCATTCTTTCATCACTGACAAAAATTAACGTATTTTAAAACGAAAGATTTGTATTCAAAGTTTAGAGTACTAATTTCTTTTGACTACATAGTATGCAATGCTTTAACTGCCATGTTTCTAAAATATACACTCGTTATATAATATTGTAAAGAAAATGAATACATACATTAAAGTGCTTAGAGCTTCTAAAGATTAGGCGCTATACAAAGTCCTCATTATTCTTATTATTATCTTAATTTCAAAATTATACTAAATTAAAGACAGTAATACATGGATCCAAGATAATACGAGTGTTCTAATCCAAATATATCATAAAATGATAAAACATGTTGGCAAATACTATTTAGTACGTGTATTAAGCGGTGTAGTCTGAAGTGCTAGCCTTGTAAAAAAAAAAAAAGGCTGCAATTCATAGCGGTTCCCACAATCAATATTATAAACAACTACACTTTTCAACTTCGAAAGTTATTTTGCCTTAATTTCCCACTTTATGTACATGTGCACATCAGATAACTAACTGATCTTGTAGGAAGTGATGCTTTCAATTATCTCCTTCCCTCTTTTTCTCTAAGGTGTTTTTACGGAAATGTGGCCTTGTCCTGTTATATCTGGGAGTTCCTGGCATTGCAAGCTCACAGCCACACTCGACTGTCCCGCTCTGATGGCAGTTGCTTTGATCTTCGTGATGAATTTAGCCTTTGCTTTGATGTCCCTGTGTAATATCGAAAATAAAGTACTGAACATACATATTTTAGGAACGATTTCACTTTATGAATGACTGTTTATTCTCACGATCTTTTTCTAATATTTTGATACTTCTTATGCTAACATGGTCGGGATTGTTACAGATGGTTTGTTGCATAGGAGTTTGTCACGCCAGCTAGTCTTAAATATTTATATCGTACGTGACGCTTCAGATAGTCTTATTTCTTATTTATGATTCATATTAAAACTGATTATATAGTCCAATGACCATGCCTGTTTTGGGGAAGACTTGAAACCCTCTGGCTCTTTCTAGCGCATAGACAAACGTGTATTGAAAGTCAAGAGATTTGGTTGCTTTTTAAGAATGTTATTACTAATCATTAATCTGTACATAATATATAGATAGATATTACTGCATCACGATGTCATAGCGAGGTCAGAAATTTAAACGTATTATGTCTTGTACGTATAATTTGACATGTATAAACTGACACGGAAAACAACTTCTCAAATATGGTACTACTCAACTTAATACATTATTTCTTTTCTATATTGCCTTCTCATGGATATGCATATTGGGGCATACAATAGTATTAATTTTAAAACATGAACATTGGCCTTAGCAAGAAATTGTATCGAATTGTATTATACTATACCTTAACATACATACATACATACATACATACATACATACATACATACATACATACATACATACATACATACATACATACATACATACATACATACATAAGTCATACATACATACATAGGTCACAAAAACTCACGATATCTTCATATTCTCGACGTTCTTGAGAGCAGGCGACTCTATAGAGAGGACACACGCAGTCAGAGGACGAGGGAGAGGATTGCTCATGGAGATTTCTACTTCGACAGTTTGACCGACAACAGCATTAATGATGTCCTGTCAAAGATCAGGTAGAATGACTAACTCATCTTGACATTAATTTATTAAGCAATAACAGTGACGAAGCATAGAACGTGAAATTAAATCGACCAAAATAGGAAAGAGCAGCCGTCGCTCCCCCCACCCCACCCCCACCCCCCAGCAATATGGTTTTGGTTTATAATTTTCTTGACAACGTTAAAAAGCTACCCGCTTGTCTTTGAGCTTTGTACTACGTTCCCCAACCCCGCACTCCATACGATATAAATTTTCTTATTATAAATATCTTATTCGTTAGAACATAAATTTAATTCTTAGTGGCTATTTCAAAAACAGATGTAGCTTGTTATAGCCAAAACAGTTTGTATCTAAACTGGCAAGAAACATTGTTGTGAGCGTGAAAAACATTGCGGGAGTATGCGATATGTGATGCAGAAATCGCGCACTTTAGCAAGTCGCGTGTCGTTGGAGAAGACTAGTTTACCTTAACGACTATATCAGGACGACGTAGGCGAAAGCTGCTCGTCTTACAAAATAGCTGATCCGTTTCCTTGACATCGGCCACAGCGTCAATCGCCATTTGCGCCTGTTCCACCAACTTATCTAAATATTCCTCTGGTTTTACAGTGACGTCGTATGTGTGACCTGAAATAAATGAGCGTCACCAAGTGCTGTAAATGATTAGAGAAGTTGGCAGTAATATCTATCGTAATATATTTTAATTGCTACAAGACGATGTGAACCCTTTCCAAAACATGCACTGTATATGTAATGGTCAACCGCATTATTGAGGTCAACGTAGCCTGATTATTAAATATAACCGTTTGCCAGAGCACAATGACTCAAGTTGGAAAATATCTTTTACGTGTATTATAGATGCCGTTTATTTAAAGATCAAACACAAACTGTGCAAAAAAAGCTTCATTTAATTTTTTTAAATCATACTTAATTGCCATGTAAAAACTCAATATTGTAGTAGTATCACGTAACGTAAAGTTTCGCTAGCTTTAAAGCTAATGGTAATAACTCATTCATAAATCAGTCATTACCCAAGCACATTCTTAAATCTTCTCCGCAGCTAAACAGTATGTCTAGATAGACGTTTAGCCAGTCAGATCGTGTATCTACAATGGTAGTCCTTATGAAATTGAAGCCCGCCTTAAATTTTTAATCAAACATTCTGTCCAAGATACCCTTCTAATTCTGTGTTGTAAGTAAATAGTTGCCACAGTTAATATTGCATAGGATCATAAATACTTTTTATTTCACACACACACACACACACACACACACACACACACACACATATATATATATATATATATATATATATATATATATATATATATATATATATATATGTGGACCCTTTCCACATATATATATACACACACAATCAAAAAAAGCAGACGAAGCACCCTCGACTACAGAGACAAAAGACAGTAAATCGCACTAATCCTCACCTTGACCGCCCTTTAGAGTAACATCTTCCAATCTCATATCCTTGATTGTTGTCAGTAGTTCCCCTGTATATTTTTCAGCCACCAGTCTAATATAGACACCATGTACAGTTCTGTCTTTGTCTTTTTTGTTGGTGCACTTCAGTGACACGTGAAACTCGTTCCCGACAAGAATTCCGTCTTCGTATTTCACCTCAAACTCTACGTCCTGTTAAAAAGATACAAGTTTAGTTGACTGCGTGTGATAGTGGAATATTTTTTAAATGAATATTATCTGTAACTTAGCATAGCATCCATTGCATGGACTGGACTTGTACATGTATAAATAAGCAAATAAAATGTTTTCACGTCGTCAGTATGTTAGCTAATGTCAGTATGCATGCAGGTCTACAATATGCACATTGTCAGCACATTCATGACCATATATTTCCGTGCGAATAGCTAGACAACAAAAATGGAAAAGGCAAAACCTTACTAAAATCCCAAGGATGGCTGACATCTACAACCAAAACAATCAAGGCAAGAAAAAAAATATATCCTTACACTACATGACACGTTTATACTTATAATATCAGCACTCTTTTACAACTTCAAGTACTGTTTTTACGAAAATGTCATTAGAGGTATTCTACGGCAAAAAGGAGGACATAAGGACTACGTTGTCGAACTCGAAGTGGGACATACTGACGTATCCAAACAGTTAGATTGTCAGTCTGTACAATTATTCATTTTTTTAAACTGAATAAGGAGCAACAATTCTATTTAAAAGCAAATTTCAGTTTGTGTATGAATCATTTAGATTTTTTAAAGCAGCTTTTAAAACAATCAGTAATATCGCTACGATGTCTGCAGATGAGGCAGTTTATAGTGATGTCTAGCACTGCGGCATCAAGCCGCAAACATGTACCATGATTTCTCACACCGTAACGTTATCCTGACAACAGGATGACCAGTTTTAACAATAACCTTTTAATACAGAACGCCTAGCGAGGCAGCTATTAATACCATTTTATAAATCGTTGGTATCACTCGATCGGGGTTCGAACACGCAACATCCAGAATCCAAGACGGACGCTCTAACCACCAAGCTACCAAAGTGGTCTAAGATCAGCTTTAGTAACAGTATAAAATCTCTTGTGTTTGGTAACAAGCATTGTGTTAAACAAATCCAACACAACGTCACAGATCTAATGTTAATGGAAACCTTCACTACCGCCCAACCTCAAGTACTAGAGTTAATGAAAACTTCAGCCTGAACTTAACCTCATTAATCTAGAATAAATGGAAACTTTAAACCAACATAACGTCATGAATAGTGTCAATCGAAACCTAAAATTCCACCTAACCTAAACAAAATTCTAGAATTAATGGATAGCAAATTTTTTAGTAAATTATGTTTCTCCGAGAATACTTACCCAATCACATTACTTTAGGGATATTAGCCTGCTACCTCGCGAATCCAGCCCTACCAAAAGACGAAAATTCGTCTTTCCTGTCTATGTCATATAGACAAAGGGCAATAACTCTTGCCAATTACCTCCCCTTGCCGCCCGTTAGGTGTCGCTTCTTTAGTTTTTAAGCTGAGCGATATATAAAACACGAGGATGCTCGCATGGCGGGGTGGTTGGGAGGGTTTCTTAGTAATGTGATTGGGTAAGTATTCTCGGAGAAACATAATTTACTAAAAAATTTGCTTTCTCCTTTGAATACGTTCCCCAATCACATTACTTTAGGAGAATAAGTAATAGGAGGAGGGAATGCGGAGCATCCGACCTCCACCCCGGGTATCCTCTAGGGAATGATGGTTGGATTCCCCATGTGAATGATAACCCGGTCTCCTAATTTTCAATCAGCAACACAGCCCAGGGTCACGTGACATGTGACCCTTTTATGCGGTTAAGAAGATAGTTATTGAAATCTTCTTACCTACGAAAATTTATCTGGCGAATCCAGCGAAGCTAATAGGCTGTGCTGATTGTTGCACATGGGTCTGGTGGGCGTCTGGGCTGCCCAACACCGGACCTACTAGAATCAATGTTTGCCTCTGCGAGTACAAACTTGAAGATAAAACTGTAGAAGGTTGACTCTGCAACAGCTTCTATAAGGTGACTGATTTGCGAATTCTCAGAGTACGCCGAGCGTATAACCCACTACAGCCATGAAGCAAGGGCTTGAATGGTGATATCTCATATCCCAGCTATCACCAGAAGAAAGAGGTTCTAGTATGTGACCTGACTCACCTCTATGCATTGAAATGGTGCTAGAGTGCCCAAACAGGATCTTACATGGCTGTTGATCCTGACTTATCTATAAAGAAAGCGAGCTAATGACGACTCGTTGATCGCAATGTATGGTAATCTATTTTGGACTACGAAGCCTGGCTGCGTCAAGAGGACCATCAAACCCTCTGATCGAAACGAAAGAGAGTTCGGGTCACTAGAAAGGACATGTAACTCGCTCACCCTGCATGCTGAAGCTAAGGCTATCAAGAAACCCAATTTGTATGATAGTAGCTTTAACTAATCGTGGGTTAAAGACTCAATACTGTCTGAATTGAGTCATGTTAAAACCCAGGACAGATTCCATTTGAAAACAGGGTGAGGGATATAAGTCGATTAAAATTTTTTTTTTTTTTTTTTTTTTTTTTTTTTTTAAATGTCTAAAGATCTGACAAATCTTTGTCATGGCTGATAGCACATGTACCAGAATGGCCGAATGTGTCTGATATCATGGAGCGGTAACATTTGAGAATAACTGGAGCCAGATGTTTCTCCTCGAAAAGCCAGAGAAAAGTTGGCCAGTTGAGGGATTGTGACACTCAGAGGAACAATGTGAATGATATGGTACCAATCTCTGAAAACATGCCACTTGCCCTCGTAAACCTTCAGAGTAGAGGGCCTTCTTGCTCTCGAGATTCTCTCCGCAATCAAAGATTTAAATTGTTTGTCTTGCAAGGCTGTCTGGACAAGAGCCAAGCTTGAACATAAAGACGGTCCGGACAGGGGTGGAACACCCCTAGCCGCGGTTGCTTGTGAATACTTGTGCTGACTGTAATCTTCCTGGGTAGATCTATCGCCTAGATTGAGTAGATCGGAGACCCAGGAGTTGTTCCATCTGAGAGGGGTAATCAGAACCATCTGACAATTCTGACCCCTTAACTTCTGGATTAATTCCAGTACCAAGACCGTGGGAGGGTAGGAGAATGCCCACAACCCTTCCCAGGTGATTGATCGAGCATCCACGACCCAAGCTTCTGGGTCTGGAACCTGTGAGATGAAAGGTGGAGAACTTGCGATTCCATCTTGTTGCAAAAGATCAATCATCGGACGTCTCCAAAGTGTGTCAATTGGAAGAAAGTCCGATTGATGGAGTGACCATTCTGTGTGAATGACTAGATAGAGTGTCAGCCAAGACATTGAGTCTGCCAAGAATGTGTCTGAATTGTACATTGAGGTGGAGATTGTCGAACCAATGTAGAAATTGCCAGTTCAGATTGCACAGGTCTGGTGATTGGTGTCCCCTTGTTTTGAGGCAAGGCACCACCACAATGTTGTCTGACATAATGAGGGCAGTTTGTAATAAGAGTTGATCCTGCCCGAAATGAAAGGCATTGATGACAGCCGTTATTTCTGAAAGGTTGATGTGGAAAGGGCTCGCCCCTGGCACCCACGTGCCGCTGACAGTATCGAAGTTCGGCAACAGGTGGGCACCCCAACCGTAGGTATTAGTGGCGGAACATACCGTTATCTCCTTGGGGTATCTCCAGAGTAATCCCTGTGGACAGCCTACAGGGGTTGTGCCATTGACTCAAGAATGATTGTATCTCTGGCGTGAGCATGACTGTTTTCTGGGATCGAAGGGACTTGAAAAGAGCGCAATTACGCTAGCAACGTCCTTTGTAAAGGGCGCATAAAAGGACGGCTGATCGGGATCAAGTCTGCTGCCGCATTGAATAATCCGAGGATCTGCAACTCTCTCGCTAAAATGCGCATCCTGTCGGAAACGGACTCTACGAGTGCAATTATCTGGATAATCGCAAACTCGAGGAAGTCTTACCAGATTCAGATCGGGAGAAACTCCACACCCAGATGGACCAAAATCCGGATTGGACAGAGATCAAACTTTATCCAGTTCACGAGAAAGCCTATATGACGTAAAGTGATATAAGATCGTTTCTGCCTTTGAGCAGAATAGAACTTGACAGATGTTTCTGGAGGATGTCATCCAAATATACTGCCGACGCAATAGATGAAGTCGAGCGGAACAGGGTGACGACGTAACCCATAACCTTGGTACTAGCCCAAGTGCTTAAATTTAGGCCAAAAGGTATGACATGGAACTGATAAGCCTAGTCCCGACAAGCACAACGGAGAATGTCCGCTACTCGTGGGATAGGGACGTGAAATGTGCGTCGGTCATATCTAGCCAGCATATGATGGGGTTTAAGCGACGTGCCCTTCAGACATGCGTCACGACGTATCAGGTCTAGGTTGGCAGAAGCAGTCAGCGCGTTGGCCATGGAATGGTGAGCTGCCCTGTTAAGAACCCTAGCTAACCGGGCCGTCGAATCCCAAGCATGTTCATTGCCAGATTTTTCAGCGATCCTGAAAATGGCTAGGGAGGCTAGGTCTAACAGTGAAGACGTAGCGACTACATTCGAACCAGCTTGGACGTGGCATTGAACACAGTTTTGTCCACTTTATAAGACAATGCCGCAGACATATGGACTGCTGCCCTATTTTATCCCGATCCAGGACCTCAGTATTGAACGCATCGGAGTGAGTTTTGTACCATCGACCTGAAAACGACGCTGGTACTTGGCTTTCAGAAAAGAACGCCTTAGCATTTCCTGGATCCCCTATACGTGTCGACAGACGGTCATTAATTTCCTTAATTTTGTCGACTGGGGAAGGAGGCGGAAGGATAGAATCTCTTCCCCTTCATCCAGATCGACCGACGCACTAACCCTATAGTCGGTAATTTCAGCAGGAGGTGGAGGGCATTCTGAAGGGGCCTTAACACCCTAAAAATTTCCTCCACTGCGGCTTTGAAGCTGAACTCAGTCCGTTCCATAGTTGGATCTGCATACAGCTGATTTGCCTGTGATTCATCGCACTCACTATGTGCATAATCTTGCTCTGGTAAAGCATCCATATCGGGGTAATGATAGTGGCATAGATGACTCGATTCCGTCATCTCTAAAAAAGGCATTCACTCTCCCTTGTGGATGAGTTGATAGCCTATGGACGGCCGGCAATGCCGAATGAATTGATTGGTATATGTTTGGCCTGAACGCCTGCGACGGGCCGGCTATGACCGGCACCGACCGCTCGAATGGTCGGGTTGGATCGAGAGATTCATCGCCAACATCAGAGTCATGGTAGTGATATGTAACCGGTAGTACGGATTGACAGACGGAAACATCACTAGAATCTTCGTCAATCCGATTTGTGCGGATTGCGGTATGATAAAAGTCCCCCGTGCTGGTACAGCAGTACAGTCGGACGGACTGGTATATGACTAAAATCTCCATACGGTTGGACGACCGGTGCCTGTTGGGCTGGACAGCCGGAGCCGGATGGACTGTCAGTGCCGGCAAGTGTCGGCTGGAAGCTTGGCTGGACAACCGGTGCCATTTGGGTTGAACGGTCATTGCCGGATCGACGCCCGGTGCCGGTTAGTGCCGGCTGGATGACCGGTGCCATATGGCTGAACGGTCATTGCCGGATGGACGCCCGGTGCCGGTTGGTGCCGGCTAGAAGGTAATAATAATTACATAATGCTTATGTAGTGCGGCCAGCACTGTGCACCCATCTACCATTCGCTCAGAGGGAATGTTGGTTCTGGTATAGCTTGCATATCTGTACAGCATACCAGGTGACCTAGATGACGCAATTCTGTCATAATTGACACTTTCACTAAATCTCCCTTGTGGAGAAGCCGTGAACATATGGACGGCCGGCACTAACGGCTGATTGAACTGACGAATGGTCGGCCTGAAAGTCCTGTTCTGGTAAAGCTGCCATATCTGGGTAGCGCATACCAAGTGGCATAGATAACTCAATTCCGTCATCTCTGATAATGTCACTAATTCTCCCTTGTTTTAAAATCACACCGACACGTATTTGACGTGACGGGAGGTGTACACCGGCGATACCGACTGATTTGTCTGGTATATGGTCGGCCGGAATGTCGGCGAAGGTCCGGCTATGACCGGCACCTGCCTCTCGAATGGTCTGATTGGACGGAGATACATCTATAACATCTCTCTCATGGTAGTGATATGTAACCAGTAGTACAGATTGACTGACGGGTACATCACTATAATCTCCGTAAATCAAATGTACAGCCGGTGCAGGTTGATGTCGGCTGGAAGACCGGTGCCATTTGGGCTGAACGGTCGTTGCCGGATGGACGACCGGTGCAGGTTGATGCCGGCTGGAAGGTCGGTTGCACGACCGGTACCATTTGGGCTGAACGGTCGTTGCCGGATGGACGGCCGGTGCAGGTTGATGCCGGCTGGAAGGTCGGCTGGACGACCGGTGCCATTTGGGCTGAACGGTCGTTGCCGAATGGACGGCCTGCATAGGTTGATGCCGGCTGGAAGGTCGGCTGGACGACCGGTGCCATTTGGGCTGAACGGTCGTTGCCGGATGGACGGCCGGTGCCGGTTGATGCCGGCTGGAAGGTCGACTGGACGACCGGTACCATTTGGTCTGAACGGTCGTTGCCGGGTGGACGGCCGGTGCCTGTTGATGCAGGCTGGAAGGTCGGCTGGACGACCGGTGCCATTTGGGCTGAACGGTCGTTGTCGGATGGACAGCCGGTGCCGGTTGATGCCGGCTGGAAGGTCGGCTGGACGACCGGTGCCATTTGGGCTGAACGGTCGTTGCCGGGTGGACGGCCGGTGCCTGTTGATGCAGGCTGGAAGGTCGGCTGGCCGGCCGGTGCCATTTGGGCTGAACGGCCGGTGCCTGTTGATGCCAGCTGGAAGGTCGGCTGGCCGTCCGGTGCCATTTGGGCTGAACGGACGGTGCCGGATGTATGGCTAGTGCCGGTTGGTGCCTGCTGAAGTGCCGGCTGAACTGACGGTGTCGGCTGGACGGACGGCTGGACGGCCGGCGAAAGTGCATAATAAAATGGATCCAATTGATCCAGCCTAGACTCCATGCGTCCGGACTTACAGGCCCGAAAGCCATGCACGGATCTGCGGTGAAATTTACATCCACTGGGCAGCCTAAACCATGTCAACATAATTTCCTCCATTTCCACATTGCCAACACCCATTTTGCCATTCATGCCTTCGTTGTCGACTTTGCTTCTGAAACGACAAAAGAAGAGAACAAAGCACAGATTAAAAAAAATTCAGCATATTATTAATTCGATAATACTATAACCGTTATTAACGGAGTAGTCAAATTATTCCGTGCCATGTTAACTCTTAATGACCACACTAGTTATCACCGTGAGCATGTTGCAATAGGTCGTTCAAGACGAAGTCTACTGAAACGAAAAGATGATAAACAAAGCACAAATTAACAATTCAGTACGCTATTAAGTCGCTATTCCATAACCGTAACTAACGAAGGAAGCGAAATAATTAAGTGTCGCGTGAATTCGTGACTACAACACGAAATTCCGCCATTAAATAGTCGCAACTGGTCGTTCAGAGACGAAGTCTACTGAAACGGAAAGAAGATAAACAAAGCACAAATTAACAATCAGTACGCTATTAAGTCGCTATTCCATAACCGTAACTAACGGAGGAAGCGAAATGATTAAGTGTCGTGTGAATTCGTGACTACAACACGAAATTCCGCCATTAAATAGTCGCAACTGGTCGTTCAGAGACGAAGTCTACTGAAACGGAAAGAAGATAAACAAAGCACAAATTAACAATTCAGTACGCTATTAAGTCGCTATTCCATAACCGTAACTAACGGAGGAAGCGAAATGATTAAGTGTCGCGTGAATTCGTGACTACAACACGAAGTCCGCCATTAAATAGTCGCCATTGGTCGTTCAAAGACTTTTTTGAAGTCTACTGAAACGTCAAAGAAGATAAATACAGCACACATTATCAATGCAGCACGTTATTAGTCGCTAATATCGTAAACGTTACATACGGAATAAGCGAAATTATTGAGTGCTACATGTATTACATGCTTTGACCACGTTGCAACCTGGTCCGAAGTCTAGAAAAGGTGACAAAGTCACTCAAATTGGAAAATATTGTAAAATAATGTATACGACCTGTAGAGGAATGATTATCCAACACAGTAATTCCAAATTTAACTTCGGATGGTCAGAATTTACACTAAGATGGCTTGGATTCATTGGAGGTCTAATTGTACGTGTTTTCGCGTAAGCGAAGCTAAAAAACTAAAGAAGCGACACCTAACGGGCGGCAAGGGGAGGTAATGGGCAAGAGTTATTGCCCTTTGTCTATATGACATAGACAGGAAAGACGAATTTTCGTCTTTTGGTAGGGCTGGATTCGCGAGGTAGCAGGCTAATATCCCTAAAGTAATGTGATTGGGGAACGTATTCAAAGGAGAAACCTTAAACCGAACCGAATTTTATGAATCTAGAGTAAACGGAAACCTAAAACTCACCCAACATCACGAATTAAGTCATTATATTTAAAATCTGTTCATGTTCTCTCAAAACTGAAAAATAAACAAATAATTTGAATGATTGTACGCTTAGGGTTATGAACATCATATTTACTTTTGATCCTTCCGTAAGATACTTCTCGTACACCTCTTTTGGTCGAACAGCAGTCCTATTTGCATTGAGAACAGCCCGCCTTTCCTCTGATGTACCTGCCGGTTTAATTGCACTATTTTTAATGTATGTATAGTGCGTGAAAATATGCATATAACTGTACATAAAATATTATTTTTAACTTGTACAGAAAAGAAAACAAACAGAATAAATAAAACGAAGGGCGACAATAAGAATTATTTTATTTATTTCGTTTCAAATTTTCTTCATTTGCTGTAATTCGAAATAATCGTCCTTGGTTGATTCCTTTCGTACGAGTTTGGATTTTGTGTAGTTTCATATAAAATATACAAATTTTAGGCTGCATTTAATAATAGACTAATGATAATAATATGCCGATGTTTCAGCTGATAATTTAAAAACAGTTCAATCTGAAAATTCGTGTGAGTTACCCTCGGGATACTTGTAGAGATGAGTAATGTCTTCACGTTCGTTGCGTCTTCTTTCAAATGTATCCATTCCAGCCAATTCGTGCTCTGGTAGTTTCGTGCTGATCTTGCAACCAATACTTGGAAAAGTTTTAAAATACCTTCAAATTTGTATCGACAAACACTGCACACATTTCTCGCTCACAAATGTCATGACGAACGAGCTATTAATTGTTTCAAGAGAAATGAGACGCAATAAAGCCACAAATAGGAAGGTACGAATACATTTATAACGGCTTTCTGCAGTCATATAAATTGTATTAACTCTAATACTGCCTCCAATGAAATTCTGATTATCGAAACATCATTTTTATTTTATGACATTGTCAATAATTAGAAATGAGTTGTTTTATATCAATATTATGAGTACAGTTGATTTTTATTTGCTTTATTATTATTATTATTATTATTATTATTATTATTATTATTATTATTATTATTCAATTCTTCCTTCCTTTTTAAATGCACGCTACATTTAAAGTTTACATTTTTACACATTTTTTTCCCTTAAGGATTCACATAATTAAAAAGGTCTGTGCATTTTAGAAAAATTAATCGATTTCACGCATCTTCAATTGAAATTTATTTGGTTTTAAAATTAATTTTATCATAGCCACCATTCAGTGATTTAACCTTCAAATAATATAGTCGTTTGCCAAAGAAAGTGCGTCTCTTTATATTGTGGTTTAGCATAATAAATTTTGTACACGATACTACTTTTAAAGAAAACAATATAATGCGAAAGTCTTGATTTTTTTTAACCATTTCTTGAACTATTATTTTTAAAAAAAAACAACTAAAGTTTGTTAAAATATGTTCCTTTTACAGAGGAGTAACACAAAAACTTAGAAAGAAATAAAGTTTTTATTTCTTTGAGGTTTAATAATGTCAGGGGTTTTGCCAAGACACAGTAAGTTATTTTTAAGACACACAGCTAAGGTATTTTTTAAAACAAAGTTGTTTCACGATTAAAGGAAAAGTTAGCATATACTCCTAGATTTACAATGAAATTACCTTGTTTACATATTCCACTTACATACAAAAGTATTATTTTCTTAGTCGTTTCTGTGGTAATAGAAAGAATTTATTGGCAATGGAAATAACTGAAACAATGACAGAGACATTAAAACACAAGATACGAGGTAGTGAAAAATGTTTTCCGGTGGTGTAACTGCTTTCGATAACTGATTGTTTGCAAATCAATTTATACTAAATGAAGCTAACAGACTGGCATAAAAGGGCATTTTAAAAAGAATAATAAATCTAATCAATAACCAAGCTAATTCTCTGTGTCCTTAATACGAAAGGATAGTTATACTATTTTGACTTAGCTGTTACAAAATGACTACCTGCCTGTCTCCACCATAAAAACTTTAAAAATGTCAGGTTCCTCTTCCAACCAGTGGACTCGGTCAGCGTTTACCTCGGCAAAGACAAACCCAGCATCGTATCCGATGTTACATTCTCCATTTTTAATGGCGTTCAAAGGACATGGCCCACAAGTATATACTCCTAGAATAAAAAGGATGATACGGACATTGCTATGCCAAAATATGTAATATTTTGCCGAAAACAATCTAAATAATAATGATTAGGTTTAAAAGTAATTTTGCTTATATTCGAGAGTTGGGTCATTTTACACCGAAACAGCCCTGGATTAAAAATCGTTTCCTTAAATAGTAGTATCATTAATCAATATTTGCATCCTAACGAATCAATGAATTGTTTCTTGGTATGCATGAAAAATGCTTTTAGGCCTATTTAAAGAAAATACATTTTATTTAGTTTTGTATAACCCAGACCGTCTCAAGTTCCCTCAATCTTTCAAGAATTACTTAAAAGTGTGATCGTCGCTTATTTCGACATATTTTCTTGTTTCTCCGTACCATGATAAATGCACCTGAATTAGACAAAACATGGACCGCGCTTAGGAAATGAAGAAACCAAATCAAACCATGCAAATGAGGTTGTAAAAGACTGGCAATCTTTATTCGCTTTCAGAATGCCTATGTAACAAAAACTAGATTTATGCACAAAGAACAACAAGTTTCAATCAGCAAAGTCAAATGGAAAATTCATTAATTTTTCCACAATAAAACTTACATAGTTCCATGCAAATGAAACATAAATATCACATCTTTCACGGGTGCTCATTTCAAAAGAAAACTTATGAAACGAGTCGAATAGTGTATCTATATTTCCTAGCATTGGCGAGAAAAAAATATTAAATTACTGGACAATATTCATATTTGAATGAGCAAGAATTTAAAAGTATATTTATTGCATGACGAACAATAGTGATTCAATTTATGCTAAACCACAAAAAAATCTTAAATACAAAGACTTGAAGCCTTTCCATTGCATAATATTGTACGTGAAGGATCCGTGTGATGGTTATTACACGTATTACTTGTCTGAAATGTATAATAATGCGTATATTAACAAAATGTACAATCCCCGGCCGAGTTATACCAAAGACTTACAAAAATGGTACTAACAGCTGCCTCGCTTGACGCTCAGCATTAAGAGGTTAGTGTTAGGACTGGTCGGCCTGGTGTCAGGATAATGTGACTGGGTGAGGCATCATGCTACATGTTTGCGGCATGATGTCTCAGTGCTAGACATCACTATAAACTGCCTCACTACAGACATCGTAGCGATATGACTGAAAAATTGTTAAAGCTACGTTAAAAATCCTAATCAAACAAACAAACAAACAAACAAACAAAATGTACACATTGACCATATGCCTACAGCAAGTTTCTAATTTCATTGAATTGTTCGGAGGTGTTATCGTCGAATGTTTACAGAGGTAAGAGAAAATGTGTACAAATTGAGAATATAGCCTTATAATTAGTCTTCTGGTGACAATGTAATACGCTTACTAATTGTCTATATAACATTGGCGGCAGTAAAACAATG
Source organism: Unio delphinus (assembly GCA_029339505.1). NCBI lineage: Eukaryota > Metazoa > Mollusca > Bivalvia > Unionida > Unionidae > Unio > Unio delphinus. Next base: position 1,792,755 of record JAQISU010000337.1, read on the forward strand.
CTGTACACTCTAACATATTGGCGCTGTTGTAAGGTGGTGATTACCAACGTAACTTTGTGCCAGATAAACTCACCATTTTTCGACAATTTTTTTTTTAGCAACGAACTTTATAAAATTTGTTAGATTATGGTTTACGGTTTCCTGTACGAGGCTTTATTGTACTTGATGGTGTCTATTGTGTTCAAAATATCCGTGTTTCCGTCTAAGTGTTGATCCAACGTACAACTAAAAACACGACTAGGGACCAAAAAATAATACAACACAACAGAGCTTTGCACACTTGAGCAGAAAGATCACTGTTAATCTTGTGAATAAATTTAACTTTATTTCAGAATCGCGTGATCTTGTCTTTACCTCATTTATAATAACTGTCGCTAAAAAAAAATGGAAAACATAGAAATGTTAAGCAATAAACAGGCCTGTTAAAAAATGATTATTCACCATTTTTTTAAAAAACAAAAACAAAATCCCAAACGAAAATTACTGAAAATAAGCCCGACCCTGTGGTCAAACGGTCTGTGCAATACGAGGCATTATTTTCGAAGTCATATGGAGAGAACATTCATAATTATCCCATAATTGTAAATTTTACATTTTTTAAAAAATCCTTAAACTTATTCTTTGGAATGAAAATGTTAAATAGAGACCTACCGGGACGAATTTTATCTCTCTGCTTTCTGCAATGGCAAAGACAGGTGAAAACTACTGCCATGATTAGCTGCAAATATCGCGCTTGTGAAAGGAATATAACCAATAACTCTGTGTGTGTGTGTGTGTGTGTGTGTGTGTGTGTGTGTAGTAACATTATCCTGACACCCGGCTGACCAGATCTAACATTAACTTTTTAATGCTGAGCGCCAATCAAGGCAGCTGTTAGTACCATTTTTGGAAGTCTTTGTGATGACTCAACCAGGGATCGAACCCACAATCTCTCGCATCCGCGGCGGACGCTCTAACCACTAGACCACCAGAGCGGTAACTAATAAATTGTTGTAATAACTGCAATTACTAAATTATGTTTCTCATGTGTACATTTCTAGCATCTCCATCCTGAATTTTAAAATTAAAATTTCGGTCAAATCCTCTGATTCGACCTACAATCCCCATGCCTATCTTTCTATCTTTGTGTGGTGGGTGGATGGGGACTGAAAAGGTGAGGTCATATTAACTGGAATAAATAGGGTACATTTAACTGGAAGAGTTTTGGTCTAAAATAAAAGAAGTACTCCGATACCAGTCGACGTGATAGTTATTTCATCTCAAATTCAACACAGCATCAGCACCGTGCTGTCGTTTTATTAGGAGTAAATGCACACAAATCGTCCAAGAAAAATGGTCCGATACGAGTCTAAAACATTCATATTTAATATCAAATCCGACAAAGCATAGAACACCCTTTCACAGTGTTAGAATTAAGGATTGGGGGTGGGTTGGTCTTATTACTTCTCCTTTTGAATTTACAAATGAAAGTGTTCCGATAGATCAGATCACAGATGTGCAAGACACGCTACCAAAACCATGATCATATATTACAGGTTTGTGGTCTGATTCACTGTACTGTGGGGAGGGGGAGGGGTTTTTTAAAAAAAAATACCACTGCTAGTCTCTTGCGGTGTTGCATCAATCACTTGCCATCCATCATAGCCGTGTTGTAGATCTGGCCGTTGCATCCAAGCCTCGTTCCACACGTGAAAATTCCTTTTGAAAAAGAAAATGATGTTATTTTGTAAACATGTTTAGACTGACTCTAATCAAATATCAGTAACAGTATTAGCGTGCCCGAGCACCAAACAAAGATCCGCGAAGTTTCAAACAATCGGCAAATTAAAATAACCCAGTACCCCATCATTTACATACAAAATTTAGAATATTCGGTGTACAATACGCCATACGCACACAAAGGAAAACCGATGATTCATTTTGGCGTAATTATTTTGTATCAATATGACTTTTGCGTTCAAAACATTTCCAGTGACTTTACTATTGTTCTATGCATTCAGACTGCTCAAATTGTATTTTTCTATTTAAAAACAGTTTAAAAGCTCTTTCTAAAAAATAACTCTGTGATTAAGTTGTATATATATATATATATATATATATATATATATATATATATATATATATATATATATATATATATATATATATATATATATATATATGTATATATATATATATATTATGCAACCCAAACGGAGTTGTAGAGGGAAATTATAGAGCAACAAGCTATTATTTCTTATGCTGTCTATCCAACTTTATCTTAAAACGTTTCATTTTACCCTAAATTTCGAGTGCGCAATACCAACAAACGATTCACAACATGCTTAGAAAGGCGGTGGGGGCTGGGGCAAGTAGTGGAAGGGAATGACAAAATTATTTTAAATATTTTTGCGGCACTCACCAAACAGAGTCGGAATTTAGCACATCGTTCTTCACACGCATGCCCTTCTCTTTTTTGTAATGAACATCGATGGTAACGCTTTGATCGGCGTCGTGGGCGGAATCGAAATTAGTCACACTTCTGCACGGGATACCGAGAGCTCGACAAACTGAAAATGGATCCTATCTTCATAAAAAAAAAGCAAAATCGTGCTACTTTTGTCTTAAATCTCATCAAGTCACTTGATCATTATCATAAATATACATGAACAATTTCATTCGTTTGTTTATTTCTTACGCCGACACGATTACAGAACTGATGGAAATTTGTACTAATTATTGATAATGTCGTTTGTTCTCTTGGTCTTGGTCTTGGTCTGATCTCAGTATCGTACTAAGTGATGATCACACTGACATAAAATTATCACTCCACCGTAAACATGCATGTGTATAGATTGCTGATCCTTTGGGTTTGACGCATTCAATATTTGAACAACTACGAAAGCAATGACGTGGTTAGGTCTTGTAACTTCCGCGTTAATACATAATTGGCATGCAGTGCTTCGCATTCAATATTCAAAACCGGTTAAATTCTGCACACATAATTTAATCTTTATAATGGAAGCCAACGTGTGAATTTTAAGTCACAACCATTTTGTGATTATAAAGAACTTGGATGTAATAGCTGTAAAAGGAGGTACTAGCTCGTATTTTACACAGTTATGGACATAGGAATGCTCCATTTTATAACACTAAAACAAACCTGTTGTTGTAACGCCGGAAAACACCCAACACTGCCCGTATTTGACGGGTTCTCCTGTCTGTTTGTATTGTCTCAATATCTTGGTGCTTCCAACCCAATTCGATGGACTCACTCCATCACTGTAGTCTCCGCTCCAGTTACCGATAAGGACACCTCCTTCATCATTTACATTAACCTGGAGGGAGTAACAGAGCTACTGAGTGTTATGACGAATATATAATTTAACCACCAAATCTCAGAAAGGAATAAATTTTACACAAAACATCTCTCTCTCTCTCTCTCTCTCTCTCTCTCTCTCTCTCTCTCTCTCTCTCTCTCTCTCTCTCTCTCTCTGCACACACACACACACATTTGTATTTTTAATAATCTCCTTGTTCAAACAGCATGATGTGAGAACAAATTCATTTAAACACACACCAGATGCAATGGCGAAACAAGTAATACACAAAATCCAGACCAATATGTAAGAGAGTTCACGCACAAAGAGATGAATTTAGGTGGAAAGGAAACCAGGCATATGTAATGCCATCTCTCTCTCTCTCTGTGAAGAGCTTACGATCTGGGTCACTCCTCTGCTTGTTTGGATTGGGTCAGCCATTATCCGCGAAATCACTCCCTTGAAAACCTTCCTCAGCAGATGCAAAGACACGTCCAAGATATCGTCTGAAAACTGTATATGAAAAAAAAATGTTAAAAAACCCAACACATTTCACAAATAAAAAGTTAAATAAAGTGTGTGTATAAAGTTTAGTCATGAATCTTAAAGGCGATTGAAAGTCTTTAGTGCAATGTCTTTCCATATTTATTTCATAATGTCCTTCAATATGATTTTTCCGACATGTACATCGTAGTGTCTAATGCAATGTATATCTCTTGTGGCTTAAAATTGATCTTAAAAGCATGAATTCTAGCAACAGACAGACGAACACATCTCACTTGTATATGTCGTTGTCAAACAAATCCAGAGCATTGGATGATACAAAACTATTTCACTTTGGAATCAATATTTTGCCAGAAATTTGTACATTTTTTTTAATTGTCAACGACATTTTCTAATACAAGTTCCATCCGAGTATGTAAAAAGGAATATACCTAAGAAAAGGCGTTGATTAACGAGAGTATGTAAAAAAAGAATATCCATAAGTAAAGGCGTTGATTAATGAGAGCATGTAAAACGGAATATCCATAAATAGAGCGTTGATTAATGAGAGCATGTAAAATAGAATATCTATAAATAAGGGCGTTGATTAATAGGAATATCCATAATTAATGGCGTTGATTAACGAGAGTATGTAAAATTCATATAAATAAGAAAATTGATGACTGAATGTTAAAAGGAGTATCCATAAGGGCGTTGATTAATGAGAACATGTAAAAAGGAATATTTATAAATAATGTCGTTGAGTAATGAGAGTATGTAAAAAGGAATATTCATAAGTAAGGGCGTTGATTAATGAGAGTATGTAAAAAGGAATATCCATAAGTAAGGGTGTTGATTAATGAGAGTATGTAAAAAGGAATATCCCTAAGTAAGGGCGTTGATTATCGAGAGTATGCAGAGTATTCCCTAGGGTTGCAAGACAAGAGTCAAAAATCTCCTTGGTGTCAAACATGGGGGTCAGACTGAGTAAAAAACAAACTTTGGTATCACAACTGGGGGTCAAATTAAGAAGAGAGAGAGAGAGAGAGAGAGAGAGAGAGAGAGAGAGAGAGAGAGAGAGAGAGAGAGAGAGAGAGAGAACATTTTAGCGTACACATGTACACAGTAGCATAATTATTGACTTTCACGATCCCGATACACAAAGAAGGAATACTTCAAGAAGTGTTCTAAAAACTGTCTTACTCATTGTTCGATACATCACTGCGAACTAAATCTAGTTCACCTACCCTGTGACAACTGAATATAGTTTCCTGCTATCACTTTGACCAACTTGAAAGCATAACAATATTTATATTCGCATCGCCGGTTGAGATTGGTTGAGCTTGCTATGTACGTTTTTAAATAGTACTGTACGATCCACGTGAAATAAATCAAACTGGCCTTACCTGGCCGTAAATCCATGGCCTGGATCCGATCTGGTAGGATGTTCCTCTGAATAATACCCCTGTGTCGTTCAGAATATATTCATCCAGTAGCTTGTCGGTAGACATGTACACTGTGTCGTCTGTAAAACAAAATAATTATCATCGTCGTCGTCGTAGTCGTCGTCGCTTGTCATAAAATGTCGTGAATAATATCATTGTTATCAGCAATTTAATTTTCATAGTTCGCATTATTGCTCTTCTTCATTTACACAACCTTCATGATCATACGTCTTTTAATCATAAGTACTCTCGTCGTATCAGTCGTCATCTAGATCATTAACGTTTTTCATTATCATCCCATTATCATCATAATCACAACATCATTTTGGTCGTATTCACCTTTTGATGTGGATGTCGTTACTATTATTATTATTATTATTATTATTATTATTATTATTATTATTATTATTATTATCCTGTTATTGTATGCTTGTTTCTATTTTTGCAACCCAGATATATGACCTCTCGACTTTATCGATTTCTCTTCATTTTTATTTTTAATTTTTGAAAGCAATTTAAACATGATATCGCTAATATCATGATGAGGACATGAAATCTAACTACCTTTTCCGAAGGTACATTGAGACAGCAAACCTTGGCAGAGTCGATCGCTCTACCAACTTAGCTAAAACGACTTTATTTTTAAATACATGGGGGTACGGCGGGGATTATTAGTCTTCTTGCAAACTCTCTTTTAAACAAAAAATGTAACCATTTAAAGAAATCTCTAATAAACCTACCCTGTATTGACAAACATTCTAAATGGCAGTCTTTCGAACAGGGTTATTCTGATGTCGAATTGGTTTAATTTTTTGTCTAACGACATGCATCAAAGGTTATCTAGTAGTAGCAACAAGGGATGCTTTTTTTCATAATTATAGAATATATCAAAATAGAATGTTTTCTGCATAATTTGAGTGTGCAGATATAAAAAATGAACCCATCTTTATGATATCTTTTCAAATAAATTCACAGGAAGCATTCAAACACATGTACCGTCCACCATTTTTAATATTGGTATTTGTCAATTTTTGAAAAATCCTGACCTCATATTATTTCAAGCTGAAATTTGCAATTTTCTTACATATATGTTATATATAAATGTTTTGTAAACAATCAGCTTTAAGAATAAATTGATTTTTTTCTATGTTCCAGGTAATTCAGAAGCCCCCCTGTGCCATGTTATCAACCCCCCCCCCCCCAACATTTCTGCAGTAAATACTATATTTTTGAGTCATACACAAGTTGAAATTATATCTTGCTTTTAAAATGGAATGTTTTCTGTTTAATTTGAATGTGCAAATTTAAAAAATGAACCAATTTTTATGATATATTTTCAAATAAATTCACAGGAAGCATTCAAACACATATACCGTCCACCATTTTTAATATTGGTCTTTGGTCACTTTTTGAAAATTCTCGACCTCATGTTATTTCATGCTGAAAGTTGCATATTTTTATATATGGTTATAATTTATACATAAATGTGTTGTGAACATTAATCTTCAAGAATAAATTCACTTTTTTATGTTCTAGGTACTTCTGAAGACTTTATGTGCCTTGTTATCACACCCTCCCACCCCCCAACATTTTTGCATGAAATAAAATAATCATGAGTCATGCCTAGTTGAAATTGAATGTTACTCTTACAACCAATATTCATTAGTGTTCTTGTACATATATACATTGATCTGAAATCACAATTTAGTACATAACAATTGCTATTTTAGAATCTATTTGGTCAGTTTTCATATCTATGAAATAAAATCAACGACAAAAGAAAAAAAAACAAAAAACAAATGTGGTATCAGAGATAGAGAAGAAACTGACACCGAGTTGGTTCTCAAGAGATATTTATGATTATTTGTTTAAATGGAGAAATACTGCAGATCGATTCTCTATTCATTGGCTTATGATGACAACATTCATATTGATATTCACAAAAAAATGGCATTAAATTTTAAATGCATTTGTTTTCATTCTTCAAATTTTTTAAACTTTGTTTTATTACCTCTTTTC